>WWNC01000063.1:72500-662500 GCA_011125475.1 Melanerpes aurifrons | reverse complement strand
GCCAGGGGAGGTTTAGGCTGGAGGTGAGGGGAAAGTTCTTCCCAGAAAGAGAGGTTGGCCACTGGAATGTGCTGCCCAGGGAAGTGGTGGAGTCACCAACACTGGGGGTGTTTAGGAAGAGCCTGGATGAGGCACTTGGTGCCATGGTTTAGTTGATCAGATGGTGTTGGGTGATAGGTTGGACTAGATGATCTCAAAGGTCTCTTCCAACCTGGTTAATTCTATTCTATTCTATTCTATTCTATTCTATTCTATTCTATTCTATTCTATTCTATTCTATTCTATTCTATTCTATTGCATTCTATTGCATTCTATTGCATTCCATTCTATTCCATTCTATCCTATCCTGTCCTGTCCTGTCCTGTCCTGTCCTGTCCTGTCCTATCCCTTCAGGAGTTGGAGGGCAGCTCTGCGGTGCCCCCGGAGTCTTCTCCAGCCAGAGCGGCAAGGATGCCTGGAGCTTGTTTTACAGGAAGAGTCTTTATTTCGAGTCCTTTGTTTTCCAGATCTTTAGAATGTAAACATTGCAATACTTCTATTTTTTTCTCTTCTCTTTCCCCCCTCAAATACATAAATTAGTCCTTTTTTTTCAGCTTTCAAAGGCATTTCCACTGGTTGATGGAGAACTTCAGAGGGGAAACAACAAACCAAATCTGCGTGAGGGCACAGGGGGATGATTTGTTCATTTCCTTTCCTTGGAAACAAAACAAACAGACACAAAAATTTCATCTGAAGGAGCTGAAGCCTCTAGCTACTGAGAGCTCTTGGTCCCATGCAGATTGTGCCTTTGTTGGGATGCTGACAGGCTGGAGAAAATGAATTGCATTTGTCAGGAAGTGTTTGCTGGAAGGTTGGGAGGCTGTGGCTCCTTCCTGAGGTTTTGTATCCATCGGTTCTCTGCACCTCCTGGTGCTGGGTGATTTGGGGAGGAATCATAGAATCAATAAGGTTGGAAAAGACCTCAGAGATCAGCAAGTCCAACCTGGCAACCAATACCTCCTGACTAACCAAACCACAGCTCCAAGTGCCAGGTCCAAACCCCTCTTGAACGCCTCCAGGGGTGGGGACTCCACCACCTCCCTGGGCAGCATATCCCAATGGCAAAATACTCTTTCTGGGCAGAACTTTCTCCTCACCTCCAGCCTAAACTTCCCCTGGCACAGCATGAGACTGTGTCCTCTTGCTCTGGTGCTCAAGTACTCTTTGGCTTATTTCAAAGAATCATAGAATCGTAGAATGGTCCAGGCTGGAAAGGATCTCCAAAGCTCATCCTGTCCAACTCCCCCTACAGTCAGCAGGGACATCCCCAACTAGATCAGGCTGCCCAGGGCCTCACTGAGCTTCACCTTGAGTATCTCGAGGAGAGGAGCCTCCACCTCCCTGGGCAACCTGTGCCAGGCTCTCACCACCCTCATGGGCAACAACTTCTTCCTGATGTCTAATCAAAATCTTCCTTCCTCTAGCTTGGATCCATTACCCCCCAGTCCTATCACTCCCTGACACCCTCAAAAGTCCCTCCCCAGCTTTCTTGGAGCCCCCTTCAGATCCTGGAAGGCCACAATTAGGTCTCCTAGGAGCCTTCTGCAGACTGAACAGCCCCAGCTCCCTCAGTCTGTTCTCACAGCAGAGCAGCTCCAGCCCTCTGCTCATCCTTGTGGCCCTTCTCTGGACACTTTCCAGCACCTCCAGATCTTGTACCAGGGGCTCCAGAACTGGACACAGTGCTCCAGGTGGGGTCTCACCAGAGCACTGTCATTCTGCAAGCTCTTTTATGCTGAATTCAGACATTCAGACTTTCATATCAGTTCATAACCACAGCAGAGGGCTTCTGCCTGGTAATGAAATTCTGACCTGAGGAATTGCTGACCTTGGTTCCCTTCTCCCCTGTGGCCAAGTGAAGAATCTTGAGATGCATTCTGCTCCCAGGTACATCTCACTGAGGTCCCTTTCTCCTCTGCCAGATCACCTCCTGCTTCTGTAGTACTTGTGATGTTATGCTCAGTGACATTTTCCACCTGGTTTCCCAAGAAAGTCTTGAAAGTTTTCATCCATCAGTGCTGAGCTGAGCTCTGATAGTGATCAGTCCTTAAGGAGAAAAGAAAATAAGAAGGGAAAAGAAAGGGAAGGGAAAGGGAAGGGAAAGGGAGGGAAGGGAAGGGAAGGAAAAGGGAAGGAAGGGAAGGGAAGGGAAGGGAAGGAAGGGAAGGGAAGGAAGGGAAGGGAAGGGAAGGGAAGGGAAGGGGAAGGGAAGGGAAGGAAGGGAAGGGAAGGGAAGGGAAGGGAAGGAAGGGAAGGGAAGGGGGAAGGGAAGGGAAGGAAGGGAAGGGAAGGGAAGGGAAGGGAAGGGAAGGGAAGGGAAGGGAAGGGAAGGGAAGGGAAGGGAATATCTTCTGTCCTGCACTGAGGACAACGAGGACAGAGCCAGGACTAGCTCCATATGTCAGGAATGGTGATGTCCTGACTGAATGAGAATTGTTCCAGTTCAAATGATTCCCTTACCCACTGCCACTCTCTCACCTTTCCTGACTAATGCATTCATACACATAACAGATGTGAGACTATCCCTGGAGATGTTCAAGAGGGGATTGGATGTGGCACTTGGTGCCATGGTTGAGTAGTCAGGAGGTATTGGGTGACAGGTTGGACTTGATGATCATTGAGGTCTTTGCCAACCTTATTGATTCTATGATTCTATGATGCTGTGATTCTATGACTGCTGCACCTTGTTCCTTCCCTGCACCCTACTACTTTTTTTCCCTCCCCAAAATTGAGTTGTGGGCCCTCTGAGGCAGGAATAAAGCACCTGCTGTGGTTGTGGAGTCTCTACCAGCTCTAGCAACAATCATTAATCAGAAGTAGCTCTGTGATTTGCTAACCCTTCTGCAGACATACAGTGCAGGGCCTGGCTAAGATGTACATTCATGAAGGTCCCAGAAGCCATCTGAACTCCTCAGTCATTTTTATATACTCCACCTCAGTGCTGGGAACAAACCTCCTGTAATGTCATCCCCTCTCCTGTCTGCAAGCTTTGATTCTTTAAGGATTTCCTCCACCACAACAGGATGGCATTCAAGAAGTCCAAGTGCTGGGTGCTGCACTCTGGCCACAACAACCCCAGGCAGTGCTACAGGCTGGGGGCAGAGTGGTTGGAGAGCAGCCAGGCAGAAAGGGACCTGGGGGTACTGATGGACAGCAGCTGAACATGAGCCTGCAGTGTGCCCAGGGGGCCAAGAAGGCCAAGGGCATCCTGGCCTGCATCAGGAAGAGTGTGGCCAGCAGGAGCAAGGAGTTACTTAAGGGCAACAAGGCTGGGGAGAGGTCTGGAGCACAGCCCTGTGAGGAGAGGCTGAGGGAGCTGGGGTTGCTTAGCCTGCAGAAGAGGAGGCTCAGGGGAGACCTTCTTTGTAGCCAGGTGGGGGTTGGTCTCTTCTGCCAGACAAGCAGCAGCAGAACAAGAGGACACAGTCTCAAGCTGTGCCAGGGGAGGTTCAGGCTGGATGTTAGGAGGAAATTCTACCAGAGAGAGTGACTGGCCATTGAAATGTGCTGCCCAGGGAGGTGCTGGAGTCACCATCATTGGAGATGTTTAGGAGGAGACTTGATAGGGTGCTTGGTGCAATGGTTTAGTTGGTTAGGTGGTGTTGGGTGATGGGTTTGACATGATGATGATCCTTAAGGTCTCTTCCAACCTGGTCTAGTCTAGTCTATTCTACTCTACTCTACTCTACTCTACTCTACTCTACTCTACTCTACTCTACTCTAGTTATTCCTAACCTCTCTGTAGGTTCCTAGACAGCTAGACTGGGAGGCTGACTCAAGTCAGTGAAGCTGACTTAAGCAGTTTCGTGGTGCAATGAACTCTTAACGGTTATGAAGCAGCTGTTGAGCAGAAGGGACAGCAAGTGTCACATATGGGAGGCACAGGCAAATGTGAAGTGGCCTCAACCCACTTAGCAAACTCCATTTGCAGGTGAAGCCATCATGGACACAGAGCAAGTTAAGGAGATCTCTGGAACAGGTTAATGTTTTAAAGGCTGTGCAAAATTGAGCAGACAACTGTGCTGGGGCTCACCTGCCATGAACCCAGCCAGGCTCTGCCTGTTTTCTTTGCCTGACCACCAGCCCTGCATCAGAGGTCACAGAGGTCCAAGTCAGGAGATGAGCTGAAGCAGGGCTTGCCAATGCGATTTTGGTTGACTGGGGCTGTTGAGCCTGGAGAAGAGAAGGCTCCAGGAAGACCTTAGAGCAGAACTACATTCTCCTATCTCGCCTGCCGTAGGTGATCCTGCTTTGCAGAGACTCAAAGCCCTCTGGAGACCCCTTCCAACCCCTAACCTGCTGTGATTCAATATCTGAAGGGGACCTGCAGGAAGGCTGGGGAGGGACTGTTCAGAAGGGCCTGTGGTGATAGGATGAGCGGCAGTGGCTTGAAACTGGAGCAGGGCAGATTTAGGTTGGACATTAGGAGGAAGTTCTTTACTAAAAGAGTGGTGAACTACTGGAACAGCTTGCCCAGAGATGTGGTGGAGACCTCACCACTAGAGCCATTCAAGATCAGACTTCATGCGGCCCCAAGCAATCTGATCTGGTTGGAGCTGCCCCTGCTGACTGCAGAGGGGTTGGACAAGACCACCTTCAAGGTTCCCTTCCACACCCCTTTTCCCCCTTCCTCCCTTTATCTCAAAAAGGATTAAAGAGAGAAAACGGATAGTAAGGGAAATTTTGTTAGTTCAAAGCAGCTGTTAAGGGGGGAAAAAAAAAGTTAGTTTTCTTATCTCATTAGTCTGAGGTCAGCACTGCCAAGAACAGGAGAAAGCAAGCAGCTGCCCAGACTGACTGACTACAGAATCCTCTAGCTGAATGTTTTGGTGTAAAAAGGGTAACAAAGATACTTCTAAAGGAATTTCATTGGTAGATCAGTGGGAATGGAACTTTAAGGGGTTTAGTTTCAGTTCAGTCTGTTCAGCCAGTCTGGGCAGCTGCTGGCTTTCTTCTGTTCTTGGCGGGGGGGAGAAGTAGTGTCCTCCCTACTCTAGTCATGAGGCTTGTGGTGACAGGTTGGACTCGATGATCTTTGAGGTCTCTTCCAACCTTAGTGATACTGGGTACTGAATACTGAACTGAACTTTTCTCACTACCACACTACCAAACCCAACAATGCCCAGATCTCAATTTAAACCTTTCCATCTTTTGCAATCCGATCTGCAGAATGTCCACAGCAGCCATGCTCCTGCCTGGCTCGCCATTACTGTGGTGGGTTGAAGGGCTGTGTGGTGGTTTGAGCCTTAACTGGGAGTTAAGGCTCAGATGGGGGTAAGGCTGAGAATCTCTCCCCTGTTCCCCCCCTCCTCCCTCCCAATAGAGGGAAGAAAAACAAAAGGAAAGGGAAGGAGCAAATCCACCAAGCAATAGTTTGGAGTTGGCCTGGGAGTAGAGAGGTAAGGAGTTTTCTTTAAGCAATATATATATATAACAATAACAGGAAGGTTCACAAGGGTAAGAAAAAAGGATGGAGGAGAGGGGAACAAAGAAGAAGAATACAAAACCAGTCTCTTTCTGAAGAGGTGCAGAGGCAGCAGGGAGAAATATCAGGCCCTACCACGTGGCAGAGGAGCAGGAAGGCAGCCGCTGTAGCTCTCATCCAGGAAAGGCAGGAGCCAAAAGGAGACCTAATAGCTGCAATGTCCTGCTTTTCATACCCTAGCTGGGCAGGGAGGGGGGAGTGGAACAGACTCAGTTTCCCAGGGGCAAGATGCCCTGCAGGGAGGGCAAAGAACCCACAAGCCCTCTCCCCTGTTTTGTTTTTGTTTTCAGAATGGGTGTTAACCCACCACAGGCTGATCCTCCCTTCACTCCCACCATGGGCAGGAAAAATGAGTCTCAGACAAACAGATTGAAGAAGTGGTGGAAAGTTTCAATGGAAAAGCAGTGAATGTTTTACAGAGAACCACAAGCCCAGTGACAAAAGATCCCAAAGCATACCCCAAAACATCCCAACTCTTCCCTCTCCCCATCTGAGAGTACACCCAAACTCCCCAGGGCTCTTTCTTCCCCCCTCCTTTCCACTGTTAGGCTAATCTCAGCTGGCCAGAGCTCAGATCTGAGATTGCCCTTCCCTCTTCTTCTCCCAGCCAGAGGAATTTTAGGCTGGAGGTGAGGAGAAACTTCTTCACTGAGAGAGTTGTTGGCCATTGGAATGTGCTGCCCAGGGAGGTGGTGGAGTCCCCATCCCTGGAGGTGTTGAAGAGGAGATTGGATGTGGCACTTGGTGCCATGATTTAGTCATGAGGTCTGTGGTGACAGGTTGGACTTGATGATCTTTGAGGTCTCTTCCAACCTTGGTGATTCTGTCTTAAGCCTAGCCAGGCCCAAGAGACTGTGACATGACTCTCCCCTCCCTCCATTACCAGACAGGGACCATCTCCACAGGAGCCCTGAGGGATGGGTTGGACTCGATGATCCTCGACGTCCTTTCCAACCTAAGTTATACTGTGATACTGTGACACTGTGAAAGAGGAAGTGCATGGCCTTGCAGGTGGGTTTTGGTAGGGAGCAGGACATTATGGGATGAAACATGCAGCTTCCTATGTCCACCCACTGGGCTGGACCCTTGGGACACCGGGGTGTGGTGGTTTAGGCTGGGTGCTGGCCCGGATGCCACTGCACAGAACACACCTGGGAGGTCCCTACGGGTGGGCCCAGCCCAGGGGGTGGTCACAGGCAGGTATTCCATTTCCCATAATGCCCTGCTCCCCTATAAAATCCCCATGCGGGGTCTTCACTTCCTCTTTTGTCCCCAGCTGCAGCCTAGGTAAAATGGCGTGAGCCGCCTCCCTTGGGCCTGCCCAGGCCCAAGGCTGGGTTGGGGGGGAGGAAAGAGCCCTGGGGGGGTTTGGGTGTACCCCCAGGTGGGGATGGGATGTTCTAGGGCATGTTCTGGGATCTCTCTCTCTGTCACAGTGCTTGTGGTTCTCTGTAAAGCTTTCATTGGTGTTTGTTTTTAAATTGTTTTCCTATTTAAACTTCCCATCACTTTTGCAATCCCTTTGTCTGAGTCGTTGTTTCTGCCCTGTGGCGGGGAGGGGGTTTGCCCCAACCCATTACATTTTGGCGCCCAACGTGGGGCTCGAACCCACGACCCTGGGATTAAGAGTCCCATGCTCTACGCCACACGGGGTGTGTGTGTGTGTGTCTTATGTGGCCACAGCAGGGGGGGGGCACCCAGCCTGAACCACCACAATCTTTTCTCCAGCCTCTGCAAGTTCCAAGTAAGTTGTGGAGTTGCAAAAGACAAATGAGGATAGTTTGAAGAATGACAAAACCAGATTGTTTTGCTTGTGTTCTGTGGATACTGGGTCTGCTGTCCAGATGGTGGATCCTGCCTCCACGTCCAAGAGTGAGAGCTTGTTTCTCCTCCAGCCAATTTGTTCTGATTAAAGAAAAACAGAATAGTTTTACTGAAAATAGGATACAAATATTAGGCATTTTTGCAGCATGTTGGAATCAAATGGAAGGGGGAAAAAAAAACAACCCAGTGCTGGGAAGAACAGCAACTCTGTGTCTCAGAAGAAAGAAAGCAAAGCACTTCTCATCTTGGTTTCTCAGGAGAGTTGAGGTAAACTTATTTTTGAAGGAGCTGTAGGATGCTGCTTGCTTTTTTAGGAGCAGTGCTTTCACTTCCAAGACTGCAGAATCTGACTGGTATTGAGTGGTGAAGCTGTGAGAAATGACACTTGCAGCCACTGCTGACTGGTTTCCAGCTCAGGGCAGAGGCAAAGTCGATGTGATGAGGCTCAGGAAAGGGAGAAGTGAATCCTCCCTTGCTGCGGAGAAAGGGAAGGCTTCTGCCCTCACCACCTACCCCACTGCATGCAGCTGATACAGGTCATGGGGCTGGGAATGGTGCCAGTTCAGTGGCTAGACTGGCAGACAGGAAAAAAGAAGGAATGAGGGAGATAAGGGACCCCAGGCACTGCTGGCAAAGTCCACATCTGTCTGAATGATGGAATGGAAAGGGTTGGAAGAGACCTCCAGAAATCCAACCCCACCCCCCCACACCTGACAGAGCAGGGTCACCCAGGGCAGCTCACACAGGAACACATCCAGGTGGGGCTTGAAAGTGCCCAGAGAAGGAGACTCCACAACCTCTCTGGGCAGCCTGAAGAGCTGAAGAGGATCCAGGTCTGTCAGATGAATACTCCTCACTCTTGCTGATGCAGTTCCAGGTTTTCCTAGTGGAAACCCAGTAGCAAGTGGTGGCCTGAAAGCAAGTTGAGGAACCAAAAGGGCCAAGGGCATCCTGGCCTGCAGCAGGAAGAGTGTGGCCAGCAGGAGCAGGGAGGTCATTCTGCCCCTGTACACTGCACTGGTTAGGCCACACCTTGAGTCCTGTGTCCAGTTCTGGGCTCCTCAGTTCAGGAAAGAGGTTGAGCTGCTGGAAGGTGTCCAGAGAAGGGCAAGAAAGCTGGGGAGGGGTCTGGAGCACAGCCCTGGGAGGAGAGGCTGAGGGAGCTGGGGTTGCTTAGCCTGCAGAAGAGGAGGCTGAGGGGAGACCTTCTTGCTCTCTGCAACTCCCTGCAGGGAGGTTGTAGCCAGCTGGGGATTGGTCTGTTCTGCCAGGCAAGCAGCAGCAGAACAAGAGGACACAGTCTCAAGCTGTGCCAGGGGAGGTTCAGGCTGGATGTTAGGAGGAAATTCTACCAGAGAGAGTGATTGCCCATTGGAATGTGCTGCCCAGGGAGGTGGTGGAGTCACCATCACTGGAGGTGTTCAAGAGGAGACTTGACAGGGTGCTTGGTTGCATGGTTTAGTTGATTAGGTGGTGTTGGGTGATAGGTTGGACTGGATGATCTCAAAGGTCTTTTCCAACCTGGTTAATTCTATTCTATTCTATTCTATTCTATTCTATTCTGTTCTGTTCTGTTCTGTTCTGTTCTGTTCTGTTCTGTTCTGTTTCCGTTCCGTTCCGTTCTGTTCCAGCCACTTGGTCCAGGCAACCCCAGAACTGCAAAGAAAGGCAGAAAAGTATGGGGGCAGGATGCATTCTTTCTCTTTTTTCCCTGTGCTTTCCTATTTGACATTTCAAGTGGGGAAATTATTTTCCCAGAGGGAAAATCCAAATGATAATTTCCCTGCAAGAAAGGGGGGGGGGGGGGTGGGGGTGTAATGCTAAAAAAAAATAATACACCACCAGCCTCCATCTTCAGTAGTTCTGACTACCTGAGTGCCAGGCACAATGTTCTGCTGGCTCCTAGGGGAACTGAATTAATCCTGCTAAGCAGTATTTTAACTTTTGAGACAGGTTCCTCTTTTTTTTTTAGCATCTGATTGATATCTTTTTCTTTTCTATTCTTCCCCCCCCCCCCAACTGAATTACTTCAAAGGCTTCCTTGGTTTCCACCAGAGCATGTCATTATGGAGCCCATCCTTCTGATCAGCTGAAGCTTCCAGTTGTGATTTGCAGATATGATCAGCAAATTGCAGGAGTCAACAACAAAAGCCCATGACAAATGGCTGGGCCCCTCCATCATGAATCATTGGCAAGCATCCAGATGCTGAAGCCAGTGAGCTCTTGAACAAGCCAGCTCCTAAATCTCTGCATTCAGGCTGAAGTTAGAGGCCAGTGCCACTCTGTGATGAATATTCATGGTCAGAGGGAAGCGTGCTGCTAACAGGCATCATCAAAAGATGCATGAAGAAAAGCAGGGAAAGAAAAGTATATAGAATAGAACAGAATAGAATAGAATAGAATAGAACAGAATAGAATAGAATAGAATAGAATAGAATAGAATAGAATAGAATAGAATAAGAATAGAATAAAATAGAATAGAAATAGAAGTAGAATAGAATAGAATAGAATAGAATAGAATAGAAATAGAATAGAATAGAATAGAGTAGAGTAGAGTAGAATAGAATAGAATAGAATAGAATAGAATAAGAATAGAATAAAATAGAATAGAATAAGAATAGAATAAAATAGAATAGAATAGAATAGAATAGAATAGAATAGAATAGAATAGAATAGAATAGAGTAGAATAGAATAGAATAGAATAGAATAGAGTAGAGTAGAATAGAATAGAATAGAATAGAATAGAATAGAATAGAATAGAAATAGAGTAGAGTAGAGTAGAATAGAATAGAATAGAATAGAATAGAATAGAATAGAATAGAATAGAATAGAATAAACCAGGTTGGAAGAGACCTTCAAGATCATTGCATCCAACCCATCAACCAATCCAACTCCACCTAAACAACTAACCCATGGCACCTAGCACCCCATCAAGTCTCCTCCTGAACACCTCCAGGGATGGGGACTCCACCACCTCCCTGGGCAGCACATCCCAGTGGCCAATCTCTCTTCCTGTGAAGAACTTTCTCCTCACCTCCAGCCTAAACCTCCCCTGGCACAGCTTGAGACTGTGTCCTTTTGTTCTGCTGCTGCTTGCCTGGGAGAAGAGACCAACCCCCACCTGGCTCCAACCTCCCTTCAGGGAGTTGGAGAGAGCAAGAAGGTCTCCTCTGAGCCTCCTCTCCTCCAGGCTAAGCAACCCCAGCTCCCTCAGCCTCTCCTCCCAGGGCTGTGCTCCAGACCTCTCCCCAGCCTCATTGCCCTTAAGTAACTCAGCCATGGCCAGCAGTAGGTCTTTCCTGGAGCCAGATGCCCTATCAAATATAGGGG
Source organism: Melanerpes aurifrons (assembly GCA_011125475.1). Classification (NCBI taxonomy): domain Eukaryota; kingdom Metazoa; phylum Chordata; class Aves; order Piciformes; family Picidae; genus Melanerpes; species Melanerpes aurifrons. The sequence goes on along the minus strand of WWNC01000063.1, from coordinate 651,821 downwards.
AAGTTTCTGACAGCTTCTGACAGAAGCCACCTCTGTAATCCCCTCCTACTGCCAAAGCCTTGCCACACAAGCCCAGCACAAGCCTAGAGCTAGTCCTTCCCACTGGCAACGTCAATAGCTCCTTGGTGAAGTGAAGGTGTGGCTCAGTGCTGGCTGTGCTGTGGCCTTCTCTTTGGTTTTGGGTACTGATTCTACTCCAGTCCCCTGGAGCCATCACAGCCCTTTCCTCCTGGCAACACTGGCAAGATGGCAGCTGGTAGGACTGATCCCATGGGAGGCAGGATGCTATGGGAGAATAGAATAGAATAGAATAGAATAGAATAGAATAGAATAGAATAGAATAGAATAAACAGCTTGGAAAAGACCTTTGAGATCATCAAGTCCAACCTATCACCCAACACCATCTAATCAACTAAACCCTGGCACCAAATGCCTCCTCCAGGCTCTTCCCAAACACCTCCAGGGATGGTGACTCCACCACCTCTCTGGGCAGCACATTCTGCCTGTGCAGAATCCCAGGAGATCCTGATTTTTAGCCTGATTCCCCTTGCTTGTGCCTCTGTTTCTGTACAAAGGAGAGGACAAGAGCTATCTCCATTGTTTGGTGCTTGGAGGATGCTCCCTGTGAACCTGTTGTCTCTTTTCAAGTGTGTTTGGTTGGTGTTTGAAAGAGAATTCCCTGGCAGAGGGGTAGGACTCTGTTTGTTCTCAGTTCTTGGACATCTGGGCTGCATCAGGAGCAGTGTGGCCAGCAGGTCGAGGGAGGTGATCCTCCCCCTCTACTCAGCCCTGGTGAGACCCCACCTGGAGTACTGTGTCCAGTTCTGGAGCCCCTATTACAAGAGGGATCTGGAGGTGCTGGAACGTGTCCAGAGAAGGGCCACAAGGATGATCAGAGGGCTGGAGCACCTCTCCTATGAGGACAGACTGAAGGAGTTGGGGCTGTTCAGTCTGCAGAAGAGAAGGCTCTGAGGTGACCTCATTGTGGCCTTCCAGGATCTGAAGGGGGCCTACAGGAAGGCTGGGGAAGGACTGCTCAGGCTCTCAGGGAGTGATAGGACTAGGGGGAATGGAATGAAGCTGGAGGTGGGGAGATTCAGGCTAGATGTGAGGAGGAGGTTCTTCCCCATGAGAGTGCTGAAGCCATGGAATGGGTTGTCCAGGGAGGTGGTTGAGGCCCCGTCCCTGGGGGTGTTTGCAGCCAGGCTGGCTGAGGCTGTGGCCAGGCTGATGTAGTGTGGGGTGTCCCTGCCCATGGCAGGGGGGTTGGAACTGGCTGATCCTTGTGGTCCCTTCCAACCCTGAATGATACTATGATACTATGATACTATGATCTCTCTGGCTAATCTCCTGCCCTGCAAGCCAATGGAGCTGCTATTTCACCCCCTCTCTGCACCAGGCTGCTTCTCTGGAAGCTGGGATGCAATGGACTTGCTGTTTGTTACAATTAGCAAATAAATCCCTTTCCCTTTAAATTAGCTCATAAATCTTGCAGTGAAATTCAATACTGCAGTGATTATGTTTGCTTTCCACAGGAGATTCTTCAGTGATAGGAGCCAGGCAACTCCACTTGCAAATAATACAACCCAGAGGATCTTCCTTGTGTCACACTTGGCCTCTTTTTTCCCCCCTTCTCCTTTGTGGCTTCCTTCTTCTGCAGTCCTCTGAGATGCAGCTTGGACACAGAGGTGCTAGCCAGTGAATCACAAAATAATTTATATTGCAGAGAAAATTACTTTCTAGTGGCTTAAAATCAGTGCAATTTAGGCTGCTTGTCTCCTGGGGAGGCTGGACTGGGAGCTGCATCTGCAGTGCCCAGCTTGGTGCTGTTCTGAGGAGCACCAGGGAGGTGGTGGTGGAAGGGAAGCAGGAAAAGGTTTGTCAGGTCTCACTCACTGAACACCCACTGAAGTCTGCATGGGTGCAAGCAGAGCTCACACACTCAAGAGAGCTCTGAGGCTTCTCTTACTCTCCCTGGGCTCAGCATCAAACAGCTTTGGGGTTCTCTGGCCCTTAAGTTGGGTGCAGCCCAGAGGAAAGGCTGCAGAGTTCCACACTGACAGCACCTTCCCAGATACAGCTTCTCCTTGTACCTCTGTGCATGGTGGGATGCTTTGGCTGCTCCTTCCTGACTGAAGGGCTCCAGGAATCTTGCAGCCCAGAGAGCCAAGCAGAGCCTGGGCTGCAGCAAGAGAAATGTGGCCAGCAGGGCCAGGGAGGGCATTCTGCCCCTCTGCTCCACTCTGCTGAGACCACAGCTGGAGCTCTGGGGCCAGTTCTGGAGCCTCTGTGCCAGGAAGGATCTGGAGGTGCTGGAAGGTGTCCAGAGAAGGGCCAGGAGGAGGAGCAGAGGGCTGGAGCTGCTCTGCTAAGAGGACAGACTGAAAGAGTCGGGGTTGTGCAGGCTGGAGAGGAGTAGGCTCCCAGGAGACCTTCTTGTGGCCTTCCAGGATCTGCAGGGGGCTCTAAGCAAGCTGGGGAGGGACTTTTGAGGGTGTCAGGGAGTGATAGGACTCGGGGGGATGGAGCAAAACTAGAAGTGGGGAGATTGAGATTGGCTGTGAGGAAGAAGTTGTTCCCCAGGAGGGTGGTGAGAGCCTGGCACAGGTTGCTCAGGGAGGTGGTGGAAGCCTCCTGCCTGGAGGTGTTTGCAGCCAGGCTGGATGTGGCTGTGAGCAACCTGCTGTGGTGTGAGGTGTCCCTGCCCATGGCAGGTGGGTTGGAACTGGCTGAGCCTTGAGCTCCCTTCCAACCCTGACAATTCTATGATTCTTTATCATTCTCCATCAACTGCCCTCCTGCTTTCCCCTGATGACAGCTTTGCCACTGTCTCCTCCCATGGTGTTTGGCAGAACCATCACTTGGGAATCTGTTTGCAAACAGTTGGTGCCACTTGAAGCCCCCAGCAATCAGCAAGGCTGCTAATTAGCAGCAGTGCAAGTTAAACCATTGATCATGGCCTTTCAGCAAATCAAAGGCACAATTCCTATTAACAATAATAATTCAAACCAATTAAGCAGTTACTGCTGGAGTTATTTTCATCCACATTGCAGTGAAATGAACCTTCTCTCCAGCAGGGCTTCAGCTCCTGGGTAAAGGCTCTGGGTAGATCTTTGAGTGAATTGAACCTTCTCTCCAGCAGGGCTTCAGCTCCTGGGTAGAGGCTCTGGGTAGATCTTTGAGCAGCCTTCCAGCAGCTGAAGGGAGCCTACAAGAAAGCTAGGAAGGGACTTTTGACAAGGTTTGTAGCACTAGGACAAGGAGCAGTGGTTTGAGCAGGAGAGGTTGTGATTGGACATTAGGAGGAAGATCTTTGCTGTGAGGGTCATAGAACACTGGAACAGGTTGCCCAGGGAAGTGGTTGAAGCTCCATCCCTGGAGGTATTCAAGGTGAGGCTGGACAGAGCCAGCTGATCCAGTTGAGAATGTCCCTGCTGACTGCAGGGGGGTTGGACTGGATGAGCTTTGGAGGTCCCTTCCAACCCAAACCATTCTGTGGTTCTATCACAGTGTCACAGTACATTAGAGGTTGGAAGGGACCTCCAGAGATCATCCAGTCCAACCTCCCTGCCAGAGCAGGATCACCCAGGGTAGTCTGCACAGGAATGCATCCAGGTGGGGTTTGAAAGTCTCCAGGTGGTAGCACATAAGCCTTTCAATGGGAAGATTGTGAGTTCAAGCCTGCAGTGGGCAGGAGTATTCACACTGGGCAGCAGGGTCCTACCTCCCTAGTCATGAGGTCTGTGGTGACAGGTTGGACTTGATGATCCTCGAGGTCTCTTCCAACCTTGGTGATACTGTGATACAGAGAAGGAGACTGCACAACCTCTCTGGGCAGCCTGCTCCAGTGCTCTGTCACCCTCACTGTAAAGAAGTTTCTCCTTGTGTTGAGGTGAAATCTATTTTGTTCAAGCTTGAACCTGTTGTTTCTTGTCTGATTAGTGTGCACCACCAAAAAGAGCCTGGCCTCCTCCACTTGACACCCACCCCTCAGATATTGATAGACATTGATCAGATCCCCTCTCAGACTTCTCAAGACTGGGCAGTGGCTAGCTAGAAATGGGCAGTGACTGGCTGGAAAGCAGCCCTGAGGAGAGAGACTTGGGGGTGTTGGTGAACAAAAAGCTCAACAGGAGCTCTCAGTGTGCACTTGCAGCCCGCAAGGCCAATCAGATCCTGGGCTGCATCAGGAGAAGTGTGGCCAGCAGGTCGAGGGAGGTGATCCTCCCCCTCTACTCAGCCCTGGGAGACCCCACCTGGAGTACTGCCTCCAGTTCTGGAGGTGCTGGAAGGTGTCCAGAGCAGGGCCACAAGGATGATTGAGGGCTGGAGCACCTCTCCTATGAGGACAGACTGAAGGAGTTGGGGCTGTTCAGTCTGGAGAAGAGAAGGCTCTGAGGTGACCTCATTGTGGCCTTCCAGGATCTGAAGGGGCCTACAGGAAGGCTGGGGAGGGACTGCTCAGGCTCTCAGGGAGTGATAGGACTAGGGGGAATGGAATGAAGCTGGAGGTGGGGAGATTCAGGCTAGATGTGAGGAGGAAGTTCTTCCCCATGAGAGTGGTGAAACCCTGGAATGGGTTGTCCAGGGAGGTGGTTGAGGCCCCAGCCCTGGAGGTGTTTAAGGCCAGGCTGGCTGAGGCTCTGTCCAGGCTGATGTAGTGTGGGGTGTCCCTGCCCATGGCAGGGGGGTTGGAACTAGATGATCCTTGTGGTCCCTTCCAACCCTGACAGATACTATGATACTATGAAACAGCCCCAGGGCTCTCAGTTTCTCTTCACAGGGCAGATGCTCAAGTCCCCTAAGCATCCACAATTCTGTGATTCTATTACTCTTGACTCTATGATTCCATGACTTTATGATTCTCTGACTCTATGATTCTCTGATTCTATGATTCCATGACTTTATGATTCCATGACTTTAAGATTCTCTGACTCTATGATTCTCTGATTCTATGATTCCATGACTTTATGATTCTATGACTCTATGATTCTCTGATTCTATGATTCCATGACTTTATGATTCTATGACTCTAAGACTCTATGACTCTAAGACTCTAAGACTCTATGATTCTCTGACTCTAAGACTCTATGATTCTCTGACTCTAAGATTCTATGATTCTCTGACTCTATGATTCCATGACTTTATGACTCTATGAATCTAAGACTCTATGATTCCATGACTTTATGATTCTATGCCTCTAAGATTCTATGCCTCTATGATTCTATGATTCTATGATTTTCTGACTCAATGATTCCATGACTCTATGATTCTATGACTCTGTGATTTTCTGACTCTATGATTCCATGACTCTATGATTCTATAACTCTATGATTTCATGACTCTATGACTCTAAGACTCTATGATTCCAGGAGTTTATGATTCTATGCCTCTATGATTCTATGACTCTATGATTTTCTGACTCTATGATTCCATGACTCTATGATTTTCTGACTCTATGATTCCATGACTCTATGACTCTAAGACTCTATGATTCCATGACTTTATGATTCTATGCCTCTAAGATTCTATGCCTCTGTGATTCTCTGACTCTATGATTCTATGACTCTAAGACTCTTTGACTCTAAGGCTCCATGATTTTCTGACTCAATGATTCCATGACTCTATGGCTCTATGACTCTCTGACTCTAAGGCTCTATGATTCCATGACTCTATGGCTCTATGACTCTATGACTCTTTGATGCTATGACTCTATGATTCTCTGACTCTCTGACTCTCTGACTTTATGATTCTATGACTCCCTAACTCTGTGATCCTCTGACTCTGTGATTCCCTGACTCTGAGATTCTCTGCTAAGAGCTGTGTAAACAATCAATGGAAGAAGATTTGCACCATGTAAGAGGTTTGCAGAGCTGAGCAGCAATAACAGATTGCCTTTAATAAAGCTGCAGTAGATGGTGTGCTTGCAAGGTGGAGGTTGGGAACAACTTGCAGGGAGGTTTCCAGAACAGCCTGCAGGGATTTAGATGAGAATCAGCTGAGTGGTTAAAAAAGAGCCCCCACAAGCACTGTGTCTCTCTCTCCCCTTGGATTGTATTCTTTTTCTGGCAGAAATTCCCAGCTGAATCATTTCAACAGCAAAGTTTACAGCTTGGCTTTGTTTGGCTTTAATAAGGTTTTGTATTTGCAAGTTCTCTTCGTTTCATTACGAAGCAGAAATCTTCTGGTGACAGAAGGGAGGCAGAGAGGGGCCAGGGTGGGTGTGAACTCTATTTTCTCACTGGCTGCAATTCTCTTTCACCTCTCCCATTGACATCTCCAGATGATGCCTCTCCTATGTGCTAGATTGCTTTGAAGCTTTACCCAATTCTCCCTTTTGTGCTGGCTTCAGAAGCAGCTGAGCCAGGCTTGGCAGGAGGGATAAGACCAATTTGCACTTTCCTTAGTCTCTGATTTTCCCAGATTTAGATTTATGATCTGAATGTTGTAGCAGCTGGAGGCCCCAGCCTTTGTCATTGTAGCTCCAGTCCTTCTGTCTGAACACTGCCTACTAAACCATCTCTCCTGAAAATTGGCCCAGAGAAGGCTCCTAGGGAGGGCTGGAGAAGTGAAGGCTCCAGAGAGACCTAATAGTGACCTTCCAGTACCTGAAGAGGGCTACAGGAAGGCTGCAGAGGGATTGTTTACAAAGTAGTAACAGGACAAGGGACAAAGGCTTCAAACTAGAGAAGAGAAGATTTAGACTGCTTCCAGAGGCTTGCAGTGATAGGATGAGGGGCAATGGTTTCAAACTAGAGAAGAGTAGATTTAGACTGCTTCCAGAGGCTTGCAGTGATAGGATGAGGGGCAATGGTTTCAAACTAGAGAAGAGAGATTTAGACTGCTTCCAGAGGCTTGCAGTGATAGGATGAGGGGCAATGGTTTCAAACTAGAGCAGAGCAGATTTAGATTGGATGCCAGGAACAAGTTCTGCCCCATGAGGGTGGTTGAGCACTGGAATGGTTTGCCCAGGTTGGTGGTTGAGGCCCCATCCCTGGAGATATTCAGGTGAGGCTCAACAGGGCTCTGGGCAACCTGATCTAGTTGGGGATGTCCCTGCTGACTGCAGAGGGGGTTGGACTGGGTGAGCTTTGGAGGTCCCTTCCATCCCAAACTATTCTATGGCTCTATGGTGGATTTTTGTTGCATTTCAAACATCTCCCTTGGCTGTTTGCAAGAGTGAACATGCAACAAAACCTTGCACTATGACTCATACTGTGGCCAGTTCTGGGGCCCTCAGTTTAAGAAGGACATTGAGACTCTTGAACATGTCCAGGCAAGGGCAATGAGGCTGAGGAGGGGTCTGGAGCACAGCCCTGTGGGGAGAGGCTGAGGGAGCTGGGGTTGCTTAGCCTGGAGAAGAGGAGGCTCAGGGGAGACCTTCTTGCTCTCTCCAACTCCCTCCAGGAAGGTTGTAGCCAGGTGGGGGTTGGTCTCTTCTGCCAGGCACCCAGCATCAGAAGAAGAGGACACAGTCTCAAGCTGTGCCAGGGGAGGTTTAGGCTGGAGGTGAGGAAGACATTCTTCCCAGCAAGAGAGATTGGCCCTGGGGATGTGCTGCCCAGGGAGGTGGTGGAGTCCCCATCCCTGGAGGTGTTCAAGAGGGGTTTGGATGAGGCACTTGGAGCCATGGTGTAGTTGTCAGGAGGTGTTGGGTGACAGGTTGGACTTGATGATCCTTGAGGTCTTTTCCAGCCTTACTGATTCTCTGATTCTCTGATTACTCCTGGGGACAAATCTGTACTCATGGAAAGCTTTGAGGATCCAGAAGTTTTCCTTTGCATTTGGCTGGGGAATTCTTTTTTTGGCTGGGAAAGGTCACAGGCTTCAGGCTTTAAATCCTTGACCTTCTGTTTGATTAAGAAGCCATTAAGCTTATAGAGAAGTCACTGAAGAGTGGTGTTTAGGAGAGGTTTGAAGGCTGTGATGGAGCACACACCACCCATCCAGCTGGCTCCTTGAGGAATGGCTAAAACATCTCAAGTGGGAAGCCTCTTCCTTCTCAGCTGGAGGCAGCCCAAAGACTTGAAGGCAGCACACTTCCCTTGCTCACTTCTTTCTGATTTGTCACCAACAGATGGATCTGCTCTCACCTTACATTTTTTTCTGGCCACCATCCTGCTTCTGTGGTTCTTTCCTTTCCAGTCAAGGCTTCTTTTGGACCCAGGACTATGTCTTTGTGCAAGTGATCCCACAGGAGCACTGTTTGATCTCTCTTTCACAGCTAGAACAGCCTTGGCAGACACAGTGCTTGGCTTAAGCTCTCTGACTGCTTTGAGTTGGTTTTTTTCTTGCTCCTGCCCTGGCACTTCCTTACTGCTCTTACTGAAGTGCTGCTCCCTGGCTGGTCGCTGCTCAGGGACCTCACAGGCTTTGATTAGTGAGGTGGTGAATCACATCACAGTCTGACACATGGGCTGCTTGAACACAAGAGAGGAGATATAACTCACATAGAGGGGAGTGGAGTGAGAAATTGTCAAAGCCTGGCCACAGAAGCAGCTCCTGTGAGATTCGTGCTGGCTCACCAGGATCACAGAATAGCAGAGGTTGGGTAAGGACCTCTGGAGCTCATCCAGTCCAACCCTCCTGCCAAAGCAGGATCACCCAGGGCAGATCACACAGGAACACATCCAGGTGGCTCTTGAAAGCCTCTAGAGAAGGAGACTCCACAGGTTGGAAGAGAACTTTGAGATCACCAAGTCCAACCTATCACCCAACACCAGCTGATCAACTAAACCACGGCTCCCTCTTTCTAAACACCTCCAGGGACAGGGACTCCACCACCTCCCTGGGCAGCACATCCCAGTGGCCAATCTCCCTTGCTGGGAAGAATTTCTTCCTCAACATCCAGCCCAAACCTCCCCTGGCACAGCTTGAGACTGTGTCCTCTTGTTCTGGTGCTGCTTGCCTGGCAGAAGAGACCAACCCCCACCTGGCTCCAACCTCCCTGCAGGGAGTTGCAGAGAGCAAGAAGGTCTCCCCTGAGCCTCCTCTTCTGCAGGCTAAGCAACCCAGCTCCCTCAGCCTCTCCTCCCAGGGCTGTGCTCCAGACCCCTCCCCAGCTTTCTTGCCCTTCTCTGGACACCTTCCAGCAGCTCAACCTCTTTCCTAACCTCAGGAGCCCCAGACCTGGACACAGGACTCCAGGTGTGGCCTGAGCAGTGCTGAGCACAGGGCACAAGGACTTCCCTGCTCCTGCTGGCCACACTCTTCCTGCTGCAGGCCAGGATGCCCTTGGCCTTCTTGGCCAATTGCTGCTCAAACTCACACCCTGGGCAGGAGTCCATACAATGAAACCCATGGTCACACAGCTGGAAAGGGAAACACAGCAGAGGTTCACCACAGCAGCATTTTGGGGTAAAAAAAGATGGAAAATACAGTGTGCCATAAATCAGGAACTGAGGAAGGACTCTGGAATTCTGCCAAGGCAGCAGGGAAGGATTTAGCTTCCTGCAAATTAAATCCCCTTTAAATAATGCTGGGCTGACAGGACCTGCATGGCATAGCATCTGAAGGACACTGGCAGCCCCTCACTGCCTCCTAGGACTGCTCTTGAGCTCTCTAAAATGCCAAACCCCTCAGCCCCCTCCAGAGAGTGCTGTGCCAACACCTTGGTTATCTGCCTCAGTGGCATGGTGGTGTGCCAACACCTTGGTTATCTGCCTCAGTAGCATTGTGATGTGCCAACACCTTGGTTATCTGCCTCAGTAGCGTGGTGGAGGGACAACACCTTGGTTACCTGCATCAGTGGCATGGTGGTGTGCCAACACCTTGGTTATCTGCATCAGTGGCATGGTGGATGTGCCAACACCTTGGTTATCTGCATCAGTGGCATGGTGGTGTGCCAACACCTTGGCTGTCTGCATCAGTGGCATTGTGATGTGCCAACACCTTGGTTATCTGCCTCAGTGGCATGGTGGAGTGCCAACACCTTGGCTGTCTGCGTCAGTGGCATGGTGGTGTGCCAACACCTTGGTTGTCTGCATCGGTGGCTTGGTACCATCTGATTCTGTGCTTGCCAGCAAAGCTGATGCTGGTGCTGTGCTCTCAGTGCAGTTACAGCAGCAGGACAGAGGTTCCCAGCAGCAACCAAGCTGGTGAAGAGCTGAGAACACAAGTCTGATGAGGAACACCTAATGGAACTGGGGTTGTTTTGTCTGCAGATGAGGAGCTTGAGGGAAGACCTCCACAACTGCCTGGGAGGAGGCTGGAGCCAGGTGGGAGTTGGTCTGTTCTTACATGCAACAAGTGACAGCACAAGAGCCTCGAGTTGTGCCCAGGGGAGGTTCAGGTTGGATATCAGGAATAATTTCTTCCCAGCAAGGGTTCTCAGGCACTGGCCCAGGCTGCCCAGGGTGGTGGTGGAGTCACCATCCCTGGAGGTGTTTAGGAGACCCCTGGATGTGGTGCTGAGGGACGTGGTGCCATGTGAGCTCTAGGCGAGGCGTTGGACTTAATGAACTCAGAGCTCCCTTCCAAGCTCAACACTTCTGTGGTTCTCTGATCCTGAATAAGCTCTGGTAGTGAAGCAGCTACCTAATGAATATACTGATTAATCTGAGAGCCTATGCTAATGAGACCTGTGCAAAGTCATCTGGAATCCCAGAGGGTCTGCTGCTCTGCTTCAATCTGTAGCAGCTTAACAGCAGGGACGGGAAGCTTGTGCTGGTGGAGGGAAGCATGAATAATGTATTGCTGTGGATAATGGTAAAGAGTCATCACAGATCCCTCTTCTCCTTCAGAGGGACTGTGCAGCTGGTGAAGACAAGCCTTTGTGGAATGGAGAGGAGGGTTTTCAGCAGGGAGGTGCTGCACAGGGCCTTGCAGGCTGTGGCTGTGGCAGACGGCCCCACGGTGGCTGCCGCCTGCCAGCTGCAGCGAGGCCAGGAGGCCAATTCGGGCTGCGTGTGGCTGTGTTTGCAAGGTGTAAACAAAACAGGGGAGGCCTCTTTGCATGGAGGGAATCTGTGAGTGAAGGCTTCCCTCCCCTCAGTCCACTTGCTATGAGAATCTTGAAGTAGCTGTTAAGGTGGAGAGCTCTGGGAACGCATCTTCCATCCCCAGGCAGCTGCAGGGAGCTTCATGGAGCTCAGCTTCACAGCAAGATGTCCTCTTAAGAGCCTTTTGCTCCGAGGGGGACTAGCACTGCACTAGAATGGGGTCAGCAGAGGGACTGAAGGAGAATGCTGAAGGGCTCCTCTTGTGCAGCACAGGCACTGGGCTTGCAGTGATAGAATAAACCAGGTTGGAACAGACCTTCAAGATCATCGTGTCCAATCCATCAACCAATCCAACCCACCTAAACAACTAACCCATGGCACCAAGCACCCCATCAAGTCTCCAAACAGGACAAATAGGATGAGGGGTAATGGCTAGAAGAGGGAAGAAGGCAGATTGAGACTGGAGATGAGGAAGAAATCCCTTCCAGTGAGGGTGGGGAGACACTGGAATAGGTTGTCCAGGGAGGCTGTGGATGCCCCCTCCCTGGAGGTGTTGAAGGCCAGGCTGGATGAGGCTTTGAGCAACCTGGGCTGGTGGGAGGTGTCCCTGCTCATGGCAGGGGGTTGGCACTGGATGATCTTGAAGGACCCTTCCAGCCCAAACCCATTCTATGGATGTATGATTTTATGATTCCTTGTGCTCAGTTACCACTGGGGAGCTTGGTTTCTGCACTGCCACAACCACCCTCAAGTCAGAGCCCAAAGGGATGTAGCCAAGTCCTAGGTCCTAGGCATATCCCAGCATCCCACATGGCTAACTGGAGATTGTTCAGCAGCCTGTTGAGTGGAGAGGCCTGCACTGGCAGGCCAGTTGGGAACTGCAAAGCTGTCCACAGCTGATGTAAGCTTGGCTGCTGGTAACTTAGAATCATGGAATCATAGAAACATGGAATCAGAGAATCATAGGTTCATAGAATGGTCTGGGCTGGAAGGGACCTCCAGAGCTCAGGCAGTCCAACCTCCCTGCAGTCAGCAGGGACATCCTCGACTAGATCAGGTTGCCCAGGGCTTCATCAAGCCTCACCTTGAATACCTCCAGGGATGGAGCCTCAATCACCTCCCTGGGCAACCTGTTACAATGATAGCATAAAATAGGATAGGATAGGATAGGATAGGATAGGATAGGATAGGATAGGATAGGATAGGATAGAATAGAAGAATAGGATAGGATAGAATAGAATAGAATAGAATAGAAGAATAAGATAGGATAGGATAGGATAGGATAGGATAGGATAGGATAGAAGAATAGACTAGATAGAATAGACTAGAATAGAAGAATAGGATAGGATAGGATAGGATAGGATAGGATAGGATAGGATAGGATAGGATAGAAGAATAGAATAGAATAGAATAGAATAGAATAGAATAGAATAGAATAGAATAGAATAGAAGACTAGGACAGGATAGGATAGGATAATAGGATAGAATAGAATAGAATAGAATAGAATAGAATAGAATAGAATAGAATAGAATAGAATAGAATAGAATAGAATAGAATAGAATGGAATGGAATGGAATAGACTAGAATAGAATAGAATAGCATAGAACAGAATAGAATAGAATAGAATGGAATAGAATGGAATAGAATAGACCAGGTTGGAAGAGACCTTTGAGATCATCAAGTCCAACCTCTCACCCAACACCATCTGATCTGAGCCATCTGTCCTATTCTATGCTTAATTTAGAAGCAGTTTTGGTTGGAACCTGTCTGTGGAAGCTGCTTTGCAGTGAACTGGGCAGCACAGGGGTTGGAAACAGGCTGGGTGAGCAGCCTTGTCCTCCTGCATGCTCTTCAGAGCTGCTGAGGGAGAAGTCACAGATCTCTGCCCCTCTCCACCTGTTCACTGCTGTGTCCCTTGCCAGAGGTTGGCACTTCTGACCTGACAACTAGAGTTGTTCACTAGCCCAGTTCCATCAGAATGAGCTGGATTAGCTTAACACATTGCTAATAGCAGGGGTTTTGTTTGCTGAAGTTTCTAAACCCATTTTGACAGAACCAGGTTAGGCAGCAGCTATCTGATCAGCTCTGCCAGCTGATGTCAGGGGCTGGGAAGCTCTTAACCTGCCTGAGCTGAACCCAGAACAGTGCAGAAGACAACAGCCCACAGAGTCTAATGTCTGGCAACATCTCTGGTGGCATGGAGGGAAGGGGAGGAAGGGTAGCACATTCCAGTGGCCAATCTCTCTTTCTATGAAGAATTTCTTCCTCACCTCCAGCCTAAACCTCCCCTGGCACAACTTGAGACTGTGTCCTCTTGTTCTGCTGCTGCTTGCCTGGCAGAACAGACCAACCCCCACCTGGCTCCAACCTCCCTGCAGGGAGCTGGAGAGAGCAAGAAGGTCTCCCCTCAGCCTCCTCTTCTGCAGGCTAAGCAACCCCAGCTCCCTCAGCCTCTCCTCCCAGGGCTGTGCTCCAGACCCCTCCCCAGCTTTCTTGCCCTTCTCTGGACACCTTCCAGCAGCTCAACCTCTTTCCTAACCTCAGGAGCCCAGAACTGGACACAGGAGTCCAGGTGTGGCCTCAGCAGTGCTGAGCACAGGGCAGGATGACTTCCCTGCTTGAGGAACCTTCTGGAACAGATATAAACCACCCTCCAGGATGTCTCTTATTGAACAATCTGATCTGCAGGACACCCTTGCTCAGGAGTTAGAATCAAACCAGACATCAGTTATTAAATTCCTACTTTTAGGCACTTTTTAACTGTCTTCAGTTATTAGATCCCCAGCCTCTGGCTCTAAGGGGGGGTTGAATTCTCTGCAATAACCTTTAGAACTCTGAAGGACCTGGTTCAAGGAGTTTAAAGATGAGAAGTAAGGGGCAAGCTTTGTGGCTGCAACAGCTTCCTTCTGTTCTGGAAGGAAAGATTGGAAGCAGGCAGAGTGTCCAGCATGAATCTGACCTCACATTGGAGCTTAGCTTATTAGCAGTGGTGGGAGGTGAGCTCTAGGTGAGTTGTTGGCCTTGATAGTCTCAAAGATCTCTTCCAGCCTCAACAGTTCTATGCTTCTCTGTCTGTCCCCAAGGACTTCAAAGCTACATCTTCTACCACTTACAGAATACAGAAGTAACCAGGCTGGAAAAGACCTTTGAGACCATCCAGTCCAACCTGTCACCCAACACCATCTGAGCAACTCAACCATGGCACCAAGGGCCTCATCCAGGCTCTTCCTAAACACCTCCAGGGATGGGGACTCCACCACCTCCCTGGGCAGCACATCCCAACAGCCAAAAGCTTAGGCTTTGGAGGCACTAAATCATCATCAGTAAATTTGCTGATGACACCAAGCTGGGGGCAGGAGTTGATCTGCTGGAGGGTAGAGAGGCTCTGCAGAGGGACCTGGACAGGCTGGACAGATGGGCAGAGGCCAAGGGCAGGAGATTGAACACATCCAAGTGCCAGGTTCTGCACATTGGCCACAACAACCCCAGGCAGTGCTACAGGCTGGGGGCAGAGTGGCTGGAGAGCAGCCAGGCAGAGAGGGACCTGGGGGTGCTGGTTGATGGTAGGCTGAACATGAGCCTGCAGTGTGCCCAGGCAGCCAAGAGGGCCAATGGCATCCTGGCCTGCAGCAGGAAGAGTGTGGGCAGCAGGAGCAGGGAGGTCATTCTGCCCCTGTACACTGCACTGGTTAGGCCACACCTCGAGTCCTGTGTCCAGTTCTGGGCTCCTCAGTTTAGGGAGGAGGTTGACTTGCTGGAATGAGTCCAGAGAAGGGCAACGAAGTTGGTGAGGGGCTTGGAACACAGCCCTGTGAGGAGAGGCTGAGGGAGCTGGGGTTGCTCAGCCTGGAGAAGAGGAGACTCAGGGGAGACCTTATTGCTGTTTACAACTACCTGAAGGGAGGTTGTAGACAGGCAGATGATGGTCTCTTCTCCCAGGCAGCCAGTACCAGAACAAGAGGACACAGTCTCAGGCTGTGCCAGGGGAGGTTCAGGTTGGATATTTGGAAGAAGTTCTATACAGAGAGAGTGATTGCCCATTGGAATGGGCTGCCCAGGGAGGTGGTGGAGTCGCTGTCATTGAAGGTGTTCAGGAGGAGACTTGCTGGGGTGCTTGGTGCCATGGGTTAGCTGTTTGGGTGGTGTTGGATTGATTGATGGGTTGGACACGATGATCTTGAAGGTCTCTTCCAACCTGGTTTGGTTTATTCTAATAATAAAGGTTTATTCTAATAATAAACTAAGGTCTGGCTTCCCACTCTCCAGCCCTTGGCCTGGGCCACCAAGGCTCCTGGGGGGTGTGCAATGAAACTTTCCAGGCTCAATGAGCTCATTTTGATGCAGCTTTTCCTATTACATTTGCCCTCCACTCACCCTTTGCTCAGGGCAGGCTGGATTGGGTGTGAAGAGGACCAGGGCCAGGCTGGGAAGGTGGGACACTAAACAAATCATGTCAACAAGCTGTTTCTCCTCTCCCGTGGAGCTGTTAATAACCCTTCCTCTGTGAAGCTGTGCCCAGTTTGCTTGCCTCATCCAAGCCCAGGCAGAGAGAAACCAACTCCTTTGGCTGCTTTAATCACTTCCAGCATCCAACTGCAGTTCCCAGCATCCAACTGCAGCTCCCAGCATCTCTGATGCAGTTTCCAGAGCAGAAGGAAGAGAGACAATTTCAAACAGCTGACAGAAAAATAAAGAGAAGGGGAGAGAAAAAAGGGAGATGGAGGCAAAACTCAGAGCAGTAAAAGCAGCATCTCCTCTGCTGGCTCTGTTCAGCTGTGTTGCTGTGATTACTTTGAAGCTGGAGAATCTGAAATCCCTCATTAGGAGCCAGTGGTAGATACAGAAGGCTCTGCCTCTGATCTGGGCATGAGGAGATCACTCCAGCCGTGACCTCCCTCTATCCACCTGCTACAACATTTACCTCAGTCAAAGAGGTAATTAAACTCCTGAGATGAGAAATCCCCATGGTTCATGTCCTGCATTTAGTGCAGCAAAAGTCCTTAAGTAAGAAGCTGGCAGAACCTGCAGTGATTGCTGGAGCCAGACAATGCCTAAGGCACAGGCACAAAGGGATAACTTCTGTCGAGGATGTTCTGCTCGCCCTGAAGCGCAGCCCAGGAGCCCAGGCACCTACAGCCCCAGCATGCCAATGAGGAGTCATAGAATCATGCAATCAATAGGGTTGGAAAAGAGCTCAAAGACCATAGAGTCCAACCTGTCACCCAGGACCTCCTGACTACTAAACCATGGCTCCAAGTGCCACGTCCAATCCCCTCTTGAACACCTCCAGGGATGGGGACTCCACCACCCCCCTGGGTTCTTCCCTATAAGAGGAACTGGCCACTGGGATGTGCTGCCCAGGGAGGTGGTGGAGTCCCCATCCCTGGAGGTGTTTAGGAAGAGCCTGGATGAGGCACTTGGAGCCATGGTTTAGTTGTCAGGAGGTGTTGGGTGAAAGGTTGGACTTGATGATCTCTGAGGTCTTTTCCAACCTTATTGATTCTATGATTCTCTGAAAAGCTCTGGATCTAGCAGTCCATGTAACAGCCACTATAGCCAATCAATAGCCAATCAATAGCCAGTGGAGTTAGCAGATAGAATCATAGCCTTGGTCTGGTTGGGAAAGACACCAAAGTGTCTCATTTCCCTCCCAGGTCTAAAGAAACTGCTGCAGCCTGGCCTAGCAGGGCCAAGGTTTTAAAGCTCCCACAGCAGAGGCTACTTCTTCTAGCTCCAGATGGTGTAAGGGTTGTCCTCCTGTTGCTGCAGAGCTGGCCTGGAGCTGCCCTTGCCTGGCTTCCACATGCTGCTGCAGATGCTCTGTGTGGCAGGTGCAGCACTCCAGAAAGAAGGACACTTGGAAAACCTTTTGGCTCCCTGAAATGGCACTCTCAGGATTATTTTTTGGGAGGGGGGTTGGTTGGTTTGGGTTTGGTTGCTGGATTTTGTTAGAGTTTTGTTGGCCCTTTCTATCCATCCATAAAGCCATCTATAAAGCCTGAACTATCCCCAGGAAAACTACACAAGGAGCTATAAAAACCTCTTCAGATGGCACAGTGCAGCTTTGCTGATTGGAACAGAGGCAGGATTTTACAGCTGGGTGGCTCCAGACATTCCAGGGAAGGAAGCAAGTGGCCATGAACCTCATTAGGAAGCCAGCAATTGGTTCATTCCAGCCAGCTTCATACCTGCTACCACCTCCACACATCAGTGAGACCTGAGCCTTCTGGCCCAGCTGTGTGCTGAGCTTCAGGATGGAGACAGGGCAAGGAAGGGCTGCTGGGCAGAAATGAGGGAAGGAAACATCTCTGCAGCTTGAGCAATGAAATAAAAGAGGCTGTTGGAAGTTTCTGAGTGGGTTTGGAAGAGGGGAGGTGATAGAAGAGATGGATGAGCAGCCAGAGTGCTGGTGAGCAGGTCAAAGCATCCCATAAACAACTGATGCTTCTCTAGTGCTGCACATCATCAATCCTTGAGCACTTTTCTTGCTGCTCTAAGAGAAAAAGGCAAAGCTGAGTGCTGGGTTTTACACTCTTGAGAGGTTTATGCTGCAGCTATGAACTGGATCAGAGGTGCAGGTGAGTGTGGGTGGGTGTGAGTGGCTCTGTGAGACACAAACAGTGCTGTGACAAAGCACAGCTTCCCTCTCAGCATTATGACATCTTTTATGGTTAACTCTGAGCCACTTGTACCCTAGATCAGCTTTAAAGGCACAATACAGGAGGTAAGGCACTTCCTGTAGGGGAAAAGCTGCATTGTTCCAGGGTGTTTTGCCCACTTCACTGTGGCCCAAGGCTGGCTCTGGTCCTCTGCTGTCATAGACTCATAGAATCAATAAGGTCAATAAACTTCTTCTGGTGCAGCTTGAGACTGTGTCCTCTTGTTCTGCTGCTGCTTGCCTGGCAGAAGAGACCAACCCCCACCTGGCTACAACCTCCCTGCAGGGAGTTGCAGAGAGCAAGAAGGTCTCCCCTGAGCCTCCTCGTCTGCAGGCTAAGCAACCCCAGCTCCCTCAGCCTCTCCTCCCAGGGCTGTGCTCCAGACCCCTCCCCAGCTTTCTTGCCCTTCTCTGGACACCTTCCAGCAGCTCAACCTCTTTCCTAACCTCAGGAGCCCAGAACTGGACACAGGACTCTAGGTGTGGCCTCAGCAGTGCTGAGCACAGGGCACAATGACCTCCCTGCTCCTGCTGGCCACACTCTTCCTGCTGCAGGCCAGGATGCCCTTGGCCTTCTTGGCCCCCTGGGCACACTGCTGGCTCATGTTCAGTCTAATGTCAACCAGTACCTCCATGTCCCTTTCTGCCTGGCTGCTCTCAGCCACTCTGTCCCCAGCCTGTAGCACTGCCTGGGGTTGTTGTTCACCTCAATCCTTCCAGATGGAACTCCTTCAAGAGAAAACTTGGGCAAGAGCCTGCTAGTCCTGGCCTCTCCAGTGCTGGATGCATTCAGTTACCTGCAGCAGAGTCTTTATGCTCAATGATGAGCCACTTGGCTTTGCTTCTCACACATTATTCATGTGCTGGAGTGCTGCTCTCTGAGGGCACTCAGGGCTTATTTGAAAGGTGCAGCCACAAGACAGTCAAATTATGCAAAGGACTTGGACAAACTCCCCCCCTCCCCCCAAATTACTTCTAAGGCAGAGGAAAAAGATGAAGCCTGCAATAGGAATCTGTGTCTGATGAGCTGGAGTCTCCAGGGGCGCCTTCAGGTGTCACTGCTGTGCCTGCCTCATGAATTGGACTCTGCCCTCAGAGGAGAGAGTTCAGCAAAGGGTTTTTTTCCCTTGGGAAGCACAGCTCTTACTTTCATTTCTTTTGCTGCAATTCCATGCCTAATTCCAAGCTGAACCAACCAGCAGCTCTCATCCTCCACGAGGAGGACGTTCAGAGGAGTGTGGCCAGCAGAGCCAGGGAGGTTCTCCTCCTCCTCTGCTCTGCCCTGGTAAGGTCACATCTGGAATACTGCGTCCAGCTCTGGGCCCCCCAGTTCAGGAGGGACAGGGATCTGCTGGAGAGAGTCCAACAGAGGGCTACAAGGGTGATGAAGGGAGTGGAGCACTGCCTGGGGAGGAGAGGCCGAGGGACCTGGGGCTGTTCAGTCTGGAGAGAAGAGGGGAACTGATCGATGCAGCTGGGGTTGCTTAGCCTGGAGAGGAGGAGACTCAGGGGTGACCTTATTGCTCTCTACAACTACCTGAAGGAAGGTTGTAGACAGGCAGAGGTTGGTCTCTTCTCCCAGGCAGCCAGCACCAGAACAAGAGGACACAGTCTCAGGCTGCGCCAGGGGAAGTTCAGGCTGGAGGTCAGGAGGAAGTTTTACACAGAGAGAGTGATTGCCCATTGGAATGTGCTGCCTGGGGAGGTGGTGGAGTCACCATCACTGGAGGTGTTCAGGGGGAGACTTGATGTCATGGGTTAGCTGTTTGGGTGGTGTTGGATTGGTTGATGGGTTGGACTTGATGATCTTGAAGGTCTTTTCCAACCTGGTCTATCCTATCCTATCCTATCCTATCCTATCCCATCCTATCCCATTCCATTCCATCATCTATAAATATCTGAGGGCTGGGGATCAGGAAGGAAGGGACAGGGGCAGCTTCTGCTCACTGTGTCCTGTGACAGGACAAGGGGCAATGGATGGAAACTCCAACACAGGAGGTTCCATCTCAACATGAGGAAGAACTTCTCTACTGTCAGAGTCCCAGAGCCCTGGAGCAGGCTGCCCAGAGAGGTTGTGGAGTCTCCTTCTCTGAAGCCTTTCCAGCCTTGTCTGGATGTGTTCCTGTGGGACCTGTGCTGGATTCTCTGCTCCTGCTCTGGCAGGGGGGTTAGGCTGGAAGATCTCCAGATGTCCCTTCCTTCCCCTAACATCCTGTGATCCTGAGATCCTGTGAACACAAGGAATGGCTGTGCTTTGAAGTGCAGGCACCACCAAGCCTAGTAACCAATTAAAAGGGATTAATTCAGCCACACTATGTCCTTGTATCAAATACTCATGGCACAGGATCAGAATCACCTCACCCCTGCTTCAGATGAATTCTGTGGCAGCTGAGTTTTGTAGCTGTGAAGAGTTTTCACCTGCAGCAGAGACCAGGTCACACCATGCAATTTAATTCCCTTTCATTGCAAATGAAGCCAAATTGCTCTGCTTTGCCTTTCCTTGGCTGCAGAGGAGGCACACAGGACTCCTCACACTGCTGAGCAGATGCACAGGGCTCTTGCCTAGCAGCCTGGGCTTCCCTTAAGGGTTGCAGTGGCCTTGATTTGCTTTATCTTAATTTGGTTTAGATAAACTCAGCCACTTCAAAAAAGTCTTCAAAAAAGGTCTTGGTGAAGGCAAGCTCACAGCATACTGAATTGGCCTTTTTTGGTTGGTTTCATTTCCTCTGCAAGCAATTTTTCTTCCCCCTCCAGTGGATCAACAAAGAGGCACTCGTGAAAGTGGGCTGCAGAATGGAATGGAATGGAATGGAATGGAATGAATGGAATGGAATAGAGTAGAATAGAGTAGAATAGACCAGACCAGGTTGGAAAAGATCTTGGAGATCATCAAGTCCAACCTATCACCCAACACCATTTGAGCAACTCAACCATGGCTCCAAGTGCCTCATCCAGGCTCGTCCTAAAACCTCCAGGGATGAGGACTCCACCACCTCCCTGGGCAGCACATTCCAATGGCCAGTCACTCTCTCTGTGCAGAATTTCTTCCTCACCTCAGCCTAAACCTCCCCTGGCACAGCTTGAGACTGTGTCCTCTTGTTCTGCTGCTGCTTGCCTGGCAGAAGAGACCAACCCCCACCTGGCTCCAACCTCCCTGCAGGGAGTTGCAGAGAGCAAGAAGGTCTCCCCTGAGCCTCCTCTTCTGCAGGCTAAGCAACCCCAGCTCCCTCAGCCTCTCCTCCCAGGGCTGTGCTCCAGACCCCTCCCCAGCTTTCTTGCCCTTCTCTGGACACCTTCCAGCAGCTCAACCTCTTTCCTGAACCTGAGGAGCCCAGAACTGGACACAGGACTCAAGGTGTGGCCTCAGCAGTGCTGAGCACAGGACAGAAGGACTTCCCTGCTCCTGCTGGCCACACTCTTCCTGATGCAGGCCAGGATGCCCTTGGCCTCCTTGGCCCCCTGGGCACACTGCTGGCTCATGTTCAGCCTACTATCAACCAGGACCTCCATGTCCCTGGCTGCCTGGCTGCTGACCTCAGCCTGTAGCACTGCCTGGGGTTGTTGTGGCCAATGTGCAGGACCTGGCACTTGGATGTGTTCAATCTCATGCCCTTGGCCTCTGCCCATCCTTCCAGCCTGCCAAGATCCCTCTGCAGAGCTCTCCAACCCTCTAACAGATCAACTCTGGAGGAGTCTCTCCTCAACTATGAGGAGAGACTGAGGGAGCTGGGGCTGCTTAGCCTGGAGAGGAGGAGACTCAGGGGTGACCTTCTTGCTCTCTACAACTACCTGAAGGGGGGCTGTAAACAGGCAGAGGTTGGTCTCTTCTCCCAGGCAGCCAGCACCAGAACAAGAGGACACAGTCTCAGGCTGTGCCAGGGGAGGTTTAGGCTGGAGGTTAGGAGGAAGTTCTACACAGAAAGAGTGATTGCCCATTGGAATGTGCTGCCTGGGGAGGTGGTGGAGTCACCATCCCTGGAGGTGTTCAGGAGGAGACTCGACAGGGTGCTTGGTTACATGGGTTAGTTGATTGGGTGGTGTTGGGTGATGGGTTGGACGTGATGATCTTGAAGGTCTCTTCCAACCTGGTTTATTCTAATAACTCCTGCCCCCAGCTTGGTGTCATCTGCTAATGTGCTGATGACTGACTCAATCCCCTCCTCCAGATCATCAATGAAGATATTGAACAGGATGGGGCCCAGCACTGCTCCCTGGGGCACACCACTGGTGCCTGGCTGCCAGCTGGCTGTGGCACCATTCACCACCACTCCTGGGCTCAGCCTCCAGCCAGTTCCTAACCCAGCACAGTGCTGCTGACCTCGTTTCAAAGCTGCTTCTGGTTTGTTTTCCCAGCTTCAGTCATGGCAGCAAGTTGGGCTCCAGCAGCTGTTTACATTGAACTCCAATAACATAAGATAATGTACTGTTAACTGCTGAACTAATGATCCTGGAGCCACTGTTTGCATCAGGCCCTTGCCCCACTGAGCTGACACACCTCAGATCATTTGCTCTCTCATTAAAGTAATTAAAGCCAAGATTGTTGGAAAGGCCTTTAGGCAACCAAAGCCAGAGCTGCTCCTAATAAGCAAGGCAACATGCACATTTATGTGCCTTTTGATCTGCAGTTTAATTGCTGGCAAGCCAGGCACACAGCCTGAGCTGGGCACTGAACCTGCTTGGGGGTTTTGGGGGGGAAGGCAGCTGGAGCAGAGCTTTGCCCCTCCACCCGTGCTCCAGAGCTGCTCTGGGGAGGCAATTCTGGCTGACACTGCAGTGAAGCTCCCGTGGGATGTGCCTCTGGACCTCATTGTTCCTGCACTGAGACAGCCAAGAGCTGGAGTGAGTTGGTGAGGGGTCTGGAGCACAGCCCTGGGAGGAGAGGCTGAGGGAGCTGGGGTTGCTTAGCCTGCAGAAGAGGAGGCTGAGGGGAGACCTTCTTGCTCTCTGCAACTCCCTGCAGGGAGGTTGGAGCCAGGTGGGGGTTGGTCTCTTCTGCCAGGCAAACAGCACCAGAACAAGAGGACACAGTCTCAAGCTGTGCCAGGGGAGCTTTAGGCTGGAGGTGAGGAGAAAGTTCTTCCCAGAGAGAGCTGTTGGCTATTAGATTGTGCTGCCCAGGGAGGTGGTGGAGTCACCATCATTGAGGGTGTTTAGGAGGAGGTTTGATGGGGTGCTTGGTTGCATGGTTTAGTTGTTTAGGTGGTGTTGAGTCATAGGTTGGACTTGATGATCTTGAAGGTCTCTTCCAACCAGGTCTATCCTATCCTATCCTATCCCATCCCATCCCATCCCATCCTATCCTTCTTCACTGCAACAGAAGATTTCATGGTGAAGAGGGTGGAAACATAAGAGGGAATAAGGATTCTTTTAAACACAGGGCTTTTTTCCTGCTGCAAAGGATTTCAGCCAGCACATTTACACTGGGTGAGCAAGGCCTGGGTAATGGTTGGGTGATGGGAAGAGCCTTGGTGATAGTCCTAATCTAAACTCCCCTGTTCCCATTGCCCCAGCTGGCGACAGAGCATTTTAGAGCAGTGTTGCTCTTACACTTCCACCCAGCTAATAACACCACCCAAACCTGCCATGGGGCTGCTCCAGTTGTCTATGCTGGCTCTCTGCACATGCTCAGCTAGCAAGAAACAACAGCCCTGCACTGCAGCTGCCAGCACCGTGGAGTCCTGCTGGCCTCTGCCTGCCTCCCACCAGTTGCAAAGGTCCTGCAGCCACACAACTTTCCTTCTGAATTGCGGAGGGCTTATTGTAAGCATCTCTTACCTCCAGCATGGAGATGATGCTTAAGTCCTGTTCTCCACAGCTTGGGGAATGATTCAAGAGGGGATTGGATGTGGCACTCGGAGCCATGGTTTAGTCATGAGGTCTGTGGTGACAGCTTGGACTTGATGAGCTTTGAGGACTCTTCCAACCTTGGTGATTCTGTGACTCTGTGTGATTCTGTGATGTGTCCCCTGGTTTCCTTTCAGCTTACCCCATAGAATCACAGAGTGGGCTGGGCTGGAAGAGACCTCCAAAGGTCACCCAATCTAACCTCCTTGCAGGGAGCAGGGACATCCTTCACCAGCTCAGGTTGCCCAGAGCCTCATCAAGCCTCACAGAATCACCAAGGTTGGAAGAGTCCTCAAAGCTCATCAAGTCCAAGCTGTCACCACAGACCTCATGACTAAACCATGGCTCCAAGTGCCACATCCAATCCCCTCTTGAACACCTCCAGGGATGGGGACTTCACCAACTCCCTGGGCAGCACATCCCAATGGCTAACAACTCCCTCAGTGAAGAACTTTCTCCTCACCTCCAGCCCAAACCTCCCCTGGCACAGCTTGAGACTGTGTCCTCTTGTTCTGCTGCTGCTTGCCTCAGAGAAGAGACCAATACCCAGATGGCTCCAACCTCCCTTCAGGGAGTTGCAGAGAGCAAGAAGGTCTCCCCTGAGCCTCCTCTTCTGCAGGCTAAGCAACCCCAGCTCCCTCAGCCTCTCCTCCCAGGGCTGTGCTCCAGACCCCTCCTCAGCCTCCTTGCCCTTCTCTGGACACGTCTCCTTCAATGTCTCCAGGGATGGGGACTCCCTGGAGGCCTCAACCACCTCCCTGGACAACCTGTTCCAGTGTTCTACCACCCTCATGGTGCAGAACTTGTTCTTAACATCCAATCTAAATCTGCTCTGCTCTAGTTTGAAGCTGTTGCCCCTTGTCCTGTCACTGAAGGCCTTTGCCAACAATCTCTCTCCATCCTCTCTGTAGCCCCCTTCAGGTACTGGAAGGCTGCTGGAGCCTCCTCCTCTCCAGGCTGAAGACCCCCAGCTTCCTCAGCCTATCCTCATAGCAGAGGTGCTCCAACCCCTGTTCATTTTTGTGGCCCTCCTCCATCAGGTCCATGCCCTTCCTATAGTGAAGGCTCCACCAGCTCCTTCTGTCTGCAGCACCTTGCCCAGGGGCAGCCTGTTTCACAGATATCTGCCTGTGAGCCCTTTACTGCTGGATGGGATGTTCATCCTTCCCTTGTGCTGGCTCTGGTGGTGCTCAGTAACGGCTGGGTCACTCCAGGCAGCTGAAAACAGGCTGCTCGTTGAGTTAGTGAGATGAATCTGCTCAAGGACTGCCTCAGTCTTGGAGCTGGTTTGAAGCAGAAGCAAGAGAGAGATGAGAGGGCTGGGAGCAAAGGGAGAAGGAGAAGCAGAGGCTGCTGTTAGGAGCTGTTAGATCCACTCACCCCATCTGCTGAAGCTGAAGCTTTCAAAGCCTTCCAGCTAAGCACTGCACTGCAGAGCTGTGTTTTCCCCTGCTGCTCTTGGAAGCTGTGATTGTTCTGCTGCTTCTGGAGCTCTTCTCTCTTCTGTGTGCTGCTCCTTGTGGAATAGCCACTGCAGGCCTCACGTTTCAGTTCAAGGGCCCCATGCCCTCAGCTGTCAGGTAAATGCTTGCTGTGTGCACTGGGGAGAGGTGAAAGGCAGGTTGTGTCTCTGTGCAAGAGCACCTGAGCAGCTTTGCTCACACTGACAGAGAAGCAAGGCCCAGGACAAAGCCAGAGGAACCAGCAGCTTAAACTACACTTGGAAACCACAGCCAAGTCCTTCAAGACTTCTTGCACAGGTCCTTACCTGCTGTGCAGAGGAATTTTGAAGCTTGCTATGTCCAGAGAAGGGCCAGGAGGAGGAGCAGAGGGCTGGAGCTGCTCTGCTGTGAGGACAGCCTGAGGGAGTTGGGGTTGTGCAGGCTGGAGAGGAGAAGGCTCCCAGGAGAACTTATTGTGGCCTTCCAGGATCTGAAGGGGGCTGCAGGAAAGCTGGGGAGGGACTTTTGAGGGTGTCAGGGAGGGACAGGACTGGGGGATGGAGCAGAACTACAGGTGGGGAGATTGAGATTGGATGTTAGGAAGAATGGAATGGAATGGAATAGAATGGAATAGAATAGAATAGAATTAACCAGGTTGGAAAAGACCTGAGAGATCACCAAGTCCAACCTATCACCCAACACCATCTCATCAGTTCTTCCCCATGAGGGTGGTGAGAGCCTGGCACAGGCTGCCCAGGGAGGTGGTGGAAGCCTCCTGGCTGGAGGTGTTTGCAGCCAGGCTGGAGGTGGCTGTGAGCAACCTGCTGTGGTGTGAGGTGTCCCTGCCCATGGCAGGGGGTTGGAGCTGGCTGAGCCTTGAGCTCCCTTCCAACCCTGACCATTCTGTGATTCTATGATTCTAATACCCTTGACTCAGACCTTGGAAAGTGTCCAGACCTTGATTGGAGTCTTGTCCTTTTGTCTCCCTCCAGCTGATCACCTTTCTATTGAACCTGAAAGCCCAGGAGGAGCTCAGTTAATTATTTCCAATTGTTTTCTTCGGGGGGTGGGGGGCTGGGGAGCAGCTGATTCAAAGTGACTGGGGCCATAATGAAAGCTGACCAGCCTTCCAATCTCTGGCTGAAAACTGTTTGCCTTTATTCCCTTAGGCTGGAGAGGGAAGATTGGAATTCAAGGCAGGGGAAGAGGGAGGCACAATTAACAACATTTCTCCAGAGGGATAATTATGGAAATCAAGCAGCTTGGCTTGCAGAGAATCAGGGCTGCTAGTGCAGAGGAGGGAGCAGTGGAGTGGGGTTTTGTGCTGTGAATCAGCGTGGTTTCAGGATTGTGAAGCCCAGATCATCTTGCTGATGCTGCTGCAGAGAGAAAATGTTCAGTGGCTGTGCCCTCAGTGGATGCTGCCAGCTTAGCCTGGAAGAATGCACCAGAGAGGTCTGCAGTGATGTGACAAAAGTTTAATTCAACTTCACACAGACCTGGTTTCAATTTGCACAGAGAAACCCTGCTCCAGACAGCTGGCTTTCCTTATCAGGGGAGATTACATGTTTGCTGAAGAACTCCTCTGAATCTTCTGCAGCTGCCTGAGCTCCTGGCCCCGAGATGAGCTGCTGGATTC
Organism: Melanerpes aurifrons; assembly: GCA_011125475.1. Lineage (NCBI taxonomy): Eukaryota > Metazoa > Chordata > Aves > Piciformes > Picidae > Melanerpes > Melanerpes aurifrons. The sequence continues at coordinate 625,297 of WWNC01000063.1, read as the reverse complement.
TATCAGAGCAGAATGGACTCCATGGCTCTTAGGATAAACATCTCCAGACATCCTGAGAACAGGGCTTGTTATCACTTGGATGCAGTTGGCTTCTTCTCCCAGCAATGATGTGGATAATAAACAGCTTCAGGTCCTGCATGCAGGCTGAAACAGAGAGAAATGGGTTGTGGCCCAGCTGCTATCAGGAGTTTGAGGAAGCAGAGAGGAGAAACACTTTGGGTTTCAGCTTGGTCTGATAGGAAGTGCTCTCTTAGCTCTGTTTGCTGCTGTGTTCTCCCTCTTTGCTGGGAAAGCTGCACTTGAATGCTATGGCTTCAGAGTACCCACAGAATTGTCAGGGTTGGAAGGGACCTCAAGGAAAGGTTGGACAAGATAATCATTGAGGTCCTTTCCAGCCTGGCATTCTGTGATTCTCTGCTCAGGGTTGTCCCAGGAGCCCCAGGAGGTCCCAGGGAACTCAAGGAAAGGTTGGACCTGATGATCCTTGAGGTCCATTCCAGCCTGGCATTCTGAGATTCTCTGCTCAGCATTGTCTGCTCAGGGTTGTCCCAGGAGGTCTCAGAGAAGGGCAATGAGGCTGGGGAGAAGCCTTGAGCACAAGCCCTACGAGGAGAGGCTGAGGGAGCTGGGGTTGCTTAGCCTGCAGAAGAGGAGGCTCAGGGGAGACCTTCTTGCTCTCTCCAACTCCCTGAAGGGAGGTTGTAGCCAGGAGGGGGTTTGTCTCTTCTCTCAAGCAAGCAGCACCAGAAGAAGAGGACACAGTCTCAAGCTGTGCCAGGGGAAGCTTAGGCTGGAGGTGAGGAGAAAGTTCTTCACAGAGTTGTTAGCCACTGGAATGTGCTGCCCAGGGAGTTGGTGGAGTCCCCATCCCTGGAGGTGTTCAAGAGGAGATTGGACGTTGGCAGGAGGAGATTGGCACTTGGTGCCATGGTCTGGTCATGAGGTCTGTGGTGCCAGGTTGGACTTGATGATCCTTGAGGTCTCTTCCAACCTTGGTGGTTCTGTGACTCTGTGAAAGGTTGGACCAGACGGTCCTTGAAGTCCTTTCCAGCTTGGCATCCCGTGATTCTCTGCTCAGGATTGTCCCAGGAGCCTCAGGAGCTCTCCCCTGAGCCTCCTCTTCTGCAGGCTAAGCAACCCCAGCTCCCTCAGCCTCTCCTCCCAGGGCTGTGCTCCAGACCCCTCCCCAGCTTTCTTGCCCTTCTCTGAGACATTCAAGCAATCCAACATCTCAAACTGAAGGGCCCAGAAGTGGACTGGTCTTGAAACTGTTAAAACTGGGCTGGGTTTAAAGTGTGTGTGTTGCCTGCTGCCATCTGAGCTGTTTGGAACAGCTGCTGAGAACGGGAGACATGGAGAAAATCTATCATTAGGTAGCTGGAGAGGAAAGGGCGGCCACAGTGACCTGACTGCAAGCATTTATCAACTTCCAGCCAGCTGGTTTGGAATATTAATGCTCCTTTAATGTACTGTTTGGTATGGAATTAGCCTTCTGCATGGAATGCTTTGCAGAACACATCCAAACTGTGCTGGGGTTAGCTGCATACTGCCTGATAGTTAACACAGCAGGGTGGGAAATCTCTACCCAAGCATCGCTAAGTGGTTGTGTGATTGAGGGTTCTTCACAGCCCTGATACTCTGAGCCCTCCTTATTTTGGGGAGGGGGGTGGGGAAAGGATATTTTACTCTTTCTGTGATCCAGAAAAAAGGAAAGAAGGGGGGGAAAAAAAAGAGATTAACAGCTCAGCTCCTCTGGGACTGGAGGTAGGAAGGTAATTGGTGGCTTACAGGCTGTGGGTGAGTGCAAACAGTTATTAACTAAGCCAAGGCAAAGTCAGTATCTCCTTAAAGGAGCTATAAAGCCTGATGATTGGAACAGAACTCTATTGTTCCAGCTAGCTGGGGTAACCTTAGCTCCCGCACCGATTTGAGTGGAGGGAAGGATTTCTTTCTAACCATGACATTCCCACCAGCATCTGGCAGGGGAAGGGGGAGGGGAAAAACCAGGAGAGAAAGGAGGAGGGTGAGGGAGGATCCCTACCGAGCTGCTCACAGCTTGTGGTAGCCTCTTGGGATGTGTAGCTAGTGGGGGTGTAGCTAGAAATAACAACCCCAAAACATCCTTTTTAGAAGGACTGTGGCACCCAGGGGATTAGATTGTGATAAGCAGCCAGGAAAAAATAAGGCAATAGCAGAGGCTGCATCACAGACCTGGCAGAGCAAGATGTGTTGTTTCTCAGGGATAGAGCTTGGAGCAGTGCTGAGCTCAGTGGTTGGGAGAGAAAGCAAAAAGGGCAGAGTTCAGCTGTACAAAGGGCTGCCATTTGCCATTGACCACACCTTGAGTCCTGTGTCCAGTTCTGGGCTGCTGAGTTTAGGAAAGAGGTTGAGCTGCTGGAAGGTGTCCAGAGAAGGGCAAGAAAGCTGGGGAGGGGTCTGGAGCACAGCCCTGGGAGGAGAGGCTGAGGGAGCTGGGGTTGCTTAGCCTGGAGAAGAGGAGGCTCAGGGGAGACCTTCTTGCTCTCTCCAACTCCCTGAAGGGAGGTTGTAGCCAGGTGGGGGTTGGTCTCTTCTGCCAGGCAAGCAGCAGCAGAACAAGAGGACACAGTCTCAAGCTGTGCCTGGAGGTGAGGAGAAAGTTCTTCCCAGCAAGAGAGATTGGCCACTGGGATGTGTTGCCCAGGGAGGTGGTGGAGTCCCCATCCCTGGAGGTGTTTATGAGGAGACTTGATAGGGTGCTTGGTGCCATGGTTGAGTTGATCAGATGGTGCTGGGTAAGAGGCTGGACTTGATGATCTTGAAGGTCTCTTCCAACCTGGTTTATTCCACTCCATTCCACTCCACTCCACTCCACTCCACTCCACTCCACTCCACTCCATTCCACTCCACTCCATTCCACTCCACTCCATTCCACTCCACTCCATTCCACTCCACTCCATTCCACTCCACTCCATTCCACTCCACTCCATTCCATTCCACTCCACTCCACTCCATTCCATTCCATTCCATTCCATTCCATTCCATTCCATTCCATTCCATTCCATTCCATTCCATTCCATTTTTCTGTCTTCCCAGCCTCTAAGGGGAAGTGATTAGGCTGTTCAGGTTGCCTTGTTCTTCTTGCAGGCAGACACAAAGCAGGCCTTCTCCTGCGCCGCTTATAACGGCGCTGAGCTCTCAACGTGGATGCTAAGCTCAATTACTTTGTTAAGTGCTTTGGTCTTTGGATGAAAACTGAATCTTAAGTACTGCTCTGTGAAATCCCCACCTTTCTTTGCCATCCATGCTGAGGGGATCCAGATGCATTTCAGGCTGGTAGCTGCACAGCATGCCTCTTGCTGTGCTGTTCCGTGTGGATTATGTCTACATCCTCTTAATTCCAGCGCTCCGTGTGCTGCTTATGCAGAGAGTCTGCGAAAGCTGTAGAGGCTGAGAGGAGATTCCTTGGGTAAATGTTGGCCTTAATTAAAGTGCCAGGGCTGCACTTCCTCTCTGCAGGAATTTGAAAGGAACAAATTACAGCAGAGGAAGAGAGGAAGAGGCTAAGTGACTGGAGTACAAGAGGTCGAGCTCAGGTCTGCGCTGCGGGATACCTTTTGGTCCAGCAGTGAACAAATCACTTGCCAGGGCTTGCAATCCCTCGTGGCACAGAGGGGACTGTCCCACTGTTTGTTCAGATGATGTAAAGCTTTAGATAAGTACTTGGAATTTGCTGTTCACTTGGAATTAGGTCCTCAGTTCTTTCTGGCATTGCCCTACAAATAGAACAGAACAGAACAAAAGAGAATAGAATAGATGAGAATAGAATAGAATAGAAGAGGACAGACTAGACTAGACCAGAATAGAGTAGACTAGACTAGACTAGACTGGACTAGAATTGGATTGAATTGAATTGAATTAACCAGGTTGGAAAAGACCTCAGAGATCATCAAGTCCAACCTATCAACCAACACCATCTGATCAACTAAACCATCACACCAAGTGCCTCATCCAATCCCCTCTTGAACACCTCCAGGGATGGGGACTCCACCACCTCCCTGGGCAGCACATTCCAGTGGCCAATCTCTCTTGCTGGGAAGAACTTCTTCCTCACCTCCAGCCTAAACCTCCCCTGGCACAGCTTCAGACTGTGTCTTCTTGTTCTGGTGCTGCTTGCCTGGGAGAAGAGACCAACCCCCACCTGGCTACAACCTCCCTGCAGGGAGTTGGAGAGAGCAAGAAGGTCTCCCTTGAGCCTCCTCTTCTGCAGGCTAAGCAACCCCAGCTCCCTCAGCCTCTCCTCCCAGGGCTGTGCTCCAGACCCCTCCCCAGCTTTCTTGCCCTTTCTGCTGGCTTTCTTCTTTTTGAGCAACTGGAGGCTGGAACTGCTACAGAGGCAAGCAGGCACGCAGCAGCAATAGTGATGGGAGGTAACCACCATCCTAATGGCTTCCTGCACCACTTCCTCTGCACATTTCACCTGGTTTGGTGATCTAATTATGGGATTCATAGGCTGCATTGGGTTGGAAGGAGCCCTCCAAGGGCATCTTCTCCAACATCCCCTGCAGTCAGCATGGTCACCTCCAACTGGAGCAGGTTGCTAGCAGCCACACCAAGTCATTCTATTCTATTCTATTCTATTCTATTCTATTCTATTCTATTCTATTCTATTCTATTCTATTCTATTCTATTCTATTCTATTCTATTCTATTCTACCCTACCCTACCCTATCCTATCCATCTGCCCAGGACTGGTTTATTCCCTAACCAGGGATGCCAGAGCCAGCTTCCAGTGTGCTGTGTGTATTATCTGCTGTGTTTGCTTGGCAGCCCTGACCCCCTGCTCTGAGAGTGGATTTAGCTGGCTGGAAGCTGCCAGCAAGCTGTCATCCTCGTGCTAACAGATGCTCCCATTCTTTACAAACCCATTAGGTAGACAACTGATTGTTCTCTCCTCCCCACTGGGGCTCTGTTATGATAGCACAAACTGGGAAGACTTTGCTGGATGTATCCTCCAGCAAGTGGAGGCTTGGCAGGAGGGTCCCCCCACAATATGGAGAGAATTTGGATAGACTCTTCTTCTGAGAGCAGTGACAGTGCTCAGCATCCTTGCACTGGCTGTGCCCTCCTGCTGGCTGCTGCTGCTTGTGGTGCTGTAAGATCTTAGCACCTGGCCCCTCTCTAGAGACCTGAATCCTTGGCACATCATCCCTCAGGGACCAGAATCACAAAAATCATAGAAATATCGAATGGGAGGGGTTGGAAGAGTCCTCTGGAAATCATCAAGTCCAACCCCCCTGCCAGAGCAGGATCACCCAGGGCAGGACACACAGGAACACATCCAGGTGGGGTTTGAAAGTCTCTAGAGAAAGAGACTCCACAACCTCTCTGGGCAGCCTGCTCCAGGGCCCCAGCACCCTCACAGTAAAGAAGTTTTCTCTCTCTCATGTTGAGGTGGAACTTCCTGTGTTCAAGTTTGTGTCTGTTGCCCCTTGTCCTATCACAGGGCCCCACTGACAAGAGCCTGGCCCCTGCTTCTTGACCCCCCACCCATCAGATATTTGTAAACACTGATCAGATCCCCTCTGGGGCTGCTCTTCTCCAGGCTATCAGCCCCAGGGCTCTCAGCCTTTCCTCCTCACACAGATGTTCCAGTCCCTTCCTCATCCTTCTAGCCTTCACTGGACTCTCCCCAGTAGTTCCCTGTCCCTCTTGAGCTCAGGAGCCCACAACTGCACACAACACTCCAGATGTGGTCTCACTAAGGCTGACTGGAGGGGGAGGAAAACCTCCCTTGACCTGCTGGCCACACTCTTCCCAGTGCCTCTGCCAGGAGCCCACTGGCCTTGGCCACAAGGGCACATTGCTGTCCCATGGATAACTTCTTGTCCACCAGGACTAGACGATCTTTCTCTCTGGAGCTGCTTTCCAGCAGGTGAATCCCTACAGAGACAGGAGAGAAATCCCCCAAGTTTAGATGTCCAAGTCATCATCTGGGTGTCTCCTTTTGGCAGCTTAGACTCTCTCAGTTGCCATGGCAGGAACAGGCGCAGTAGTTTGCAGCTCATCTGACCTGCTACAGCTCAAGCTGAATTTCCCCCCTCAGCAGCTTCCCTCTGTTGCCTGAAGATGGCTGTGGATGAATCAGATGGAGACCACCCCTGCCCTAAGGGCAGCAAGCAATTGGTACCTGACATCTTGCATGTTCACTTCCCATCCCCTGCAGCAATTTATAACCATGGCTCCAGCTCTGCTGACTGCCGAGTGACTCCACTGCCATCATAGAAAGGATGTGTGGAGTGTCTCATCCTTTGGGGCCTTGGCTCTTCCTGCCTTTGAAGAGATGCAAACAATGGAAATCAAGAGCACTAGATGTAGACAGCAGGATGACAACTGCAGTCATTAAAGACCAGAATCTTGCCAGGGGTGTGCTCTTTGTGGGGCAATTAAGGTGATCACAGGAACACCAAGTTAAATGGGAAAGCTGTGAATGAAATCTCACAAAAGGAAGACATCTGTGTCTCTGCACCTCACCAGAGGTCTGAGGAATTACAAGTAGAGAATCACAGAATCAAAGGATGGCTTTGGTTGGAAGGGACCTTAGAGGTTATCAACTCCATGGGCAGGGACTCCTCTCACCTAGACTCAGCTGCTCAAGGCCTTATCCACCCTGGCCTTGAACACCCCCAAGGAGGAAGCATCCACAGCCTCTCTGTGCAGCCTATTCCAGAGCCTCCCCAACCTCACACTGCAGAACTTCCTAAGCTCCAGTCTAACCCTGCTCTGCCTCAGCTTCAAACCACTGCCCCTGGTGCTGCTGCCACACAACCTTATGAAAACTCCCTCCCTCTCTCTGCACTGCTTAATTCACATCATCCCACTGTATTAAGTACGTTGTCTGCCAGGGAAGACAGGACAAACACTCTGTTTGAAACACCCAACACTTGCCAAAGCAGTGGAGCTGCCTGCAGGAGGTTTCTGAGGTGCCCTGGGGGGCACCTGGGGAGAGATTGCGCCGGCGAGGTGCGGAGGGAAGCAGCACTCGAAGCCTCTAGGGACGCTGCTAATTCTGTCTTGCAAACAGGCTCCAAGGACCCTTTGCAATGAGGGAAGGAGTTGGCAGCTTGCTTCATAATTCCTCCTTATTCTTGGACAGCAGAGTTTGTTTTTATCTCACGCTGCAGTCTGTCATCTGTCTCTGCCAACTGCCGCCTGTCGTCTTCAGCATCGGGGAGTTATAGTTAAGACAAATGATGCTGTGGAGCGTGTGCGAGGACAGAGTTAGCAGCACTGAGTGAGGAGCTGCTGGGAGAGGAGATTTAAAGCTGTGACATTGAACCTGTGCTGGATCTGCTGACAGGAGTCTGCACAGCTCATTGCCTGCTCCATGATGCCCAAGTGTCTTTCCGCGGAGAACTGAAGTCTGCTTTGTGCTGAGCGGAGCGCGGGCAGGAAGGGGGAAGGCAATCATAGAGTCATACAATCAATAAGGTTGGAAAAGACCTCAAAGATCATCAAGTCCAGCCTGACACCCAAGATCTCATCACTACTAAACCATGGCTCCAAGTGCCATGATCCTGGGGCAGAAATTTAACACACACACACACACACAGAGCTTCATGTGAAGGCTTTTTAAGCTGAAGCAAGGTAGCTCAAGGTCTGTCTGTTGTGAGGCACAAGGAAGGGTTGCTCATCAACTGGTTCATTTGTATCCAGCAGGCAAACAAACTGCCTGGGAGCCCCAGCCACAAAGGACTCTCTTCTGGTGGCAGGATGTGTGATACAGCTCCAGCAGCTCAGTGTGGCTGCTATAGATTGTTGACTTGACCTCTTCTTTGGCCTCACAAGGTCCAAGCTCTCTACCTAGGGCTTTTTACTTCTTTGTATCCACATGCCCTTGATGCCCAGCTTCCTTCTAGAGGATATTCTTGTCCTGTGCTACTGGAGTCATGTGTTGCTTCTCTTCTACTCAAGTGGAAGCAGCAAAAAAAGCCCTGAATCAAACCAAAGCATGCAAACAGGATCAGGATATCTCCTGTTTCCCACACTCACATCTTCCTCTTTCACATGCAATTAGCTCTACCCTGCTTCTTGTTTCCAAAGGTCTGCTCACTGCAGCTGGACCTGGGTTAGTTGAATCATAGAATCATAGAATCAATAAGGTTGGAAGCGACCTCAAGGATCATCAAGTCCAGCCTGTCACCCAAGACCTCATGACAACTAAACCATGGCTCCAAGTGCCACATCCAAGCCCCTCTTGAACACCTCCAGGGATGGGGACTTCACCACCTCCCTGGGCAGCACAGTCCAGTGGCTAACAACTCTCTCTGGGAAGAACTTTCTCCTCACCTCCAGCCTAAACCTCCCCTGGCACAGCTTGAGACTGTGTCCTCTTCTTCTGATGCTGCTTGCCTGGCAGAAGAGACCAACCTCCACCTGGCTACAACCTCCCTTCAGGGAGTTGGAGAGAGCAAGAAGGTCTCCCCTGAGCCTCCTCTTCTGCAGGCTAAGCAACCCCAGCTCCCTCAGCCTCTCCTCATAGGGCAGCGCTCCAGGCCCCTCCCCAGCTTTCTTGCCCTTCTCTGGACACATTCAAGAGTCTCAATGTCTTTCTTAACCCAAACAAAACTCACCCAAACCCAACAACATACGCCCAGCCAAATGAAAAACCTCACACAAATAGAAAACCCAAACAAGCAAACCCTAAACAGAAAACCCAAACAGGCAAACCCCCAAACAGAACCCTAAACAAAGCCCAAACCAACCAACCAACCAAACCCAAACAAGCCAACTAAATCCCCAAAGTTCATAGATGGATAGATTGATCTATCATAGAATCATAGGATACAGAATCAATAGGGTTGGAAAAGACCTCAGAGATCATCAAGTCCAACCTGTCACCCAACACCTCTTGACAACCAAACCATGGCTCCAAGTGCCATATCCAATCCCCTCTTGAACACCTCCTCACAGAATGGTTTGCCTTGGAAGTGACCTTGAAGCTCATCCATATCCAACCCCTGGCCATGGGCAGGGACACCTCCCACCAGCCCAGCTTGCTCAAGGCCTCATCCAACCTGGCCATGGGGTCTCATGCTGAGACTTGTCAAATGTTTGACTTTCCAGTCTCAAAGCTGCCATGGATTTCCTGGTTACCTGAAAACATGGATGAGCTCCCTGCCTGCAGGAACCATTTGCCATGCTCCTGACAGATTCTTTTAGCATTGAGCTGCTGGGGTTTCTAACTGCTCAGCTGGTGCTAGAATTACTCTGAAGATAAATGTTCAGCAAGAAGGATATGCCTTGTTCAGGAAGCTTCTGCTTCCTGCAGGGCTATTTTTATCTTGTTGGTGGGCAGGAACTTAAGCTGTGCTTTATCAACCAGTGAAACAAGTTGGATCCAGTCACAGATTGCATTGGGCTGGAAGGGACCCTCAAAGGTCATCTTGTCCAACCCCCTGCAGTCAGCAGGGACACCTCCAACTAGAGCAGGCTGCCCAGGGCCACATCAAGTCTGATCTTAAATGTGCTTTATGAATAGAATGGCATGGAATGGAATGGAATGGAATGGAATGAGAATAGAATAGAATAGAATAGAATAGAATAGAATAGAATAGAATAGAATAGAATAGAATAGAATAGAATAGAATAGAATAGAATAGAATAGAATTAACCAGGTTGGAAGAGACCTTCAAGATCATCGTGTCCAACACCATCCATCATCTTCCAACACCACCCAACCAACTAAACCATGCAACCAAGCAGCCTATCAAGTCCCCTCCTGAACACCTCCAGTGATGGGGACTCCACCACCTCCCTGGGCAGCACATCCCAGGGCCAATTACTCTTTCAGTGAAGAACTTTCTCCTCACCTCCAGCCTAAACCTCCCCTGGCACAGCTTGAGACTGTGTCCTCTTCTTCTGCTGCTGCTTGCCTGGCAGAACAGACCAACCCCCACCTGGCTACAACCTCCCTGCAGGGAGTTGCAGAGAGCAAGAAGGTCTCCCCTCAGCCTCCTCTTCTCCAGGCTAAGCAATCCCAGCTCCCTCAGCTTCTCCTCACAGGGCTGTGTTCCAAGCCCCTCACCAACTTTGTTGCCCTTCTCTGCATACACTCCAGCAAGTCAACCTCCCTCCTAAACTGAACAAGTTGGTTTCCAGTCACAGATTGAATTGGGCTGGAAGGGACCCTCAAAGGTCATCTTGTCCAACCCCCTGCAGTCAGCAGGGACACCTCCAACTAGAGCAGGCTGCCCAGGGCCACATCAAGTCTGATCTTAGGTGTCTCCAGGGATGAGACCTCAAACATGTCCCTGGGCAACCTGTTGCAGTATTTCACCACTCCCATTGTGAAGAATTTCTTCCTAATCACAGAATCAATAAGGTTGGAAAAGACCTCAGAGATCATCAAGTCCAACCTGGCACCCAACCCCTCCTGACAACTAAACCATGGCACCAAGTGCCACATCCAATCCCTAGGGGGATTCTCCTGTCACAACTAGGGAGAAGGAGCTCTGTGGAGGAGGTTTAACACTTCACACAACTACTTTATGTTCATTTTCACACTGGGAGAGGGCAGGAAGGGTCTATCTTGAGCCTTCACACCGCTGTACAATTCAGGCAAGAGCAGAACTTAACTGGGGAACCGACTCCTTTGATGATGCCACTTAGCGGAGGACCCATTGGTGGCAGAGTTAAGTCTGCTACTGGACACACTTCAAACAGATCCAGAAAGTTAATTTCCAATCTTCTGTGCAGGGAGACATTCAAGGAGCAGGTCAGTGGGAGCAGGCAAGGCTGGGAGACAAAGAGGACATTCCACTGCCTGTAGCTGGGATAAAACAGGGCTGGGGAACCGCACTGGTACTGAAACTAAGCTGTCAAGGACCTGTGCTTCAAAGAAATGAAAAATGGGTGGTGGGATGCTTCACTGGCAGTGACTGATTGCTCCAGCAGGGCCATTTGCTTCCTTTGAAAGGAAGAGATGAGTATTGCTGCTTGGAGTGCTGATGTTTGCCAGGTGTGCCCAGCAAAGGGGAGCGCAGCTTGAGGTGCAGAGCTGAATCGACAGCCAGGCAGGACTGACTGATGCCTGCTGAGAGCAGACTGGATGGAAGCAGTGCATCTCTGTCACACACAGAGGGTGTAAATCACTGCTGGAGAGGGTGCACGGATTCAGCAGGGCTTTGTGCAGGGGACTGCCCTGCACAGGGGGGTTAGGTGCTGCAGGATCAGCTTCAGAGGCGTCACTCTTGCAGAAAAAGGTCACCGAAGCTCCAAACATCATGCACCATAGATTGATGCAATTGTTTCTGTTGGAGGAGGCTCAGGGGAGACCTTCTTGCTCTCTGCAACTCCCTGCAGGGAGGTTGTAGCCAGGTGGGGGTTGGTCTCTTCTGCCAGGCAAGCAGCATCAGAACAAGAGGACACAGTCTCAAGTTGTGCCAGGGGAGGTTCAGGCTGGAGGTTAGGAAGAAATTCTCCATAGAAAGAGATATTGGCTGCTGGAATGTGCTGCCCAGGGAGGTGGTGGAGTCCCCATCCCTGGAGGTGTTTAGGAAGAAACTGGATGGGGTGCTTTGTGTCATGGTTTAGTTGATCAGGTGGTGTTGGGTGATAGGTTGGACTGCATGGTCTCAAAGGTCTTTTCCAGCCTGGTTAATTCTCCTCTTCTCTTCTCTTCTCTTCTCTTCTCTTCTCTTCTCTTCTCTTCTCTTCTCTTCTCTTCTCTTCTCTTCTCTTCTCTTCTCTTCTCTTCTCTTCTCTTCTCTTCTCTTCTCTTCTCTTCTCTTCTCTTCTCTTCTCTTCTCTTCTCTTCTCTTCTCTTCTCTTCTCTTCTCTTCTCCTCTTCTCCTCTCTCCTCTCCTCTCCTCTCCTCTCCTCTCTCCTCTCCTGCCTCTCCTCACTGTTCTGTTCTACCTCTCTCCTTCTCTTCTTTCTTCTCTTCTCTTCTCTTCTCTTCTCTTCTCTTCTCTTCTCTTCTCTTCTCTTCTCTTCTCTTCTCTTCTCTTCTCTTCTCTTCTCTTCTCTTCTCTTCTCTTCTCTTCTCTTCTCTTCTCTTCTCTTCTCTTCTCTTCTCTTCTCTTCTCTTCTCTTCTCTTCTCTTCTCTTCTTCTCTTCTCCTCTGTGCTACACTGTTCTGTTCTACTCTGTTCTATTCTTATTCTATTCTATTCTATTCTATTCTATTCTATTCTATTCTATTCTATTCTATTCTATTCTATACCAGATCTGATCTTCACATCTTTTGCCAGGTGCACCGAGAAGACAAAGACAAAGGGCAGGTGGCTCCTTTGCCACGATCATCTCCACATTGTTGTCTACATGTTGTTCTGTTATCTGATATCTGAAGTGAATTTGCTATTTGGGGAGAGTCCTCTCAGCAGATCAGGCTATTTTAGGCTGCCAAGCTCCTATGAGAATTGGTCCTGAATATTTCAGCTAAAGTGCCAGGCAGCCACTGAGCTCTTCCTGCAAACCTTCTCTCCTGAACTGCTGTACACAGAGCGAGAAATCAAATCCTCTACGCTCCCGGTGCTGATGGTTTATGCTTCCTCCTAGATTGGCCTTGGCCTGTTGGGAGTCCAGGGGGATGGTGCAACTGTGAACATGTTGCTGCCATCTTCATTTATGATTTTGTTTGGTCCTAAAGGAAAAAAAGAAATAAAAAAGAAAGGCAGAGATTGGAGTCATTAACTTTGTGTCAGGGGAGAAAGGATGGATCAAAACAAATCCTTTAGTCTGAATTCCATCATTGAAAATGAATTCTGAAGGTCAGGAGCTCAGCCAATGCTGGAGCTGAAAAGAGGGGTGGGTGGTTGGGATTTTTTTTTCCTCCTAGTTAAAATAGTTTAAATTATAGAATTGTAGTTCACTGAATGCAGAACAAGCAGAGAGGAGGTTAAAGGAGCAGGGGAGGAAACAAAGTGCTGGCTTTGAGGCTCTCCTCAGTTTGCAGGGAGGGGGAAGGTCTTTCTAAAGTCTGATATGTTTTTAAGCCAAGGCAGGCAAGAACATCCAAGTAATCCATAACTAGGGAGTGAAGTGCAAGTCCTTGTGCCCTGTGCTCAGCACTGCTTAGGCCACACCTGGAGTCCTGTGTCCAGTTCTGGGCTCCTCAGGTTAGGAAAGAGGTTGAGCTGCTGGAAGGTGTCCAGAGAAGGGCAAGAAAGCTGGGGAGGGGTCTGGAGCACAGCCCTGGGAGGAGAGGCTGAGGGAGCTGGGGTTGCTTAGCCTGCAGAAGAGGAGGCTCAGGGGAGACCTTCTTGCTCTCTGCAACTCCCTGCAGGGAGGTTGGAGCCAGGTGGAGGTTGGTCTCTTCTGCCAGGCAAGCAGCATCAGAAGAAGAGGACACAGTCTCAAGCTGTGCCAGGGGAGGTTTAGGCTGGAGGTGAGGAGAAAGTTCTTCCCAGAAAGAGGAATTGGCCCTTGGAATGTGCTGCCCAGGGAGGTGGTGGAGTCCCCATCCCTGGGGGTGCTCAAAAAAGGCTTGGATGTGGCACTTGTTTAGTTGTCAGGAGGTGTTAGGTATTAGGTTGGACTTGCTGATCTCTGAGGTCTTTTCTAACCTGGCTGATTCTATGATTCCCACATCCGGCAGTTGTCTGTCTGTGCAAAGCAACTTTCTCCACAGGCCTGGGGTCAGTGGTGGTGGTGAATCAGCCCTGCAGACCTGGGGGGCTGGGAGATGGACATTGGAGGTCCATCTCTGTCTGTCTGATCAGGACAGACATAAGCTTGGAACACCTTTTGAAGTGAGATTTGTGGTTTTCCCCCTTGGGAGTGCGAAGATCAGAAAATGCAATAATCTGGCAAGGCAATAACTATAGGAAGATGGAATTGTTGTGATTGGAGCAGCTCTCTAAGGTCATCCAGTCATCCAGTCCAACCAGCAACCCAGCACCACCATGGCCACTAAGCCATGTCCACAGGTTTCTTGAACCCCTCCAGGGATGGGGACTCCACCACCTCCCTGGGCAGCCTGTGCCAGTCCCTGGCCACTCTTGCAGCAAAGAAATTGTTCCTCATCTCCAACCTAACCCTCTGCTGGTGCAGCTTGAGGCCATTTCCTCTTGTCCTATCACTTGTTCCTTGGGAGAAGAGCCCAACCCCCACCTCACTCCAGCCTCCTTGCAGGGAGCAGTAGAGAGCAATGAGGTCTCCCCTCAGCCTCCTCTTCTCCATACTAAACACCCCCACTTCCCTCAGCTACTCCTCCCCAGCCCTGCTCTCCAGACCCTTCCCCAGCTTTGTTGCTCTTGTCTGGACCTGCTCCAGCCTCTCAATCTCCTTCTTGGAGTGAGGGCCCTAAAACTGAGCCCATGATTCAAGGTGTGGCTACTTCCCTGGTCCTGCTGGTCACACTGTGTCTGACCTTGTCCCTCAGCACCACCTCCACACAGCTTTGAAACTCCTCCAGGGGTTTTTGAACAGCCTAATCAAGGTCTGGTCTTTGGAAAGCACCTTGGGAGTGGTATTGCTTTTAGATCTCTCTCCTGTCCCTTGGCTGACAGAAGGTTTTCATGCTAGGCTTGGCAGGAAGGAATCTGCACCTGCACCAAACATCTTCATTGCATAGTCCAGAGCTTCACCTTCAAAATGGATTCATCAGCAGTTTAAAATGTCAAGTTTTGCACAGAGGCAGCTGAGGCTCAGCAGCAGTGAAGCTGGAGACACTCAGCTTCAGGAAGAAACCTTTGCTGAAGGCTGCTCTTGGCCAGCTCTGTCTCCTGACTTAAAAAGTGTTGCTTCAAACACCACCCAGGTACCAAACACCACCAGCACGGCAGTGTTGTGCAGCATGGCCCTTGGGGACATGGTTTAGTGACTGTGGGGGTGGTGGTTGAGGGTTGGGCCTGAGGATCTCAGAGATCTTTTCCAACTGAAACAATTCTATGACTGCAGAGAGGAAAGGGCAGTTCTCTGACATCTTCCTCCAGCAGTTCCTTGCTAGTTCTTAGAGTCATAGAGTCATGGAATCATGGAGTCATAGAATCATAGGGTCATAGTGTCATGGAATCATAGAGTCATGGAATTATAGAGACATAGAATCATAGAGTAATAGAATCATAGAACCATAGAATCACAGAATCATGGAATCATCATAGAGTCATGGAATCATGGAGTCATAGAATCATAGAGCCATGGAATCATAGAGTCATGGAATCATAGAGACATAGAGTCACGGAATCATGGAATCATAGAGCCATGGCATCATAGAGCCATGGCATCATAGAGCCATAGAATCATAGAGCCATAGAATAACAGAGTCATGGAATCATAGTCATAGAGTCATGGAATTATGGAGTCATAGAATCATAGAGCCATGGAATCATGGAATCATGGAGTCATGGCATCACAGAGCCATGGAATCATAGAGCCATGGAATCATGGAATCATGGAGTCATGGCATCACAGAGCCATGGAATCATAGAGTCATGGAATCATAGAGTCATGGAATCATGGAGTCATGGCATCACAGAGTCATGGAATCACAGAGTCATGGAATCATAGAGTCATGGCATCACAGAGTCATGGAATCATAGAGCCATGGAATCATAGAGCCATGGAATCATAGAGTCATAGAATCATGGAGTCATGGAATCATACAGCCATGGAATCATGGAGTCATGGAATCATAGAGTCATGGAATCATGGAATCATAGAGTCATGGCATCACAGAGTCATGGAATCACAGAGCCATGGAATCATACAGCCATGGAATCATGGAGTCATGGAATCATAGAGTCATGGAATCATAGAATCATGGAGTCATGGCATCACGGAGTCATGGCATCACAGAGCCATGGAATCACAGAGCCATGGAATCATAGAGCCATGGAATCATAGAGTCATGGAATCATGGAGTCATGGAATCATACAGCCATGGAATCATAGAGTCATGGAATCAGAGTCATGGAATTATAGAGTCATGGAATCATGGAGTCATGGAATCATAGAGTCATGGAATCATGGAATCATAGAGTCATGGAATCATGGAGTCATGGAATCATAGAGCCATGGAATCATGGAATCATGGAGTCATGGCATCACAGAGTCATGGAATCATAGACTCATGGAATCATGGAGTCATGGAATCATACAGCCATGGAATCATAGAGCCATGGAATCATAGAGTCATGGAATCATAGATCCATAGACTCTTAGAGTCATAGAGCCATAGAATTATAGAGCCATGGAATCATTGTCATAGAGTCATGGAATCATGGAGTCATAGAATCATAGAGCCATGGAATCATAGAGTCATGGAATCATAGAGTCATAGAGTCATGGAATCATAGAATGCTCAGGGTTGGAAGGGACCTCCAAAGCTCACCCAGTCCAACCCCCTCTGCATTCAGCAGGGACATCTTCAACTAGATCAGGCTGCCCAGAACCCTGACAACCCTCACCTGGAATATCTCCAGGCATGGAGCATCAACCACCTCCCTGGGCAACCTGTTCCACTCTTCTACCACCCTTATGGTGCAGAACTTGTTCCTAACTTGTGGACTTGTTCTGGCCATAATCTTTAAAGCCAGAGCAGAGAGATTTCCTGTTGAGCTACAGGGAAGTGCAAGGTGTGCAAGGCATCCCACCTGGGGTTCTACTGGACCTTTCTCCAAGGCATTCAGCAGCAGGCACAATTTGCACACAGCAGTAAGAGCCCAAAGGCAGTGAATAAATTGCTGATTGTGAAATGGAGAGCGACATGGCAGCAACAATGCGCAATGCACCCAGTGTGTGACAAGGAAAGAATAGGCTCCATTGCTTTTTATCCTCCCATCATGTGTGTTTGTGTGGGAATTCTCAGAGCCAGAGAGTTAACAAGTGTAAAAGCATCTTGAGGAGCCTTTGACAAGCAGTTGCAGTTTATAAATAGACCATTTTGATGGCTTCCTTGCCTTCTCCCATTGCCACAAAAATATGGAGTTCAGAGTCGCTTCATTTTTGTGCTTCGTTTTCCACCCTGCTTTGTTTGCCTCCCTCCAGCAAAAGCAGAGGTCTGAAAATAGAGTAAAAAAGGAAAAGACCAGAACAGGAGCAGGGAAGTCTTTGTGCCCTGTGCTCAGCACTGCTGAGGCCACACCTGGAGTCCTGTGCCCAGTTCTGGGCTCCACAGTTTACAAAGGACATTGAGAGACTTGAAGGTGTCCAGAGAAGGGCAACAAGGTTGGGGAGGGGTCTGGAGCACAGCCCTGGGAGGAGAGGCTGAGGGAGCTGGGGTTGTTTAGCCTGCAGAAGAGGAGGCTGAGGGGAGACCTTCTTACTCTCTGCAACTCCCTGCAGGGAGGTTGTAGCCAGGTGGGGGTTGGTCTCTTCTCCCAGGCAAGCATCAGCAGAACGAGAGGACACAGTCTCAAGCTGTGCCAGGGGAGGTTTGGGCTGGAGGTGAGGAGAAAGTTCTTCCCAGCAAGAGAGGAATTGGCCATTGGAATGTGCTGCCCAGGGAGGTGGTGGAGTCCCCATCCCTGGAGGTGTTGAAGAGGGGATTGGATGAGGCACTTGAAGCCATGGTTTGGTTAGTCAGGATGTGCTTGTTCTGGTGCTGGTTAGAGAGAGAGTCCAACAGAGGCTACAAGGATAGGATAGGATAGGATAAGACAGAATAGAATAGGATAAGATAGAGTGGAATGGAATGGAATGGAATGGAATGGAATGGAATGGAATGGAATGGAATGGAATGGAATGGAATAGAATAGAATAGAATAGAATAGAATAGAATAGAATAGAATAGAATAGAAGAGAATAGAAGAGAATAGAACTAACCAGGTTGGAAAAGACCTTTGAGATCATCCAGTCTAACCTATCACCCAACAGCATCTGATCAACTAAACCATGGCACCAAGTGCCTCATGCAGGCTCTTCCTCTGAGCCATGAATTGTGGCCCTGTGCTGTCTGCCTTCCAGCTCTTAATCAGGAAATCTAGCAGAACATGTAATGGTGTGACTAGCTGGTATGTTTACACTGCTTAATTGAAAGCACTTTTCCCTGGAGGCTAATTACAGTGCAAACCATTAAATCCCAATTAGGATTTGTTTGAATATCCAAATGATTATGAAGATCATCTCTGGGTGGAAAAAAAAAGGAAAGCCCACACCACCAGAAGTGCAGAGCCTTGTGGGCAGCCCCAGCCAGGTCTTTACGTTTCACTGTTGTGCCAGGGTGCAGAATCTGAGCACTTTTCTCCACCAGTGACCTGCTGGGGAAATCTCTTCTCAGCCAGAGCTGCTGGCAGACACCTGATCCTCCTCAGAGAGTCGATTCATTCTCCTGAAGAGGGAATGTGCACCTTTCCAAATGCCAGAGTGGGGAATGTGCTGCTGCAGAGCTGCAGGGGAGTTCTTCCCCTGCTGATTCTCCAAACTAGCTCACTTGAAGGAAACAGAATCATGGAATGCACTGGGGTAGGAGGGACTCAGGGTGAAACACTTCTTCCTCACATCCAATCTCAATCTCCCCACTTCCAGTTTTGCTCCATTCCCCACCCCAGACCTATCACGACCCAACAAGTCCCTCCCCAGCTTTCTTGCAGCCCCCTGCAGATACTGGAAGGCCACAAGAAGGTCTGCCTGGAGCCTTCTCCTCTCCAGACTGCACAACCCCAACTCCCTCAGGCTGTCCTCACAGCAGAGCAGCTCCAGCCCTCTGCTCCTCCTCCTGGCCCTTCTCTGGACACCTTCCAGCACCTCCAGATCCTTCCTGGTACAGAGGCTCCAGAACTGGCCCCAGAGCTCCAGCTGTGGTCTCAGCAGAGTGGAGCAGAGGGGCAGAATGCCCTCCCTGGCCCTGCTGGCCACACTTCTCTGGCTGCAGCCCAGGCTCTGCTTGGCTCTCTGGGCTGCCAGTGCTCCCTGCTGGCTCCTGTTGAGCTGAGAATCATAGAACCATAGAGTCAGGGATGGAAGGGACCACAAGGATCATCCAGTTCCAACCCCCCTGCCATGGGCAGGGACACCCCACACTACATCAGCCTGGCCAGAGCCTCAGCCAGCCTGGCCTTAAACACCTCCAGAGCTGGGGCCTCAACCACCTCCCTGGACAACCCATTCCAGGGCTTCACCACTCTCATGGGGAAGAACTTCCTCCTCACCTCCAGTCTGAATCTCCCCACCTCCAGCTTCATTCCATTCCCCCTAGTCCTATCACTACCTGAGAGCCTGAGCAGTCCCTCCCCAGCCTTCTTGGAGCCCCCTTCAGATACAGCTTCTCCTTCCCCAGCACCCCCAAGGCCTTTTCCTCAGGGCTTCTCTCAAGCCAGCCCCTGCCCAGCCTATGTCAGTGCCTGGGATTGCCCTGACCCAGCTGTAGGACCTTGCCCTTGGTCTTGTTGAACTTCAGGAGGAAGCCAGCAGGCAAGCTGCTACCCTGCCTGGCCTTGCTCTCACCCTGAGAAGAGGGAGGTGAACTCTCTGTAGGGGGTTTCTAGAAAGGAAAGCTGATGACATTCAGGCTTTGGAAGCTTTCTTTGAATTCCAACCTTCCTTTCTATCTGTGTTCTCTGCTGATGACTGTAATTCTCTTTTCTTCTCTCTCTGTGACGAGATAATTTGGTGGTTGGGTGCAGGAAGTTAGGAGTGGCATGCAAGAGGAGTAAACAGCAGTTGTTGGTGGTGGTACTGCAAGCTAATTTTGCATGAGTTGGTGGTTCTGTGCTTCAACACAGGGAAGGTTTGGGTTGTGTGTGTGTGTCTGTGTTTGAATTTACTTGTCTTTAAGGCAAACTCTAAATAGCAAGAGGCCTGAGAAGCAATCCTGACTGTGGTCAGGAATAATCTGGTGACCACAGAATCACTGTCACAGTCACAGTAGCACCAAGGCTGGAAGAGACCTCAAAGATCATCGAGTCCAACCTGTCACCACAGACCTCAGGACTAAACCATGGCTCCAAGTGCCACATCCACCCCCTCTTGCAGCCCTCCAGGGATGGGGACTTCACCACCTCCCTGGGCAGCCCACTCCACAGAGTGGTAGGAGCTGGAAGGGACCTCTGGAGATCATCCAGTGCAACCCCCCCCAGACAGGATAGGTTCACCCAGAGTGGGTTGTACAGGATGGCATCCAGGCAGGCTTTGAATGACTCCAGAGATGGAGACTTCACCATCTCTCTGGGCAGCCTGCTCCAGGGATCCACCACTCTCATGTTCAGATGGAACTTCCTCTGCCCCAGTTTGTGTCTCTTGTCCTGTCCCTGGACACCCTGGTCCCATCCTCCTGACACCCACCCCTGAAGTATTGATCAGCACTGTGAAGATCTCTCCTCATTCTTCTCCAGACTTAAAAAGCCCTAAGCCCCTCAGACTTTCTTCATAAGAGAGATATTCCAGGTCCCTCATCATCCCCGTAGCCCTTTGCTGTACCCTCTTAAGCAGTTTCCTGTCCTTGAACTGGGGAGCCCAGAACTGGACTCACCAAGGGCTTTACAAGGCTCTTCTCCAGCACTGCTCTGTTTTCTGGTACTACCCCAGATTAGCTATTGGAGAAGATGCACAGCTCCACTGAGCCAGTCCTGGAGATGCTTCTGTCCCTTTCTGCTCATGGTGGGGGTCTTTTTGTTGCTGTTTTGGTGGGTGGTGTTTTGGTTAGGTTTTGGGTTTGGTTTGGGTTTGGGTTTGGTTTGGGTTTGGGTTTGGTTTGGGTTTGGGGTGTGTTGGGCTGGTTTGGTTTGGGTTTGGGTTTGGTTTTGGGTTGGGTTGGATTTGGGTTTGGTTTTGGGTTTGGGTTTGGTTTGGGTTTGGTTTTGGGTTTGGGTTTGTGTTGTGTTGTGTTGGGCTGGTTTGGTTTTGGGTTTGGGTTTGTGTTGTGTTGTGTTGGGCTGGTTTGGGTTTGGGTTTGGGTTTGGGTTTGAGTTTGGGTTTGTGTTGTGTTGTGTTGGGCTGGTTTGGTTTAGGTTTTGGGTTTGCGTTTTTGGGTTTGGGTTTGGGTTTGGGTTTTGTTTTGGTTTTGGGTTGGGTTGGGTTTGGTTTGGGGTTTGGGTTTGGTTTGGGGTTTAGGTTTGCTTTGCTTTTGGGTTTGGGTTGGGTTTGGGTTGGGTTTGGGTTAGGTTTGGGTTTCGTTTGGGGTATGGTTTTGCTTTTGGGTTTGGTTTGGGGTTTGGGTTTGCTTTGCTTTTGGGTTTGGGTTGGGTTTGGTTTGGTGTTGGGTTGGGTTTGGGTTTGGGTTTGATTTTGGGTTTGGTTTTGCTTTTGGGTTTGTGTTTGTGTTTGTGTTGTGTTGTGTTGGGCTGGTTTGGTTTGGGTTTGGGTTTTATTTTGGTTTTGGGTTGGGTTGGGCTTGGTTTGGGGTTTAGGTTTGCTTTGCTTTTGGGTTTGGGTTGGGTTGGGTTTGGGTTAGATTTGGGTTTCATTTGGGGTATGGTTTTGCTTTTGGGTTTGGTTTGGGGTTTGGGTTTGCTTTGCTTATGGGTTTGGGTTGGGTTTGGTTTTGGGTTGGGTTTGGGTTTGGGTTGGGTTGGGTTTGTTTTGGGTTTGATTTTGGGTTTGGTTTTGCTTTTGGGTTTGGCTTTATGTTGTGTTGTGCTTGGTTTGGCTTTGGGTTTGATTTGGAGTTTGGTTTGCTTTTGGGTTTGGTTTGGGGTTTGGGCTTGGGTTTGTGTCGGGTTGTGCTGGGTTTGGTTTGGGGTTTGATTTTGGGTTTGGTTTGGGTTTGGGTTTGGTTTGGTTTATGTTAAGGAATAAGCAAAACTTTTAATCAGAGCTTTCCTTTATGTTTCGACTATTTCAAGGAGGAAGTGCTACTCTTAAAGGAAATTTGGCTTTAATTGACTTCTCTTTCTCTCCTCTTCATTGCCTCATTTAAAAACAAACCACAGGAGCACTCACATGAGACTTCAACACCAGTAAATCAGTGATTTGCTTTCCCATGCATACAACTGAAAAGCAGTTTGGGTTTCATTTCCCTTTTGATCCAAGGCTGTTGTTATGAGACACAGAGACGCGGTGCCGAGGGACGTGGTTGAGCACCAGACTGGTTGGCCTCGGTGATCCCAAAGGCCTTTTCCAACCCAAATGATTCTGTGGTTCTCTGATGTGGCAAACCATCAGTGCAGCCAAAGCTGACAAAGGAAAGCAGCTTGGATTTGCCTGCCAGGCCATGAGCCAGCAAATTGCCTTGTGTTGATTTAGGCATCGGCCTGGCCTTGAGTTGTCTCGGGGGCACATGGGAGTTGTTGAGCTTTGATTGCCTGCCTCCTGACAGCTCCAGTGAGTTGGTCTTCAAAAACCTGCACTTTTGAGGGGGGTAAAATTCCTCTGCCAGAAGCAATTGGCTGCCCCACGCTGCGGTCAGGCTGTGTCCGCAATGCAATTTGGGCCCCAGGAAGCCTCGTGATGAATAACACAAGCTCTAAGTGGTTCTGCTGCTGTGTTTGGCAAGGGAAGAAGAAGACATCAAAGCCAATATGCAGCAGCCTCCCTGGACAGAAATTCTCATTCTGGGCTCCTCGTCATGCCAGGAGTGTTTGCATTTTTAAATGGTACAAAACCATTGTTCTTTCCACAGGAAGGGGATTTTGCTTCTCGCTTTTCCTGCTGGCTTGTTCAAACTCCCCCAGTTCCTGGTGGAATAAAGACAACTGTGCTGCAGGCACAGAAAATAAGTGAGATTTTTATGGAGAGCTGCAGGGAGACAGAAGTGAGACCAAGGGCAACAGGACCAGGATAAATCATCAGTCAGTAGGGCTCTAGTCAGTGGCACTTCTCTTTCTGGAACTTCCTTACAGATGAGTGCTCTGCCCTGGTGAGACCACACCTGCAATACTGTGTCCAGTGTGGGGCTCCCCAAGTCAAGAGAGATCTGCTGCAGAGAATGGAATGGAAGAGGATAGGATAGGATAGGATAGGATAGGATAGGATAGGATAGGATAGGATAGGATGGGATGGGATGGGATGGGATGGGATGGGATGGGATAGGATAGGATAGGATAGGATACAGAATAGAACAGAGGATAGGATAGGATAGGATAGGATAGGATAGGATAGGATAGGATGGGATGGGATGGGATGGGATAGGATGGGATAGGATAGGATATGGGATATGGGATATAGGATAGGGATGGATAGGATAGGATGGGATGGGATGGGATGGGATAGGATAGGATAGGATGCAGAATAGAACAGAGTAGGATAGGATAGGATAGGATAGGATAGGATAGGATAGACCTCAGAGATCATCAAGTCCAACCTATCACCCAACACCATCTGATCAACTAAACCATGGCTCCAAGTGCCACATCCAATCCCTTCTTAAACACCTCCAGGGATGGTGACTCCACCACCTCCCTGGGCAGCATATTCCAATAGACAATTCCTCTCTCAGTGAAGAACTTTCCCCTCACCTTCAGCCTAAACCTCCCCTGGCACAGCTTGAGACTGTGTCCTCTTGTTCTGGTGCTTGTTAGAGGGAGTTCAACAGAGGCTACAAGGATGGTGAAAGGGCTGAAACATCTCTGCTGAGAAGAGAGGCTGAGAGCCCTGGGGCTGTTTAGTCTGGAGAAGAGAAGGCTGAGAGGGGATCTGATCAGAGTCTATCAATATATGAGGGCTGGGGGTCAGGATGAAGGTGTCAGGCTCTGTTCAGAGGTGCCCAGTGACAGGAAAAGGAACAATGGGTACAAGCTGGAGCACCTCAACATGAGGAGAAACTTCTTTACTGTGAGGGTGCTGGAGTCCTGGAGCAGGCTGCCCAGAGAGGTTGTGGAGTCTCCTGCTCTGGAGACTTTCAAACCCCACCTGGATGTGTTCCTGTGTTAAACCTGCAATAGGTGATGTTGCTTTGGCAGGGGGATTGGACTCAATGATCTCTGGAGATCCCTTCCAAGCCCTACAGTTCTGTGTGAGAAGAAGACTCCACAAGCTCTCTGGGCAGCCTGCTCCTGTGATCTTCAAGGCAAAAAGTCCAGGAACCAAGGAGCTGCAAACACTGCAGGTGCTGGAGGTGAGGAGTTGAGAGGTTTCAGTGAAGGCTGCTGAGGAGTGGGACATCCATCTGCATGCCCTGGAGAAGAGGAGGCTCAGGGGAGACCTTCTTGCTCTCTACAACTACCCGAAAGGAGGTTGGAGCCAGGTGGGGGTTGGGCTCTTCTCCCAGGCAAGCAGCAGCAGAACAAGAGGACACAGTCTCAAGCTGTGCCAGGGGAGGTTTAGGCTGGAGGGGAGGAGAAAGTTCTTCCCAGAAAGAGGAATTGGCCCTTGGAATGTGCTGCCCAGGGAGGTGGTGGAGTCCCCATCCCTGGAGGTGTTCAAGAGGGGATTGGATGTGGCACTTGGAGCCATGGTTTAGTTGTCAGGAGGTGTTGGGTGCCAGGTTGGACTTGATGATCTTTGAGGTCTCTTCCATCCTTACTGATTCTATGATTCTATGAAATCAAGACTTTGCTGTTCTTTCTATTTTAATGCTTCTTTCTTTGTTTTTCTTCTTTTCTTCTTCCTTTACTCTGAGGTCTTTTCCAACCTTATTGATTCTGTGATCCTATGATTCTATGTCAGGGAAGGGCTAATCAATACTCTGTCTCATTCTCCAAACACAGCCAGTGTAAGCTCTTTTGGAGGCTCTCAGGGTGGTGATGGCACAGGTTCCCTAACAGAAAGGGGATGTGGCAGGCTCCTGGATCACAGCTATGAGCAGCATGGAAAGCTGAGCTGACACCTTTGCTTGGCTCGCCTCCATCCAGCTTAAAGTGGAAACAAGGCTGCTGGCATGGAATTCATTCTATGCCAACCTTATCCAGTGTTTATAGAGAGAATTTATGAGTCAGAAAGGGCTTGAAGGATAATAAAACTAGGTTAGCATCATCTTGTACTACAATGCTTTAGGAGGATCCTTCCCACTCTGGCTGTTGAGAGTGAGTTAATGTTCCAAGGACACCAATGGAAACTCAACTTTCCTACCCTACTGTGAAATTAGGTCCCCCACAGCAAAGCCAAATCATTTTTATCCACCTCTCTGTAGTGCCTGCTTCAGGCTGGGCTAAAAATAAAGGTTCTTAGGGCAGCCATAAATATTCCTGATTTCAGGTTGCCAGCTCCCAGAGTTGAGTTCCTGCTGCCAGAAATCTGGTCACAGGCAGCCCCTCTCCCAGCACCTCTCAGTGCAGGGTTGTCCCCCAACAATCTTGAGGACAGACTGAAGGAGTTGGGGCTGTTCAGTCTGGAGAAGAGAAGGCTCCCAGGTGACCTCATTGTGGCCTTCCAGGATCTGAAGGGGCTCCAAGAAGGCTGGGGAGGGACTGCTCAGGCTCTCAGGGAGTGATAGGACTAGGGGGAATGGAATGAAGCTGGAGGTGGGGAGATTGAGGCTGGAGGTGAGGAGGAAGTTCTTCCCCAGAGAGTGGTGAAGCCCTGCAATGGGTTGTGCAGGGAGGTGGTTGAGGTCCCAGCCCTGGAGGTGTTTGCAGCCAGGCTGGCTGAGGCTCTGGCCAGGCTGATTGCCCATGGCAGGGGGGTTGGAGCTAGATGATCCTTGTGATCCTTTCCAACCCTGACTGATTCTATGATCCTATGAATCTTCAGGGACATCACACTCAGTGCAGGTGCATGGACACCACCGAGTCCACCCCCCCCTAGCCAAAGCAGCATCACATAGGGCAGCCACACAGGGACACATGCAGGCAGGTTCTGAATGACTCCAGAGCAGGAGACTCCACAACCTCACTGGGCAGCCTGCTCCAGTACCCTCACAGCAGAGAAGTTTTGCCTCCTGGTGAGGTGGAACTTCCTCTGCTCCAGTTTGTGTCCATTGCCCCTGGTCCTATCCGAGGACATCACTGCAAAGAGCCTGGCCCCTTCTTGCCCCTCACCCATCAGGGATTGGGAAACATTGATCACATCCCCTCTCAGCCTTCTCTTCTCACAGCCCCAGGTCTCTCAGCCTTTCCTCCTCACAGAGGTGTTCCAGCCCCTTCATCATCCTTGTAGCCTCTGCTGGGCTCTCTCCAGACCCTCTTGAGCCCAGGACTGGACCCAGGACTCCAGCTGCAGCCTCGCTAGGGCAGAGCAGAGAGGGAGGAGAAGTCACACTCTGTACTCAGCCTCCTGCTTGGATCATTGCCTGCTTTCTGGACTTTTCCTTTTCGATTCCACCTGTCTTAGGGGTGACTGAGATGACCACAGACCTCGAGCTGCTGCCCTGACCCCGTGGTGCACCCACAGGAACAAGGTCACCGCTGCTCCGTGTCCCTATTGATTCCATGAATAAGTGATGGGCTCCTTGCAATGATGAAGTGGTAACTAGAGCTTCCTTAAGGGTGGAAGTGTCAAGCTTAATATTTAAAGCCCCCATCAATAATGGAAGTATCAGCCTCTCCTCAACAGAAGGAGGTTGGGCTCATAATTTCATCTCTCCCAGGCTGATCTCCTCCCTTCCCTGGTGCAGGAAACTCATCTGGGAGCCACAAATTAGTTACTGTCAAACACTGGAACAGGCTGCCCAGGGCAGCTGCAGAGCCACCAGCCCTGAAGTATTTAAGAGGCTCCTGGATGTGGTGCTGAGGAATGTGGTTTAGTGGTGGTGGCTAAGCAGCAGTGGTGGGGTTGGGAGCTCTGGGTGAGCAGTTGGGCTTAATGATCTCCTCACCTGGAGTGCTGTGTGCCTGGAGCCTCCGTGCCAGGAAGGATCTGGAGGGGCTGGAAGGTGTCCAGAGATGGCAAAGCTTTGATGGCTGCTGAGCTCCAGCAAAAGCCCTGCACTGGGACAGTTCCCAGCTGAGTTTGTTCCTTGCTGTCTGTCTGTCCTTGCCAACAGTTACCAGCTAGAAATCGTTAGTGCTGGGGGCGGGGTTTAAAGGAGTTATCATCCTGAGCTCTCCTGATGGCTGAGAAAGGACTCAGGTAGCATTTGGAGACATGCTGGAAGGTGTTCAGAGCAGGGCCAGGAGGATGAGCAGAGGGCTGGAGCTGCTCTGTTGTGAGCACAGCCTGAGGGAGTTGGGGTTGTGCAGTCTGGAGAGAAGAAGGTTCCCAGGAAACCTCATTGTGGCCTTGCAGGATCTGCAGGGGGCTGCAAGAAAGCTGGGGAGGGACTTGTGAGGGTGTCAGGGAGGGATAGGACTGGGGGGGATGGAGCAAAACTAGAAGTGGGGAGATTGAGATTGGATGTGAGGAAGAAGTTGTTGGCCAGGAGGGTGGTGAGAGCCTGGCACAGGTTGCCCAGGGCGGTGGTGGAAGCCTCCTGGCTGGAGGTGTTTGCAGCCAGGCTGGAGGTGGCTGTGAGCAACCTGCTGTGGTGTGAGGTTTCATAGTTTCATAGTTTCATTCAGGGTTGGAAGGGACCACAAGGATCATCTAGTTCCAACCTCCCTGCCATGGGCAGGGTCCCTGCTGACTGCAGAGGGCTTGGACTGGGTGACCTTTGCAGATCACTTTCAAACCATTCTATGATCTTATGCTGTGCTGTCCCAGACTCAGAGGGACAGAGCTGGAAGCCTGCTGGGATCTATCCCTGGCAGCCTGGGGAAATTCTGCCAAGGAAAGGAGAATTTGGGCATTTGGTGAAATAAATCCAATAAGCCTGTAAGGCTTTGCTCTGACAAGGGGTCAAGGTGGGTCCTGCTGACAAAGCACTTTGTAGGACACTCCTGCATGCAGCTGATTTGTTTGTGACGTAGGAGATGGTTTTGCTGTCTGGTGAGGATCCCTGTAAGACATTAATGAAGCCAAGGCTGTGTGTTCCAAATGTTTGCTAAGTTAATCTTCACAGTGAGCTCCACTAGTGCTATTACAATGCAAGTGTAATTGCAACCAAGAGGGGAAGACAGATGAGAAATGCTTGGAGTACTTAACAGGTAGATGGAGTTTAGTGATGGATATATCAACTCCCACAGGCTGGGGATACAGAGCAGCTGGAGACAGGAAAACCATTCTGCTGTGCAGAGATCTCTGACACATCCATTCATGGATCCATTCATGGATTCACAGAATGGGTTGGGTTGGAAGGGACCTCAAGGCTCAGCCACTTCCAACCCCCTGCCATGGGCAGGGACATCTCACACCACAGCAGGTTGCTCACAGCCACCTCCAGCCTGGCTGCAAACACCTCCAGGCATGAAGCTTCCACTACCTCCCTGGGCAGCCTGTGCCAGGCTCTCACCACCCTCATGGGGAAGAACTTCTTCCTCACAGCCAATCTCAATCTCCCCACTTCTAGTTTTGCTCCATCCCCCCCAGTCCTATCCCTCCCTGACACCCTCAAAAAGTCATCCCCCAGCTTTCTTGGAGCCCCTTTCAGATGCTGGAAGGCCACAATTAGGTCTCCTGGGAGCCTTCTCTTCTCCAGACTGAACAACCCCAACTCAGTCTGTCTCCACAGGTGCTCCAGCCCTCTGCTCATCCTCATAAATCACAGAATCATAGAATCATTGAGGTTGGAAAAGATGTCAGAGCTCATCAAGTCCAACCTGTCACCCAACACCTCCTGACAACTCAACCATGGCTCCAAGTGCCACATCCAATCCCCTCTTGAACACCTCCAGGGATGGGGACTCCACCACCCCCCTGGGCAGCACATCCCAGTGGCCAATTTCTGTTTTCTAATCACCTGAACCACTCTGGGTAGGATCCCCAGAGCTGAGCCCTCAGGAGTGCCTTCCTGACTCGGGAACAACAGCAATGAATGGCACAGAGCAGCAGCTTAGCCCAGATCCCTTGGGTGAGCTGAGGCCTTTGCAAATAGGTTGCTGATGGTGTGTAATTGCTTTCTGAATTGGTCTTTTGGAGAGAGTAATTGTATTAGAGGAGCTGCTGAACCTCCCTGCCAAGTGCTAAGCTGACAGATCCACTTTCATGGAGCACAGTTGTCATTCAGCAGGTGCTGCTGCTGCTGCCACCTCCCCTTCCTAGCCAAGGTGCTTTGCTTTCTAATTCACCTCCAGTGCATTCCCAGCCACTCCTCACACACTGGCTCACAGAGGATGTGAGGGGTTGGAAGGGACCTCCAAAGATGGGATAGGATAGGATAGGATAGGATAGGATAGGATTGGATAGGATAGGATAGGATGGGATAGGATGGGATAGGATGGGATAGTGGGATGGGATGGGATGGGATAGGATGGGATGGGATGGGATAGGATTACCCAGGTTGGAAAAGACCTTTGAGATCAGCAAGTCCAATCTCTCATCCAGCACCATCTGATCAACTAAACCATGGCACCAAGTGCCTCTCCAGGCTCTTCCTAAACACCTCCAGGGATGGGGACTCCACCACCTCCCTGGGCAGCACATCCCAGTGGCCAATCTCTATGTCTGGGAAGAACTTCTTCCTAACATCCAGCCTAAACCTCCCCTGGTACAGCTTGAGACTGTGTCCTCTTGTTCTGGTGCTGGGTGCCTGGGAGAAGAGACCAACCCCCAGCTGGCTCCAACCTCCCTGCAGGGAGTTGGAGAGAGCAAGAAGGTCTCCCCTCAGCCTCCTCTTCTGCAGGCTAAGCAACCCCAGCCTGTTCCAGAGTCTCACCACCCTCATACTGAAGAGCTTCTTCCTCAGAAGAGCAATAAGGTAGAGCAGAGCAGATTGAGGTTGGATGGCAGGAAGAAGTTTTTTACTATGAGGAGGGTGGAATACTGCAACAGGTTGCCCAGGGAGGTGGTTGAGGCCCCATCCCTGGAGATATTCAAGGTGAAGTTCAACGAGGCCCTGGGCAGCCTGATCTAGTGGAGAATGGAATGGAATGGAATGGAATGGAATGGAATGGAATGGAATGGAATGGAATGGAATGGAATGGAATGGAATGGAATGGAATGGAATGGACCAGGTTGGAAGAGACTTTCAAGATCATTGTGTCCAACCTATCATCCAACACCAGCTAATCAACTAAACCATGTCCCTGCTGACTGCAGAGGAGGTTGGTCTGGATGACCTTTGGAGGTCCCTTCCAGCCTGGACCATTCTTCTATGATGCTACCTGGCTTGGGAGGGCCACCAGGGAGCCCAGCCTGGTTTCCCCAATGTCCTTCTCCTCCAGGCATTGTCACTTATGGCTGCACTGAGCAGGTTTTAGTCTCTTCTGAGGAGCTGGGGAGGAGTTTGCTGCCAAAGCAGCTGCAGCCCACTGCAAGGGGGAGTCGTTAGGTGCTGTGCTGCTTTGCCTTCCATTGCCTGCCATGATTTCTTTTTATCTTGCTCTGATTTGATTATTCCAGCTGATGGGAAGCTGGAGATTCTTTATTGCTCTGATTGCATGATGTTGTGCTTGCTCTTCCTTTAATAAGAGGCTTGCCAATTCCTGTTCTTCCCTATTTCCTCCCCTCCCTTCCCCCTAACCCTCCCTATTTATCTCTGTGCCTTGAGGCCTCTTATTTTTGATGAGAATTTCACAGCTCATATTTTCACAGTGTTTAGGATGAATGCTTATTAAGCTTATCATGATCCTCAGGCAGCAGCTCAGCAAGGTACCTAAGCATGTGCTTGACTGGGAGCATATGAGGCCTTTCAGCGATTTGGAGGGGATTGACTACACACAGCTTCAGCTTCAGACATCACCATCTGGGCTGGCCTGAACTGGGGGCTCTGTGCTTTAGGGAACACAACTTTCAGCTTCCCTACAGTCTTAGGAATGGTCTCTTCACGTGCTGCTTGAGACCTGCCAGACTCAGGCTCTCAGTCGACCTTCCCCTGCTGTTCCTGACCTGGACTGAAGAGGCAAGAGATACTTGGAGAGATGATAGAACCATAGGATCAGAGAATCAATAAGGTTGGAAGAGACCTCAAAGATCATCAAGTCCAACCTATCACCCAAGAGCTCCTGACTACTAAACCATGGCACCAAGTGTCATGTCCAATCCCCTCCCAAACACCTCCAGGGATGGGGACTCCACCACCTCCCTGGGCAGCACATCCCAGTGGCCAATCTCTCTTGCTGGGAAGAATTTTCTCCTTACCTCCAGCCTAAACCTCCCCTGGCACAGCTTGAGACTACGTCCTCTTGTCCTGGTTTCTGCTTGCCTGGCAGAAGAGACCAACCCCCACCTGGCTACAACATCCCTTCTAGTAGTTGTAGACAACAAGAAGGTCTCCCCTGAGCCTCCTCTTCTCCAGGCTAAGCAACCCCAGCTCCCTCAGCCTCTCCTCACAGAGCTTGTGCTTGAGACCTCTCCCTTGAGACCTTCTTGCTCTCTCCAACTGCCTGCAGGGAGGTTGGAGCCAGGTGGGGGTTGGGCTCTTCTGCCAGGCAAGCAGCAGCAGAAGAAGAGGACACAGTCTCAAGCTGTGCCAGGGAGATTTAGGCTGGAGGTGAGGAGAAAATTCTTTGGGAGGTGGTGGAGTCACCATCTCTGGAGGTGTTTAGGAGGAGACTTGATGTGGTGCTTGGTGCCATGGGTTAGTTGATCAGATGGTGCTGGGTGAGAGGTTGGACTTGATGATCTCAAAGGTCTTTTCCAACCTGGTCTGGTCTATTCTATTCTATTCTATTCTATTCTATTCTATTCTATTCTATTCTATTCTATTCTATTCTTCATGTGTCTCCTGAGCCTCCTCTTCTCCAGGCTAAGCAACCCCAGCTCCCTCAGCCTCTCCTCACAGGGACTGTGCTCTCTTTCACACTGATCTCTCTCTCTTGCACTAAGCTGATGGCTAAAGCATTGGCAGCTGACTGGCAGCAATTAGTTATCTTGTGTGTGAGGGGGAGGGGGGGGAGCCCCCAACCCTTATCAGCCTGTTTGGTTTAATACAAATCCTCTTGTCTTTGGCTTTCCAGGGATGGAGCATTTAGAACAAGCACATTACAAGAGCAGTAATGAATAAAACAATTAACCCCCACCCCCAACACACTGCTGGGGAAAAAAAAACACAAAGGCTTGGGGACTCCAAGCACACTTCAGATGTTTCTGCTGATGGCATGCAAAGAGGAGCTGGGAATGCAATCCAAAGAGCTCTTGCTGATGCCCCAATCATCCACGTGGGTTTTGTCTTCTGGGCATTGCCAGGGGCCTTCTCCATCAGCACAACATCTCTGTGTGTGTGTCCCACCCTCACCCAATCCAGTACACAACAAAGCCTCCAGGGGAAGTGTGTGGCAGTGATCAAAAGAAGGCTCCACAATAAGAGTTCTGCTTAGAGCTAATGAGACAGTAATTGTGGTTTAATTAAGTACCAGCTGATTGCCATCCTGCATATTTACTGGAGGCAATGGCAGCTGCTGAGCTACAGCCTGTGAATTGCCAACTGGACCCCAAGACTAATCCAGGTACCACAATTCTTGTGATGTGCTTCTTTTGGATGGATTCAGATGAGAGCTAATGAGGAGGGGATGTTTGCCCAGTGTTCTGGACTTTGGGGTGCTTGTGGGATTCTCAGTAGGTGCTGGGAGTTGGAAAGGCAGAGATTCAGAGCTCCAGGGCTCCATACCTCCAGAGCTCTATACATCCAGAGATCCAGAGATTCAGAGCTCAGAGCTCCAGAGCTCCATACATCCAGAGATCCAGAGATTCAGACCTCCAGAGATCCATAGATCCAGAGCTCCATACACAGTATCACACAGTATCACAGTATCACCAAGGTTGGAAGAGACCTCCAGATCTCCAGAGCTTCAGACCTTCAGAGCTCCATACCTCCATACCTCCAGAGCTCCATATATCCATAGATTCAGATCTCCAGAGCTCAGACCTCCAGAACTCCATACATTCATAGATCTAGAGATTCAGACCTCCATACCTCCAGAGCTCCAGAACTCCATACATTCATAGATCTAGAGATTCAGACCTCCATACCTCCAGAGCTCCATACATTCATAGATCCATAGCTCCATAGCTCCATACCCCCATAGATCCAGAGTTCCATACATCCATAGATCCAGAGATTCAGACCTCCGGAGCTCCATACATTCATAGATGCATACCTCCAGAGCTCCATACATTCATAGATCCAGAGCTCCATAGCTCCATACCCCCATAGATCCAGAGTTCCATACATCCATAGATCCAGAGATTCAGACCTCCGGAGCTCCATACATTCATAGATCCAGAGCTCCAGAGCTCCATACATTCATAGATCCAGCGATTCAGACCTCCAGAGCTCCATACATCCAGAGATCCAGACCTCCAGAGATCCATAGATCCAGAGCTACAGAGCTCCATACATCCATAGATCCAGAGCTCCATAACTCCAGAGCTCCATACCTCCATACATTCATAGATCCACAGATTCAGACCTCTAGAGATCCATAGATCCAGAGCTCCATACATCCATAGATCCAGAGATTCAGACCTCCAGAGTTTCAGAGCTCCAGAGCTCCAGATCTCCAGAGATCTATAGACCCAGACATTGACAGATCCAGAGATTTATAGATTCATGGAATGGTTTGAGTTGGAAGGGACCTTAAAGCTCACCCAGTTCCAACCCCCTGCCATGGACAGAGACACCTCTCACTAGCTCAGGTTGCTCAGGGCCTCATCCAAGCTGGCTTTGAACATCCCAGGCAATCAGTGCAGAACAAGAGGACACAGTCTCAAGCTGCACCAGGGGAAGTTTAGGCTGGAGGTGAGGAGAAAGTTCTTCCCAGATAGATTAATTGGCCATTGGGATGTGCTGCCCAGGCAGGTGGTGGAGTCCCCATCCCTGGAGGTGTTCAACGATGGCTTGGATGTGGCACTTGGAGCCATAGTTTAGTTGTCAGGAGGTGTTGGGTGACAGGTTGGACCTGATGATCTCTGAGCTCTTTTCTAACCTTGTTGATTCCCTGATTCTATGACCTAGCACCACAACATGATCTAAACCCTGCCACCAAGTGCCACATCCAAGCTTTTCTTGAACACCTCCAGGGATGGGGACTCCACCACCTCCCTGGACAGCCTTTTCCTTCCAGGCTAACAGGGAACCCTGGCTTACATTACCCAGGCAGAGCCTGGTGCCACCTTGGATACCTTATAGCCTGGGAACCTTCAGAGCCCCAGTTCCAGGGCAAATTCCTCCTCTTCCCTGGGAGAAGCAGTTAAAGGTGAAGCATTCCTCTGTTGAATGAAGCCTTTGCTATTCTCTCTGCTGTTTTTCTCCTTCATTAAACACAGACCATTGATAAAGCAACAGTGGCAGGCAGGAAAAGGCAAAATGGCTTGGAAATAATTGGCCTCATTTGAATCGTGCAGGAAGAAGCCACAATCATCTACAGCAGCGATGCATCTCTCTGTCTGTCTGTCTGTCTGCCAGCCATGCACTGCTGTGTGCAAGGAAACACCAGGACTGCTCAAAATTCAAGGAGTTTTGCATTTCAGAATATCATTGAGAGAGCAGCTCCCTGCCTGAGGAAGAATGTTGCTAAGTTACAGGCTGGAAGTCTTGGAACAGTGAAGTCCATGGCTGGGGGAAAAAGGAGTCCTGGGTTCCTCAAGCAGAGCTGATTCTCCCAGGATAATCATGGGAAGGGTGTTGGGCAAGAAGGACATTGAGGTGCTGGAGTGTGTCGAGAGAAGGTGAGGAGGGGTCTGGAGCACAGCCCTGGGAGGAGAGGCTGAGGGAGCTGGGGTTGCTTAGCCTGCAGAAGAGGAGGCTCAGGGGAGACCTCATTGCTCTCTACAACTCCCTGGAGGGAGGTTGGAGCCAGGTGGGGGTTGGTCCCTTCTCCCAGGCAAGCAGCACCAGAACAAGAAGACAGTCTCAAGCTGTGCCAGGGGAGGCTTAGGCTGGAGGTGAGGAGAAAGTTCTTCCCAGAGAGAGGAATTGGCCATTGGAATGTGCTGCCCAGGGAGGTGATGGAGTCCCCTAATGGGGCGACGGAGATAGGAACCAATATGGCTGACCAATGTGATCGAGCATTGTTCCTTTATTGTTCCAGTGTTGCAGGCCGATGGTGCAGGCCTGAGGTGCAGGCCTATGGAGCAGGCCTGCAGTGCAAGTATAGCACGGTAAAGTGTAGAAGAAACAGGAGACAGGAAAGGCAGAAGAAGTGCGTAGCAAGGCAACTGCTGCAACTTATATAAACTTGGAGAGCCTCGTTGGCACAGCTCCATTGGCTCCCTCTGAGTGACCACACATTGCACTATTACAGATTATTGGTCCAACTACTAATGACACAAGGAGGTTGTTGATGCAGGTGCATGTCCTGTTGTCCCAAGATAACTGTCCATGTTTATAGCTACCAGTGTCTTGTTTTAGTTACACGCTGCAGGCACAGCACTGTTTTGCTCCACTGCAAGCTAACTCTGCATTTATGCTGAGCATGGCCTGCCACCATGTCAGGCTCTAGGCCTGCACTGCCAGATTGCTCACACTGCTCGTCGCTGGCATTGCCACAGTCCCCATCCCTGGAGGTGTCCAAGAGGGGACTGGATGAGGCACTTGGAGCCATGGTTTAGTTGTCAGGAGGTGTTGGGTGACAGCTTGGACTTGGTGATCTTTGAGGTCTTTTCCAGCCAGGTTGACTCTATGATTAATCTATGGGAATTGGATGCTTGCTGCATCTCGTCCAACACCTGGAGATCACAGCCCCATGTGTAGCCAGGCTGTATGTGGAGCTATCACTGGGAGCAGCCTTTGAGAGCTGTGGCAGTTCAGACATTGTGAACAGGTCTCTGTTTGGGCACTGCAATCCATCAGTGAACAGATGTCTCCTCCCCAGTTAGGGACAGTGCTGTCTGGAGCCTTTAACCACAGAGATGAGGAGTGTTAGGTGGAGGTCAGAGGTACAGACTGCAAGCTGGATCTTGGTTGTGCCTCTAGGATCATAGAATCATAGAATTGTCAGGGCTGGAAGGGATCTTGAGGCTCAGCCAGCTCCAACCCCCCTGCCATGCCCAGGGACACCTCACACCACAGCAGGTTGCTCACAGCCACCTTCAGCCTGGCTGCAAACACCTCCAGGCAGGAGGCTTCCACCACCTCCCTGGGCAGCCTGTGCCAGGCTCTCACCACCCTCCTGGGGAACAACTTCTTCCTGACATCCAATCATGGGCATGCTGCTAGCAGAGAAATCAACAGCCCCAAAGCTGAGAATGTAAACCCATGATGGATGACCTGCATCAGGCAGGAGAGGCAGGCAGGAGCAGGCTCAAGAAAGAGAGCAGTGATCTGGAGAGAAATGTAAATAGTGCCAGAGCTGTGGGCACTGACAGCCCAAATATGAATGCTTGCAGTGAGCAGAGGAGCTGCTTTGCAGGGGCCTGCCATCAATCCCTGGGACAGGTGAGTAAGAAGGACTAGTTGGAACCACTTCCCTGAAATGGCTTTGTGACACTGTGCAGGATTTGTGGCTGAGCAGAGGCCTTGCAGACAAAGTGTCTGCTTGCCACCAGAAAGCTTTGCTTTTGCCTGCTGAAACCCACGCCCTGCACACAAGACTCTGAGCACTGCAACTACTGCCCAGGAAACTCACCTCTGCTTTGCATGGTAACTCATCTTGTGCTGTCTCATCTCTCACACAGTATCACAGTGCCTTACAGGCTGGAAGGGACCTCAAGAGACCGTTGACTCCAACCCCCCCTTCCTTTTCTTTCTTCTCTTTTCTTTTCCCTTTTATTTTCTTATTCTTCTCCCTTCCCTTCCCTCTCTTCCCCTTCCCTCTCTTCCCCTTCCCTCTCTTCCCCTTCCCTCTCTTCCCCTTCCCTCTCTTCCCCTTCCCTTCTCTTCCCCTTCCCTTCTCTTCCCCTTCCCTTCTCTTCCCCTTCCCTTCTCTTCCCCTTCCCTTCTCTTCCCCTTCCCTTCTCTTCCCCTTCCCTTCTCTTCCCCTTCCCTATCCTTTCCCCATACCTTCCCTTCCCTTTTCCCCTGTCTTTCTCCCTTTTCCCTTTCCTGTTTTCTGTGACAGCCGTGCCCAGAGCCGCCCCTGACTCCCAGCAAGCAGCAGGAGCAGTTACCTCTCCACACGTGGATCAGCTTTGCTGTGCTTGTGGCCTCCTGGTGTGAGCAGGCAAAGAATAAGATCATTTGTGGAGCTCAGAGTAAGCCACTCCTGACCAGAGCCAGCTCAGATGTTCCCTGTCAGGCTGATGGATTCTGTGTCAGATGTGAGGAGCATGAAGGGCTGCTGCAAGGTTTGACAGGGCAGCTCTCCCTAAATCACTGCAATGCCAGTCCAGAAGAAAACCTCTGCCCTGGCTTGTTAGCATCTGGTGGTGCAAAGAAGAAAGTGAGAAGGACCTCAGGAAATCTCAATTTTGGGCCTCTCACTCCAAGAAGGACATTAAGGGGATGGAGAGTGTCCAGAGAATGGCAACAAAGCTGGGGAAGGGTCTGGAGAAAAGGGCTGGGAAGGAGCAGCTGAGGGAGCTGGGGGTGTTTAGTCTGGAGAAGAGGAGGTTGAGGGAGACCTCATTGCTCTCTACAGCTCCCTGAGGGGTGGTTGCAGTGGGGAGGATGGGAGGGGTGGGCTCTCCTTCTTAGTCTCAGGTGACAGAAGGAGAAATAATTGTGCCAAGGGAGGGTTAGTTTGGAGATTAGAAAACATTTATCTGCTGCAAGAGTGGTCAGGGATTGGCACAGGCTGCCCA
Organism: Melanerpes aurifrons; assembly: GCA_011125475.1. Lineage (NCBI taxonomy): Eukaryota > Metazoa > Chordata > Aves > Piciformes > Picidae > Melanerpes > Melanerpes aurifrons. The sequence goes on along the minus strand of WWNC01000063.1, from coordinate 587,909 downwards.
GGGAGGTGGTGGAGTCCCCAGCCCTGGAGGTGCTCAAGAAACCTGTGGCCCTTGGGGATGTAGTTTGGTGGCCATGGTGGTGTCAGGCTGATGGTTGGACTTGGTTACCTTTGAGGTCTTTTCCAACCAAGGAGAATTCTGTACTTCTGAGGCCTAGCCCATCCTCCTGCCCAAAGCAGGCTCAGCATTGCACTGAGACCAGGTTGCTTAGGGCTGGCTGCAGGTGGATCTTGAAACCCTCCAGGACAGCACAATGGACACGCAGGGAGGCTGTGACCCCAGGCAGTGCCAGGGCTGCTGCTCCCCAGCCAGCTGCTTCCTGCAAAAGCAGCACAAGCTCCAGCACTTAGGAGGTGCCCTTTAGAGGCTGTTGATGTCTCCCTAGGAACCAGCACAGGGCAGGAGCAAAATAGTGGTGGAAATGCTGGGTTAAAGCTAAGCCCCTTTCTAAATCAGCTTTGAGGAGAGGTTGAGCCTGATCTGACAGCATAAGGCAGCAAGCAAAGGAGCTGCTAAAGAATGGACAAACTCTGCCTATTGGCTGACCCTGTGGAGCATGATAAAGCCAGAGAAGACTCAGGGTGTCATTCCCAACAAGGGGAAACTTCCTGCCAAGATTCACAAAAGCTTGTTTCAGCTTCTGCTGCCAAAACCTCCCTTTGAGGCAGGTTGAAAGGAAAGGAGTAACAGCACTGGGAGGGCTGCAGCCTCCCATCTGTGGATAAACAGCTTTCAGGACCAGCAGCAAGCTGATAGCCAACCTGTTGCCAGCAGCCCAGAGCCCTCTTGGAGTCAATCAGGAGGCTCAGCAGGATGCTGTGGAGGGAGGGAAAGTATCTCACATGTTCCAGCTTTGCTGGCTCCACCAAAGAGGTCTCAGCAGCACTTTGTTTTCTGACTGGACCTACCTCCTGTTCTCCTGCTCATTTCCATCTGAAGTAGAGGAATACAAATGAGCTGCAGTCAATCTGTGCTGGTCTGTTGGGACTCTATACCCTGAAGTCTGAGCAAATGAACTTTAAAACATTTCAGCACAGGAGTGTGTTTGGCTCTCCTCATTCTCATTTCATAGGGGTTCAAGCACTGAGCCACAATTCAGCAGGCTGGAACAGGGAGAGGAAAATCAGCTCTGGATCTGCCATGCAGCAGCAGCAGCTGGAGGCTGCCTGTGAGATCCACAGCCCCATTCTGGACCCCCCAGGAAAGCTCTTTGTGTTCAGACAAGGAAAGGAAACCCAGAGGGCAACTAAAGGAAGCCCCAAGTCCCTGCAGAGCATCAGGGATGTGCAGAGCTGCCTCTGAACTCTGCTAGGAGGATGTTGAGTGATGGAGGCAGAAGTGAGGATGGAGGCCAGCAGGAGTAGGGAGGTCATTGTGCCCTGTGCTCAGCACTGGTTTGGCCACACCTTGAGTCCTGTGTCCAGGTCTGGGCTCTTCAGGTTAGGAAAGAGGTTGAGCTGCTGGAAGGTGTCCAGAGAAGGGCAAGAAAGCTGGGGAGGGGTCTGGAGCACAGCCCTGGGAGGAGAGGCTGAGGGAGCTGGGGTTGCTTAGCCTGCAGAAGAGGAGGCTCAGGGGAGACCTTCTTGCTCTCTGCAACTGCCTGCAGGGAGCTTGGAGCCAGGTTGGGGTTGGTCTCTTCTGCAGGCATTCAGCACAGAACAAGAGGACACAGTCTCAAGCTGTGCCAGGGGAGGTTTAGGCTGGAGGTGAGGTGAAAGTTCTTCCCAGAGAGAGGAATTGGCCATTGGGATGTGCTGCCCAGGGAGGTGGTGGAGTCCCCATCCCTGGAGGTGTTCATGAGGGGCTTGGATGTGGCACTTGGAGCCATGGTTGAGTTGTCAGGAGGTGCTGGGTGACAGGTTAGACCTGATGATCTCTGAGGTCATTTCCAACCTTATTGATTCTATGACTCTATGATTAGTTCCATTTCCCAGGCAAAATCTCTCTAACCACCAGCAAGGAAACCTCATCCTGAGAGCAGAAAAAGTAAGAATAGCAACTCTCAGTCCTTCTGCAGCTCTTTTGGAACCTTCAGAGCACTGGACAAGCATTAGCTAATGAAGCAAGCTGTGCTGTTTCTCCTGCCCCATCTCCAGCAATAAATGGTCCAGGATTAGAAACTTGCTGACACATTTGTGCTGAGGGGGCCTGAGGCAGGGGCACTGTGGATCAAAATGGATCAGCATGGTCAGCACAGCATCACAGAATCACCAAGGGTGGAAGAGACCTCAAAGATCATCGAGTCCAACGTCTCACCACAGACCTCATGACTAAACCATGGCACTAAGTGTCACATCCAATCCCCTCTCGAACACCTCCAGGGATGGGGACTCCACCACCTCCCTGGGCAGCACATCCCAATGGCCAGTTCCTCTTCCTGTGAAGAACTTTCTCCTCACCTCCAGCCTAAACTTCCCTGGTGCAGCTTGAGACTGTGTCCTCTTGCACTGGATGAAGGGCAAGAAACAACAATCTGTGCACTCCAGCCATGGTTTGCAGGCTCTGGTGCACTCCAGCCATGGTTTGCAGGCTCTGGTGCACTCTAGCCATGGTTTGCAGGCTCTGGTGCACTCTAGCTATGGTTTGCAGGCTCTGGTGCACTCCAGCCATGGTTTGCAGGCTCTGGTGCACTCCAGCCATGGTTTGCAGGCTCTGGTGCACTCCAGCCATGGTTTGCAGGCTCTGGTGCACTCCAGCCATGGTTTGCAGGCTCTGGTGCACTCCAGCCATGGTTTGCAGGCTCCTGTACTCTTCAGCCATGGTTTGCAGGCTCTTGTGCACTCCAGCCATGGTTTGCAGGCTCTGGTGCACTCCAGCCATGGTTTGCAGGCTCTTGTGCACTCCCGCCAAGGTTTGCAGGCTCTGGTGCACTCCAGCCATGGTTTGCAGGCTCTGGTGCACTCCAGCCATGGTTTGCAGGCTCTGGTGCACTCCAGCCATGGTTTGCAGGCTCTGTGCACTCCAGCCATGGTTTGCAGGCTCTGGTGCACTCCAGCCATGGTTTGCAGGCTCTGGTGCACTCCAGCCATGGTTTGCAGGCTCTGGTGCACTCCAGCCATGGTTTGCAGGCTCTGGTGCACTCCAGCCATGGTTTGCAGGCTCTGGTGCACTCCAGCCATGGTTTGCAGGCTCTGGTGCTCTTCAGCCATGGTTTGCAGGCTCTGGTGCACTCCAGCCATGGTTTGCAGGCTCTGGTGCACTCCAGCCATGGTTTGCAGGCTCTGGTGCACTCTAGCTATGGTTTGCAGGCTCTGGTGCACTCTAGCTATGGTTTGCAGGCTCTGGTGCACTCCAGCCATGGTTTGCAGGCTCTGGTGCACTCCAGCCATGGTTTGCAGGCTCTGGTGCACTCCAGCCATGGTTTGCAGGCTCTGGTGCACTCCAGCCATGGTTTGCAGGCTCTGGTGCACTCCAGCCATGGTTTGCAGGCTCTGGTGCACTCCAGCCAAGGTTTGCAGGCTCTGGTGCACTCCAGCCATGGTTTGCAGGCTCTGGTGCTCTTCAGCCATGGTTTGCAGGCTCTGGTGCACTCCAGCCATGGTTTGCAGGCTCTGGTGCACTCCAGCCTTGGTTTGCAGGCTCTGGTGCACTCCAGCCATGGTTTGCAGGCTCTGGTGCACTCCAGCCTTGGTTTGCAGGCTCCTGTACTCTTCAGCCATGGTTTGCAGGCTCTGGTGCACTCCAGCCAAGGTTTGCAGGCTCTGGTGCACTCCAGCCTTGGTTTGCAAGCTCCTGTACTCTTCAGCCATGATTTGCAGGCTCTGGTGTACTCCAGCCTTGGTTTGCAAGCTCCTGTACTCTTCAGCCATGATTTGCAGGCTCTGGTGTACTCCAGCCATGGTTTGCAGGCTCTGGTGCACTCTAGCTATTGTTTGCAGGCTCTGGTGTACTCCAGCCATGGTTTGCAGGCTCTGGTGCACTCCAGCCATGATGTCCAGGCTCCCATACTCTTCAACCCTGCTTTGCAAGCTTTTTCCAAGCACTGTGGTTCCCTGGGCTGCAGGACTGTGCTGCAGAGTGAACCTCTGTGCAAAGCAAGCTGCTCTGCCTGGGCAGCACTGCTACCAGTCTGCTCAGGCTTGCCTGGCTTAAATGCTCCCCAGATGGCTTTTAATATGAATGAGTGATGCAGAGAAAGAGAAATACTGCTGAAGGTAATTATTCTAACGGGTTCCCAGGGACTTGGCTGTGGCTTTGGAACTGCATGTTATTGGAATTTTTAATTGGCACAGGGAAAGAGGGTCAGGGACATGGAGGAAATTGTGTTTTATTGGGTGGGGGGAGACAGTTTCTCCTCCCCCATACTCCCCCCCAATCGATTGAAGCCAAGAACAAAAGCTCTCATTATAAAGAGTCAGGGTGGAAGAGCAGAGATGTGAGCAGAGAGATCCTCCACCTCTGTCCTTAAATTGGAATGGAATGGAATGGAATGGAATGGAATGGAATGGAATGGAATGGAATGGAATGGAATGGAATGGAATGGAATAAACCAGGTTGGAAGAGACTGTCAAGATCATCAAGTCCAACCTATCATCCAACAGCATCTAATCAACTAACCCATGGCACCAAGCACCACATCAAGTCTCCTCCTAAACACCTCCAATGATGGTGACTCCACCACCTCTCTGGGCAGCACATTCCAATGGGCAATCACTCTCTGTATATAATTTCTTCCTCACTTCCAGCCTAAACCTCCCCTGGCACAGCTTGAGACTGTGTCCTTTGTTCTGGTGCTGCTTGCCTGGGAGAAGAGACAAACCCCCAGCTGGCTACAACCTCCCTTCAGGGAGTTGCAGAGAGCAAGAAGGTCTCCAACTGGCTCCATCCTCCTGCCACCCACCCTTTAAGCATTGATCAGCACTGATGAGGTCTCCCTTCAAGCTGCCCTTTTCCAGACCCAAAGCTCCAATTCTCTCAGTCTTTCCTCATAAGAGAGATGTTCAAGAGTATTTTAGCTGTTCAAGAGGGGATTGGATGTGGCACTTGGAGCCATGGTTTAGTAGTCATGAGGTCTGTGGTGACAGGTTGGACTTGATGATCTTTGAGGTCTTTTCCAACCTTATTGATTCTATGCTTAGGACAGGATAGGATAGGATAGGATAGGACAGAACAGAATTAACCAGGTTGGAAGAGACCTCAAAGATCATCCAGTCCAACCCCTGTGCCAAAAATCTACCCTCTCTTTGCCTTGCTTAACCATAATTAGAATAGAGTAGGATAGGATAGGATAGGATAGGGTAGAGTAGAGTAGAGTAGAATAGAATAGAATGGAATGGAATGGAATGGAATGGAATGGAATAGAATAGAATAGAATAGATAGAATAGAATAGAATAGAATAGAATAGAATTAACCAGGTTGGAAGAAACCTTTGAGATCATCAAGTCCAACCTACCACCCAGCACCATCTGATCAACTAAACCATGGCACCAAGCACCCCATCCAGTCTCTTCCTAAACACCGTGGTGACAGGTTGGACGTGATGATCTTTGAGATCTCTTCCAACCTTGGTGATACTGTGATACCTGTGATACCTCCAGGGATGGGGACTCCACCACCTCCCTGGGCAGCACATCCCAGTGGCCAACAACTCTCTTTGGGAAGAATTTCTTCCTCACCTCCAGCCTAAACCTCCCCTGGTGCAGCTTGAGACTGTGTCCTCTTGTTCTGCTGCTGCTTGCCTGGGAGAAGAGACCAACCCCCACCACCCTCCCAAGGACCTGCTTACTTCACTGAGAACCCCCCACCCCACCCCTTCTGGCCTCAGATCGCATGCCAAAAGTCTTCAGAGCTGGTTGAGTGGAAATGAAGCCATTAGCAGAGCAGAGAAACAGCAGAAGACCTCTGCAGGTCCTTTGCAGGGCCCTGAGAAGGGGACAGAGACCAAGAGGTTAACTCTGCAACGTGGGATGAAAAAAACCCAACAACCCAATGAGCCTGAGCAGCGAATTCTGAGACAGGAGGATGTGGATGTTCCTGAAGTGAGGCTTCTCATTATTCCTGTTCAGGAGAGCTTTTCACTCCCAAAATGATTCCACTTTAATTAGGAAATAATGGGCTGAAAAAAATAAAGGAGTAGAAGAAAGCTTTCTTAAGGGAATGCAGGCTCTGGTTGAGCTGCAGAGGGTTCATTTGTACTTCAGCTGGAATAAAACAAACAGCCAAAAAGAAAAGCCTCCTCCAGTATTTCTGTTCAGGTTGAGCAGGGGGAAGAAAAAGAGAGAGCTTTTCCCCTCCCTCTCTCCCTCCTCTCTCTGCCTGCCCATTTTCAGTGTTCAGCATTCAGCATCACTAAGGTTGGAAGAGACCTCCAAGATCATCGAGTCCAACCTGTCACCTCATGGCTAGAGTAGGGAGGACGCTACTGCCCACTGCAGGCTTGAACTCACGACCTTCCCATTAAGGATCTTATGAACTCACACGGCCATTGTTCACCCAGCTCCCTTCTGCTCTGTCCCCCCTCAGCTGGGCTTCTGAGCTAGGCAGGCAGAGGTTGCCTTTGGGCAGCCCAGAAAGCAGAAGCTGGCAGGGATGCTAGGCAGGAGCAAGGCATCAGCCAGCTGGGGGTTTCTCTGCTGCCTGTGCTGATCAGAGAATCATAGGATCAATGAGGTTGGGAAAGAGCTCAGAGATCATAAAGTCCAACCTGGCACCCAACACCTCCTGACAACTAAACCATGGCTCCAAGTGCCACATCCAAGCCCCTCTTGAACACCTCCAGGGATGGGGACTCCACCACCTTCCTGGGCAGCACATTCCAATGGCTAACAACTCTCTCTGGGAAGAACTTTCTCCTCACCTCCAGCATAAACTTCCCCTGGCACAGCTTGAGACTGTGTCCTCTTGTTCTGATGTTCAGGGTTGGAAGGGACCTTTGAAGATCATCCAGTCCAACCCTCCCTGCCAGAGCAGGAACATAGAATCCAGCACAGGTCACACAGGAACAGATCCATATGGGGCTTGAAAGCCTCCAGAGAGGAGACTCCCCAGCCCCTCTGGGCAGCCTGCTCCAGGGCTCTGTGACCCTCACAGTGAAGAACTTTCTCCTCCTGTTGTACCTCCTGTGGTGTACTTTATATCCATTGCCCCTTGTCCCCTCACAGGGTGTGACAGAGCAGAGCCTGTCCCCTCCCTCCTGACCCCCAGCCCTCAGCTATTTATAGACATTGATCAGATCTCCTCTCAGTCTTCTCTTCTCCAGACTAAAATGCCCCAGGTACCTCAGCCTCTGCTCACAGGACACAAGCTCATGCTGACAAGTTGGAGCTCTGCTGCTACCAAGTCTGACTCTTCATATTTCCAGCCCTTGCTCTTCCTTTTGCACAAGAGACTGAGCCAGCCAGCAGCCCTGAGGCAGCCTGAGGGCTGTTGCAGAGGCATGTCCCGAGCTTTCTGCTGCCCAGCAACTCTCTGATGCTCCCTGGCAGCAGCAAGTCTGCTGGCAGAGCTGCCAAAGCAGAGCTGGTGGCACTGGCAGGGAGTACCCAGCCGGGTGAGCAGCAGAGGACCTGCTGTGGAGATGATTAGAGGATTGCAGCATCTCTCTTGTGAAGAAAGGCTGAGGGACTTGGGACAGTTTAACCTGGAGACAAGGCTGAGGGGGGGATCTGATCAATGCTGATCAATACTTCAGGGGTGGGTGTCAGGAGGGTGGGGCCAGGCTCTTTCCAGTGGTGCCCAGGACAGGACAAGGGCACAGACTTGAATGTGGCTTGGTGCATGGTTTAGTTGATCAGGTGGTGTTGGGTGATAGGTTGGACTTGATGATCTCTAAGGTCTCTTCCAACCTGGTTCATTCTATTCTATTCTATTCTATTCTATTCTATTCTATTCTATTCTATTCTACTCTACTCTACTCCTATCCTATCCTATCCTATCCTATCCTATCCTATCCTATCCTATCCTATCCTATCCTATCCTATCCTATCCTATCCTATAGGTAGTTCCATCTAAACATGAAGAGGAACTTGAAGGTGAGGGTGGTGGAGCCCTAGGGCAGGCTGCCCAGAGAGGTGGTGGAGTCTCCCCCTCTGGAGTCATTCACAACCCACCTGGATCCCATCCTGTGCAACCTGCTCTAGGTGACCCTGCTCTGGCAGGGGGGGTTGGAATGGCTGACCTCCAGAGGTGCCCTCCAACACCACCACCCCCACCATCCCCTCTAATTCAGCAGTGGGAGGTTCTGAGCAGGGATTGTTTAGCCTGGAGAAGAGGAGGCTCAGGGGAGACCTTCTGGCTCTCTACAACTCCCTGCAGGGAGGTTGGAGCCAGGTGGGGGTTGGTACCTGCCACCAGCCACCTCAAGCTGTCCCTGAAAGTGAGGAGAAAGTTCTTCCCTGAGAGAGTTGTTAGCTGTTGGATTGTGCTGGCCAGGGAGGTGGTGGAGTCCCCATCCCTGGAGGTGTTCAAGAGGGGATTGGATGTGGCACTTGGAGCCATGGTTTAGTTGTCAGGAGGTTTTGAGTGACAGGTTGGACTCTGTGATCTCTGAGGTCATTTCTAAGCTTATTGATTCTATGATTCTATGGTTCTATTGCTCTCTCCAGTTCCCTGCAGGGAGGTTGGAGCCAGGTGGGGGTTGGTCTCTTCTGCCAGGCAAGCTGCACCAGAACAAGAGGACACAGTCTCAAGCTGAGCCAGGGGAGGTTTAGGCTGGAGGTAGGAAGAAGTTCTTCACATAAAGAGAGATTGGCCACTGGAATGTGCTGCATGAGGAGGTGATGGAGTCACCATCATTGCAGGTGCTCAGGAGGAGACTCAATGGGGTGCTTGGTGCCATGGGTTAGTTGACTAGGTGGTGTTGGATGGTGGGTTGGACTTGATGATCTTGAAGGTCTCTTCCAGCCTGGTTTATTCTATTCTTCCATTCAATCAAAACAATTCAAAGATCCTCTATGGCAAAGCCTCCTTCCTGCAGTTGCAGTGAGAAAAAGGAGGCAGATCTTTTGTTTCCTTGAGAGACTTCACTCAGTGAGCAATTATTCATTCCAGGGGCTTCACTGCAGAGCTTGCTTTGTCTCTGCTCAGCTTTTAGCTGAGAGAAGCTTGAATAATTTAGAGCCCAGCATTTTGGGGTTATTTCTAGTTGATCTCTCATTTTCCTCTTCCTCTCTCTCCCACCTCATTGCAGTCATACATCCTTTAACTCAATTCTGCTTTCCTTTTCTTGCAATGATCTTGCTTTCCTTGGGAGAAATAGCTGCTGCTCTGGGTGGAATTCAGCTCTTTTAAGTGTAGCCACCCGAAGGCAATGGGAGAGAGCAACACCAGCTCCCAGCTCAATCCTCTCTTTATGGTCCCCACTTAACTTCTTCCTCCAGCATCAGAGGGATTCTCCTCATACAGGTGTGGAGGAGGTCCTTGAAGAGATGTGGAATGGAATGGAATGGAATGGAATGGAATGGAATGGAATGGAATGGAATGGAATGGAATGGAATGGAATGGAATGGAATGGGATGGGATGGGATGGGATGGGATGGGATGGAATAGAACAGAACAGAACAGAATAGAATAGAATAGAATAGAATAGAATAGAATAGAATAGAATAGAATAGAATAGAATAGAATAGAATAGAATAGAATTAACCAGGTTGGAAAAGACCTTGAGATCATCAAGTCCAACCTCTCACCCAACACCATCTGATCAACTCAACCATGGCACCAAGCACCACATCAAGTCTCCTCCTAAACACCTCCAGGGATGGGGACTCCACCACCTCCCTGGGCAGCACATCCCAGTGGCCAATCTCTCTTGCTGGGAAGAATTTCTCCTCACCTCCAGCCTAAACCTCCCCTGGCACAGCTTGAGACTGTGTCCTCTTGTTCTGCTGCTGCTTGCCTGGCAGAAGAGACCAACCCCCATCTGGCTCCAACCTCCCTGCAGGGAGTTGCAGAGAGCAAGAAGGTCTCCCCTCAGCCTCCTCTTCTGCAGGCTAAGCAACCCCAGCTCCCTCAGCCTCTCCTCCCAGGGCTGTGCTCCAGACCCCTCCCCAGCTTTCTTGCCCTCCTCTGGACACCTTCCAGCAGCTCAACCTCTTTCCTAACCTGAGGAGCACAGAACTGGACACAGGACTCCAGGTGTGGCCTCAGCAGTGCTGAGCACAGGGCACAAGGACTTCCCTGCTCCTGCTGGCCACACTCTTCCTGCTGCAGGCCAGGATGCCCTTGGCCTTCTTGGCCCCCTGGGCACACTGCTGGCTCATGTTCAGCCAGCTGTCAACCAGCACCCCCAGGTCCTATTCTGCCTGTAGGAGGAAGCAGCAAGGTAACCTGCATTACACAAGAGTCTCATCCCTGTCCCCAGGCTAGGCAATGCCAGGAGGTAGAAGGCCACCTCCCACTTCAGCAACAGGGACTAGTAGGAGGTGTCCCTGCCCATGGCAGGGCATTGGAACAAGATCTTTAAGGTCCCTTCCAACTCAAACCATTCTGTGGCTCCATGCTGACAGCTGGTAGCTTCTTACTCTGTACAGAGGCTGCAGGGAGACAGGGAACAGCATTTCTGAGCTGGTGGCTAGCCATCCTCTCTGCCCCTTCCCATGGGGAATGGGAGAGCTCTACCTCCTTCCATCATCAGTGCCTCTCCTTTGTCAGCAGGGCAGTAGGGATGGCAGCCCACAGGATCTTCAACAGCAGGGAGGAGGCTGTTGAAATGTGGGCAGCAGGAGTGTTCTGTGCTGGGCACAGTGTGTCTGCTCCTGGGGGCTGTCACTGGCTGGTGACAGAGAGCTGTGCTGTGCAGTTCCTAGAGCAGGAAGCTTCATTACTCTGAGCCAGTGTGAGAAACAAAGGGATCTTGGCTTCCAAAACTGGCCACATGATTTGCAGAGAAGGATCAGTCATCCTTCCAAAGGGGGCAGAGGAAGCAGAGATTGGTTTTGAGCCTCCAGCTGTTCAGGCCAGACACACACAGAGTTGTCTGAGTGCTAGGCAGCAGGAGCTCTGCACGTGTAGAACCAAGCCAAGAAGGACCTTGAGGGCTGTAGCAGGCCCAGAGAATGGCAACAAAGCTGGGGAAGGGTCTGGAGAACAGGGCTGGGGAGGAGCAGCTGAGGGTGGCTGGAAATTACCCAGTGGAAAAGGGCCTGGGGGCGTTGGTTGACTGCTAAGGTGAGCCAGGGACTGCCCCCAAGAAGGCCACCAGCAGCCTGGCCTGGATCAGCCATGGTGTGGCCAGCAGGAGCAGGCAAGTGATGGTCCCTATAAATTCATCACTGGTGAGGTCACAGCTTGAGTGCTGGGTTCAGTTTTGGGGACCTCACTCCAAGAAGGACACTGAGGGCTGGAGCAGGTCCAGAGAAGGGCAACCAAGCTGGGGAAGGGTCTGGAGAACAGGGCTGGGGAGGAGCAGCTGAGGGAGCTGGGGGTGTTCAGCCTGGAGAAGAGGAGGCTGAGGGGAGAGCTCATTGCCCTCTGCAGCTCCCTGAGAGGAGGTTGCAGTGGGGTTGGAACTGGACTCTTCTCCCTGGTATCAGAATTACAGAATCATCAAGGTTGGAAGAGACCTCAAAGATCACCAAGTCCCACCTGTCACCACAGACCTCATGACTAACCATGGCATCAATGAGAGGAAATGGTCTGCAATTGTTCCAGGAGGGTTTAGGTTGGACATGAGGAACAACTTCTTCGCTGCAAGAGTGGTCAGGGACTGGCACAGGCTGCCCAGGGAGGTGGTGGAGTCCCCAGCCCTGGAGGTGCTCAAGAAACCTGTGGCCATGGCACTTGGGGATGTGTTTTAGTGGCAGTGGTGAGGTTAAGTGAAAGGTTAGACTCTGAACTTGAGGCTAGCTTCCAACCCAACTGCTTCTGTGATTCTCTGATGGCATGATTCTTCCTGGCTGTGCCCTGGCCTCTTACTGACTCTCCAGAGCAGTTTGTGATGGGTGCACTGTGTGCTGCCCTCCTTGTAACAGGCACAGAGCATCTGTGGGATCAGAAGTGCCAGGCAAATGCATCCCCTGCTCCTTCCTCACTGTACTCTTGTCACTACATGAATGCACCTTGTCCAGGCAGCCCTATCAGAGGATGTTTAGGTTTCAACCATAAGGTTTGAGCCTTTTAATCAGGCTCAGCACAGATCCTGTGGCAGATGATTGAATTACTGCTGCTTATCAGCTGAACCAGAGGAAGTGACCCCATAGATTTCACTTTAACTGCAGGCAGGGCTTCCCATGAGCTTGTTCCAGCCATTAATTTGTCTTCTTGCTCCAAAGTTGCCATTTCATTGCTTTTGTGTGATGCTTCACTTCAGCAGCCTCTGGGATCAGAGGCTGGTGTCTTGAAATGGGGGAGTGATCATGAAAGCTCTTTAAATGGCAGCTGATTGAAGTTTTATCTGTCCTAAAGCATTTGCATCCCTCCCCCACAGGCACAGCTGCAAAAGCTGAGTGCCTTTTGGAGTCCACTCCTCTGGCTATGTCCACCCAGCTCTGTCCCAGCTGGAGTTCACCTTCACCCCCACCCCAGAAGGTGGATAGTGCCAGTTCCTTGGAGCACTGCAGCTCAGCCCAAGTGCCTGCCTTACCTCTTGGGGTTTTGTCCTCTTTGAGCCCAGTTGGGCATGTTTTATGGAGAGGTTTTGGCCAGGATATGAAATTGGGCACATTAGCAGCGACCATAGCTTTCACCTGCTGCAAGGAGCCTCAACAGCTGCCGCAAGGCAGCAGGAACTGTCCAGGGTTCTTAATCCTGTTTGCTGCATCAATGTGACTGCTGCTGAGTGTTTGTTGTAATGCTTAAAACACAGAACGGGTTTGGGTTGGAAGGGAACTGAGAGCTCATCCAGTCCCAACCCCCCTGCCCTGGGCAGGGGCACCTCCCACCAACCACATCCCCTTGAACACCTCCAGGGAGGAGGCAGCCACAGCCTCCCTGGGCAACCTGTGCCAGAGTCTCCCCACCCTCACTCTAAAGAACTTCTTCATCATCTCCACTCTCAGTCTCTCCTCTCCCAGCTCAAAGCCATTGTTCCTCATCCTGGCACTCCCAGCCCTTGTCCAAAGTCCCTCCCCAGCTCTCCTGGAGCCCTTCAGGCACTGCAAGGCTGCTCTCAGCTCTCCCTGGAGCCTTCTCTTCTCAAGATCTTCAGTTTAAGAAGGACATCGAGACACTTGAAGGTGTCCAGAGAAGGGCAATGAGGCTGGGGAGAGGCCTTGAGCACAGCCCTGTGAGGAGAGGCTGAGGGAGCTGGGGTTGCTTAGCCTGGAGAAGAGGAGACTTGGGGTGACCTCTTTGCCCTCTACAACTACCTGAAAGGTGGCTGTAGCCAGGTGGGGGTTGGTCTCTTCTGCCAGACAACCAGCAGCAGAACAAGAGGACACAGTGTGAAGTTGTGCCAGGGGAGGTTTAGGCTGGAGGTGAGGAGAAAGTTCTTCCCAGCAAGAGGAATTGGCCACTGGGATGTGCTGCCCAGGGAGGTGGTGGAGTCCCCATCCCTGGAGGTGTTGAAGAGGGGATTGGATGTGGCACTTGGTGCCATGGTCTAGTCATGAGGTCTGTGGTGACAGGCTGGACTCGATGGTCCTTGAGGTCTCTTCCAACCTTAGTGATACTGTGATGCTGTGATACTGTGAGACTGAACAGCCCAAGCCGCTCAGCCTGTCCCTCTAGGGGAGGTTCTTCAGCCCTCTGATCATCTTTGTGGCCTCCTCTGGACCTTCTTAGTCCAACAAGATGACATTTAACAATGGACACAGTCTCAAGCTTTGCCAGGGGAGGTTCAGGCTGGATGTTAGGAAGAAATTCTTCCCAGGAAGAGAGGTTGACCACTGGAATGTGCTGCCCAGGGAGGTGGTGGAGTCCCCATCCCTGGAGGTGTTTAGGAAGAGCCTGGATGAGGCACTTGGTGCCATGGTTGAGTTGATCAGATGGTGCTGGGTGATAGGTTGGACTCAATGATCTCGAAGAGCTTTTCCAACCTGGTTAATTCTGTGTGCTGAAGCACAGAATCACAGAATTTTAGGGGCCAGAGGGGACCTTGAAAGAGCTTTCCATGTCCTCCTCAAACTCTGATTTCTGCAGCTGCAGCACACAGAATCACAGAGTGTTAAGGCTTGGAAGAGACCTCTGGAGCTCATCCAGAGCAGGATCACCCAGGGCAGGTCACCCAGGAACACATCCATAGTATCATAGAATCAGTCAGGGTTGGAAGGAATCACAAGGATCATCCAGTTCCAACCCCCCTGCCATGGGCAGGGACACCCAGAGGCCAGAGCCTCAGCCAGCCTGGCCTTAAACACCTCCAGGGACGGGGCCCCAACCACCTCCCTGCACAACCCATTCCAGGGCTTCACCACTCTCATGGGGAAGAACTTCCTCCTCACCTCCAGCCTGAATCTCCCCACCTCCAGCTTCATTCCATTCCCCCTAGTCCTATCACTCCCTGAGAGCCTGAGCAGTCCCTCCCCAGCCTTCTTGGAGCTCCCTTCAGATCCTGGAAGGCCACAATGAGGTCACCTCAGAGCCTTCTCTTCTGGAGACTGAACAGCCCCAACTCCTTCAGTCTGTCCTCACAGCAGAGCAGCTCCAGCCCTCTGCTTCATCCTCCTGGCCCTGCTCTGGACACCTTCCAGCACCTCCACATCCCTCTTGTCCAGGCAGGTTTTGAATGTCTCCAGGGAAGGAGAGCTCCTCTCACCCCTTTTAAGGATGGAAGCCTGGAAGGAACTCACTCATCAGCACTTTGCTTCCTGAGAAACATCTCTTACTGACCCATTTTTGCCTGCTGGCCCCTCCAGTTGTACCTGGAGGTTGCCTAAGTGCTGCCTCATGCAAATAGCTGCTGGAAGCACACCTCCCTAGGGCAACCTTCCCTCCTTCTCTTCCACTTAAGCAAGACTTACAGCCTGATGGCTTTGACCTCTCCTTGCCTGTGACAATGCCCATAAAACAATGTTAATTTGCCTGGAAATGATTCCCATCACCACACCAAAACATCCTCCAACAGGAGTCTTTCCCTCTTCAGATTTATCCTTCTGCTTAGTAAGTAAATTGAAATGGCTTTATGAGTCCATCCCCAGAACATGAGAGATTTTATTGGCTTTATAAGACCTTGCAAATCACAAAGTGAAGGCATTTGATGACACAACAACAAGCTGGGCCCCAGTGGTTTGCACAGAGCCTGGCAAGAGAGGGAGAGGGAGTTGGGGCTGTGCAGTCTGGAGAAGGGAAGGCTCCCAGGAGGCCTAATTGTGGCCTTCCAGTGTCTGAAGGGGGCTACAAGAAAGCTGGGGAGGGACTCTGGGGTGTCAGGGAGTGGTAGGACTGGGGGGGATGGAGCAGAACTAGAAATGGGGTGATTCAGCTTGGATGTTTCAGTTCTAGGGCCCCATGCCCTCAGCTGTCAGGTAAATGCACTGCAGAGCTGTGTTTTCCCCTGCTGCTCATGGAAGCTGTGATTGTTCTGCTGCTTCTGGAGCTCTTCTCTCTTCTGTGTGCTGCTCCTTGTGGAATAGCCACTGCAGGCCTCACGTTTCAGTTCAAGGGCCCCATGCCCTCAGCTGTCAGGTAAATGCTTGCTGTGTGCACTGGGGAGAGGTGAAAGGCAGGTTGTGTCTCTGTGCAAGAGCACCTGAGCAGCTTTGCTCACACTGACAGAGAAGCAAGGCCCAGGACAAAGCCAGAGGAACCAGCAGCTTAAACTACACTTGGAAACCACAGCCAAGTCCTTCAAGACTTCTTGCACAGGTCCTTACCTGCTGTGCAGAGGAATTTTGAAGCTTGCTTCCACCACCTCACTGGGCAGCCTGTGCCAGTGTCTCACCAGCTTCATGGGGAGAGCTTCCTCCTAACATCCAATCTCAATCCACCCATTTCTAGGTGTTTTTTTTTGTTCCATTCCCCCCAGTCCTGTCACTCCCTGACACCCTCAAATCACTCTTCCCATTTTGTCCCACACTTAGTCCAAGATCCTGCTGTTGGGAGGGGCTGGAAACTTGCTTCCAGAAGCTCAACAGGAGCCAGGAGTGAGCACTTGCAGCCCAGAGAGCAAATCACATCCTGGGCTGCAGCAAGAGAAGCAGAGGCAGCAGGGGCAGGGAGGGGATTCTCCCCGTCTGCTCTGCTCTGGTGAGACCACAGCTGGAGCTCTGGGGCCAGCTCTGGAGCCTCTGTGCCAGGAAGGATCTGGAGGGGCTGGAAGGTGTCCAGAGAAGGGCCAGGAGGAGGAGCAGAGGGCTGGAGCTGCTCTGCTGTGAGACAGCCTGAGGGAGTTGGGGTTGTGCAGGCTGGAGAGGAGAAGGCTCCCAGGAGACCTCCTTGTGGCCTTCCAGAACCTGAAGGGGGCTCCAAGAAAGCTGGGGAAGGACTTCTGAGGGTGTTAGGGAGGGATAGGACTGGGGGGGATGGAGCAGAACTAGAAGTGGGGAGATTGAGATTAGATGTGAGGAAGAAGTTGTTCCCCAGGAGGGTGGTGAGAGCCTGGCACAGGCTGCCCAGGGAGGTGGTGGAAGCCTCCTGCCTGGAGGTGTTTGCAGCCAGGCTGGAGGTGGCTGTGAGCAACCTGCTGTGGTGTGAGGTGTCCCTGGGCATGGCAGGGGGTTGGAACTGGCTGAGCCTTGAGGTCCCTTCCAACCCTGACAGCTCTGTGATTCTACAGGACTGGTTTTGCATGTTTGGTTGATAAGATTACAGGCTGGGGGGCCCAAGACTCTCACTTTCAATCCCATCTTTCTTTCCCCCAGACAGAAACTTCTGTCTTTATCAGGGAACATTCTGATCTCTGCCTGTTTGGGGAAGTTTCTTCTGTGAGACTTCTGCACCTGGGTTGTTTGGTTTGGTTTGGTTTGGTGTTTGTTTGCTTAGCTTGAGAAAGAAACAGTTCTAAAGGCCAGGGGTTTGCCAGGGAATGGAAATGAAATCATCCAATGGAATCTTTGGGCATCTTCTGAAAAGGAGGGAAAGCTGATAGGAAATATTCAAACCCTAGCCCCTAAAAGAAAGCTCTTCTGATAAGCTGCAAAAAGATCAATTTCCAGGGGAAAAAGTTGACACCAATCATCCTTTTCTTCAGCAACTCAGTGCTGATAAAGGTTGCTTGCCTGTAAGCACTTCCCATGCCTCCCTTATCCCTGCCACAGGATCTTAATGTGCCTTCAGAGGAGCCAGCAGAGATTTCAGTGGCTGGCTTGGAGTTGGTTTTAAGCTCCAGGACAGAGCTTCCAGGTTTTTTTGAACTAATCCAGATGTGAGAGCATGAAACTGGGAATAAATCTGCTGCCTGGGCTGAAACAACCCCGCTAAGAGCTCCATTCCTACATAGTTTAATTAAAAGATTTGATTAGAGATCAGGCTGATATATTAGAGAGCAGTTGGCTGTGGCATTTTTAGCTGGTGGCTGGGAGATAACAGACAGTGCACATAAAAACCCAAAGGCAGCTGGAGGGCAGAAATGTTGCTGTGTGGTGTGGAATCAGAGAGTCCTGGAATGGCTCAGGTTGAGAAGGGGCCTCAGAGATCGTCTGCTCCAACCTCTCAATGAGACTCAGATGCTCAACAGAACAGGACATAAGAGAGTGGCATGGAATGGAATGGAATGGAATGGAATGGAATGGAATGGAATGGAATGGAATGGAATGGAATGGAATAGAATAGAATAGAATAGAATAGAATAGAATAGAATAGAATAGAGTAGGATAGGATAGGATGGAATGGGATGGGATGGGATGGGATGGGATGGGATGGAATGGAATGGAATGGAATGGAATGGAATGGAATGGAATGGAATGGAATGGAATTAACCAGGTTGGAAGGGACCTCAGACATCACCTGCTCCAACCTCTCAACGAGACTCAGCTGCTCAACAGAACAGGACATAACAGAGTGGCATGGCATGGCATGGCATGGAATAGAATAGAATAGAATAGAATAGAGTAGGATAGGATAGGATGGAATGGGATGGGATGGGATGGGATTGGATGGAATGGAATGGAATGCAATGGAATTAACCAGGTGGGAAGGGACCTCAGAGATCACCTGCTCCAACCTCTCAATGAGACTCAGCTGCTCAACAGAACAGGACATAAGAGAGTGGCATGGAATGGAATGGAATGGAATGGAATGGAATGGAATGGAATGGAATGGAATGGAATGGAATAGAATAGAGTAGGATAGGATAGGATAGGATAGGATAGGATAGGATAGGATAGGATAGGATGGAATGGAATGGAATGGAATGGAATGGAATGGAATGGAATGGAATGGAATGGAATTAACCAGGTTGGAAAAGATCTCAGAGACCATCAAGTCCAATCTCTCACCCAGCACCATCTAAGCACACAGTCTCAAGCTGCGCCAGGGGAAGTTTAGGCTGGAGGTGAGGAGAAAGTTCTTTCCAGCAAGAGAGATTGGCCACTGGGATGTGCTGCCCAGGGAGGTGGTGGAGTCCCCATCCCTGGAGGTGTTTAGGAAGAGCCTGGATGAGGCCCTTGGTGCCATGGTTTAGTTGATCAGATGGTGTTGAGTGATAGGTTGGACTTGGTGATCTCTGAGGCCTTTTCCAACCTGGTTAATTCTATTCTATTCTATTCTATTCTATTCTATTCTATTCTATTCTATTCTATTCTATTCTATTCCATTCCATTCCATTCCATTCCATTCCATCTGCCCAGCTGGTTTGGGGTTTTCTCCTTGTTAGTGATACTTGGTCTTTCCTCTTGTTTAGAAATGTTCAGTTAAAGGAGACAGCAAGCAAGCACTGGACAGAAAATGGAAGCAGCATTTGTTTGAAACATTTGGGTTAGCTTGAGAAATGGATGTGCACTCACCTCTGGGTGAACCAGACCAATAAATCCTGGCACTGCAGCAGCCTGCCTTCCACATCACTTAGGTGGAGTGGCAGCGACCTTCAGTCCTCCATCTGCTGTGCAGGAACCTTCAATTAATGCCAATGCCTTGAGGGCTGCAGAGGCCATTCTTGCCCTTAGGGCCTCTCATTTTCCCCTCCCACCCTCCTTTGCCCCTAATGGATTGGAGAGGATGGGTGAGGAAGGTAGTAATGAGGTCTCTTCTGTTACATAAAGGTTTACTTAGGAAAGGGAAAGAGCAGAAAAGTCAGCAAGAAGCAGCTCCTGGAAATGCTTTGAGAGGCAGAAGCAGCTCAAGAGGAAGCTGGATTGTCACCCACAGAGGGGGAAGTGGTGAAGGTGATGGTGCACAACAGTGGTGAAGGTGATGGTGGGACATAGAGAGGCAGAAGCAGCCCAAGAGGGAGCTGGATTGTCATCCACAGAGGGGGAAGTGGTGAAGGTGATGGTGGACAACAGTGGTGAAGGTGATGGTGGGACATAGAGAGGCAGAAGCAGCCCAAGAGGGAGCTGGATTGTCATTCACAGAGGGGGAAGTGGTGAAGGTGATGGTGGACAACAGTGGTGAAGGTGATGGTGGGACATAGAGAGGCAGAAGCAGCCCAAGAGGGAGCTGGATTGTCATTCACAGAGAGGGAAGTGGTGAAGGTGATGGTGGACAACAGTGGTGAAGGTGATGGTGGGACATAGAGAGGCAGAAGCAGCCCAAGAGGGAGCTGGATTGTCACCCACAGAGGGGGAAGTGGTGAAGGTGATGGTGGACAACAGTGGTGAAGGTGATGGTGGGACACAGAGAGGCAGAAGCAGCCCAAGAGGATGCTGGATTGTCACCCACAGAGGGGGTGGCATCACATTGTAAGGGGGAGAAGGGAGAGCAAGGGAATAATCAGAGAATCACAGAATTGTTGAGGCTGGAAAAGGTCTCTGAGACCATCAAGTCCAGCCTATGAACCAACACCATGGTTGGGGTGGCCAAGGTGCAGCTTGGCCTTGTTGAACTTGTGGGGGTTGGGTTTGTAGGGGTTTTGGTTTTGCAGGGGGGTTGTGGAGTCTCCCTCTCTGGAGATATTCCTGACCCTCCTGGATGAGTGGCTGATAGCTTGGACTTGATGATCTCTGAGGTCTTTTCCAACCTGGTTAGTTCTGTTCTATTCTATTCTATTCTATTCTATTCTATTCTATTCTATTCTATTCTATTCTATTCTATTCTATTCTATTCCATTCCATTCCATTCCATTCCATTCCATTCCATTCCATTCTATTCCATTCTATTCCATTCCATTCCATTCCATTCCATTCCATTCCATTCCATTCCATTCCATTCCATTCCACTCCACTTCATTCTATTCCATCCCATCCCATCCCATCCCATCCCGTTCTGTTCCATTCTGTTCCATCCCATCCCATTCCATTCCATTCCATCCCATTCCATCCCATTCCATCCCATTCCATTCCATTCCATTCCATTCCATTCCATTCCATTCTATTCCATACTATTCCATTCCATTCCATTCCATTCCATTCCATTCCACTCCACTTCATTCTATTCCATCCCATCCCATCCCATCCCATCCCGTTCTGTTCCATTCTGTTCCATCCCATCCCATTCCATTCCATTCCATTCCATTCCATCCCATTCCATCCCATTCCATCCCATTCCATTCCATTCCATTCCATCCCATCCCATCCCATCCCATCCCATCCCATTCCATTCCATTCCACTCCAATGAGTTCCTATGTGACCTGGTGTAGATGATCCTACTCTGGCAGGGGGCTTGGACTGGATGATCTCTCAAGGTCCCTTCCAGCCCCTGACATTCAGTGATTCTGTGAATCTCATACCAATGGCAACTTCCAATCAAGTCAGAGGCAGGAGACCAGATGTCATGGGAGGGAGATCAGAGCAGGGAGGAAAGGCAGGAGAGGTTTGGGCATTTTTCATGTGCTGGCAGGAGTATGAACACAAATCATCTCCCTTTAGAGAGAGAGCAGAAGGTTCAATCAAAGGCAGCTCGACAAAATATAAGCTTGGCATTGATTTCTTGTTTCCTTCCTGGGCTGGCAGGAAAAAAAGAAGGTGGGCTGGAGGAGGAGAGTAGGATGGAATGGAATGGAATGGAATGGAATGGAATGGAATGGAATGGAATAGAATAGAATAGAATAGAATAGAATAGAATAGAATAGAATAGAATAGAATAGGATGGGATGGAATAGAATAGGATGGGATGGGATGGGATGGGATAGGATAGGATAGGATAGGATAAACCAGGTTGGAAAAAGACCTTGGAGATCATCAAGTCCAACCTCTCACCCAGCACCATCTGATCAACTCAACCATGGCACCAAGTGCCTCAGACAGGCTCTTCCTAAACACCTCCAGCAATGGGGACTCCACCACCTCCCTGGGCAGCACACTCCCGTGGCCAATCTCTCTCGCTGGGAAGAATTTCTTCCTAACATCCAGCCTAAACCTCCCCTGGCACAGCTTGAGACTGTGTCCTCTTGTTCTGGTGCTGCTTGCCTGGCAGAAGAGACCAACCCCCACCTGGCTCCAACCTCCCTGCAGGGAGTTGCAGAGAGCAAGAAGGTCTCCCCTGAGCCTCCTCTTCTGCAGGCTAAGCAACCCCAGCTCCCTCAGCCCCTCCTCCCAGGGCTGTGCTCCAGACCCCTCCCCAGCCTTGTTGCCCTTCTCTGGACATGGGAGCTGGACTTTAAGACTGGTCAAGATGTGGAAGGTCACAATCAAAACAGGCAGCATGAAACAGGCCAGAGGAGAGGAGAGAAATCCCAGGTTGGATGGAATGATGCCAGGAATGCTGTGAGGGGCCATAGGAAATCCTTCCACAGGGGAGCCCCAGGGTGCTGAAGAGGCATTCCCTGGATTGCTGCCTGTGAGGAAGTGCTGCTTTAGGCCAAAGCATAGAATGAGAGATTCATAGAATGGGTGGGCTTGACAAGGTCCTTAGAGCTCATCCAGTCCCAACCTCCCTGCCATGGGCAGGGACACCTCCCACCAGCTTCATCCAACCTGGCCCTGAACACCTCCAGGGAAGGGACACCCACAGCCTCCCTGGGCAACCTCTGCCAGGGTCTCCCTACCCTCACTCTAAAGAATTTCCTCCTAATCTCCAGTCTAAATTTCCCCTCTTCAAGCTTCAATCCACTCCCACTCATCCCTCACTAGAGAAGTCCCTCCCCAGCTTTCTTGTAGCCCCCTTCAGGTAGTGGAAGACTGTTCTAAGTTCTCCCTGAAGCCTTCCCTTCTCCAGGCTCTTCTACAATTCTCCCAGCCTGTCCCCACAGGGGAGGTTCTGCAGCCCTCTGATCATCTTCGTGGCCTCCTCTGGACCCTCTCTAACAGTTCAGTGTCCTAACCAGCTGCTTCTAAGCAAATCCACCAAGGGCTGAGGAGGAAAGAGTCAAATTCAGGAGGATGAAACCATCGTGGAGTGCTTGAAGGGACCCATCCCCCCCAAGAGTGGCTTTCCTGTGTAGCCACAGCCAGTTTCAGAGCCCTGCCTCCCCACTCCCACACTGAGATCCTTTGCTCCACTGTCCTGCTGCCACTGGAATTCTGCCAGTTTGTCATTGAAGCCCAAAGCTTTTTATTCACCCAGCTCACAAGGGCAAGCTGTGTGGTGCAGAGCACCCAGTGGGGCAAGGGGGGCAGAAGGGAGCAGCTGGCAGGAGTCAGCTGGACCAAGGTGGGGGGCAGTTTGAGGGGGCTTTACTTTTGCAGGAGGAGGGAGGGGAGGTTCAGCTCGACCTCAACATCAGGCAAACACTGAAGAAATGACCTTAGCTGTTTGTTGAGCACATGAAAGATAGAAAGGAGATGAGTAGCAGCCAGCCTGGGTTAGGAAAGCATAAATCATGTCAAATAAATTGAATTTCCTCCTAAAGCAGGGGAAAGCCTGCTGGAGAGTGGAAAAGCAGATGTCATGGGAGGCAATGCTCTTAAGTGCAAGAAATACAACATCTTCATAAGCCTGTTAGAGAAACCCAGGCCAGAGCAGGCTCTGGCAGCCTGGCCCAGAGCAGGCTGCAAGGATTAATTAAGTCAGGTTTCATTAGGAGTTGTCCTGTGTCCAGTTCTGCTCAATGCTTCCATTAAGTATCTGAGCCACCTGGGAGTGGATGCATTTAGTACATCCTCAGCAGGCTGGGAGGAGCACTGCTGCTGAGACCTTGACTAATAGCATGGGGAGGGATCACAGAATGGGTTGGGGTGGAAGAGACCTTCAAGATCACCCAGTTCCAACTCCCTGCCATGGGCAGGGACACCTCCCACTAGCCCAGGTTGCTCAAGGCCTCATCCAGCCTGGGCTTGAAGACCTCCAGGGAGAGGGCATCCACAGCCTGTTCCAGTGTCTCCCCACCCTGACTGGAAAGAAGATGGAGAGGGCTGGAGCTGCTCTGCTATGAGGACAGACTGAGAGAGTTGGGGTTGTTCAGTCTGGAGAGGAGAAGGCTCTAAGGAGAAGACCTTCTTGTGTCCTCCCAGTATCCAAAGGGAACTACAAGTTAGCTGGGGAGGGACTTTTGAGGGTGTCAGGAAGTGATAGGACTGGGGGATGGAGCAAAACTAGAAATGGGGAGATTGAGATTGATGTGAGGAAGAAGTTGTTCCCCATGAAGGTGGTGAGAGCCTGGCACAGGCTGCCCAGGGGGGTGGTGGAAGCCTCCTGGCTGGAGGTGTTTGCAGCCAGGCTGGAGGTGGCTGTGAGCAACCTGCTGTGGTGTGAGGTGTCCCTGGGCATGGCAGGGGGTTGGAGCTGGCTGAGCCTTGAGGTCCCTTCCAACCCTGACAGTTCTGTGATTCTATGATTCTTCCTAATCTCTAGTCTAAACCTCCCCTCTTCCAGCTCAAAACATAGTATCATAGAATCAGTCAGGGTGGAAGGGACCACAAGGATCAGCCAGTTCCAACCCCCCTGCCATGGGCAGGGACACCCCACACTACATCAGCCTGGCCAGAGCCTCAGCCAGCCTGGCTGCAAACACCTCCAGGGACAGGGCCTCAACCACCTCCCTGCACAACCCATTCCAGGGCTTCACCACTCTCCTGGGGAAGAACTTCCTCCTCCCCTCCAGCCTCAATCTCCCCACCTCCAGCTTCATTCCATTCCCCCTAGCCCTATCACTGCCTGAACCATTGCCTTTCAGCCTGTCACTACAAGCCCTCATCCAAAGCCCCTTCCCAGCTTCCTTCCAGCCCCTATCAGGTCCTGGACTGGTTGACCTCAGTTGCCCTCGGTGCCTTTCTGCAGCCAGTGCAGGCTGTCAGGAGCTGTAAGCCCACATTGCTCTGTCTGCTGGAGACAACTTTTGTTTGCTTGTTGCCATCCCCTTTTGCAAAGCCATTGAGGCTGAGAGGGTCTCTTGTTTGCATAGTGGAGCAATTAGGCTAATAATAGCGACAATAATGTGGAGCTGGGCCTGGCCTTTCCTATTCATCCCAGTGCCCCAGCCACGACAGCAATTGGGCTGTGGAAATGATTAAGGGGGAGGCAAAAAGTCTTTATGGAATGCACAAAATTAATGCCAGGCACTCCAGATTAGCAGGAGCTTGCAATGGGGTCTTAATGAAGTGATCTATTGGTGCCTGTATTAACTGTCAGGGCTCATCTGGGCAGAAGTGGTTTCAAACAGCTCCTGTAATTAACTGTTTATTCACTCTTATTCAGTGATTTACAGTGGTACAGCACAGGGAAGTGTTGAATGCTGCTGGTAGCAGGGAGCCTGCTGAGGGCTTGGCTTTGTGCTGTGGCTGTGCTGAGGCAGAGTCAGCCAGAGGTGAAGGACTGCAGCCCAGGGCAGCCACAGAATCAGTCTCACAGTCTCACAGTATCACTTAGGTTGGAAAGGACCTCGAGGATCATCGAGTCCAACCTATAAACACAGACCCCATGCCTAAACCATGGCACCAAGTGCCATGTCCAATCTCCTCTTGAACGCCTCCAGGGATGGGGAATCCACCACCCCCTGGGCAGCACATCCCAATGCCGAATGACTCGCTCGGTGAAGAACTTCCTCCTCACCTCGAGTCTAAACCTCCCCTGGCACAGCTTGAGACTCTGTCCTCTTGTTCTGCTGCTGGGTGCCTGGGAGAAGAGCCCAACCCCCACCTGGCTCCAACCTCCCTGCAGGGAGTTGCAGAGAGCAAGAAGGTCTCCCCTCAGCCTCCTCTTCTGCAGGCTAAGCAACCCCAGCTCCCTCAGCCTCTCCTCCCAGGGCTGTGCTCCAGACCCCTCCCCAGCTTTCTTGCCCTTCTCTGGACACCTTCAAGTCTTTCAATGTCCTTCTTAAACTGAGGGGCCCAGAACTGGACACAGGACTCAAGGTGCAGCCTAACCAAAGCAGAGCACAGGGGCACTATGACCTCCCTGCTCCTGCTGGCCACACTATTCCTGCTGCAGGCCAGGATGCCATTGGCCCTCCTGGCCACCTGGGCACACTGCTGGCTCATATTCAGGTGGCTGTCGATCAGCACCCCCAGGTCCCTCTCTGTTTGGGAGCTCTCAGCCACTCCGACCCCAGCCTGTAGCTCTGCCTGGGATTGCCATAGCCAAAGTGCAGCCCCTGGCACTTGGACTTGTTGAGTGCCATCCCATTGGCCTCTGCCCATCTGTCCAGTCGGTCGAGGTCCCTCTGCAGAGCCTTTCTACCCTCTGACTGACTAACATCTGCTCCTAACTAACATCTGACTAACATCAGAATCATAGAATGGCTGAGGTTGGAAGGGACCTCAGAGATCTGCTGCTCCAACCCAACCCTGCCATGGACAGGGGCACTTCTCAACTAGACCTGGTTGCTCAAGGCCTCATCCAGCCTGGCCTTGAACCTTGAGTCCTGTGTCCAGTTCTGGGTTCCTCAGTTTAAGGACATTGAGAGACTTGAAGGTGCCCAGAGAAGGGCAAGAAAGCTGGGGAGGGGTCTGGAGCACAGCCCTGGGAGGAGAGGCTGGGGGAGCTGTGTAGGAAAGCAGAAAGGATCTATGGAAGGTTTCAGGACAAGAAAGAACAAGAGGCTGCTGGTACTGGAAGGCTGGCCTGATGAGAAAGAGGAGCTGGCTGAGGTAAACAGCCTTCAGTGTGAGATAGGAGGATGCTTGCCTCAGTGCTGGAGAAGCTCAACCTGATATGGGATGGAGATAACAATGGACAGCTGCATCTCAAAGGAGAAAACTCAATGAGCAGCAGTGGTGCAAGAATGCCAGGGAATTGCTTAGCCTGCTCGAGTTTTCCTCAGGACTGAGCTGCTTGTTTGTGCCAATAAATGATTCCTGCTTCACCAACAAGGGAGTCCCTGCATGCATCCCAACAGAGCTGGGGAGAAGAGGAGGCTCAGGGGAGACCTTCTTGCTCTCTCCAACTCCCTGCAGGGAGGTTGGAGCCAGCTGGGGGTTGGTCTCTTCTCCCAAGCAATCCCTTGTTGCCCTTCTCTGGACACCTTCAAGTCTCTCAATGTCCCTAACCTGAGGAGCCCAGAACTGGACACAGGACTCCAGGTGTGGCCTCAGCAGTGCTGAGCACAGGGCACAAGGACTTCCCTGCTCCTGCTGGCCACACTCTTCCTGCTGCAGGCCAGGATGCCCTTGGCCTTCTTAACCCCCTGGGCACACTGCTGGCTCATGTTCAGCCTACTATCCACCAGTCTCCCTAGGTCCCTTTGTGTTTGGCAGCTCTCCAGCCACTCCAGCACTCAGCCTTTCCTCCTCACAGATGTTCCACTCCCTTCATCATCCTCATAGCCTCTTTTGAACTCTCTCCAGTAGTTCCCTGGGCATCTTGAACTGGGAAGCCCAGAACTGGACACAATCCTCCAGATGTGGTCTCACATCTTTTGGTTGTGGTCCCCCATCCTTGCCAGCCCTGCTGGTGTCTGGCATGAAGCCCTGAGGTGATGGAGTGGTAGGGCCTAGGGATGATGCCATTTCCCAAGCCTTGCACCACATTCTGTCTGTGATAAATCCAAAGCAGGTTTACACCAAAGGGTTAAGTTCAGACATTCAGGTGGTTGTTGCCATTCATTTCAACCCTGGAAGAAGGCAGGCCTGCAAGAGGTCTCCAGAGGTCCTTTGAGCTAATCTGGTTTGCTCTAAATTCACATTATTTCTACCCAAAGCACGTCTGTAGCCTGTGCTAAATCCCCCCAGCCTGCCCAAGCCCTGTCTCCTGGTGCTGCCCTGTCCTCAGCATTGGGTTGAGGGATTGATTCTGTGCTGAAGCTAAACCTCTGTATGCCAGCCCTTGGTCAGCCTCTGCAGGCTCTTGGAGGGAGCACCAGAGATGCTTTGTCTGCCAAACCTTTTCCAGGCTGTTCCTTTGTCTCTTTGAGACTGAGGAATTCACAGCCTGTCAGCAGCTGACACAAGGGCAGAGCTTGGTGCTTGCTAGGAGGGTCTGAGCAGAGGCCACCAGTCCCAACTTTGACTGCCTCTGCTCATGCTGTGGGGTGGACAAAGGTGGAAGGAAAGCCTGCATGACTTCAACCAGCAGCAGAACAAGAGGACACAGTCTCAAGCTGCACCAGGGGAAGTTTAGGCTGGAGGTGAGGAGAAAGTTCTTCCCAGAGAGAGTTGTTGGCTGTTGGGATGTGCTACCCAGGGAGGTGGTGGAGTCCCCATCCCTGGAGGTGTTGAAGAGGGGATTGGATGTGGCACTTGGTGAGGTCATGAGGTCTGTGGTACCAGGTTGGACTTGGTGATCTTTGAGGTCTCTTCCAACCTTGGTGACTCTGTGTGTGTGTGACTTCCAGGAAAAGATTTATAGCAGCATTAATGATGTGAATTGAGATTTAGAATCATAGAATCAATAAGGTTGGAAAAGACCTCAGAGCTCATCAAGTCCAACCTGGCACCCAACACCTCCTGACAACCAAACCATGGCTCCAAGTGCCACATCCAATCCCCTCTTGAACACCTCCAGGGATGGGGACTCCAACACCTCCAGGGATGGGGACTCCACCACCTCCCTGGGCAGCACATCCCAATGGCCAATTCCTCTTTCTGGGAAGAACTTTCTCCTCACTTTCAGCCTAAACCTCCCCTGGCACAGCTTGAGACTGTGTCCTCTCGTTCTGGTGCTGCTTGCCTGGCAGAAGAGACCAACCCCCATCTGGCTCCAACCTCCCTGCAGGTAGTTGGAGAACAAGAAGGTCTCCCCTGAGCCTCCTCCTCTCCAGAGGAGAATTCATTTGAGAGATGTTAAAACCAAGCCTGAGTGGTAGCCTGCATTCTCAGGCAGGAGCTGACCTCAGCACCAGTTCCCATCCCCTGAAGAAACCCCCAAGGAACCCGAGCCGGATGAGCTGGGGGAGGGGTTTGACTTCCCAGCTCTCTTTCCACTGGGGAAAGGAGAAGGAATTTGTTTGGCTTCCGTCCCTTTGTGTTTTGTAAGCACAAAATGAGCAGGAGAAACGTCAGGGAGCTCCCAGGGCTAGGGCTTTGGAGACACACTGTGGAGGATGAAAAGCTTCTCGGGCAGGTAATGTTGGCTCTGCAGAATGCTGACGTTCCTGGGGCTCTTTGCAGTGCTTAGAATGCATTTGCTCTGGGGGCTCTGCTCATTCACTGATGTGAGGATTTCTGCTGGCACAGCCTCAGCTCCTAATGAGCAGCCGTTTTTTGGTGCTTGGAAGTCCAATCAGCCCTGAAGGGGAGGGAGGTTTCCATCCCATAGCGAAGCAAAGGGGGAAGAGCTGAGCTGTGCAGGTTGTTCCCTAGCGCCCAAGGGCAGGTCCTGGGATGCTGCACCAGCTACAGGTGCTAGCAGCTCTACAGATGGAGCTGTGCTTCCAGGTCCCACGCTGACACAGGAGGGACAGAGGGCACACCACATGTGACATAGAGCCAGAGAATCACTAAGGCTGGGAAAGATGTTTAAGATCTCTTCTGAGTGGCTTAAGATCTCTTCTTGGAGGTTTAAGACCTCTTCTGAGTGGCTTAAGATCTCTTCTTGGTGGCTTAAGATCTCTTTTTGATAGCTTAAGATCTCTTCTTGGTGGTTTAAGATCTCTTCTGAGTGGCTTAAGATCTCTTCTTGGTGGCTTAAGATCTCTTTTTGATGGCTTAAGATCTCTTCTTGGTGGTTTAAGACCTCTTCTTGGTGGCTTAAGATCTCTTCTTAGTGGTTTAAGATCTCTTCTTAGTGGTTTAAAATCTCTTCTTGGTGGCTTAAGGTCTCTTCTTGGTGGTTTAATATCTCTTCTTGGTGGTTTAAGATCTCTTCTTAGTGGTTTAAGATCTCTTCTTGACGGTTTAAGATCTCTTCTTGGTGGTTTAAGATCTCTTCTTAGTGGTTTAAGATCTCTTCTTGGTGGTTTAAGATCTCTTCTTGGTGGTTTAAGGTCTCTTCTTGGTGATGCCCAGTGACAGGAGAGGGGGCAATGAGTGGAAGTTGAGGCATAGACAGTTCCATGGAAGCAGGAGGAAGAATCTTTTTCCCCTGTGAGGGTGACAGAGCCCTGGAGCAGGCTGCCCAGGGAGGTTGTGGAGTCTCCTTCTCTGGAGATATTCAAACCCCACCTGGCTGTGTTCCTGTGGGACCTGCTCATGGTGGTGCTGCTCTGGCAGGGGGGTTGGACTGGATGAGCTTTTGAGGTCCCTTCCAGCCCCTGACATTCTGTGACTCTGTGAGCATGGAGTCCAAGCATAAGCCAGCTGCCACGACCCCTAAAGCATGTCCTGAAGCACCACATCTATAGCTTCTGGAGCACCTGCAGGGATGGGGACTGCACCACCTCCCTGGGCAGCCTGTTCCAACACCTCACCACTCTCTCAGTGAAGAAATGTTTCCCAATACCCAATGTAAACCTCCCCTGGCACAGCTTAAGCCCATTTCCTCTCATCCTCTTGCTAGTTACCTGTGAGAGGAGCCCAACAGCAGCCTCACTCCCACCTCCTCCCTGGCTCATCTACTGACTGCACCATGACTTCTTGCACCTGGTGTGGCCTGCCCAGCATGTTCCTGCCACCAGCTTTTCACATGTCCTGCCTGACTGGCAAAGGAACCTTTCCAGTTCTGATCAAGTCCCTTCTCCTGAGGCTTTCTAACTAAATTGCACCATCTAGAGTTAGCCAGAGAGCTGCTGAACTCCATCCTCCTCCAGCTGCTCTGGAGCAGGCAAAGGGAAAGCAGAGGCAAAAAATCTAAAGCCTGCCTGGAAAAGCTAACTGCTGGGAACTGAAGGGGAGGGCCTGGAGGCAGTGAGGTTGAATGCCCAGGAGCTGGGAATGCTGGGGTAAACGGGGAGCCAGTGCCAGGGCTGTGCCTGATGTCTGCAACAGCCAAAGGAACCAGGCACCCCCATGCAGCATTCCCTTTCGTGCCTCTGCACTACCTCCTTGCCCTTCAGGCTGTCTCCACTCCATGGAGGAAGCCACAGCAGCAGAGCCATCCAGTCCCACAGGCACTTGCAGGCACACAGTGCACAGCTGAGCATCTCCTGCCAAGAGCAGAGCCAGTTGTCAGAGAATCATAGAACCATAGAATCAATATGGCTGGAAGAGACCTCAAAGATCATCAAGTCCAACCTGCCACCCAGCACCTCCTGACAACTAAACCCTGGCTCCAAGTGCCACATCCAATCCCCTCTTGAACACCTCCAGGGATGGGGACTCCACCACCTCCCTGGGCAGCACATTCCAATGGCCAACAACTCCCTCTGGGAAGAACTTTCTCCTCACCTCCAGCCTAAACCTCCCCTGGCACAGCTTGAGACTGTGTCCTCTTGTTCTGCTGCTGCTTGCCTGGCAGAAGAGACCAACCCCCACCTGGCTACAACCTCCCTGCAGGGAGTTGCAGAGAGCAAGAAGGTCTCCCCTGAGCCTCCTCTTCTGCAGGCTAAGCAACCCCAGCTCCCTCAGCCTCTCCTCCTCTCTCTTTTGATCCCCATCCCTGGTGTGGGTGTTACTCTTCTGGCCCTTCTACGCTGCAGCAAGGGGCAGGGCACCTGCCTGGTGGCAACACTTGGCCTCCCTGGTGGCTGTGCTCGAAGGAGACTTTTTGTGTCATCAGCAGAGTCCCCAGCTGGAGACTTGTCCTGCTGGCAGGCTGCTCTGGTCTGCAGGCAAGCTGGATGGCAGTCAGAGCTGATCTAAGCTGAGCTGGCAGACACCAACTCTCAGGGAGACACATCCCATCCTTCCCCTGTGAGAGTGAGGGAGATGGGAGCCAAAGGCACTGAGTGCTCTGAGGTCACAGGGTTGCACTCCCTGGGAGATGCTTCAGACACGAGGGAGATCTCACTGCAGCCTGCTGCCACCTTTTCCTTGCCTGTTATTTTTCATTCTCCCAAGATTCACAGATGGCATTGGGTTGGGAGGGACTCTCAAAGGTCATCTTCTCCAACCCCCTCTGTAGGCAGCAGGGAAACCTCCAGCTAGAGCAGGCTGCCCAGGGCCACAGCAAATCTGATCTGGAATGTCTCCAGGGATGGAGATCCAACCACATCCCTGGGCAGCCTGTACC
Source organism: Melanerpes aurifrons (assembly GCA_011125475.1). Classification (NCBI taxonomy): domain Eukaryota; kingdom Metazoa; phylum Chordata; class Aves; order Piciformes; family Picidae; genus Melanerpes; species Melanerpes aurifrons. The sequence goes on along the minus strand of WWNC01000063.1, from coordinate 556,638 downwards.
CTGCCTGTGCAGAACTTCCTCCTGATGTCCAACCTACCTCTGCCCTGCTCCAGCTTCAAACCATTGCTGCTTGTCCTATCACCACAACCCCTTCTAAACAGCCCCTCCCCACTCTGCCTGTGGGTCCCCTTCAGACACTGGAATGCAGCTCTGGGGTGTCCCTGCATCTCTGAGGTGTGCCTGCATCTCTGGGGTGTCCCTGCATCTCTGAGGTGTCCCTGCATCTCTGAGGTGTGCCTGCATCTCTGGGGTGTCCCTGCATCTCTGAGGTGTCCCTGCATCTCTGAGGTGTGCCTGCATCTCTGGGGTGTCCCTGCATCTCTGGGGTGTCCCTGCATCTCTGAGGTGTCCCTGCATCTCTGAGGTGTGCCTGCATCTCTGGGGTGTGCCTGCATCTCTGGGGTGTCCCTGCATCTCTGGGGTGTGCCTGCATCTCTGAGGTGTGCCTGCATCTCTGGGGTGTCCCTGCATCTCTGGGGTGTCCCTGCATCTCTAGGGTGTGCCTGCATCTCTGGGGTGTCCCTGCATCTCTGAGGTGTCCCTGCATCTTTGGGGTGTGCCTGCATCTCTGGGGTGTGCCTGCATCTCTGGGATGTCCCTGCATCTCTGAGGTGTGCCTGCATCTCTGGGGTGTCCCTGCATCTCTGGGGTGTCCCTGCATCTCTGGGGTGTCCCTGCATCTCTGGGGTGTGCCTGCATCTCTGGGGCACTCCCTTGGGAGCACCAAGGCAGCTGTGCCTCCTTGATTGCTGTTGTGCTCTCAGCCAGGGCTGCCCCATGGCCTTGAAGAAAGGCTCCAGGCATTGTCTCCTGCAGCTTTCTGGGCTCTGGGCTCTGCCCTGGGGCTGACCCCTGCTGTCCCACAAGCAAATGGAGCTGACTGAACATCCTTTCAAGAGGATTGAAGTCTGCACCCACTGGCCAGGAACAGAATGGGTTTTCAGCTGAGGAACTATTGGAGCACCCCTGAAGGGATGCAGAAAGCTCTGCTCAGAGCTCAGAGGGTGTTCAAGCTGTGGGCACTGCCTGGCTGAGTTCAGCTCTTCCTGCCTCAGCATCTCAACTCCCAAAGGAAAGAGGAAGAGAAGTTGTTCCCCCTATGGGAGAGGAGAGGGAGTGAGGCAAGCTTTCAGCCTGTTCATGGGCAGCAGAGAGCAAGAGGCACTTGGATGGCAAGATTTGCTCCCTGGCAAAAGATCTGAAGGCAGCAATTGCTCTGTCTCCCTCCACTGGCTCTGAGATGAGACTCTGGCTGACTCCAAATACCTGCAGGGTTTGTATCTCCCTCAGATCAGGTGAGGTGAGATGAATCCAGGCCACTCTCTGCTTGCTTTCCAGGGGCTGGGGACACTGAAATGCAGCAGAGCATGGAGCGAAACCCAACCAAATGGAGTGGGTGGAAAAGCAGACTGGGCAAGAAGGGAGCTGCAGCAGGTGGAGCCCAATGCCTGCAGGGAACCCTTGAGAGCTACACTTCAGTATCTAAAAGCCTAAAGGAAGGCTGGGGAGGGACTCTGTAGAAGGGCTTGGGGTAATGGGATGAAGAGCAATGGTTTGAGAGTGGGGCAGGGCAGAGTGAGGTTGGACATCAGGAGGAAGCTCTGCACAGGGAGGCTGGGGAGATGCTGCAACAGGTTGCCCCCAGGTGTGGTTGAGGCTCCATCCCTGCAGGCATTCAAGAGCAGACTTGCTGGGGCCTGGGCAGCCTGCTCTGGTTGGAGGTGTCCCTGCTGCCTGCAAGAGTGCTGCACAAGATGACCTCTGAGGGAGCTTTCCAGCCCAATGCAGGCTGTAGATCCAAACATCTGCCATGGGAAGGGCCAGGCCAATCTTGGCAGAGGGGCAGTGGAGCCAGAGGCCAATGGGAGAAACACCAAACCTGTGAAGCAGCTGGGACAAGGGAGCAGAGGCAGCTAAATAGGACATCCTTGTCCTTGGCTCTGCCAGCAGCACCTCTGCTTTCAATCCATGGGGCTGGACTTGAGCAGTTCCCTCTCAGAACCCCCCAGAGCAGTGAGGCTGTGCCCTGGTGGGCAGAGCTCTCCAAGCCATCTTGAAAGCATCCCCTGAGATGTGCTGAGCTTGGAGATGTCTCCAGCTTGGACTTGTCCCTTGGGCTGCCTCTTTTACAAGAGCAGGGCTGCCAGCATCCTTGGGAAGACTCAGATGGATGGGAGGGAGGGAAGGATGGATGGATGGGTGGATGGATGGGTGGATAGATGGATGAATGGAGGGAGGAATGGATGGCAGGTGGATGGATGGAGGGATGGGTGGGGAGATGGATGGATGGATGGATGGATGGATGGGTGGAGGGAAGGATGGATAGGTGGATAGATGGATGGATGGATGGATGAGTGGATGGGTGGAGGGATGGATGGATGGATGGATGGATGGATAGATGGATGAATCGAGGGAGGGATGGATGGCAGGTGGATGGATGGATGGATGGGTGGATGGGTGGATAGATGGATGAGTGGATGAATAGATGGATGGATGGATGGATGGATGGATGGATGGATGGATGGATGGATTAGTGGATGGATGGGTGGAGGGATGGATGGGTGGAGGGATGGATGGGTGGAGGGATGGATGGATAGATGGATGGATGTATTAGTGGATGGATGAATGGATGGATGGATGGGTGGAGGGATGGATGGATGGGTGGATAGATGGATGAGTGGATGGATAGATGGATGGATGGATGGATGGATGGATGGATTAGTGGATGGATGGATGGATGGATGGATGGGTGGATGGATGGGTGGATCGATGGATGAGTGGATGGATAGATGGATGGATGGATGGGTGGATAGATGGATGAGTGGATGGATAGATGGATGGATGGATGGATGGATGGATTAGTGGATGGATGGATGGATGGATGGGTGGAGAAAGGGAGAGGCATAGATAACAGCCTCAAGTATTTGTGCTTTGGTCATCTCCTGACCATGCAGGAGCTGTACCACATTCCAGAGCCCCACAGTTAGTGCTGTGCAAAGGTTATAAGTAGCCCAGGTCTCCATTCTTTCCTTTCAGTCTTGTGTGAGCAATTCACTGCATTAAATAGCAGATCCCCTCCACCCCAAGTCCATCAGCTGTGATCTGAGGGTTTAATAAGCCCAGCAGCCTGCTCCTATCTTTCTGTCTCTCCTGCTGTGCAGAACTGCTGACAGCTGATCAGCATCTGACATGCAGGCACTGATCAGAGGGCTGCAGCCATTGATCAGCCCAGGAGCTGAGCTGTCAGTGCTGTGGAGACCCCAGAGGACAGGGGTAGCATTCAGCAGCAGGAGGGAGATCTGCTGCCTGGGCTGCATTTGAAAAAGGTTTGCCTTTCTTTTTTCCCCACTTTTCCTTCTGCCTCTCTCTGCCACCTTTGCACCATGTTGGCCACTTCCAGGTGAATATGACTGAAAAAGAAAGGCAGAGAGGGAGTGGAACAGCTTGCTCCTGAGGACAGGCTGTGGGAGGTCTGGGACTCTTGTAGCTTGGAGCAGAGGAGCCTGGGGGGGGGCTCATCTTTGTGGATAAAGATGTGCAGGGCAGAGTGGGGAGGAGAGAACCAGACTCTGCTCAGGGATGGGATAGAATAGGATAGAATAGGATAGGATAGGATAGGATAGGATAGGATAGGATAGGATAGGATAGGATAGGATAGGATAGGATAGGATAGGATAGGATGGAGTGGAGTGGAGTAGAGTGGAGAGGAATGAATGGAATGGAATGGAATGGAATGGAATAGAATAGAATAGAATAGAAATGAAATTGGAATTAGAATAGAATGGAAATAGGAATGGAATGGAATAGAATAGAATAGGAATAGGAATGGAATGGAATGGAATAGAATAGAATAGAATAGGAATAGGAATAGGAATGGAATGGAATGGAATGGAATAGAATAGAATAGGAATAGGAATAGGAATGGAATGGAATGGAATAGAATAGAATAGAATAGAATAGAATAGAATAGAATAGAATAGAATAGGAATAGGAATAGGAATAGGAATGGAATGGAATGGAATAGAATAGAATAGGAATAGGAATAGGAATGGAATGGAATGGAATGGAATGGAATGGAATGGAATGGAATGGAATGGAATAGAATAGAATAGAATAGAATAGAATAGAATAGAATAGAATAGAATAGAGCAGACCAGATTGGAAAAGACCTTTGAGCTCATCAAGTCCAACCTCTCACCCAGCACCATCTGAGCAACTAAACCATGGCCCATGACAGGACAAGGGGCACTGGGTACCAGCTGGAGCAGAGGAGCTGCCACTTGAATGGAAGAAAAACTTCTTCACTGTGAGGTTGACAGAGCCCTGGAGCAGGCTGCCCAGAGAGGTTGTGGAGTCTCCTCCTCTAGAGACATGCAAAACCTGCCTGGATGTGTTCCTGTGTGACCTGTGCTGGATTCCATGCTCCTGCTCTGGCAGTGGGGGCTGGGCTGGATGATCTCCAGAGGTCTCTTCCAAGCATTCTGTTGTTCTGTGTTCCTGCAGCTGTAGAAATCAGAGTTTGAGGAGGATGTGGAAACCTGCTGGATGCTGCAGGTGTGGGAAGGACTTCTCTGTGCTAGAAGAGGGCAGAAGGGTCTGACCCTTCTCCAGCGCAGCAACCAGGAGAGAGAAAACATCTCCCACAGCTCACTCCTGACAGAGAGCAAAACCAAAGGAGCACACAGCAGTGGGAGCCAGGCTGCACTGTGTGACATTTCCCCAACAAAATGCTTGGCACTGCAAAGCTCAGCTCTGCAGGCAACGGAGGGATGCCACTCTGCTGGGAAACTCGGTGATTTGTGAGGGTGGTGGTTTGAGCCTTAACTGGGATTGAAGAGCTCACATTGGGGGGGTGGAGGCAAGACTGAGAACCCCTCCCCTGCTACCCCTTCCTCTTTCCTGATCAAAGAAAAGGGGAGGGGAAAGAATAGGGAGAGATAAGGGGAGGGAAAGAAGGTAAATAAAGAGGGGCAAGGGAAAAGGGGAGGAGGTAAATCTACCAAGAAATAATTTGGAGTCAGTTTGGAAGTAGAGAGTAGTTTTTTTTCCACACCCCCCCAGTCCTATCCCTCCCTGACACCCTCAAAAGTCCCTCCCCAGCTTTCTTGCAGCCCCCTTCAGATCCTGGAAGGCCACAATTAGGTCTCCTTGAAGCCTTCTCTTCTCCAGACTGAACAGGACCAACTCCCTCAGCCTGTCCTCATAGCAGAGCAGCTCCAGCCCTCTGCTCATCCTCGTGGCCCTGTTGCATGATGAAAACTGTTCTCTCAGGCTTGCTGATGAGGAGCAGGGTATGGCCACATTCTCTCAGCTCCAAATCAATCCAGAGGCTCCTGAGTTGGAGACTGCTTCTCCCACTGGAGCTGTGGAGCCCAGCAACCTGCTCTGCACGGAGTGCCTTGAGCCTGCTGACAGACAGCGGTGCCCAGCACCCACACAGCCTGGCGCTGGCTGAGCTCTGTTTGCTCTCCCAGCAGCCCCTGGAGGGGGTCCAGTAATTGATCTATTTCTGTGCAGTGGGTACATGACCTTTAATGCAGAGCAGAGGCAGAGAAGAGCTCTGTGCTCCTGCTAATAGAAATCGCCCTGTGTCACACAGCTCTCTCTGTCAAGCTGCTGCTGACAAAGAGCAGAGGCTGAGGGAGCTGGGGCTGCTTAGCCTGCAGAAGAGGAGGCTCAGGGGAGACCTTCTTGCTCTCTCCAACTCCCTGAAGGGAGGTTGTAGCCAGGTGGGGGTTGGTCTCTTCTGCCAGGCAAGCAGCAGCAGAACAAGAGGACACAGTCTCAAGCTGTGCCAAGGGAGGTTTAGACTGGAGGTGAGGAGAAAGTTCTTCCCAGAGAGAGTTGTTAGCCATTGGAATGTGCTGCCCAGGGAGGTGGTGGAGTCCCCATCCCTGGAGGTGTTCAGGAGGGGATTGGATGTGGCACTTGGAGCCATGATTTAGTTGTCAGGAGGTGTTGGGTGCCAGGTTGGGCTTGGTGATCTTCGAGGTCTCTTCCAACCTTGGTGATTCTGTGATTCTGTGGATGTGGCACTTGGAGCCATGGTTTGGTTGTCAGGAGGTGTTGGGTGCCAGGCTGGACTCGATGATCTCTGAGGACTTGTCCGACCTTATTGATTCTATGATGCTATGAAGAGAGGAGCTGCTGGCTCTGCATCCTGTGCAGGGCTAAAATGTGGGGGTTGGGGCCCAGGAAACTCTCATTTGACATGAAATCAGGCTCCTAGGTTGTTGTGTCCCACTGTTCAGGTTGCATCGTGGGGGTGCTCCCAGGAGACAATACCCTCAAAGGGGGCTGGGCAAAGCCCCAGTCTCTTGCAGCAGTCTTCCATTGCAGCCACTCTGCCCTTCTGTAACTTCCAGTTTGGGTGTCTTCATCACAAAAAGGCTGTGGAACTGTTGGAGCAAGGCCAGAGGAGGCCACAAAGAGGATCCAAGGGCTGGAGCAGCTCTGCTGTGAGCACAGGCTGAGGGAGCTGGGGTTGTTCAGCCTGGGGAAGAGAAGGATCCAAGGAGACCTCAGAGCTGCCTTCCAGTACCTGAAGGGATCCTACAGGAAGGCTGCAGAGGGACTTTCCAGGAGGGTGTCTGGAGACAGGCCAAGGGGAAATGGTTTGAGGCTGAGGGAGAGCAGGGTTGGACTGGAGCTGAGGAAGAAGTTCTGCAGTACAAGGGTGGTGAAAGTCTGTCACAGGCTGCCCAGGGAGGCTGTGGATGCCTCCTCCCTAGAGGTTTTCATGGCCCTAAGTCCTTGAGCAGCTGAGTCTAGCTGAGAGGGGTCCCTGGACATGGTGGAGAGGTTGGAGTCAATGATATCTGAGGTCTCTTCCAACCTGAGCCTTTCTGTGGCTCTGTGAAGGTGAGGCATGAACCTGGGGGGATGCTCCAGACTGAACAATAACCTCCCTGGTCATTAGCCAGCAAAATGTGAGTCTGACAGCTTTAAAGGGCTGTATCACAATGGCACAGTACATTGGAGGTTGGAAGGGACCTCCAAAGATCATCCAGTCCAACCCCCTGCCAGAGCAGGAGCACCCAGGGGAGTCTGCACAGGATTGCACCCAGGTGGGTTGGAAAGGCTCCAGAGCAGGAGACTCCACAACCTCTCTGGGCAGCCTGCTCCAGGGCTCCAGGACCCTCACTGTAAAGAAGTTTCTCCTCATGTTGAGGTGAATCTTCTGAGTTCAAGCTTGAAGCTGTTTCTTGTCTTGAAAGTGCACACCACACACAAAAAGAGCTTGACCCCTCCACCTGACACCCCTCAGCTGTTGATAGCCATTGATCAGACCCCTCTCAGCCTTCTCCTCTCCAGACTAAACAGCCCCAGGGCTCTCAGCCTCTCTTCACAGGGGAGATGCTCAAGTCCCCTAATCATCCTCCTGGCTCTCCATTGGACTCTCTCCAGCAGGTCTCTGCCCCTCTTGAACTGAGGAGCCCAGAACTGGAGGATTCTGTTTTGATCTTCAACACACTGGAGGTGTTCAAGAAAGGCTTGGATGTGGCACTTGAAGCCATGGTTTAGTTGTCAGGAGGTGTTAGGTGTTAGGTAATAGGTTGGACTTGATGATCTCTGAGGTCTTTTCCATCCTGGTTGATTCTCTGATTCTGTGATTCTCTGATTCTATGATTCTGTGATTCTATGATTTTGTTGCAACTGGAAAGCAAACCAAAACAAATGAGCAGGAACATTCTTCACTGGCATTCATGAGAGCTCCCTTTGCTGCCCAGTTCCTCTTACTCCTTCTTCCTTGCTCATAAAAGTGAAAAGAGACCTTCCCAAGGCTCCACTGTGGCTAACCACTTTGTGACAGGCAGGGCTGGCGGTGCCCACAGCGTGGCACTTCAAGCCTGCAGCTCTCAGCTGTGAGCTCATCCCACAGAGTGACCCAGCAGCAGCTCCTGCTAGCAGCAGGAGCTCCCCAAGGTGAGGAAGCAGAATCTGCAGGTGCTGAGCAGCCTGCTCCAGGAATCTCAGCACCAAACAGATTGTTCTCTTGCTATCTTTCAGCCTCGCCTCCTCTCCTGCTTTTTCTGGCTCCTGTTCATTTTATTTACCTTGTGGTTGTATGTTTTCCCCCCCCCCAGAGGTGTTGCTGGCAGAGCCAAGGACAAAGATGTCTATTTAGCTGCCTCTCCTCCATCCATCTGCCCATCCATGCCTCCATCCACCCATCACTCCCATCCACACATCCATCCATCTATCTATCCATCCCTCCATCTATCCATCTGCCATCCATCCATCATCCATCCATCCATCATCCATCCATCCATCCACCCATCCATCCATCCATCCATCCATCCATCCATCCCTCCATCCATCCATCCATCCATCCATCTGCCATCCATCCCTCCATCCATCCCTCCATCCATTGCTCCATCCATCCATCCATCCATCCATCCATCCATCCATCCATCCATCCCTCCTCCCATCCATCCATCCATCCATCCATCCCTCCATGTCTCCATCCATCCACCTGCCATCCATCCATCCCTCCCTCCACCCATCCATCCATCCATCCATCCCGCCACCCATCCATCCATCCATCCCTCCACCCATCCATCCATCCATCCATCCACCTGCCATCCATCCATCCATCCATCCACCCATCCATCCATCCATCCATCCATCCCTCCCTCCCTCCCTCCCTCTACCCATCCACCCATCCACCCATCCATTCATCCACCCACCCACCCACCCATCCATCCTTCCCTCCCTCCCATCCATCTGAGTCTTCCCAAGGATGCTGGCAGCCCTGCTCTTGTAAAAGAGGCAGCCCAAGGGACAAGTCCAAGCTGGAGACATCTCCAAGCTCAGCACATCTCAGGGGATGCTTTCAAGATGGCTTGGAGAGCTCTGCCCACCAGGGCACAGCCTCACTGCTCTGGGGGGTTCTGAGAGGGAACTGCTCAAGTCCAGCCCCATGGATTGAAAGCAGAGGTGCTGCTGGCAGAGCCAAGGACAAGGATGTCCTATTTAGCTGCCTCTGCTCCCTTGTCCCAGCTGCTTCACAGGTTTGGTGTTTCTCCCATTGGCCTCTGGCTCCACTGCCCCTCTGCCGAGATTGGCCTGGCCCTTCCCATGGCAGATGTTTGGATCTACAGCCTGCATTGGGCTGGAAAGCTCCCTCAGAGGTCATCTTGTGCAGCACTCTTGCAGGCAGCAGGGACACCTCCAACCAGAGCAGGCTGCCCAGGCCCCAGCAAGTCTGCTCTTGAATGCCTGCAGGGATGGAGCCTCAACCACACCTGAGGGCAACCTGTTGCAGCATCTCCCCAGCCTCCCTGTGCAGAGCTTCCTCCTGATGTCCAACCTCACTCTGCCCTGCCCCACTCTCAAACCATTGCTCTTCATCCCATTACCCCAAGCCCTTCTACAGAGTCCCTCCCCAGCCTTCCTTTAGGCTTTTAGATACTGAAGTGTAGCTCTCAAGGGCTCCCTGCAGGCATTGGGCTCCACCTGCTGCAGCTCCCTTCTTGCCCAGTCTGCTTTTCCACCCACTCCATTTGGTTGGGTTTCGCTCCATGCTCTGCTGCATTTCAGTGTCCCCAGCCCCTGGAAAGCAAGCAGAGAGTGGCCTGGATTCATCTCACCTCACCTGATCTGAGGGAGATACAAACCCTGCAGGTATTTGGAGTCAGCCAGAGTCTCATCTCAGAGCCAGTGGAGGGAGACAGAGCAATTGCTGCCTTCAGATCTTTTGCCAGGGAGCAAATCTTGCCATCCAAGTGCCTCTTGCTCTCTGCTGCCCATGAACAGGCTGAAAGCTTGCCTCACTCCCTCTCCTCTCCCATAGGGGGAACAACTTCTCTTCCTCTTTCCTTTGGGAGTTGAGATGCTGAGGCAGGAAGAGCTGAACTCAGTCAGGCAATGCCCAGAGCTTGAACACCCTCTGAGCTCTGAGCAGAGCTTTCTGCATCCCTTCAGGGGTGCTCCAATAGTTCCTCAGCTGAAAACCCATTCTGTTCCTGGCCAGTGGGTGCAGACTTCAACCCTCTTGAAAGGATGTTCAGTCAGCTCCATTTGCTTGTGGGACAGCAGGGGTCAGCCCCAGGGCAGAGCCCAGAGCCCAGAAAGCTGCAGGAGACAATGCCTGGAGCCTTTCTTCAAGGCCATGGGGCAGCCCTGGCTGAGAGCACAACAGCAATCAAGGAGGCACAGCTGCCTTGGTGCTGCCTTGGTTGGACATCAGGAGGAAGTTCTGCACACCAAATCTCTGCCAAGTGCAGCTCCCAGCCTGCTCTGCCGGCAGCAGGGCCAGCTGTGAAACAACAGCACCATCCAGGGGCTTCCCTTTGTGTCTGCAGGTCTCACCACAAGATCCTCATCCCCTCTGCCAGCCAGGCCCTGCCCTGTGTTTGAGACCTGCAAATGAGGAGCTCAGGTCCTCTGTTTGCCTCCTCTGTGCCTTAGCTAAGCAGCTTCTCTCTAACCCAGCCCTAGGGTTTTTGACCAGGGTGCAGATGTCCTCAGTGGGTTCTGCATCTGCTGGGAGAAATCACAGAACTGTCAGGGCTGGAAGGGAGCTCAAGGCTCAGCCAGCTCCACCCCTGCCATGGGCAGGGACACCTCACACCACAGCAGGTTGCTCACAGCCACATCCAGCCTGGCTGCAAACACCTCCAGGGATGAGGCTTCCACTGCTCCTGGTGTGCCCAGGGGCTCCTTTCCACACATCCACAGGCAGCTTGAAGTAGTGCCTGTGCCAAGCACCATTCCTGCTTGATGAGGGGCTTGGCATGAGCTGGCAACCTGTGCTGCCAGCCAAAAAGCCAACCCAGTCCTGGGCTGCATCAAAAGAAGTGTGGCCAGAAGGCTGTGAGCAACCTGCTGCAGTGTGAGGTGTCCCTGGGCATGGCAGGGGGGTTGGAGCTGGCTGAGCCTTGAGGTCCCTTCCAGCCCTGACAGTTCTGTGATTCTAAGGGCAAGGGAGAGGATTCTGCCCCTCTGCTGGGCTCTGGTGAGACCTCCCTCTGGATCCACAAAACCTCCCTTTGGACCCACAGAGCCTCCCTTTGGACCCACAAAATCTCCCTTTGGATCCACAAAATCTCCCTTTGGATCCCCAGAACCTCCCTTTAGATCCCCAGAACCTCCCTTTGGATCCACAGAACCTCCCTTTAGATCCACAAAACCTCCCTTTGGATCCACAAAACCTCCCTTTAGATCCCCAGAACCTCCCTTTGGATCCACAGAACCTCCCTTTAGATCCACAAAACCTCCCTTTGGACCCACAGAACCTCCCTTTAGATCCACAAAATCTCCCTTTGGATCCACAGAACCTCCCTCTGGATCCACAAAACCTCCCTTTGGATCCCCAGAACCTCCCTTTAGATCCACAGAATCTCTCTATGGATCCACAGAACCTCCCTTTGGATCCCCAGAGCCTCCTTTTGGACCCATAAAACCTCCCTTTGGACCCACAGGACCTCCCATTAGGTCCTCAAAACCTCCCTTTGGGACCCACAAACCTCCCTTTGGACCCACAGAATCTCCCTTTGGATCCCCAGAACCTCCCTTTGGATCCACAAAATGTTCATTTGGACCCACAGAGCTTCCCTTTGGACCCACAGAACCTCCATTTGGACCCACAGAGCCTCCCTTTGGATCCACAGAACCTCCCTTTGGACCCACAAAACCTCCATTTGGACCCACAGAGCCTCCCTTTGGATCCACAGAACCTCCCTTTGGACCCACAGAGCCTCCCTTTGGATCCCCAGAACCTCCCTTTGGACCCACAAAACCTCCATTTGGACCCACAGAGCCTCCCTTTGGATCCACAGAACCTCCCTTTGGGTCCTCAAAACCTCCCTTTGGACCCACAAAATGTTCATTTGGGCCCACAGAGCCTCCCTTTGGATCCCCAGAACCTCCCTTTGGGTCCTCAAAACCTCTCTTTCGACCCACAGAACCTCCCTTTGGACCCACAGAGCCTCACTGAACTCCCCTTCAATGAACTGAAATTGTCTGGTGAAGAAATAGGACCAAAAATCCCCAACCCCCAACCAACCCAACAGAAAGCCCTCCTGTGATACTGAAAGAGTCACAGAATGCTCTGAACTGCTCCAGTTCCAAACCACTTCCCCTCCTCCTCTCCCCACACAAAGTTCTCCCCAGAGGGAGTTGTTGGTCGCTGGACTGTGCTGCCCAGGGGGGTGGTGGAGTCCCCAGCCCTGGAGGGGTTCAGGAGGGGATTGGATGTGGCCCTTGGAGCCATGGTTTAGTCAGGAGGTGTTGGGTGACAGGTTGGACTTGATGAGCTTTGAGGTCTCTTCCAACCTTGGTGATTCTGTGTGATTCTGAGCAGCTCCTCCTCAGCCTTCCTGCAGGTCCCCTTCAGGTGCTGGAAGGTTGCTCTAAGATCTCCCTGCAGCCTTCTTTTCTCCAGGCTGAACTCTCTCAGCCTGTCCCCATCTGGGAGGTTCTCCAGCCCTCTGAGCATCTTCATGGCTCTCCTCTGGAGCCTCTCCAGCAGCTCCAGGTCCTTCCTGTGCTGGGAGCCCCAGAGCTGCCCACAAGCCCTCTGGTTTGTGGTGGAAGTGGTCTGCAGGGTTATCTTCTGTCTGGCTCTGTCCTGCAGCCCTGCCTGAGCAGACAGCCCTGCTGCTGGCTCATGAAGCTGTGGCTGGTGGCACCAAGCTGGCTGGCTCACAGCAAGCCCCTGTGTGTCTGCCTGATCTGCTGCTGGAGCAACCCTTCCTTATGCATCCCACGGCTACAAGCTAAGCAGCTCGGCTGGGGCAGCACTCTGTGCCCTCCCCCAGTGACACTGAGTGCCCTGCATTTTCCTGCTGGGTGCCACAGCAGGCCCTGGCATTCATTAGGCTGAAAACCACACATTCCTCCTAGCCTGGCAAGGAGTGAGAGCTGAATGCTGATTCAGGAGCTGTGTGCTTGCCATGCAGAGAGCCAGATTAGAATGCAGCCCCCATGGTCCTCTTCTGGAGGCACTGAATAAATCCCATTCATTTCCAGGACAGCCTGCAGGAGCATCAGGACGTGTTTGGGAAAGCATTGCACAGACTCATTCCACATATCAAAGCCAAGGAGGCCTCCAGAAATCTTAAGGCACCACAGGCTCCTGCCTGCCTTTGATCAGCTCAGCCAAGCATTGCTTTAGGCACCCTGGTGTTGGAGAAATCCCTTGGGACAGCATGTTGACACAGGAGAGACAAGTGCCAGGGGCTGCTCTGCTGAGCTGACATCTACCCCCACTTAGAATAGAACAGGATGGAATGGAATGGAATGGAATGGAATGGAATAGAGTAGGATAGAATAGAATAGAATAGAATAGAATAGAATAGAATAGAATAGAATAGAATGGAATGGAATGGAATGGAATGGAATGAATAGAATAGAATAGAATAGAATGGAATAGAATAGAATAGAATAGAAAGAATGAACCAGGTTGCAAAAGACCTCAGAGATCATCCAGTCCAAGCTATCACCCAGCACCATCTGATCAACTCAACCATGGCACCAAGGGCCTCATCCAGGCTCTTCCTAAACACCTCCAGGGATGGGGACTCCACCACCTCCCTGGGCAGCACATCCCAGTGGCCAATCTCTCTTGCTGGGAAGAACTTCTTCCTCACCACCAGCCTAAACCTCCCCTGGCACAGCTTGAGACTGTGTCCTCTTGTTCTGCTGCTGCTTGCCTGGCAGAAGAGACCAACCCCCACCTGGCTCCAACCTCCCTGCAGGGAGTTGCAGAGAGCAAGAAGGTCTCCCCTCAGCCTCCTCTTCTGCAGGCTAAGCAACCCCAGCTCCCTCAGCCTCTCCTCCCAGGGCTGTGCTCCAGACCCCTCCCCAGCTTTCTTGCCCTTCTCTGGACACCTTCCAGCAGCTCAACCTCTTTCCTAACCTGAAGAGCCCAGAACTGGACCCAGGACTCCAGGTGTGGCCTCAGCAGTGCTGAGCACAGGGCACAAGGACTTCCCTGCTCCTGCTGGCCACACTCTTCCTGCTGCAGGCCAGGATGCCCTTGGCCTTCTTGGCCCCCTGGGCACACTGCCTGGCTCATGTTCAGCTGCTGTCCAGCAGTACCCCCCAGGTCCCTTTCTGCCTGGCTGCTCTGACCCCAGCCTGTAGCACTGCACACCTCCACTCTCCCCTCTCACGACCTTCCCATTAAGGGTCTGATGCACTACCAACAGAGCCACCCCATTTCTCTGCACTCTTGAAGTCAATCATAGAATCACAGCAGTGTTTGGGTTGGAAGAGGCCTTTAAGGACATGGAGTCCACCCTTGAAGCCAGCACCACCATGGCCACTAAGCCATGGCCCCCAGTGCCACACCAGCACTTAGGGACTTGATGATCTCAGAGGTCTTTTCCAGCCTGGTTAATTCCCTCCCCTTCCCTTCCCTTCCCTTCCCTTCCCTTCCCCTTCCCTTCCTTCCCTTCCCTTCCCTTCCCTTCCCTTCCCTTCCCTTCCCTTCCCTTCCCCCTTCCCTTCCCCTTCCTTCCTTCCCCTTCCCTTCCCTTCCCCCTTCCCTTCCCTTCCCTTCCCTTCCCTTCCCTTCCCCCTTGTGCCTTGTTTCCCGTTCTATTTCATTTTGCTCTTCACCTTTCTGCTCTTCCTCCTGCAACCCAACACCAAACCCCAGACTTTCTGGGGCTTCCCCTCAGTTTCCACCTCCAGATCAAGGTGATTCGCTGCTTGCATGACCCTAAGGGCGTTTTATTTCTCACTTTCATCCCCACTGTGTTGAATAAGAGGCTCAGGAATGCTACTCCCTGGTGGTCTAGCACCACCTGGTACTTTAAAAAGCTGATCTTTAGCTGTTGTGTTTTACCCTAAGCCCCCACTAGATGGTATGAAGGGACTGGAAAGGAAATTCACTGAGAAAAATTGAAAGGAAGTCTGTCTGAAAAAGACACCAACCCCCCAAAGCCCTGCAATGGCTGAGCAGTGGCCAAGGGAGGCAGAAATAAGACTCTGTGTTGGCCCAGTGGAAATCAAGACACTTACTGGGCCTGCAGTGTTCACCAAAGACATGTGGAGTGTGTTTGGTGGAGTCCAGGAAAGGCCAGACCCAAAGGTTGCTCTCAGTGGACTCCAGGAATAGCCAGACCCAAAGGGTGACCTCAGTGGACTCCAGGAATGCCCAGACCCAAAGGGTGACCTCAATGGACTCCAGGAAAGGCCAGACCCAAAGGGTGACCTCAATGGACTCCAGGAATGCCCAGACCCAAAGGGTGACCTCAGTGGACTCCAGGAATGCCCAGACCCAAAGGGTGACCTCAATGGACTCCAGGAAAGGCCAGACCCAAAGGGTGACCTCAGTGGACTCCAGGAAAGGCCAGACCCAAAGGGTGACCTCAATGGACTCCAGGAATGCCCAGACCCAAAGGTTGCTCTCAGTGGACTCCAGGAGTGCCCAGACCCAAAAGGTGACCACAGTGGACTCCAGGAGTGCCCAGACCCCAAGGGTGACCTCAGTGGACTCCAGGAAGGGCCAGACCCCAAGGGTGATCTCAGTGGACTCCAGGAGTGCCCAGACTCCAAGAGTGACCTCAGTGGCCTCCAGAAATGGCCAGACCCCAAGGGTGATCTCAGTGGACTCCAGGAATAGCCTGACCCGAAGGGTGACCTCAGTGGACTCTAGTGACCTCAGTGGACTCCAGGAATGCCCAGACCCAAAGGGTGACCTCAGTGGACTCCAGGAATGCCCAGAACCAAAGGATGACCTCAGTGGACTCCAGGAATGCCCAGACCCAAAGGGTGACCTCAGTGGACCCCAGGAATGCCCAGACCCAAAGGGTGACCTCAGTGGACTCCAGGAATGCCCAGACCCAAAGGGTGACCTCAGTGGACTCCAGGAATAGCCTGACCCGAAGGGTGACCTCAGTGGACTCTAGGAATGCCCAGAACCAAAGGATGACCTCAGTGGACTCCAGGAATGCCCAGACCCAAAGGGTGACCTCAGTGGACTCCAGGAATGCCCAGACCCAAAGGATGACCTCAGTGGACTCCAGGAATGCCCAGACCCAAAGGGTGACCTCAGTGGACCCCAGGAATGCCCAGACCCAAAGGGTGACCTCAGTGGACCCCAGGAATGCCCAGACCCAAAGGGTGACCTCAGTGGACTCCAGGAATGGCCACCCCCAGAGGGTGACCTCAGTGCCACTGTGAGGTTTGCCCTCAGTTTTCAGGCCCTTGGCAACTCCTCTGCTGCTCTTTACATGAAATGCCTTTGACTAAAGGGGGGCACCAGGACCCCTGCCCATCCCTGCCTGGCACTGGGAGACTGTGTTTGCCCAAACCTCAAAGCTCCTCAGGGAAAAGCTCTTCCATTCTTCTGTCCCTCACAGGAGAAGAACAGAAGGAGCTTGGGTGTGAATTCCTCATGGAATTCCCTGGGCCATCCCTCCCTCTTTCACATGCATGTCACCTCCCAAGCACAGCAGGGCAGCTGAGGAGAATGCAGGAGTTTCCTCCTTTGATTCATCACCCTTGGCAGCAGAGATGAACACTTGGCAAAGCTGCCAGCTGCTGGGGACATGCTGCATCTCCAGGCCACATCAGAAGGGCAGCTGTTGGGCAGCTAATTGCACAGTTTGCTAATTAAGAAGATTGGGGAAGAAAGGCAGGCTGTGAGTTTCCCTTGTAAGCTAGCAGGGATCACTGGGAGCTTTGGGGAGTGCTAGGTTGCTTCTGAGGGTGAGGGAAAGTCTCTTTCAGGTCTTTGGAGAGCAGGGGGTGCTCGTTTTTCACCAGGCTTTTAGTCTCAGGTGAATAGAACTCAGAGAACAGCTGGGAAACAGATGAGCTCCTGACCCCAGAGGCCAGCTAAAAGTCATGGCATGGCATGGCATGGCATGGCATGGCATGGCATGGAATAGAATAGAATAGAATAGAATAGAATAGAATAGAATAGAATAGAATAGAATAGAATCAGCTAGGTTGGAAAAGGCCTCAGAGGTCATCAAGTCCAACCTGGCACCACAGACCTCATGACTACTAAACCATGGCTCCAAGTGCCACATCCAATCCCCTCTGAACACCTCCAGGGATGGGGACTCCACCACCTCCCTGGGCAGCACATCCCAATGGCTAACAACTCTCTCTGGGAAGAACTTTCTCCTCACCTCCAGCCTGAACCTCCCCTGGCACAGCTTCAGACTGTGTCCTCTTGTTCTGCTGCTGCTTGCCTGGCAGAAGAGACCAACCCCCACCTGGCTCCAACCTCCCTGCAGGGAGTTGCAGAGAGCAAGAAGGTCTCCCCTCAGCCTCCTCTTCTGCAGGCTAAGCAACCCCAGCTCCCTCAGCCTCTCCTCCCAGGGCTGTGCTCCAGACCCCTCCCCAGCTTTCTTGCCCTTCTCTGGACACCTTCCAGCAGCTCAACCTCTTTCCTAACCTGAGGAGCCCAGAACTGGACACAGGACTCCAGGTGTGGCCTCAGTAGTGCTGAGCACAGGGCACAAGGACTTCCCTGCTCCTTCTGGCCACACTCTTCCTGCTGCAGGCCAGCATCCATCCCCAGCTCCCTCAGCCTCTTCTCACAGGGTTTGTGCAACTCTTTCTCTGAAGGCTCAGATCTGAAACCTGAGTAGTGCCAGTTCTCTCTCTCTCTTCCTCAGGCCTGGGAGACAACACCCTCAAACAAAACCTTCAAAGAACAGCTGCTCAGACTGCTTGGGTTGTTCTGGGTTCTCTTTTTTGCCTTTCCCAAAGCTGCTCAGCCCCAAATCACTACAACAAGGTTCCCTTGAAAGAAGAAAGATGGGAGAAGAAAATGATTCTGAGCTAATCACACAGGGTACAGAGCAAGGAAAGAGCACAATAAAAACTGAGTGATGTGAGGAAGGAGGTAAAGGCTCACAGAACAAAGCTGTGGGACTCTGTCTCAGTTCCAGTTTCTCTGATTCTTTATTTTCCCCCTTAAGCAAAGAGGACAAAGTGGAAATGCAAAGTGAAGGCAGGGCCAGCTCAAAGGAAATCAAATCACAGAGTCACCAAGGTTGGAAGAGACCTCAAAGATCATCAAGTCCAAGCTGTCACCACAGACCTCATGACTAAACCCTGGCTCCAAGGCCACATCCAATTCCCCTCTTGAACACCTCCAGGGATGGGGACTCCACCACCTCCCTGGGCAGCACATCCCAGTGGCCAATTCTCTTGCTGGGAAGAACTTTCTCCTCACCTCCAGCCTAAACCTCCCCTGGCACAGCTTGAGACTGTGTCCTCTTGTTCTGGGGCTGCTTGCCTGGCAGAAGAGACCAACCCCCACCTGGCTCCAACCTCCCTGCAGGGAGTTGCAGAGAGCAAGAAGGTCTCCCCTGAGCCTCCTCTTCTGCAGGCTAAGCAACCCCAGCTCCCTCAGCCTCTCCTCCCAGGGCTGTGCTCCAGACCCCTCCCCAGCTTTCTTGCCCTTCTCTGGACACCTTCCAGCAGCTCAACCTCTTTCCTAACCTCAGGAGCCCAGAACTGGACACAGGACTCCAGGTGTGGCCTCAGCAGTGCTGAGCACAGGGCACAAGGATTTCCCTGCTCCTGCTGGCCACACTCTTCCTAATGCAGTCAGGATGCCATTGGCCTTCTTGGCCACCTGGGCACACTGCAGGCTCATGAAGGGAATGAATGAAGGAAATGAAGGAAGGGAAAAAGGGAGAGCCTCTGAAGTGTTTAATTGTAAGATGCTAAAAGAGCAGGAGGCAATATGAAGCGAGAGAAAGCCATTTCCTTCCACTGGAAGTGCCAGTCCCCAGGGGATGGACAGCAGGCTGCTCCCCAGATCCTCTGTCAAACACCCAGCACATTCCTCTGCTGCTCTCAGAACCTGATGATGAGTGCAAATTGCCTGTGAAGGTAGGAAGTCAGAACATCCACCCAGGGCCTTGGCCAGCTGGTGATTAAGCTGCTCTGGAGCCTCCAGCTCCTTCCAGACTCCTGGCCCCACACCTAGCTGCAGGTTGTGCTAGAAAATACCCCAGGCCCTTGCTGCTAGCAGGCAAAAGCCAACGTGGGGATCACCTTCGTGGCCTCCACTCTGGCTGGGAGCAAAAGCACAGCACAGAGGCATCACCTGCACAGATTCACTGATTGCATTGGGGTGGAAGGGAGCCTCCAAGGTCATCTTGTCCAACCACCCTGCAGTCAGCAGGGACACCTCTAGCAGGCTGCCCAGGGAAGGGAAGGGAAGGGAAGGGAAGGGAAGGGAAGGGAAGGGAAGGGAAGGGAAGGGAAGGGAAGGGAAGGGAAGGGAAGGGAAGGGAAGGCAAAGGGGAAGGAGGAAGGGGAAAGGGGGAAGAGGGAAGGGGAAAGAGGGAAGGGGGAATGAGGAAGGTTTGGGAAAGTTTGGGAAGGGAAAGTTTGGGAAAGTTTGGGAAGGTTTGGGAAGGGAAGGAAAGGGGGAAGGGAAGGGAAGGGGGAAGGGGAAGGAGGAAGGGAGAAGGAGGAAGGGGAAAGTGGACAGGAGAAGGGAGAAGGGAGGAAGGAGAAGGGATAAAGGAGAATGGAGGAAGGAGAAAGGAGAAGAGAGAAAGGAGAAGGGAGAAGGGAGAAGGGAGAAGGGAGAAGGGAGAATGGAGAAAGTAGACAGGAGAAGGGAGAAGGGAGAAGGGAGAAGGGAGAAGGGAGAAGGGAGAAAGGAGAAGGGAGAAAGGAGAAAGGAGAAGGGAGAAGGGAGAAGGGAGAAAGGAGAAAGGAGAAGAGAGAAAGGAGAAAGGAGAAGGGAGAAGGGAGAAGGGAGAAAGGAGAAAGGAGAAGAGAGAAAGGAGAAGGGAGAAGGGAGAAGGGAGAAGGGAGAAAGGAGAAAGGAGAAGAGAGAAAGGAGAAGAGAGAAAGGAGAAAGGAGAAGGGAGAAGGGAGAAGGGAGAAAGGAGAAAGGAGAAGAGAGAAAGGAGAAGGGAGAAGGGAGAAGGGAGAAGGGAGAAAGGAGAAAGGAGAAGAGAGAAAGGAGAAGGGAGAAGGGAGAAGGGAGAAGGGAGAAGGGAGAAAGGAGAAGGGAGAAAGGAGAAAGGAGAAGGGAGAAGGGAGAAGGGAGAAAGGAGAAAGGAGAAGAGAGAAAGGAGAAGGGAGAAGGGAGAAGGGAGAAGGCAGAAGGGAGAAGGGAGAAGGGAGAAGGGAGAAGGGAGAAGGCAGAAGGGAGAAGGGAGAAGGCAGAAGGGAGAAGGGAGAAGGGAGAAAGTAGACAGGAGAAGGGAGAAGACAAATTCCATCTCTGCCTGAGCCACCCAGAGCCACTGTGTGTGAAAATTAATTTCCACTGAGCTGGCTCACACATTAAATAGGATGCTGCAGGGCTCTGCTTCAGACCTGGAAGACAGACATCAAAGAACTCAAATCTGCAGCTAGACAACTAATGATAGAATTGTTTTGGTTGGAAGAGGAGTTTGAGATCGTTGAGTCCAACCCAGCCCCACCATGGCCACTAAACCACAGACCCAGGGCCATGGCCACAGGGTTCTTGACCCCCTCCAGGGATGGGGACTCCACCACTTCCCTGGGCAGCCTGTGCCAGTCCCTGACCACTCTTGCAGCAAAGAATTTTTTCCTAATCTCCAACCTCAGTCTCTCCTGGCACAATTTCAGGCAATTTCCTCTCCTTCTATCACCTGAGACTGGGGAGAAGAGCCCAACCCCCACCTCACTGCAGCCTCCTTTCAGGGAGCTGTAGAGAGCAATGAGGTCTCCCTCAGCCTCCTCTTCTCCAGGCTCAACACCCCCAGCTCCCTCAGCTGCTCCTCCCCAGCCCTGCTCTCCAGACCCTTCCTCAGCTTTGTTGCCCTTCTCTCTAAATGTTCCAACCGCTCAATGTCCTTCTTGGAGTGAGAGGCTCAAAGCTGAGCCCAGGATTTGAGGTGCAGCCTCACCAGTGCCCAGGACAGGGACTCCATCTCTTCCCTAATGCTGCTGGCCACAGTAATAAAGTCTCTACAACAACAATAACCTGTCTGCTTAAACATGAGGTTAGATATAGAATAGAATAGAATAGAATAGAATAGAATAGAATAGAATAGAATAGAATAGAATAGAATAGAACAGAATAGAATTAACCAGGTTGGAAGACACCTTTGAGATCATCCAGTCCAACCTCTCACCCAGCACCATCTGAGCAACTCAACCATGGCACCAAGTGCCTCATCCAGGCTCTTCCTAAACACCACCAGGGATGGGGACTCCACCACCTCCCTGGGCAGCACATCCCAGTGGCCAATCTCTCTTGCTGGGAAGAATTTCTTCCTCACCTCCAGCCTAACCCTCCCCTGGCACAGCTTGAGACTGTGTCCTCTTGTTCTGCTGCTGCTTGCCTGGCAGAAGAGACCAACCCCCACCTGGCTCCAACCTCCCTGCAGGGAGTTGCAGAGAGCAAGAAGGTCTCCCCTGAGCCTCCTCTTCTCCAGGCTAAGCAACCCCAGCTCCCTCAGCCTCTCCTCCCAGGGCTGTGCTCCAGACCCCTCCCCAGCTTTCTTGCCCTTCTCTGGACACCTTCCAGCAGCTCAACCTCTTTCCTAACCTGAGGAGCCCAGAACTGGACACAGGACTCAGGTGTGGCCTCAGCAGTGCTGAGCACAGGGCACAAGGATGGTTGGCTTGGATGGTTGGCTTGGATGGCTGGTTTGGATGGATGGCTTGGATGGTTGGTTTGGATGACTGGTTTGGGTGGTTGGTTTGGATGACTGACTTGGATAGATGGCTTAGATGGTTGATTTGGATGGCTGGTTTGGGTGGTTGGCTTGGATGGATGGCTTGGATGGTTGGTTTGGATGGTTGGCTTGGATGGCTGGTTTGGATGGATGGCTTGGATGGTTGGTTTGGATGACTGGTTTGGGTGGTTGGTTTGGATGACTGACTTGGATAGATGGCTTAGATGGTTGATTTGGATGGCTGGTTTGGGTGGTTGGCTTGGATGGTTGGTTTGGATGACTGGTTTGGATGGTTGACTAGGATGGATGGCTTGAATGGATGGTTTGGGTGGTTGGCTTGGATGGTTGGCTTGGATAGATGGCTTAGATGGTTGATTTGGATGGCTGGTTTGGGTGGTTGGCTTGCATGGTTAGTTTGGATGCTTGGTTTGGATGGTTGGTTTGGATGGAACAAGATGATCTTAAAGGTCCCTTGCAACTCAACCCATTCTATGAACTCTGAACTCTTTGCCCTTGAAATGGCCAGAAACCAAATTCCAAGTGAATGGAGCCCAGAATGTGCTATTAAAAATCACCTCAGCCCTCATGATGTAGTGTGAGGTGTCCCTGCCCGTGGTAGGGGGGGTTAGAGCTGGCTGATCCTTGAGGTCCCTTTCCAACCCTGGCAATTCTATGACTCTGTGACCCCCAGGCAGTGTCCTGATTGATGCACAGGGGTGGTCCACAACTTAGGAATCAGTTCTTGCCCAACACTAACCACAGCCAACCCCAACTATTCCTAACATCACCCAGTCCTTGTCTCTAGCTGCTTGCCTCTCATTTACTTCTGAGCTATCTGAGTGTGTATTTGCTCCTCAGGCTCTGGCCACCAAGTGGTAATTGCCCTTTAGAGCCTGAGGAACAGCTTTTCTAGCTACATCCTCCTCCAATTTGAAGTCCCCAGCTGGGGAAAGGAGCTGAAATCAATGAGAAACAATTTGTTGTTCCTGCAGTGAAGCTCTGACAAGTCATATGCTCGGGCAGATGCCTGGTGCCAGCTCTTGTAAGCCTGTGTTTGAAGGCTGGGGAAGAAATTGCACTGTCTGTCATTGTCAGCATTATCAAAAGCAGACACCAACCAAAACACATTCGAGGCTGTTCACCAGATAATTCTTTGGAGCAAGGAAGGAAGGTAGATAAAAGTGGGTCCTGGAGCAGAGGAGCCAGCACAATACATCATTACTGACATTAATATTGCCTTATCTTCAAGGTGTTGGACCTACCAGAGAGCCAGCAGCTCCTGGGCACAAAATCTGAAGGATTGATTAGAATGAGGGTCTGAAGGATTGATTAGAATGAGGGTGTGAAGGATTGATTAGAATTAGGGAGAGGGGGAAAATAAAAGCAACAAACCAAGCAAGCAAACATCAGAGGGTACAGAGGGCTCCCACCAGCACCAGTTCCCTCTACTATTAAATTCTGGGTGGCAGATCTCTCCTGAGAGCAAGCTTGGAAAAGTGAAGGAAGAAGAAAAGAAGAAAAGCAAAGAAAGAAGTATTGAAATAGGAGGAACAGTGAAGTATTGATTTCATAGAATCATAGAATCAATAAGGTTGGAAATGACCTCAGAGATCATCAAAGTCCAACCTGTCACTCAAAACCTCCTGACAACTAAACCATGGCTCAAGTGCCACATCCAATCCCCTCTTGAACACCTCCAGGGATGGGGACTCCACCACCTCCCTGGCCAGCACATCCCAACAGCTAACAGTTCTCTCTGGGAAGAACTTTCTCCTCACCTCCAGCCTGAACTTCCCCTGGCACAGCTTCAGACTGTGTCCTCTTGTTCTGGTGCTGCATCACAGCATGTACCTGGCTGGAAGAGACCTCCAAGCTCATCCAGTCCAACCTTTGACCCAGCACTGAAGGGTCAACACTAAATGATGTCCCTAAGCCCCACGTGCACAGCTGCTTGAACACCCCCAGAAGCTGCTCCAGCCTCCATGTGGGACCCTCAAGCAGCACTGGATGGGGTTAAACACCCAAAGGACTTGCACCCTCATGGACTGAGGCAGGCCTGGCAGAGAGCACACTCAAACAAAACCTTCCACGAACAACTGCTCAGACTGGTTGGGTTGTTCTGGGCAGCTACATCTCTGAGTAAGACAGCAAGGAGGTTGGACACAGGCTGGACACCTCTCTGGAGGTGTTCAAGGCCAGGTTGGATGAGGCCTTGAGCAACCTGGGCTAGTTGAGAGGTGTCCCTGTCCATGGCAAGGAGATTGGAGTAGATGATCTCTGAGGTCCCTTCCAACCTGAGCCATTCTATGATTTTTAACCCAGATGGGTTAGGACATTTTCTCCTAGGCAAGGAGCACCAGAACAAGAGGACACAGTATCAAGCTCTGCCAGGGGATGTTTAGGCTGGATGTTAAGAAGAAGTTCTTCCCAGAAAGAGAGATTGGCCATGGAGTGTGCTGCCCAGGGAGGTGGTGGAGTCCCCATCCCTGGAGGTGTTTAGGAAGAGCTTGGACGAGGCACTTGGTGCCATATTGATCAGATGGTGTTGGGTGAGAGGTTGGACTTGATGATCTCAAAGGTCTTTTCCAACCTGATTCATTCTCTTCCCTCTCCTCTCCTCTCCCTCTCCTCTCCTCCCTCTCCTCTCCTCTCCTCTCCTCTCCTCTCCTCTCCCTCTCCTCTCCTCTCCTCTCCTCTCCTCTCCTCTCCTCTCCCTCTCCTCTCCTCTCCTCTCCTCTCCTCTCCTCTCCTCTCCTCTCCTCTCCTCCCTCTCCCTCTCCTCTCCTCTCCTCTCCTCTCCTCTCCTCCTCCCTCTCCCTCTCTCCTCCTCTCCTCTCCTCTCCCTCTCCTCTCCTCTCCCTCTCCTCTCTCTCCTCTCTCTGTTCTATTCTATGCTCAAAAGTTGGAAGTGTGACCATGGGCCTGCATTGAAATTAAATGCAAGGGACAATGATGGAGGCTCATTTATCATGATGAAAAATTGAAATGGGCCATTTCAGTCCACCTGCCCAAAGCCCCATTTCACAAATGAAGTCCAACACTTCTGACTGGGCTTGGGCTGCAAACAAAAGGCTTCCAACCCTCCCAGCAAAAGTGTTTTCCTTCCTCCGAATGAGACAAAGACATTGAGGAGCTGGAGTGCATCCAGAGAAGGGCCTGGAGAACAGATCTGGCGAGGAGCAGCTGAGGGAACTGAGGTTGCTTAGTCTGGTGAAGAGGAGGCTGAGGGGAGACCTCATTGCTGTCTGCAGCTCCCTGAAAGGAGGTTGCAGTGAGGTTGGTCTCTTGTCCCAAGCAGCAAGTGACAGGATGAGAGGAAATGGCCTCAAGCCATTGCAGGGGAGGTTCATGTTGGACATTCGTAGTATCCTAGTATCAGTCAGGTTTGGAAGGGACCACAAGGATCAGCCAGATCCAACCCTACTGCCATGGGCAGGGACACCCCACACTAGATCAGCCTGGCCACAGCCTCAGCCAGCCTGGCTGCAAACACCTCCAGAGCTGGGGCCTCAACCACCTCCCTGCACAACCCATTGCAGGGCTTCAGCACTCTCCTGGGGAAGAACTTCCTCCTCACCTCCAGCTTCATTCCATTCCCCCTAGTCCTATCACTACCTGAGATCAGAAGGAAATTCTTCACTGAAAGGCTTCCCAAAGCCTGGCACAGGCTGCCTAGGGAGGTGGTTGAATCCTCATCCCTGGAGGTGTTTAAAAGCCCCAGAGCTGCAGTGCTGAGGGCCGTGGTTTGGCAGCAGCCTTGGCAGAGTTAGAGAATGGTTGGGCTTGGGGATCTGAGAGGTCTCTTCCAACACAAATGCTTCTGTGACTCCAGACTGGTTTAGATCTGTCTCTGGCTGTTCTCTCTGTGGCTGCAAACAGAGAGGAGAAGGGCAGCTCTTTGGGCAGGCTGACACATCCACATTTTCCTTCTCCTCTTTCTGCCATGGGCTCTGAAGGAAACAGCCCCAGGACTCTTCTCTTCCAGGAAGGGAGTGAGGTGTGGCAGAGCAGCACTTGCAGGCCAGGGCAGTGAGCAGGGACTCCTGGGTGGAGCTGCAGCCCTTGCTCAGCTCTCTCACCTCTCAGCAGTCTCCTTGGCAGTGAGGAGCACAGAGGGTGCTGAGCAGCCTTGTTGTTACTGCCACTTCTCTGCCTCATCATTTCTGGGCCACTGAGAGGTTAAAATATTAACCAGGACATTGATGAATTTGAGGCTGAATTCTTCTAATTCATTGCTGGCTGAGTTCCTACTATGCATCCATAACTCCACTCCACTTAATTCAGAGAATTGATGGCTTTAGCCCTGTCAGGGGCTTGGATCAGTCTCTATTGGTTCCTCATTAAGGGGACATTTTCCCCCCCTTTTCTGGAGCCTATTACCTAGGTAGGGTTGGTTTATTTTGATAGGGAGAATCAGGATCCAACAGGCAGGAGATTGAACACATCCAAGTGCCGGGTTCTGCACATTGGTCACAACAACCCCAGGCAGTGCTGCAGGCTGGGGGCAGAGTGGCTGAGAGCAGCCAGGCAGAGAGGGACCTGGGGGTGCTGGTTGATGGTAGGCTGAACATGAGCCTACAGTGTGCCCAGGCAGCCAGGAGGGCCAATGGCATCCTGGCCTGCATCAGGAAGTGTGGCCAGCAGGAGCAGGGAGGTCATTCTGCTCCTGTACACTGCACTGCTGAGGCCATACCTTGAGTCCTGTGTCCAGTTCTGGGCTGCTCAGTTTAGGAAGGAGGTTGAGATGCTGGAAGGTGTCCAGAGAAGGGCAATGAAGTTGGTGAGGGGTTTGGAACACAAACCCTAGGAGGAGAAGCTGAGGGAGCTGGGGCTGCTTAGCCTGGAGAAGAAGAGACTCAGGGGAGACCTTCTTGCTCTCTACAACTACCTTAAAGGAGGTTGTAGACAGTCAGATGTTGGGGTCTCTTCTGCCAGGCAAGCAGCACCAGAACAAGAGGACACAGTCTCAGGCTGTGCCAGGGTAGGTTTAGGCTGGAGGTTAGGAGGAAGTTTTACACAGAGAGAGTGATTGCCCATTGGAATGAGCTGCCTGGGGAGGTGGTGGATGAGGCACTTGGTGCCATGGTTGAGTTGATCAGATGGTGCTGGGTGAGAGGTTAGACTCGATGATCTTAAAGGTCTCTTCCAACCTGGTCTATTCCCTTCCCTTCCCTTCCCTTCCCTTCCCTTCCCTTCCCTTCCCTTCCCTTCCCTTCCCTTCCCTTCCCTTCCTTCCCTTCCCTTCCCTTCCCTTCCCTTCCCTTCCCTTCCCTTCCCTTCCCTTCCTTCCCTTCCCTTCCCTTCCCTTCCCTTCCCTTCCCTTCCCTTCTATAGGAGCAAAATATGTAGAAAGAGAACAAGAAGCAAGAGGCCTTCCTGCCTTCCTCTGGACTCTTATCAGCATCAGTGGTGGGGGAGCCAGGGAAAGCTCCTGCAAAGAGGAAGTGACTTAAGCCCATTTGCCATGCTCCCTCCAGCACCTGGACATGTGGCTGCAGGGCACTGAGGGCTGGCAGGCAACATTTTCAGGGTCACCTACACTGCTTCTGAGAGCTTGAGCTGCTTAATCTGGAAAAGCCTTGCTGCTTTTAATCTCCTCATCCTCCTCTGCTCAGGATGTGACCTGCAGCTCTGTGTCAGAGGCTTACTGCTGTTGGCTTGGGAAGAGCCCTGCCTTTAGCTCATCTCTCTGTTGAATGTGGCTTGATTTTGTGACTTTAGCATACATCCATCATCTATCTATCTATCTATCTATCTATCTATCTATCTATCCATCCAGCTAGCTATCCATCTACCTATCCATCCATCTATCCATCTGTCTATCTATCCATCCATCCATCTATCCATCGATCCCTCTATTTATCTACCTATCTCTATCTATCTATCTATCTATCTATCTATCTATCTATCTATCTATCCATCCATCCATCCATCCATCCATCCATCGATCCTTCCATCTATCTATCTATCTATCTATCTATCTATCTATCTATCTATCTATCTATCTATCTATCCATTCCTCCATCTATCTATCCCCCACTTGCAGCCCGCAAAGCCAATCAGATCCTGGGCTGCTGCATCAGAAGTGTGGCCAGCAGGGCAGGGGAGGTGATTCTCCCCCTCTGCTCAGCTCTGCTGAGACCCCACCTGGAGTCCTGCCTCCAGTTCTGGAGCCCCTATGACAAGAGGGATGTGGAGGTGCTGGAAGATGTCCAGAGAAGGGCCAGGAGGATGAGCAGAGGGCTGGAGATGCTCTGCTGTGAGGACAGACTGAAGGAGTTGGGGCTGTTCAGTGTGGAGAAGAGAAGGCTCAGAGGTGACCTCATTGTGGCCTTCCAGGATCTGCAGGGGGCTCCAAGAAGGCTGGGGAGGGACTGCTCAGGCTCTCAGGGAGTGATAGGACTAGGGGGAATGGAATGAAGCTGGAGGTGGGGAGATTGAGGCTGGAGGTGAGGAGGAAGTTCTTCCCCAGGAGAGTGGTGAAGCCCTGGAATGGGTTGTGCAGGGAGGTGGTTGAGGCCCCAGCCCTGGAGGTGTTTGCAGCCAGGCTGGCTGAGGCTGAGGCCAGGCTGATGTAGTGTGGGGTGTCCCTGCCCATGGCAGGGGGGTTGGATCTGGATGATCCTTGTGGTCCCTTCCAACTCTGACAGATACTAGGATACTATGACCCAAGGCACCTCCCTCCTGACAGCACCAAGCACTCTCACTAGAAAGATTCCATTTTTTTCCTCCTGAATTATTTCTTTTGGTCTGTTTTGTGCCTTTTTTCTTTTCTTCCTCATGGGCTACATTCTCTGTGCTGAGGATTGGGGGGTTTTTGGCAGCAAAAGGGCAGGAGGAAGAAAAAACACACCCAAACTGTGTGTGGGAAGCAGACACTTTGTGTAAAGATCTCCTTTAAACACTTCCAGCAAAATATTTCCAGGCACATTCAAAAATAAGCTGGTGGGGGAGGGGTGGGAATAGAAGTGCTTCAAAAGACTAAAGAGAGAATTTCCTAGTGCCCAAATACAAGTGGCTCACTCTCTGGATCCCTTTCTGTGCCCAGGTGACTGTCTGGTGGATGTGGGGCAGGCTGTGGATGGAGTCTGCCTGGACTTCAGCAAGGCCTTGGACACCATTCCCCCCAGCAAGCTCCTGGCCAAGCTGTCAGCCCCTGGCTTGGACAGCAGCTCTCTGAGCTGGGTTAGGAACTGGCTGGAGGCTGAGCCCAGAGAGTGGTGGTGAATGGTGCCACAGCCAGCTGGCAGCCAGGCACCAGTGCTGTGCCCCAGGGATCAGTGCTGGGCCCCAGCCTGTTCAATATCTTCACTGATGATCAGGAGGAGGGGATGGAGTCCATCAGCAGGAAATGTGCAGCTGACAGCAAGCTGGGAGCAGGAGTTGATCTGTTAGAGGTTAGGAGAGCTCTGCAGAGGGACCTTGCCAGGCTGGACAGATGGGCAGAGGCCAACAGGATGGCATTCAACAAGTCCAAGTGCTGGGTGCTGCACTTTGGCCACAACAACCCCAGGCAGTGCTACAGGCTGGGGGCAGAGTGGCTGAGAGCAGCCAGGCAGAAAGAGACCTGGGGGTGCTGATTGATGGCAGCTGAACATGAGCCTGCAGTGTGCCCAGGGGGCCAAGAAGGCCAAGGGCATCCTGGCCTGCAGCAGGAAGAGTGTGGCCAGCAGGAGCAGGGAAGTCCTTGTGCCCTGTGCTCAGCACTGCTGAGGCCACCCCTTGAGTCCTGGGTCCAGTTCTGGGCTCCTGAGGTTAGGAAAGAGGTTGAGCTGCTGGAAGGTGTCCAGAGAAGGGCAAGAAAGCTGGGGAAGGGTCTGGAGCACAGCCCTGGGAGGAGAGGCTGAGGGAGCTGGGGTTGCTTAGCCTGCAGAAGAGAAGGCTGAGGGGAGACCTTCTTGCTCTCTGCAACTCCCTGCAGGGAGGCTGTAGCCAGGTGGGGGTTGGTCTCTTCTGCCAGGCAAGCAGCAGCAGAACAAGAGGACACAGTCTCAAGCTGTGCCAGGGGAGGTTCAGGCTGGCTGTTCGGAAGAAATTCTTCCCAGCAAGAGAGATTGGCCACTGGGATGTGCTGCCCAGGGAGGTGGTGGAGTCCCTGGAGGTGTTTAGGAAGAGCCTGGCTGAGGCCCTTGGTGCCATGGTTGAGTTGCTCAGATGGTGCTGGGGGAGAGGTTGGACTCAATAAATTTGAAGGTCTTTTCCAACCTGCTTAATTCCATTCTATTCTATTCTATTCTATTCTATTCTATTCTATTCTATTCTATTCTATTCTATTCTATTCTATTCTATTCTGTTCTGTTCTAACACAATCCCAACTCCTGGTGAGCAGCTCTGGGCTTGGCTCATTTTCAGAACTTCACCCTAGACACTTCACCATGAAGGTGCTGGGGCACTGGAACAGGTTGTCCAGGAAGGCTGTGGCTCCAGGAAGCCCAGACTCTAAGTCTGGCAGTGTTAAAAGCCAGGCTGGACGAGGCCTTGGGCAACCTGGTCTAGTAGGAGGAGGCCCTGCTCATGGCAGAGGGGTTGGCACAAGATGACCTTTATGGTCCCTTCCAACCCAGCCCATTCTGTGCTCCTATGAAATTCTGTGCCTTTGTTTCCCACCCTTCTCCATGGCAAGTCCCTTGACCCCACTTCTCCAAAGGATCATTTGTCCTGTTCATAGGACTGTTGGCACAGGCTAGGGTTGGAAGGGACCTTAAAGACCATCCTGTTCCAAATTCCTTGCCC
This sequence comes from Melanerpes aurifrons, assembly GCA_011125475.1. Classification (NCBI taxonomy): domain Eukaryota; kingdom Metazoa; phylum Chordata; class Aves; order Piciformes; family Picidae; genus Melanerpes; species Melanerpes aurifrons. Next base: position 526,312 of record WWNC01000063.1, on the reverse strand, counting down.
TGGGCAGGGACATCTCCCACCAGCCCAGGGTGCTTAAGACTTCATAGAATCATAGAATCAGTCAGGGTTGGAAGGGACCACAAGGATCATCTAGTTCCACCCCCCCTGCCCCGGGCAGGGACACCCCACACTAGATCAGCCTGGACAGAGATCTACCCTGGCCTTGAATACGTGCAGGGAAGGCACATCCACAGCCTCCCTGGCAACCTGTACCTCTGGCTTCCTTACTGGAGGAGGCTGCCTGCTGTCACCAGCCATTCACTGGTGCCTGCTGGACTCAGGCAGACTGACCTCTTCCACCTGAGCACTCATGGCCTGTCCCCAGACCTCCATCCTCTCAGTGAGGAGCTCCTGCGGCACAGCCCGGAGCAGAGAGCTCTGCAGTCACTCCTGGAGATCGATGGTTGCAGGATTGAGTTAACTTGGTGCCATCTGACAGCAGACAAAAGCAAGCAGCAGAAAGGGATGGAAGGACAAATCCAATCAGCTTGTCTGTCTGCCTCCCTTCCCGGAAAGCTGCCTCCCCCCAGCCTGCAGCGGCGGGAAGGGAGGTGGGCAAGAGCTGCCTGCCAGCAGAAGGCTCTTTCAAGAGCTTTCAAGTTGCTCAGGATTATTGATTGGGTCATCCAAATGAGGAATGGTGTTTTGATTCCTGTCAAAACAAAGCAGTTCTCTTTCTCTGCTGCCTGCAGTCCTGTATCGACGCCCCTCCTCCTCTCCCCCCTCTGGAGGAACCCAGTGGGCTCCCATGCAGGTGGAAAAGAATGGGGAGCTGAAGGGCTGGCTGAGGGATCAATTCTGAGTTGTTCCTGAAGGAGCTGGAAATCAAAGTTTTGGAGGGAGAAGGGAGGTGAAATTTCACTCCCCCCGAAGCACGTGGCTGAAAAATCATAGAAGCAGAGAAACAACCTGGCTGGAAGAGACCCCAGGGAGCAGCAAGGCCAACCTGGCACCCAACAGAGAATCACACAGACTGAATCACAGAATCACCAACGCTGGAAGAGACCTCAGAGATCAGCAAGTCCAACCTGGCACCACAGACCTCATGACTAAACCACGGCTCCAAGTGCCACATCCAATCCCCTCTTCAACACCTCCAGGGATGGGGACTCCACCTCCCCCCTGGGCAGCACATCCCAAGGGCCAATCTCTCTTGCTGGGAATAACTTTCTCCTCACCTTCAGCCTAAACCTCCCCTGGCACAGCTTGAGACTGTGTCCTCTTGTTCTGCTGCTGCTTGCCTGGCAGAAGAGACCAATCCCCACCTGGCTACAACCTCCCTGCAGGGAGTTGCAGAGAGCAAGAAGGTCTCCCCTGAGCCTCCTCTTCTGCAGGCTAAGCAACCCCAGCTCCCTCAGCCTCTCCTCCCAGGGCTGTGCTCCAGACCCCTCCCCAGCTTTCTTGCCCTTCTCTGGACACCTTCCAGCAGCTCAACCTCTTTCCTAACCTCAGGAGCCCAGAACTGGACACAGGACTCAAGGTGTGGCCTCAGCAGTGCTGAGCACAGGGCACAAGGACTTCCCTGCTCCTGCTGGCCACACTCTTCCTGCTGCAGGCCAGGATGCCCTTGGCCACCTTGTCTCCTCACAGCTTCCCCTGGTCCTGTAAGCTGGGAGGTGGGGGGAGGGGAGAAATAAAACCCCCAACCGCTTTTTTGTCTGTGCAGAAGAGTGACATGGGACAAAGCAAAGCCCATGGCTCTAATTAGTGCTGCCCTCAAGGGAAAAGCCAACACCATGGTGAAGCTCTGCTGGACCTGCTCCCTGCTCCATTTCAGAGGCAAAGCAACTCCTCCTGGCTCAGTGGAGCACAGGGGTGGAGCAAAGCTGCTCCCAGGCTGTAATAAGCAACAGCAGCTTCTCTTTCCTTTCTACCTTGAAGCACTCCCGGGCTCTGTGCTCCCTCCCAGGTTCTGTAATAGGTAACCTGAATCCTGTGCTGGAAACCTCCAAGGGAAATAGCAGTTATGTATCATGATAGCCCAAGTTTAAGTGATCATTAAACAGCAGGAGGTACTATTTGAAATCTATATCTTCACTAACCAGACCATTCTGCTTCACCCCAGGTGAAATCCACCCCTGAGAAGAACAAGGCCAAAGCATAATTTCAGCTCCACTAAACCCTTGAAAGGAGAGAGGGGGAAAAAAAAAAGAGCAAAAACTTCACCAATTCTGAGCACATCAATTCTGATCATTTTTTTTTTCAGCCTGGAACATAAAACCCTAAGGAATTATAACAGGGCTCCTCTCACTACCAATTCCCTCTAATATGAAAGCCTGGGGGGTAGAGCTCCCCTGGTAGCAAGCTTGGAAAATGGGTTGGGAACCAGGAGAAGAAGAGAGAGGCAAAGAGATGCTGAAGCATGAAAAGAGGAAGAGCACTGGGGTCTTGATTTCACAGCCTCACAGAATGGATCTGCCTGGAAGAGACCTCCAAGCTCATCCAGTCCAACCTTCAACCCAGCACTGAAGGGTTAGCACCAAACCATGTCCCTAAGTGCCAGGTGCACACACTGCTTGAACACCCCCAGGGATGGTGACTCCAGCAGTGCCCTGGGCAGAGCATTCCAATGCCTGAGAACCCTTCCAGGGAAGAAATATTTCCTAACATCCATCCTGAACCTCCCCTGGGGCAGCTTGGAGCCATTTCTTCTGGTCCTGTTGCTTGACTTGATGATTACAGGCTGGGGTCAGGGTGGCTGGAGAGCAGCCAGGCAGAAAGGGACCTGGGGGTAGTGGGTGACAGCAGCTGAACATGAGCCAGCAGTGTGCCCAGGGGGCCAAGAAGGCCAAGGGCATCCTGGCCTGCAGCAGGAAGATTGTGGCCAGCAGGAGCAGGGAAGTCCTTGTGCCCTGTGCTCAGCACTGCTGAGGCCACACCTGGAGTCCTGTGTCCAGTTCTGGGCTCCTCAGCTTAGGAAAGAGGTTGAGCTGCTGGAAGGTGTCCAGAGAAGGGCAAGAAAGCTGGGGAGGGGTCTGGAGCAGAGCCCTGGGAGGAGAGGCTGAGGGAGCTGGGGTTGCTTAGCCTGCAGAAGAGAAGGCTGAGGGGAGACCTTCTTGCTCTCTGCAACTGCCTTCAGGGAGGTTGGAGCCAGGTGGGGGTTGGTCTCTTCTCCCAGGCAAGCAGCATTAGAACAAGAGGACACAGTCTCAAGCTGTGCCAGGTGAGGTCCAGAATGGAGGTGAGGAGAAAGTTCTTCTCAGAAAAGAGATTGCCACTGGGATGTGCTGCCCAGGGAGGTGGTGGAGTCCCCATCCCTGGAGGTGTTCAAGAGGGGATTGGATGTGGCACTTGGTGCCATGGTTTAATTGATCAGATGGTGTTGGATAATAGGTTGGACTTGCTGATCTCTGAGGTCTTCTCCAACCTGGTTAATTCTGACACCAAGGAGTAGAGGTTGCCCCTTCCTTACTCCAACCTCCCTTCCTGTAGCTGTAGAGGGCTGTCATAGTTGAGAAGCAGTTTGAAAGGAGACCACCTTAGGTTGGACACTAGGAGAAACTTCTTCACTGAAAGAGTTCTCAACCACTGGAACAGACTGCCCAGGGAGGTGGATGAATCCCCATCCCTGGAGGTGCATACAAGAGGCAGAGATGTGGTGCTGAGGGACATTGTTTAGCACCAGGTGGTGTTAGAGAGTGGTTGACTTGAGGATCTTAGAGGTCTTTTCTAGCCCAAATGACTCTATGGTTCTTTGCTTATCCTTGTTTTAGAGCTGGGCAGCAGAAGAGGCCCCGTCCCTGGAGGTGTTTAAGCCCAGGCTGGCTGAGGCTGTGGCCAGGCTGATCTAGTGTGGGGTGTCCCTGCCCATGGCAGGGGGGTTGGAACTAGATGATCCTTGTGGTCCCTTCCAACCCTGAGTGATACTATAAGAGCAGAAGGCTGTGCCAAAGGCCCATGGTAAGTCAGTGAGTCCACAGCCACTCTTCCAGTCCCCAGGCAGTGCAGCACCCACAGCTCTTGCAAACCCCTGGAGAATCCAACAGAGCAGGTCAGAAGTGGGGGGCAGGCTTCCACTTCTCCACTTCTCCACACAGAGGGAGGGGGCAAAATTACCATCAGAGACATCTCTCCATTGTCTCCTTCTCTGTGGCCAGGGAGATAGCACCAGAGAATTGTCAGGGATGGGAGGGACTTCAAGGCTCAGCCAGCCCCAGCCCCCTGCCATGGACAGGGACACCTCACACCACAGCAGGTTGCTCACAGCCACCTCCAGCCTGGCTGCAAACACCTCCAGGCAGGAGGCTTCCACCACCTCCCTGGGCAGCCTGTGCCAGGCTCTCACCACCCTCCTGGGGAACAACTTCTTCCTCAGATCCAGTCTGACTCTCCCCACTTCTAGTTGTGCTCCAGTTTGCTCAGATGATCTCGAAGAGCATTTCATTAGCTGCTCCATCTTGTTGGAAAAGGGAAGGGGGGTGGGGCTATGAATGATGACTACACAGGAGTTTATCAAAGTGAGCTGGTTGCCAGAGGACAGGAGCCAGAGGCATATGTAAATCTCAGGAAACATTGTGACAGACAAACAGCCCAAATCCTGGGACTTGGACAAGCTCAGCCTGTGAGTATGAGTCGAATAGGAGCTGGGATGGAAGAGTGTGGGAGGCTGGAGATGCTTTGCCAGCTGACTTCACTCACTGTCTCTGTCTGAAGCCTCCCTGGACTGGGTTTGGAGTGGGAGTCTAACTCAGATCCTCTGAACCTTCATCTGGGGGAGTCCATCTCTCATTAGTGAGTGCAGGAGGAATCTGGGGAGATTAACCACTTGTGCTCTGCTGTGGTCTCAGAGAAGGTCAGCAGCAGCTCCCCAAGAGGCCAAGGTGGTTGCTTGCCAGGCAGCAGCTTTGTGCCTGTGTAGAGTTCTCTGCTGTGAGCACAGGCTGAGGGAGCTGGGCTTGGTCAGCCTGGAGAAGAGAAGACCCTGGAGGGGACTTTAGAGCTGCCTTCCAGCAGCTGAAGGCATCATACAGGGAGGCTGGAGAGGGACTTTTCATAGAATCATAGAATCAGAGTATCAGTCAGGGTTGGAAGGGACCACAAGGATCATCTACTTCCAACCCCCCTGCCGTGAGGGTGTCCAGAAACAGGACAAGAGGGAATGGTTTGAAGCTGAGGCAGAGCAGGGTTAGACTGGAGCTGAGGAAGAAGTTCTTCAGTATGAGGATGGTGAGACTCTGGAACAGGCTGTGGATGCCACTCCTTGGGGGTGTTCAAGGCCAGGGTGGGTGAGGCCTTGAGCAACTGAGTCTAGTTGAGAGGTGTCCCTGCCCATGGCATGGAAGTTGGAGTGGATGATCTCTGAGGTCCCTTCCAACCTGAGCCATTCTATGATCCTAGAGTCCCCAGGCTGACAGACCCGAACTTGTCCTGGGCTAGAACTTCTTGCTCTGCACATGAGCAGTAGGAGGGACTGAGTGAGTGGTCATGCAGCAGTATCTTTTACCCCTTCATTTCTTCCTTTATAGGTAATGGTTTAAGGACATTGAGAGACTTGGAGGTGTCCAAAGAAGGGCAAGAAAGCTGGGGAGGGGTCTGGAGCACAGCCCTGGGAGGAGAGGCTGAGGGAGCTGGGGTTGCTTAGCCTGCAGAAGAGAAGCTGAGGGGAGACCTTCTTGCTCTCTGCAACTCCCTGCAGGGAGGTTGGAGCCAGGTGGGGGTTGGTCTGTTCTCCCAGGCAAGCAGCAGCAGAACAAGAGGACACAGTCTCAAGCTGTGCCAGGGGAGGTTTAGGCTGGAGGTGAGGAGAAAGTTCTTCCCAGAGAGAGTTGTTAACCACTGGAATGTGCTGCCCAGGGAGGTGGTGGAGTCCCCATCCCTGGAGGTGTTCAAGAGGGGATTGGATGTGGCACTTGGTGCCATGGTTTAGTCATGAGGTCTGTGGTGCCAGCTTGGACTCGATGATCTCTGAGGTCTCTTCCAACCTTGGTGATTCTGTGATGAGGAAAAATTGATTCACCAAAAATGTCCTCAGGCAGGGGAAAAGGCTGCTGAGGGAGGTGGTGGAGTCCCCATCCCTGGAGGTGTTTAAAAGAGCTTTGGATGAGGAGCTTAGGGCCATGGTCTGACAGTTGTGTCCGGGGAGATGTTTACCTATGGTTGGCCTTGATGCTCTTAAGGTCTTTTCCAACCATCCCCCCACCCTAGGATACTCTTTCTATAAGCAGCAGCAGTGCAGCCTGTAGTTGGAGGCTGCATATAATTAGAGAGGCTGGGCTTTAAAGTCACAGAATCCAATTGGTGTCCCTCTCTCAGGCTAATTTCAGAATCCAATTATGATCAGGAAAAGATATTGGAAGGAAAATAACAACAAAAATTTCACTCCAGATATCTGGGGGAGATAAAGCAGGAGCAGGCAGCTGGAATGGTCTGGGCTTAATTGGGAGCAAACTCAGTTGATCTTGATTTGCCTGGTGTGAGGACTCAGGGATAAAGGATGAGAAAGGACTTGCCAAAGGAACTTGCCAAAGGAACTTGCCAAAGGAACTTGCAGGGAACTGATTTCTTCTTCAAGATCTAATAACTCTGACAAGTACACTGAAAACATATCAGAGGAGGAGATCTGACTGTCCCCAGATGGAAGAAGAGTGAAATTAACAAATGGCACATTAACATATTTCTGATTCCACTCCAGCCTCCCTGCAAAGGGAATTCATTAATTGGTGTGGCTCACAGGACACCTGGTTGCAGCTTGGAGTTAAAGGCAAGGAGGAGCCTCTGAGACACAGAGAGAATCACCCCAGGCAGTGCTGCAGGCTGGGGTCAGGGTGGCTGGAGAGCAGCCAGGGCAGAAAGGGACCTGGGGGGACTGGTGGACAGCAGCTGAACAGGAGCCAGCAGTGTGCCCAGGGGGCCAAGAAGGCCAAGGGCATCCTGGGCTGCAGCAGGAAGAGTGTGGCCAGCAGGAGCAGGGAAGTCCTTGTGCCCTGTGCTCAGCACTGCTGAGGCCACACCTGGAGTCCTGTGTCCAGTTCTGGGCTCCTCAGGTAAGGAAAGAGGTTGAGCTGCTGGAAGGTGTCCAGAGAAGGGCAAGAAAGCTGGGGAGGGGTCTGGAGCACAGCCCTGGGAGGAGGGGCTGAGGGAGCTGGGGTTGCTTAGCCTGCAGAAGAGGAGGCTGAGGGGAGACCTTCTTGCTCTCTGCAACTCCCTGCAGGGAGGTTGGAGCCAGGTGGGGGTTGGTCTCTTCTGCCAGGCAAGCAGCATTAGAACAAGAGGACACGGTCTCGAGCTGTGCCAAGGAAGGTTTAGACTCGAGGTGAGGAGAAAGTTCTTCCTAGAAAGAGAGATTGGCCACTGGGATGTGCTGCCCAGGGAGGTGGTAGAGTCCCCATGCCTGGAGGTGTGGTGACTCCCTGAAAGGATTGGATGTGGCACTTGGAGCCATGGTTTAGTTGTCAGGAGGTGTTGGGTGCCAGGTTGGACTTGATGATCTCTGAGCTCTTTTCCAACCTTATTGATTCTATGATTCTATGAATCCTTGCAGAAAAGGTTGGAGACCTTCACCCTTCTGATGAGGCTGAGCCTAAGCTCCAGGTTTCTTGTTGTGCTGTCTTTGGAGTCACATTGTGAGATCCTTGCAGAAGGAACTCACAGGGACTGGGTGTGAAGTGGTTTTCACAGCCTGACCAAGAGACAGCTTCCACCCCTGGGAATAGTTAATGCCTTAAACAAGGTGAAGTAAGAGCAAAGACACAGAGAAACCTGATCTGCTGATGGCTTAGGGCACTGCCATGGAAAATGCCAGATGCTGCTCTCAGCAGTGGTCTGCAGAACAGCTCCAGCCCAGGAGCCTGCAAGTGCTAATAGGCTTTGAATCAAAGACCTCAGAGCTGAGGGAGACCCAAAGACCCCTGACACAAGAGGGATATGGAACTGCTGGAGTGGGTCCAGAGGAGGGCCACAGAGATGATCAGAGGGCTGGAGCACCTCTCCTATGGGAACAGGTTGAAAGAATTGGGGTTGTTCAGCCTGGAGAAGAGAAGGCTCCAGGGAGACCTCAGAGCTGCATTTCAGTATCTGCAGGGGACCCACAGGCAGGCTGGGGAGGGATTGTTCAGGAGGGGCTGTGGGCATAGGATGAGAGGCAATGGTTTGAAAGTGGAGCAGGGCAGAGTTAGGTTGGACATCAGGAGGAAGTTCTGCACAGTGAGGCTGGGGAGACACTGGAACACTGCACAGGGAGGTGGTGGAGGCCAAATCCCTGGAGACATTCAAGGTCAGGCTTGACCAGGGAAGACCTTATTGCTCTACAGCTCCCTGCAGGGAGGTTGTAGCCAGGTGGGGGTTGGTCTCTTCTCCCAGGCAAGCAGCACCAGAAGAAGAGGACACAGTCTCAAGCTGTGCCAGGGGAGGGTTAGGCTGGAGGTGAGGAGAAAGTTACTTCCCAGAAAGACTAATTGCCCAGGAAGGTGGTGGAGTCCCCATCCCTGGAGGTGTTCAAGAGGGGATTGGATGTGGCACTTGGAGCCAGGGTTTAGTAGCCCTGAGGTCCTGGGTGACAGGTTGGACTTGATGACCTCTTGAGGTCTTTTCCAATCTTGGTGATTCTATGATTCCATGAGAAACCTGCTCTGGCTGGAGCTGTCCCTGCTGACTGCAGGGGGGGTTGGACAAGATGAGCCCTGAGGGCTCCTTCCAACTCAATGCAAGCCCTGAGAGCATAAAGGCAGGAAGCTGAGAGGACACCAAATGTGCTGCCTGGGTGACCTGCTGGGGTGGGGTGGGGATTACTGCTTCCCACACCAGCCTGGCCAACAGCTGCAGCTCAGCCCTCTCTCTAAACCTCACATGAGCAGGAGACTTTTGAGAGCAGATTAACACACATCTGCCAGGGCCAACCTCAGCCCTGCTGTGACCAGACTGAGCTTTTCCTTTTTTCCCCTCTATTCAAGGTTGTGTCTTCTTAGGCTTTTACCCAAGCAATCCACATGGTGCTGGGGAAACTTTCTCCTGGAGATGAAGGAGTCTGTGGAGAATTTGGCTTTCTCAGAATAGCTTCTCTTAAAAGATCTGTTCTAAAAGCGTGGCAGAAATACTTGAGGGGCTCTTGAGAGCTGCAGTGCTCAGAGGATTGTTAATGCACCAGCAGGAACAGTTGAGGGCTGTTTCCATAGCTCTGAGTGCCACACTTCATAGGATCAGTGAGTGGTGGGGGATGGAAGGGCCCTCCAGAGAGCATCCAGCCCAACCCCCCCTGCCAGAGTAGAATCAGCCAGGGCAGGCCACCCAGGAACACATCCAGGTAGGCTTTGAAGTCTCCAGAGCAGGAGACTCCACAACCTCTCTGGGCAGCCTGCTCCAGGCCTCCAGCACTCTCACACCAAAGTTCCTCCTCATGTTGAGGTGGAACCTCCTGGGCTCCGGTTTGTGCCCTTTGCCCCTTGTCCTACCACAAGACACCACTGAAAAGAGCCTGGCCCCTTCTTGCCCCCCACCCTTCAGATATTTGTGAACATTGATCAGATTCCCCTCTGGGGCTGCTCTTCCCCAGACTAAGCAGCCCCAGGGCTCTCAGCCTGTCCTCATCACACAGATGCTCCAGTCCCTTCATCACATTTGTAGCCTCCACTGGACTCTCTCCAGCAGTTCCCTGCAGAGTGACTTCCCTGCTCCTGCTGGCCACACTCTTCCTGCTGCAGGCCAGGATGCCCTTGGCCTTCTTGGCCCCCTGGGCACACTGCTGGCTCCTGTTCAGCTGCTGTCCACCACTCCCCCCAGGTCCCCCTCTGCCTGGCTGCTCTCAGCCACTCTGCCCCCAGCCTGGAGCACTGCCTGGGGTTGTTGTGGCCAAAGTGCAGTACCTGGCACTTGGATGTGTTCAATCTCCTGCTCATCTGGCCAGCTTTTGAAGTCTGGTTTGGGATGAAAAAAAACCCAACCCAAAGCTCCTGCTCTATATGAAGCCAGGCTGAAGGTGTGGCTGCTGCACAGCTGCTTGGGGAAGGGCCAAGCTGCTCCCACTGCAAGGTAATCATCAAGCCAGCAAGGCTCAGATCATAGAATCAGTCAGGGTTGGAAGGGACCACGAGGATCATCCAGTTCCAACCCCACACTAGATCAGCCTGGCCAGAGCCTCAGCCAGCCTGGCCTTAAACACCTCCAGGGCTGGGGCCTCAACCACCTCCCTGGACAACCCACTCCAGGGCTTCACCAGCTGCAGCTTTTGAAGCCATTTATTGCCTTTGCAGAGCCAGAGAAGCTGTTCTGATAGCCAACTCCTACACCCCACCCACTGTTCCACCCAGGTCTGCCCACATCAGGCTTCTCCCAACGCCTGCTCCTCCTCAGCCCCAAGATCACTGCTTTTGATTTCCCCCTCCCCCCCACAGGGCTTTTGCAGAGCAGGGGAAGAGAGGCTGTGTTCTTACATGTGCTGGATCTGCTTTGTCACAGAAGATAACCTTTGGCTCCTGCAGCTTGCAGTGTGATCTCCTCATTAGCTCTGCTCCCCAGAGCCAGGTGAAGTCCTAACAGAATCAAATCACACCCTTGGAAAAGTCAGGCTGATTAACCCAGCTGGAACAACCTAATGAGGGAGATGGAGGGAGGCTGCCCTCCACTTGCTCAATTAGAACTTCCTGCACTGCCGAAGAAAAAGACATCACAATTAGCTCCTGGCAAAGGGAAAAGGTGGTTGGGTTGGGTTTTTTGCCCCCTCCTCCCTCTTTTGTGAGATGGAGAAGGGAAAAGCAAAACAGGGGAAATAAACAGAGGAAAGGGAAGAAAAACAGGGGGAAGGGAAGGGAGGGGAAGGGAAGGGAGGGGAAGGGAAGGGAAGGGAAGGGAGGGGAAGGGAGAGGAAGGGAAGGGAAGGGAAATGGAGGAGAGGAAAACAGAGGGGAACAGAGGAAAACAGAGGAGAGGTAAACAGAGGAGAGGAGAAAAGGAGAGGGAGAGGAGAAAAAGGAGAGGAGAGGAGAGGAGAGGAGAAAAAGGAGAGGAGAGGAGAAAAAGGAGAGGAGAGGAGAGGAGAAGAGAAAAAGGAGTGGAGAGGAGAAAAAGGAGAGGAGAGGAGAAAAAGGAGAGGAGAGGAGAAACAAAAAGTCCCTACACCTGACAGCCTTCTCAAAACAAAGTTGAGGTTTTCCATCCAAGAGAGCTTTTTATTTTAACTCAGGCAGGCTTGTAACTGAGGGAGGGAAAAGCTTTTCAGAACCTTCAAAAAAATCACAGAATAGCAGAATGCATCAGGTTGGAAAGGATCCTCAAAGCTCATCTTGTCCAACCCCCCTGCAGTCAGCAGGAACAGCTCCAACTAGAGCAGGCTGCTCAAAGACACATCGTCTAACCTTGAATGTCTCCAGGGACAGGGCCTCAAACACATTGAGGCTCCAAAGTGCCACATCCAATCCCCTCTTCAACACCTCCAGGGATGGGGACTCCACCACCTCCATGGGCAATTAGTCCTTCTGGGAAGTAACTTGCTCCTCACGTCCAGCCTAAACTCCCCCTGGCACAGCTTGAGACTGTGTCCTCTTGTTCTGCTGCTGCTTGCTTGGCAGAAGAGACCAATCCCCACATGCCTACAACCTCCCTGCAGGGAGTTGCAGAGAGCAAGAAGGTCTCCCCTCAGCCTCCTCTTCTGCAGGCTAAGCAACCCCAGCTCCCTCAGCCTCTCCTCCCAGGGCTGTGCTCCAGACCCCTCCCCAGCTTTCTTGCCCTCCTCTGGACACCTTCCAGCAGCTCAACCTCTTTCCTAACCTGAGGAGCCCAGAACTGGACACAGGACTCCAGGTGTGGCCTCAGCAGTGCTGAGCACAGGGCACAAGGACTTCCCTGCTCCTGCTGGCCACACTCTTCCTGCTGCAGCCCAGGATGCCCTTGGCCTTCTTGGCCCCCTGGGCACAGATGCTGCAGGGACCTTGTACATCTCTGGATGTGTTGAAAAATCAAGCTGTGGGAGGTGGAGCATGGGAGCCAGCAAGGGTTAAGTCCTCCTGTGGACTCTATCTGCTCATTTTGAAATTCATTTTGTCAATTGCTGTGTGTAGTAAATTCACTTAATCATTCTAATTACTTATTGATTGGCTGCTGGAGCCCTGGAACACCAGCGGCCCTCTGTCATCGCCAGCTCGCCACAGCATCCATCTGGTAATGGAGAGCCTCCTTCCTTGTGCTTTGTCTCTGCTGCTCTGCAGCACCATCCACTCCACTCCAGCTTCTTCCCTCCAGGAGTGAGGAGGTGGCTCCACCTAGCATTGGAGGGTTTCTCCTCCTTGATTACTTTGGTTATCCAGAGCTGAAGGGGCTCCTTCGGTGGATGCTTAGCCTGGGGTAATCCTCCTGCAGGGGAGACCTTGCTCCTTACAGCTCCCTGAAGGGAGGCTGTAGCCAAGTGGGGATTGGTCTCTTCTCCAGAGACCAGAACAAGAGGACACAGTCTCAAGCTGTGCCAGGGGAGGTTTAGGCTGGAGGTGAGGAGAAAGTTCTTCCCAGAGAGAGTTGTTAGCCATTGGAATGTGCTGCCCAGGGAGGTGGTGGAGTCCCCATCCCTGGAGGTGTTCAAGAGGGGCTTGGATGTGGCACTTGGAGCCATGGTTTAGTTGTCAGGAGGTGTTGGGTGACAGGTTGGACTTTGTGATCTCTGAGGTCATTTGCAAGCTTATTGATTCTATGATTCTATGGTTCTATTGCTCTCTACAACTACCTGAAGGGAGGTTGTAGCCAGGAAGGGGTTGGCCTCTTCTCCCAGGCAAGCAGCACCAGAACAAGAGGACACAGTCTCAGGCTGCACCAGAGGAGGTTTAGGCTGGAGGTTAGGAGGAAGTTCTACACCGAGAGAGAGATTGCCCATTGGAATGTGCTGCCCATGGAGGTGGTGGAGTCCCCATCCCTGGAGGTGTTCAAGAGGGGATTGGATGTGGCACTTGGAGCCATGGTTTAGTAGTCAGGAGATGTTGGGTGACAGGTTGGCCTTGATGATCTTTGAGGTCTTTTCCAACCTTATTGGTTCTATGATTCTCTTCTATGATTGTGCTCAGGAGTGCAGAGACAAACAGGTCAGGAACAGTGACCCCACAGCCACCCCCACCTCAGCAGTCAGCTTGCTGACCTTTCAGGGCCAGTCTCAGAGGCAACCTGAGGCATCTCTGCCCTGACCTACATCTCCCCCAGGGAGGTCCTTGTGTCGACCCCCACGTGGCAGCTCCACCAAAGCTGGCTGCAGATCAAAAGGAGTCTTTCCAAGGCCCATTTCTTTGGTTTGAAATCCTGAATTATTTGTACTATGTTAATAAAGTTCATCTAGGTCACCAGGACTGCCTCTCAGCTGTTTAATAAATTACTCACTGAGGGCCTGAGTGGAACAAAGAGAGGAGGTTATATAAACCTGCTGGGCGCTGGCTCATGTCCAAGGGAGAAAATATTCTGTGCAGGAGAAAACAAGTGGATGTGGGGCAGGCTGTGGATGGAGTCTGCCTGGACTTCAGCAAGGCCTTGGACACCATCCCCCCCAGCAAACTCCTGGCCAAGCTGCCAGCCCCTGGTTTGGACAGCAGCTCTCTGAGCTGGGTTAGGAACTGGCTGGAGGCTGAGCCCAGAGAGTGGTGGTGAATGGTGCCACAGCCAGCTGGCAGCCAGGCACCAGTGCTGTGCCCCAGGGATCAGTGCTGGGCCCCAGCCTGTTCAGTATCCTCATTGATGATCTGGAGGAGGGCATTGAGTCCCTCATCAGTAAATTTGCAGATGACAGCAAGCTGGGGGCAGGAGTTGATCTGCTAGAGGGTTGGAGAGCTCTGCAGAGGGACCTGGACAGGCTGGGCAGATGGGCAGAGACCAAGGGCAGGAGATTGAACACATCCAAGTGCCAGGGGCTGCACATTGGCCACAGCAACCCCAGGCAGTGCTACAGGCTGGGGTCAGAGTGGCTGAGAGCAGCCAGGCAGAGAGGGACCTGGGGGTAGTGGTTGACAGTAGGCTGAACATGAGCCAACAGTGTGCCTAGGTGGCCAAGAAGGCCAAGGGCATCCTGGCCTGCAGCAGGAAGATTGTGGCCAGCAGGAGCAGGGAAGTCCTTGTGCCCTGTGCTCAGCACAGCTTAGGCCACAGCTTGAGTCCTGTGTCCAGTTCTGGGCTCCTCAGGTTAGGAAAGATGACTTGAAGGTGTCCAGAGAAGGTCAAGAAAGCTGGGGAGGGGTCTGGAGCACAGCCCTGGGAGGAGAGGCTGAGGGAGCTGGGGTTGCTGTGCCAGGGGAGGTTTAGGCTGGAGGTGAGGAAGAAATTCTTCCCAGAGAGAGAGATTGGCCACTGGGATGTGCTGCCCAGGGAGGTGGTGGAGTCCCCATCCCTGGAGGTGTTTAGGAGGAGACTTGATAGGGTGCTTGGTTGCATGGTTTAGTTGATCAGATGGTGTTGGATGATAGGTTGGACTTGATGATCTCGAAGTTCTCTTCCAACCTGGTCTGGTCTATTCTATTCTATTCTATTCTATTCTATTCTGTTCTGTTCCGTTCCGTTCCGTTCCATTCCATTCCATTCCATTCCATTCCATTCCACTCCACTCCACTCCACTCCACTCCACTCCACTCTACTCTACTCTACTCTACTCCATTCCATTCCACTCCACTCCACTCCACTCCACTCCACTCTACTCTACTCTACTCTACTCTACTCTACTCTACTCTACTCTACTCTACTCTACTCTACTCCATTCCATTCCATTCCATTCCAGTCTCGTCTCATCTAAGTGTTTAGGAGAGCAGGAGTGGGGTGGGATGGGGAGACTCTGGGAATCCCTTATGGGGCAGGAGCATCTGGAGAAGGATCGAGAGGGGTCAGCACGAGAGCTGAGCTCATGAGGGGAGCCTTGGAGTAGAGAGAAATAAGCACATTCTGAGCATCTCTGGCTAGCAGGCAGAAAGCCTGAGTCAGCATGGTGCTAGGGGAGCCGGGCATCTGCTGGTGAGGGCATTCCCTCAGGCGGCCACAAATCCACCCCTAACTCCCAGCTCCCGCGGAGAGGCCTTTCAAAACAAAGAAATAAATAAACTGGAGCACGTTCTGGAATGTTCCTGAATTGCCTCACTTAATCCCCCTGCATGTAAGTGCTGTGGAGCTGGAGGTTTTTAAACTGTTTGACTCGAGTAGCTGTTGTTTAACATCCTCTTTAATTACACCGAAGCCTTTCTGCGCAATCAAACGCTGCCTGGGGCACGTTGGCAAGGGAAGGGATTTCATTAGGCTTCCTGGGATAGGAATGCATCACCATTTCCAAACAGAGGAGTGAAATGCTCACTGACTGCTTCTGTGCCTGCTCTGCCTTGCAAGGCTCACTTTCCAGCCTCTCTAGTGCTAGATCCATCAGAACTGCTTCAGGCTGAAGCGTCTGGGCTCAAGTCAGCGTCCTCTCAGCAGCGATGTGAATGTGTGGCTGCTCTTTGTGCCCTCCCCAGGGAGAAAAGCAGCTTGGGGAAAGCCCCAAATTCCCCTCATGGATCCTTTTTATTCCTCACCGTGCCGAATTGGGAATGATTTTGTGTTCTTAAGTGGTTGTGTCCTTAAGTAGGGTCTAAAGGGAGATAAGAGGGGGGAAGTGATTGAGCAAAAATCATGGACTTGATGGTCAGAAGCCCTTGGAGGGTCTCTTAAGGAGAAAATAGCTCCATGTGGCTTGCTCCTGGTAGTGCTTGTCCAGCTCCTCCAGCAAACCCTCCTGTGGTGAGGGCTGTGCTCTGTGAGAGAGAGAGAGAGGGAGAGAGAAAGAAGGAAAGAAAGAAGGAAAGAAGGAAAGAAGGAAAGAGAAGGAAAGAAGGAAAGAAGGAAAGAAGGAAAGAAGGAAAGAAGGAAAGAAAGAAAGAAAGAAAGAAAGAAAGAAAGAAAGAAAGAAAGAAAGAAAGAAAGAAAGAAAGAAAGAAGGAAAGAAAGAAAGAGAAGGAAAGAGAGAGAAGGAAAGAAAGAAAGAGAGAGAAGGAAAGAAAGAGAGAGAAGGAAAGAAAGGGAGAGAAAGAGAAAGAGGAGAAAGATAGAGGAAGAGGAAGAGAAAGAGGAAGAGAAAGAGGAAGAGAAAGAGAAAGAGGATGAGAAAGAGAAAGAGAAAGAGGATGAGAAAGAGGAAGAGAAAGAGAGAGAGAGAGAAGAAAGAGAAAGAGAAGGAGGGGAAGGAGAAGGAGAAGGAGAAGGAAGGAAGGACGGAAGGAAGGAAGGAAGGAAGGAAGGAAGGAAGGAAGGAAGGAAGGAAGGAAGGAAGGAAGGAAGGAAGGAAGGAAGGAAGGAGGGAAGGAAGGAAGGAAAGGAGGAAGGACTACTCTAAAGTATTTTCTGATGGGAAGGAAATGTTTAAAGGGAGCCACTTAACCCAGCTTTAACCATAAGTTTCCCCTTGTGAATAGCCCCAAAGGACCCCATTTGAGCAGGATTCTCCTCGAGATGCTCCTGCACTTCTCTTCCAAAGCTGTTCTGCAGACCCTGGGCACAGGTCACTCCCATCAGCCTGCTGGCAGACGGTTGTTTGTGAGAGGCAGGCTGTGGTTCTTCTGAGGAGAGAGTTTGAAGGCACAAGTGAGGCACATGTGAGGGTCTGCCTGCCCATCTGTACACTGCACTGGTTAGGCTGCACCTCGAGTCCTGTGTCCAGTTCTGGGGCCCTCAGTTTAGGAAGGAGGTTGACTTGCTGGAACGAGCCCAGAGAAGGGCAAGAAAGCTGGGGAGGGGTCTGGAGCACAGCCCTGGGAGGAGAGGCTGAGGGAGCTGGGGCTGCTTAGCCTGCAGAAGAGGAGGCTCAGGGGTGACCTTATTGCTCTCTACAACTCCCTGAAGGGAAGTTGTAGACAGGCAGAGGTTGGTCTCTTCTGCCAGGCAAGCAGCACCAGAACAAGAGGACACAGTCTCAGGCTGCACCAGGGGAGGTTTAGGCTGGAGGTTAGGAGGAAGTTCTACACAGAGAGAGTGATTGCCCATTGGAATGTGCTGCCCAGGGAGGTGGTGGAGTCACCATCATTGGAGGTGTTTAGGAGGAGACTTGATGGGGTGCTTGGTGCCATGGTTTAGTTGTTCAGGTGGGTTGGATTGGTTGATGGGTTGGACTTGATGATCTTGAAGGTCTCTTCCAACCTGGTTTATTATTCTATTATTATTCCATTCTATCTCTGTGTTTGTGAGCACCTTAGCCCCCATTTGCCTGCAAAGCAAGAGCTGTTCCCACACTTGCCTGCTCTGAAAGCCCACAAACTGCTTTGCAATGACTTTGCCTCCCTCTTTAACAGGGATTTTTTCCACCCAGTGCTTCAGCCTGGCCCCTCTCCTCCTCTCCAGGATAGGGGGGAGGAGAAGCAAACACTTCTCTATTTGTTCCTGGGTGTCTCTTTGACACCCATTTCCCAGGAGCCTGGGAGCTGTCAGAGCCACGCTGCACAACGTCAAATTAACACTGATTTTGTGCAGAAATGGTAATTACAGCCTTCTGTGCTGTGCTGAGCTTGGAGTTTTGGAAGGAGAGATGGAGAAGTCACATCACAGTTGGATTTCTGAGGCAGGAGTGTGGGGGGCAAGCGTCCCAGTGCTCAGCGGGAAGGGATTCCCTGGGCTAGGGTGGCAGTGAACCAGCAGCTGCCCCTGCAGCAAATGATGACCCACAGCATCCTGGGCTGCACTAGGCAGAGTGTGTCAGCAGGTCAAAGGAGGTCATCTTCTCCTCTCTCCAGCACCAGTGGAGAGGATAGGATAGGATAGGATAGGATAGGATAGGATAGGATAGGATAGGATAGGATAGGATAGGATAGGATAGGATAGGATGGGGTAGGATAGAATAGGATAGGGTAGGATAGGATGGGGTAGGATATGATAGGATAGGGTAGGATAGAATAGGATAGGGTAGGATAGGGATAGGATAGAATGGGGTAGGATAGGGATAGGATAGGATAGGATAGGATAGGATAGGATAGGATAGGATAGGATAGGATAGGATAGGATGGGGTAGGATAGGATAGGATAGGATGGGGTAGGATAGGATAGGGATAGGATAGGATAGGATAGGATAGGATAGGATAGGATAGGATAGGATAGGATAGGATAGGGGATAGGATAGGGATAGGGATAGGATAGGGTAGGATAGGATAAGGATAGGATAGGATAAGGATAGGGTAGGATAGGATAGGATAGGGTAGGATAGGATAAGGATAGGATAGGATAAGGATAGGATGGGATGGGATAAGGATAGATAGGATAGGGATGGATAGGATGGGATAGGATAGGGATAGGGATAGGATAGGATGGGATGGGATAGGGATAGGGATAGGATAGGATAGGATAGGATGGGATAGATAGGATAGGATAGGATAGAATGGGGTAGGATAGGGATAGGATAGGATAGGATAGGATAGGATAGGATAGGATAGGATAGGATAGGGTAGGATAGGGTAAGGATAGGATAGGATAGGATAGGATAGGATAGGATAGGATAGGATAGGATAGGGATAGGATAGGGTAGGATAGGGTAAGGATAGGATAGGATAGGATAGGATAGGATAGGATAGGGTAGGATAGGGTAAGGATAGGATGGGATGGGATGGGATGGGATGGATGGGATGGGATAGGATAGGATAGGGTAAGGGATAGGGTAGGATAGGATGGGATGGGATGGGATGGGATGGGATGGGATAGGATGGGATAGGGGTAGGATAGGGGTAAGGATAGGATAGGATAGGATAGGATAGGATAGGATAGGATAGGGTAGGATAGGGTAAGGATAGGATAGGATAGGATAGGATAGGATAGGATAGGATAGGATAGGGTAGGATAGGGTAAGGATAGGATAGGATAGGATAGGATAGGATAGGATAGGATAGGATAGGATAGGATAGGATAGGGATAGGACAGTCTGGGCTTCTTGGAGCCACAGATTTCCTGGACAACCTGTTCCGGTGCCTCAGCACCTTCATGGTGAAGTATCTGGGGTGGGGTTCTGTACCTGGCAGATGAAAATGAGCCACCCCCAGAGCTGCTCACCAGGAGTAGGGATTGCTTTAGCCTAGCCTAGCCTAGCCTAGCCTAGCCTAGCCTAGCCTAGCCTAGCCTAGAATAGAATAGAATAGAATAGAATAGAATAGAATAGAATAGAATAGGATTAATCAGGCTGGAAATAACGTCAGAGATCATAGAGTCCAACCTCTCACCCAACACCATCTGATCAACTAAACCATGGCACCAAGTGCCTCATCCAGGCTCTTCCTAAGCACCTCCAGGTGGATGTGGCACTTGGAGCCATGGTTTAGTTGTTAGGTATTAAGTAATAGGTTGGACTTGATGATCTCTGAGGTCTTTTCCAATCTGGCTGATTCTGTGATGTCCAGAGGGGCCAGCAGCAGCTCAATTTGGGCAAGGAACCACACTGCTAAGGAAGACATGAGCTCCAACATGTGCAGGGCTTCAGAAGCACTAAAAGAGGAAGGTGGAGGCATCTCCCTGTCCTTATGGGCTGTGCTTTCTCAGGCAGGTGTAACTCCAGTGACTCCAGCACACTGCACTGGGTTTACCCTGGGGGTAGCTCCAGTTTGCTCTCAGTGTGTTTGGTCTGTGCAGAAGCTGGGAGGCTGGCTTGGGCCTGAGCTGGGGGCTTGCCCTCATCTGGCTTGTGCACAGCTTCTTCACATCATGAGTGCTGTGTCCCTTGCCATTGTGGTTGTGCCAGCAGAGCTGGGCCCCCTTCAGCAAGCCACCTTGCACCAGCAAGCTTTGGTTCAGGGCTGCTGTGGGCACACAGGCAGCCACAGCACTGACATCAATGTCCTTTCAGAAGTGACTCAGTGCCCTCTGATGGACTGCAGGCTGTGGCTGCCAGCCCAGGGTGTTTGGGAACAAAACATTTCAGGCTGGAGAGGTGGGCACAAGCCAACCTCATGAAGTTCAATAAGAGCAAGTGCAGGGTCCTGCATCTGGGTCGAGGCAATCCCAGGCACAAATCCAGGCTGGGCAGGGACTGGCTGGAAAGTAGCCCTGAGGAGAGAGCCTTGGGGATGCTGGTGGACAAAAAGCTCACCAGGAGCTCTCAGTGTGCACTTGCAGCCCGTAAAGCCAATCAGATCCTGGGCTGCATCAGGAGAAGTGTGGCCAGCAGGTCGAGGGAGGTGATCCTCCCCCTCTACTCAGTCCTGGTGAGACCCCACCTGGAGTACTGTGTCCAGTTCTGGAGCCCCTATGACAAGAGGGATGTGGAGGTGCTGGAAGGTGTCCAGAGAAGGGCCACAAGGATGCTCAGAGGGCTGGAGCACCTCTCCTATGAGGACAGACTGAAGGAGTTGGGGCTGTTCAGTCTGCAGAAGAGAAGGCTCCCAGGTGACCTCATTGTGGCCTTCCAGTATCTGAAGGGGGCCTACAGGAAGGCTGGGGAAGGACTTCTCAGGATGTCAGGTAGTGATAGGACTAGGGGGAATGGAATGAAGCTGGAGGTGGGGAGATTGAGGCTGGAGGTGAGGAGGAAGTTCTTCCCCATGAGAGTGGTGAAGCCCTGGGATGGGTTGTCCAGGGAGGTGGTCGAGGCCCCATCCCTGGGGGTGTTTAAGAGCAGGCTGGCTGAGGCTCTGGGCCAGGCTGATGTAGTGTGGGGTGTCCCTGCCCATGGCAGGGGGGTTGGAACTAGATGATCCTTGTGGTCCCTTCCAACCCTGAATGATACTATGAAAATGGAGTAAAATGGGAGGCTGTGGCCCAGGGGGCTGGATGCAAGGCTGTGCCTGCTGGCATCCAGGCTCTGGTCTCATCTATGTGTGAACATTGGCTGGCAATCTGTCATCCACTCGAGGAGGCAGAAGGTGGTAGAGGACACCTGATAAGGTAGAAGAGACAAAGGCATTAATCTGAAGAAACAGACTGATGTTCTCCTCCTGCTACAGCCTATCAGAGCAGATGACAAAGAGACACAGATGTTTCCTGCTTGCAATCTCTAATCACACAGAAGGAGACATCATTGCACAGCACTCCACTGATCATTGCAGCAGCAACAGGCTTGAAGGAGAAAGAACATCTCTGCCTGGCTGCTGCGCAGGTAAGGCCTCCATCAGTGTCATCTCTTCAGTGCTGGCACTCACAACAGCTCTGTGGAGCTGAACAGTGCTGTCAGTCCCACATCACAGCAGGCAAAGTGCCTGGGTAGCTTCAGAGCCCTTTTTTTCCCTGCTGTAGCTGAAGGTACAAGCTCACAGCGCAATAGGAGAGATGAGCAGAACCTCCAGCTGAAACAGGAGGGGTGGGGAAACCCTTAATGTGCCACTTTGTGGAGAGGAGCTCCACCCTAAGGGAAGCATATTGCAGGGCAGAGGCTGAAGAGGGAGGTGGCATCCAACCTGAGGGGCAGCCCTGCCCCATGCCAGCGTGGCTACGGCGTGCCCAGGGCAGGCTGTGCTCCAGAGGGAATGGTGGGTATGGTGCAGGGGGGCAGGGCTCCCTCCCTCTCCCCAGGGCCACCCTGTGAAGGAAGCACCATGCTGAGCACCAGGCTGAGCACCAGGCTGAGCACCAGGCTTCCTCTGTTAGCCCAGTGAGCCTGACCTGCTGCTGAAGGGGAGATGTTTTAAGCAGCAAGGCTGGGAAGAGCAGGAAGGGAGCCTGGTTCCTTGAGCAGTGTGCAGAGTCATCTGTCCCCACACAGACTGGAGAACTGCACAGGTTGTGCCACTCCATTCTCCTCCACATCTGGCATTTCCACACCAAGAGCATGAAGCATTCTTCTTTGGGACCCTGAAGGGCAGGCCATCACCTGGCTGTCAGGTAGCTGTCTCCTTGCATCAGCTGAGTATCTGCCTTGGGGGCACTGCATGAATGCAGCCCCCTGGGACATGGCTGCAAGGTCAGGAACAGGTTTCTCCCTTGAGCAAATGTGGCTGTGCAGGGGGATCCAAGAGCCTCCTCTGTCCAGGAGCTTCACCACCTCTTTGTGCTCCTACCCACACTGGATTTTATGGAAGGGGTTAAGGTTAAGCCATTGCTGATACAAGTCTTTCTTGTGATGGAATGGAATGGAATGGAATGGAATGGAATGGAATGGAATGGAATGGAATGAATAGAATAGAATAGAATAGAATAGAATAGAATAGAATAGAATAGAATAGAATAGAATAGAATAGAATAGAATAGAATAGAATAGAATTAACCAGGTTGGAAAAGACCTCAGAGATCAAGTCCAACCTATCACCCAGCACCATCTAATCAACTCAACCATGACACCAAGTGCCTCAGACAGGCTCTTCCAGGGATGGGGACTCCACCACCTCCCTGGGCAGCACATCCCCAGGGCCAATCTCTCTTGCTGGGATGAACTTCCTCCTCACCTCCAGCCTAAACCTCCCCTGGCACAGCTTGAGACTGTGTCCTCTTGTTCTGCTGCTGCTTGCCTGGCAGAAGAGACCAACCCCCACCTGGCTACAACCTCCCTGCAGGGAGTTGCAGAGAGCAAGAAGGTCTCCCCTGAGCCTCCTCTTCTGCAGGCTAAGCAACCCCAGCTCCCTCAGCCTCTCCTCCCAGGGCTGTGCTCCAGACCCCTCCCCAGCTTTCTTGCCCTTCTCTGGACACCTTCCAGCAGCTCAACCTCTTTCCTAAGCTGAGGAGCCCAGAACTGGACACAGGACTCCAGGTGTGGCCTCAGCAGTGCTGAGCACAGGGCACAAGGACTTCCCTGCTCCTGCTGGCCACACTCTTCCTGCTGCAGGCCAGGATGCCCTTGGCCATGCAGGGCCCAATTTGCTCTGTCACTCCAACTGGGCACACAACAAAAGTCCTTACAGAATGGAGTTGTTGGCTCTTGCAATCTGAAGTGGTCTAAGAGGGATCCTATCCACAGGATCACAGCATGTTAGGGGTGGGAAGAGACCTCCAGAGATCATCAAGATCCCTGTCCCTCTTGAACTGGGGAGCCCAAAACTGGATGAAATACTCCAGCTGAGGTCTCAGCAGGGCAGAGTAGAAGGGGTGGAGAACCTCCCTGGATCTGCTGGCCACACTCCTCTGAATGCAGCCCAGGACCCCATTGGCCTTCTTGGCCCCCAGGGCTCATTGCTGTCCCATGAAGCACTTGCTGCTCACCAGCACTCCCAGCTCCTTCTCCCCAGGGCTGCTTTCCAGCAGATCATTTCTGAACCTGTACTCCTGCAGTTTCTTCCTTCCCTGGTGGAGGACTCAGCACTCCTCCTTGTTGAACCTCCTATGCTTCCTCTGTGCCCAGCTCTCAGTCTGTCCAAGTCTCACTGAATGGCCACACAGCCTGCAGCTGTCTCAGCCAAGCCTCCCAGATTGGAGCTCCCATGCAGCTCTCTCCTCATGGACTAGCAGAGGAAACCTGTCCTCTTTGACATCTGATGATGAGTGAAAGAGTACAGCAAGCTGCCTTTTGGAGTTGTAAGCAGCCAGCCTGATTCAGGGCAGAAGTGTAAGGCACTGCACCCAAGGCTGAAGGGAAACACATCTCATGTGGGCTTAGCTGCTGATCAAACGAGGTCTGCTCAATTGCACTCCGACCCAGGCTGTCCTCTCCCTTTCTCTGCTGAGAGAGGCTTCCCTGGCTCGCTGTGTCCCTGCCTGTCACGTCATCCCAAGCCCATGATGTGACACAGGGGAAGAGGAGCTGACAGGGTAGGGACAGCCTGATGGGCTGGGGGGCTGGGAGCAGGGCTGGAGTGAGTTATTTTGGGTTGGGATGCCAGCGACTGACAGATGACACAAACCAGAGCTGACAGACGAAAGGGCCAAGCTGCTGCTTTCAGCCTGGGCAGGGGAACTTACTGACCTGTGGAGGTGGTTGGGCACATCCCCCAGGGCTGAGTCACAGCCAGCCAGCAGGGAATGGGGTGAGGCACACAGAATACACACAGAACACATTCAAAACACACACAGAACACATACAAAGCACACACAGAATACACACAGAACACATACAAAGCACACACAGAACACATACAAAGCACACACAGAATACACACAGAACACATTCAAAACACACACAGAACACATACAAAGCACACACAGAATACACACAGAACACATACAAAGCACACACAGAACACATACAAAGTACACACAGAATACACACAGAACACATACAAAGCACACACAGAATACACACAGAACACATACAAAGCACACACAGAATGCATACAAAGTACACACAGAATACACACAGAACACATACAAAGCACACACAGAACGCATACAAAGTACACACAGAATACACACAGAACACATACAAAGTACATACAGAACACATACAAAGCACACAGAGAGCACATACAAAGAACACAGAGAACACATACAAAGCACACACACAGAACACATACAAAGCACACACAGAATGCATACAAAGCACACACAGAATGCACACAGAACACATTCAAAGCACACACAGAACACATACAAAGCACACACAGAATACACACAACACATACAAAGCACACACAGAACACATACAAAACACACACAGAATGCATACAAAGTACACACAGAATACACACAGAACACATTCAAAGCACACACAGAACACATACAAAGTACACACAGAATACACACAGAGCACATACAAAGCACACACAGAATGCATACAAAGCACACAGAATACACACAGAACACATACAAAGTACATACAGAACACATACAAAGTACACATAGAATATACACAGAACACATACAAAGCACACACAGAATGCATACAAAGTACACACAGAATACACACAGAACACATACAAAGCACACACAGAACACATACAAAGCACACACAGAATACACACAGAACACATACAAAGCACACACAGAATGCATACAAAGTACACACAGAATACACACAGAACACATACAAAGCACACACAGAATGCATACAAAGTACACACAGAATACACACAGAACACATACAAAGCACACACAGAACACATACAAAGCACACAGAGAACACATACAAAGTACACACAGAATATACACAGAACACATACAAAGCACACACAGAATGCATACAAAGCACACACAGAATGCACACAGAACACATTCAAAGCACACACAGAACACACACAGAACACATACAAAGCACACACAGAACACACACAGAACACATACAAAGCACACACAGAACACACACAGAACACATACAAAGCACACACAGAACACATACAAAGCACACACAGAATACACACAAAGCACACACAGAATACACACAGAACACATTCAAAGCACACACAGAATACACACAGAAGATACACAGAATGCACACAGAATGAACCAGGTTGGAAAACCTCAGAGATCACCAAGCCCAACCTCTCACCCAGCACCATCTGATCAACTCAACCATGGCACCAAGGGCCTCATCCAGGCTCTTCCTAAACACCTCCAGGGATGGGGACTCCACCACCTCCCTGGGCAGCACATCCCCAGGGCCAATCTCTCTTGCTGGGAAGAATTTCTTCCTAACATCCAGCCTAAACCTCCCCTGGCACAGCTTGAGACTGTGTCCTCTTGTTCTGGTGCTGCTTGCCTGGCAGAAGAGACCAACCCCCTCCTGGCTCCAACCTCCCTGCAGGGAGTTGCAGAGAGCAAGAAGGTCTCCCCTGAGCCTCCTCTTCTGCAGGCTAAGCAACCCCAGCTCCCTCAGCCTCTCCTCCCAGGGCTGTGCTCCAGACCCCTCCCCAGCTTTCTTGCCCTTCTCTGGACACCTTCCAGCAGCTCAACCTCTTTCCTAAGCTGAGGAGCCCAGAACTGGAGACACACTCAAGGATCCCACAGCCTGTGCAGGAGGGATACTGTCATGGTTGATGTCTGCAGTGTGCTGCAGAATTTCTTGGCTGCAGCACTGCCCTGCCACAGGCCAGGAGTGAGTTGCTCCAAGCTGAAGTCACCTTAGATCTAGATGCTGAGCAGGTGTCTGGGACAATAACTTCACCTCTCTAGTCAGGAGAGACAAGAATGGCTCAGGGGTGGTACAACCAGTAACATGACAGACATCTGAGACACCTGGAGGTGAGCTGTCTGGTGCTCCCCCTTCTCTGTGCAGACCTAGAGGTGTGTGTGCATGGTGGAGGAGAGGTGGCTGGCATAGATGAGGACGTTTAGAGAGGTGATTCTGCCACTGTGCTCTGGTAAGGCCTCACCTGAAGGACTGCATCCAGCTCTGCAGCCCTTGACACAGGAAGGACATGGGGCTGATGGAGCAGGTCCAGAGCTGGGCTGTGAAGGTGATCAGGGGGCTGCAGCACCTCTGCCATAAGCACAGGCTGAGGGAGCTGGGGGTGTTCAGCCTGGAAAAGGAAGGGCTCTGGGGAGACCTTAGAGCAGCCTTCCAGTACCTGAAGGGGTCCTGCAGGAAGGCTCCAGAGGGACTGTTTGTAGAGGTTTGCAGTGACAGGACAAGGGGCAATGGTTTGAAACGAGAGCAGAGCAGATTTGGGGTGGATGTTAGGAGCAGGTTCTGCACCATGAGGGTGGTGGAGCACTGGAACAGGTTGCCCAAGGAGGTGGCTGGGCCCCATCCCCATTCAAGGTGAGACTCAGCAGGGCTCTGGGCAACTTGATCTAGTTAGGGGTGTCCCTGCTGGCTGCAGAGGGGGTTGGATGAGCTTTGGAGATCCTTTCCAACCTAAACCATTCTATGTTCTGTGATGCTGTGATCAAAGAAAGAGCCATGCAGCAACTTTGCTTGGGGGCTCTGATGATGGGAGGGATGAGGCTCCAGCACACTCAAAAGTCACATCTCAGTGCTGCTCAGTGCTGGGGTGGGTTTAAGCTTGTGGTTAGCAGCTGTGCCTATAGCCATGTGAGCAGGAAAGCTCTGGCTCCTGAAGAGTGCTTTTCCAGCAGCAGCCAAGGACTCCTGAGTTATCAACCTTGGGGTCTGAGAGCCCAGCCTGCTTGCTGGCAGGTGTCCAAAGCATGGTGAGGGGGGAAGGTGCTGCTTTCCTCTTATGCTCTGAGAACTTCAGGTAAGAGCCTGCACAGCATGCTGCAAAGATGGGCATCCCACCTCTGAAGGAAGAGCAGAAGCACTTAGGTTTGGAGGTGTGTGCTAAAGCCTCCTGGTGTGGCTGCTGCAGTGTGTCCTGGGGTCTGGCTCTTCCAACAGCAAAGCAAAGGAGCCAGGCTGAGAGATCCCTGCAGACTTCTCACCTGCTACCTCCTCCTCCCTCTTTTACAAGGGCTTGCAGTGATGGGATGGATATAAGCTGGAAGAGAGGAGGTTTAAACTGGGAACAAAATCTTTCCAGTGAGGCTGGGGAGAGCCTGGCACAGGTTTCCCAGGGAGCTTGTGGATGCCCCCTCCCTGGAGGTGTTCAAGGCCAGGCTGGATGAGGCTTTGAGCAACCTGGGCTGGTGGGAGGGTGGGGTGGCTGCAACTGGATTGAGTCCATCATCAGTAAATTTGCTGATGACAGCAAGCTGGGGGCAGGAGTTGATCTGCTGGAGGGTAGAGAGGCTCTGCAGAGGGACCTGGACAGGCTGGACAGATGGGCAGAGGCCAAGGGCAGGAGATTGAACACATCCAAGTGCCAGGTTCTGCACATTGGCCACAACAACCCCAGGCAGTGCTACAGGCTGGGGACAGAGTGGCTGAGAGCAGCCAGGTAGAGAGGGACCTGGGGGTACTGGTCGATGCCAGGCTGAACATGAGCCTGCAGTGTGCCCAGGCAGCCAAGAGGGCCAAGGGCATCCTGGCCTGCAGCAGGAACAGCGTGGCCAGCAGGAGCAAGGAGGTCATTCTGCCCCTGGACACTGCACTGGTTAGGCCACCCCTGGAGTCCTGTGTCCAGTTCTGGGCTCCTCAGTTTAGGAAGGAGGTTGACTTGCTGGAACGAGTCCAGAGAAGAGCAACAAAGTTGGTGAGGGGTTTGGAACACAGCCCTGTGAGGAGAGACTGAGGGAGCTGGGGTTGCTTAGCCTGGAGATGAGGAGGCTGAGGGGAGACCTTATCACTCTCTCCAACTCCCTGCAGGGAGGTTTTAGCCAGGTGGGGGTTGGTCTCTTCTGCCAGGCAAGCAGCAGCAGAACAAGAGGACACAGTCTCAGGCTGTGCCAGGGGAGGTTCAGGTTGGATGTTAGGAAGAAGTTCTATACAGAGAGAGTGATTGCCCATTGGGATGGACTGCCTAGGGAGGTGGTGGAGTCCCCATCCCTGGAGGTGTTCAGGAGGAGACTTGCTGGGGTGCTTGGTGCCATGGGTTAGCTGTTTGGGTGGGTTGGATTGATTGATGGGTTGGACACGATGATCTTGAAGGTCTCTTCCAACCTGGTTTGGTTTATTCTAAATAAAGGTTTATTCTAGACCTCTAAGTCCCTTCTAACCCAACCCAACCCATCCCATCCTGTGATTATCCACACTGCTCCAAGGGCAGGTGACTGAGCTGCAGCACTCCTGTGCTCCTGGCTTTTTTTACTAGGAGGTATCACTGTGTTATCTCTGTGAAGGATGGCTGAGAGGCAGCTCTGCTGCTCTCTTGGGCTTCCACGTGGGATGCACAGAGGCTACTGTGTGTCTCCTGCAAAAGGCAAAACTTCCCCTGGGCCTCAGCAGCCATTTGAAATGAGTGAGAGGAGGACTGGGAGGCTGAGATTTGCTGTGTTATTGCTTTGCTCTGCTGCTGCTGGAGGAGGCAGGAGTTCTTGTCATGTGTGAGAGGGTGAAGGAAATAATGTAGTGATACCTCCCAGCCAGGGAACATCCCTGCTCTGGCTGCACTGTGGGGAGAGGCAGGGGCAGGGGGGTGAGGGCATGGCAGTGCTTGGGGGCTCTGAGAGTCCTGCTGCAGTGCTGGAGGTGCAAACCCACTGCAGCATGCTCGTGGAAGCCCAGAGTTTGCCTGTGCAGGGAGGAGCTCAGGGATGGGAGTGGAGGTTGGTATCTGGGCAGGTTGTGGGAATGATGTTTAGGAAGAGCCTGGATGAGGCACTTGGTGCCATGGTTCAGTTGATCAGATGGTGCTGGGGGAGAGGTTGGACTCAGTGATCTCAAAGGTCTCTTCCAACCTCCCCTCTCCCTCTCCCTCCCTCCCCTCCCCCTCTCCCTCCCTCCCTCTCCCTCCCTCCCTCTCCCTCCCTCCTCCCTCCTCCCTCTCCCTCTCCCTCCCTCTCCCTCCTCTCTCCCTCTCCTCTCCTCTCCTCTCCTCTCCTCTCCTCTCCTCCATTCCATTCTATTCTCCTCTCCTCTCCTCTCCTCTCCTCTCCTCCATTCCATTCTATTCCATTCCATTCTACTCTAATGCCAGGACCTGACTGCTGAAGGCTGCAGCAGGTTTGAGCTAGGGGCTGGGCAGCCCTGAGCCCTGCTGCAGGGGGTGTGGAGCTGCCCAAAGGAGTGTCTGTGTGTCTCTGTGTGTGTGTGTGGTGAATGTGGAGACAGACTTACAGAAGCACAGAATGGTAGGGGCTGGAAGGGACCTCTGGAGAATACAGAGTCCAAACCCCTGTCCAAATAGGATCATCCAGGGCAAACAGCACAGGAACACATCCAGAAGGGTTTGGGAAGTCTCCAGAGAAGGAGACTCCACAAAGAGAGGCTGAGGGAGCTGGGGTTGCTTAGCCTGGAGAAGAGGAGGTTCAGGGGAGACCTTCTTGCTCTCTGCAACTCCCTGCAGGGAGGTTGGAGCCAGGTGGGGGTTGGTCTCTTCTCCCAGGCAAGCAGCAGCAGAACAAGAGGACACAGTCTCAAACTGTGCTAGGGGAGGTTCAGGCTGGAAGTGAGGAGAAAGTTCTTCCCAGAAAGAGAGATTGGCCATTGGGATGTGCTGCCCAGGGAGGTGGTGGAGTCCCCATCCCTGGAGGTGTTCAAGAGGGGATTGGATGTGGCACTTGGTGCCATGGTTTAGACATGAGGTCTGTGGTGCCAGGTTGGACTTGATGACCTCTGAGGTCTTTCCCTGCCTTATTGATTCTATGATACCACTGACACCTCTCAGGGAGCTGTAGAGAGCAATGAGGTCTCCCTCAGCCTCCTCCTGGCCAGGAGGTCACTTAGCTGTCCCATGGCCAATCCACTGCCCCCCAGGACTCCAAGGCCTGTGGAGCTGCTTTCACAGTCTCACAGAATCACCAAGCTTGGAAGAGACCTCAAAGGTCCTCGAGCCCAACCTGTCCCCAGGCTTTCCAGCAGGTCAGCCTCTGCCCTGCACTGGTGATCCAGAACAGCATCTTTGCTGCACCTTCCCCTGGCCACTCCCTTCCCTCCTGCCCAGCCTGGCTCTGCTCAGGTCCAGGTGCATCTCCTTTTCCCCCAGCTCTGCATCCTCTCAAAGCAAAGAAGGAAGCCTTCAGCCTCCCAGAGAGTTCTGCCTTGGAGGAGGCAAGGGGCATGGGGGGGGGGGGGCGGGGCACTGAATTTGTTCCTTACTTGTTTAGAAGAAAAACAATGCTGGAAGCAATGGATTTTTTGAAGGCCTAATTTTGCTTCTTGATTAAACATTTAAAAGCCTGCATAGGTTCCACTGCAGACCAGGCTGCCTATTAGCTTGCAGTTGCATTAAATGGCTCAAGCTAATTTAGCCCTGGCAGCCTGCCAGCAACATGAATTGCTTTAGGAAGGCCTTCAAATCAGCTTTTTTACTCCCTTTTTTTTTTCCACAGAAGAATGCAGAATAATCCACTTTCACTGAGTTATAGATTTTTCAACCCACCCCACCCCCCAAGAAGATTGAAGAAATTAATTGTTCCTGATTTATACCACCCCCGGTGTACAAGGGAGCAAATATCTTTGATGCTGCAGGTTCCAGCTCTCCTCTCTCTGCAGGTAGAGAGTCATGGAATGGTCAGGGTGGGATGGGAGCTCAAGGCTCAGCCAGTTCCATCTCCCCTGCCATGGGCAGGGATACCTCACACCACAGCAGGTTGCTCACAGCCACCTCTAGCCTCCAGGCATGAGCCTTCCACCACCTCCCTGCGCAGCCTGTGCCAGGCTCTCACCACCCTCATGGGCAACAACTTCTTCCTCACATCCAAGCTCAATCTCCCCATGTCCAGTTTTGCTCCTATCCCCCCAGTCCTATCCCTCCCTGACACCCTCCAAAGTCCCTCCCCAGCTTTCTTGCAGCCCCCTGCAGATCCTGGAAGGCCACAAGGAGGTCTCCTGGGAGCCTTCTCCTCTCCAGCCTGCACAACCCCAACTCCCTCAGGCTGTGTTCAGAACAGAGCAGCTCCAGCCCTCTGCTCCTCCTCCTGGCCCTGCTCTGGACACCTTCCAGCCCCTCCAGCCCCTTCCTGCAATAGTTCTAACAGGGAGGAAATGCTGCATCAAAATGTGTCCTGTGTGGGGAGTCTGTGCTAAATGATGGGGAACTGGATAGGGCTGAGCCAACAGCTGCACAGACAACGTGCTCAAAGCCCTGTGAGCTGAGCTGAGGTGAGAGGTCTCCCTGCTGCCCAGCTCTGCTGGGGGACTGCAGGTTCTGCCTGCAGCTGCAGACTGCAGAGGAGCTCAGCACAGCTCAGCTGGGGCATGGCTGGGCTTTGAGAGAGGGACTGCAGGAGGATGGAGAGGGTCTCATCTGCTGCAGAGCCTGCTGCTGTAAAGCTTATTGATCAGCTTTTGCACTTCAGAATATTTTATCATAGAATTATGGGATGGGTTGGGTTGGAAGGGACCTCAAAGATGTGGTTCCGACCCCCCCTGCTATGTGCAGGGACAACTCCCACCAGCCCAGGTTGCTCAAAGCCTCATCCAGCCTGGCCTTAAACACTTCCAGGGATGAGGCATCCACAACCTCCCTAGGCAACCTGTTCCAGTGCCTCCCCACCCTCACTGTGAGGAATTTCTTCCTCATCTCCAACCTAAATCTCCCCTGCTCTACTTTCAAACCACTGCCCCTTGTCCTATCAGCACAGGAGTCCCTCTCCAGCTTCCCTGGAGCCCCCTTCAGGCACTGCATTCTGCATGATGTTTCCTGGGAGCTGTGTCAGGTAGCTGGACAAAGGGGCAGGGGATGATGGCAGGTGCCTGTGCCCATGTGCTGCAGTGCTTTCTCTCAGCTCTTGGAAGGAAGCTGTGCTCTCCCTGATGGCTGAGCAGCTCTCTGGAGGGAGTCACACCGTGCTGAGTGCCCAAGGAAGAGCAGAGCACAGGCTGCTGTAAATCTAGCACAAGCTACCTGCCAAAGCTCTGTCCATGCTTTATGGCAGCTCCTTGCCCTTGTGTGAACATCAGGCACCAGCACTAGCAAAAGTCACTGATCCTGGGCCCTGTCCTGGCAGCTGACTGAGCAATTCAGCAGGACTTGAAATCCTGTGGCAAGGAGAAACTCAAGAGCAGCATGAAGCTGCCAAGGGGGTGAGAATAGAATGAAAGGGGAGGGGAGGGGGGAGGGGAAGGGAGGGGAGGGAGAGGAGAGGAGAGGAGAGGAGAGAGAGGAGAGGGAGAGGAGGAGAGGAGAGGAGGGAGAGGAGAGAGAGGAGAGGAGAGGGAGAGGAGAGGAGAGGAGAGGAGAGGAGAGGAGAGGAGAGGAGAGGAGAGGAGAGGGAGAGGGAGGGAGAGGGGAGGAGAGGGGAGGAGAGGGGAGGAGAGGGAGAGGAGAGGAGAGGAGGGAGAGGAGAGGAGAGGAGAGGAGAGGAGAGGAGAGGAGAGGAGAGGAGAGGAGAGGAGAGGAGAGGAGAGGAGAGGAGAGGAGAGGAGAGGAGAGGAGAGGAGAGGAGAGGGAGAGGAGAGGAGAGGAGAGGAGAGGAGAGGATTAACCAGGTTGGAAGAGACCTTTGAGATCATCAAGTCCAACCTATCATCCAACACCACCTAATCAACTAAACCATGGCACCAAGCACCCTATCAAGTCTCCTCATAAACTCCTCCAATGATGGTGACTCCACCACCTCTCTGGGCAGCACATATCTCCATCTACATTTCTGCTGATGCAAAGTGACCATAGAATAGGTTGGGTTGGAAGGGACCTCCAAAGGCCATCTAGTCCAACCCCCCAGCAGTGAGCAGGGACATCCTCCACTAGATCAGGCTGCCCAGATGGTGGCAAGAAAGGTCAGAGGCTTCCATACATCCCCAAATCCTGGTGACTGCCCAGAGTGGGGAAAGAATCAGGGTGGGCCCAGCATGTTGCAGGAGGCATCATAGTGTCATAGTATCATAGTATCATCAGTCAGGGTTGGAAGGGACCACAAGGATCATCCAGATCCAACCCCCCTGCCATGGGCAGGGACACCTCACACTAGATCAGCCTGGCCAGAGCCTCATCCAGCCTGGCCTTAAACACCTCCAGGGCTGGGGCCCCAACCACCTCCCTGGACAACCCATCCCAGGGCTTCACCACTCTCATGGGGAAGAACTTCCTCCTCCCCTCCAGCCTGAATCTCCCCACCTCCAGCTTCATTCCATTCACCCTAGTCCTATCACTACCTGAGAAGTGGAAACCTCCTTTCCTCAGTCCCAGCAACCTTTCATGGGGACCACAGCCAGGGAAGATCTGTTCCTTGTCTTGCATTAAGCTGTAGTGTAGATGGCCCAGGGGAATGTGCTGCCCAGGGCGGGGGGTGGACTCCCCACCCCTGGAGGTGTTCAAGAGGGGATTGGATGCGCCACTTGGAGCCATGGTTTAGTTGTCAGCAGATGTTAGGGATTAGGTGATAGGTTGAACTTGATGATCTTTGAGGAAACCTTTAGGCTGGAGGTGAGGAGAAAGTTCTTCCCAGAGAGAGTTGTTAGCCATTGGAATGTGCTGCCCAGGGGGGTGGTGGAGTCCCCATCCCTGGAGGTGTTCAAGAGGGGATTGGATGTGGCACTTGGAGCCATGGTTTAGTAGTCATGAGGTGTTGGGTGACAGGTTGGACTTGTTGGTCTCTGAGGTCTTTTCCAACCTGGTTGATTCTGTGATTCTATGATTGAGTGTGTCTATGATTCCATGATTCCATGATTCCATGATTCTATGATTCTATGATTCCATGATTCTATGATTCTATGATTCTATTATTCCATGATTCTATGATTCCATGATTCTATGATTCCATGATTCAATGATTCCATGATTCTATGATTCCATGATTCCATGATTCCATGATTCCATGATTCTATGATTCTATGATTCCATGATTCTATGATTCCATGATTCTATGATTCCATGATTCCATGATTCTATGATTCCATGATTCTAGGATTCTATGATTCCATGATTCTATGATTCCATGATTCCATGATTCTATGATTCTATGATTCCATGATTCTATGATTCCATGATTCCATGATTCTATGATTCTATGAACAGGTCTTTAGAAAGAACCCTGCTTCTTCCATTCCCAGCCCAAACCCAATCCCACTCTGATGACAGAAGACCTCCATACCTTTGGGCTGCATTGTCAGAACAGAAGGACCTGAGCCAGAGAAGTGTCACACACTTCGGTCCCTCCCTTCCCCCACCGAAGGTGACAGTAACCTTCCAGCAGCAGAGCTCCTTCCTCAGCCATCACTTTCAATTTAGCTCTCCTGCAGGGTAGAACAAGTGGGAAGTGACTCTCCCAGCTCCAGCAGCTCTCCTGAGCAGGTTGCCCACAGGCTCATCGAGAGCCTCCATCCTGGCAGCCGGGGGCTGGCAGAGCACAGCCTGCAGGAGCGGCAGGCAGCTGCCAGCCCTGCATGCAGCCTGCTGCCTCTCAGGCCTTCAATCAGAGGCAGATTCCTTCCTCTGTGTGCACAGATAAAACCCTGACCATCTTCCTTAGTTTTCTTTTCCTTTTTGTCCTTTTTTTCTGTTTTTTTCCCCCCCTTTTTGTTCTCCCCATTTGCTTTCCATTTTCTTCTCCTTTCTTTGATTTCCATCTGGGAAGTTGGCTGAGGAGGCAAAGTGAATTGCACAGCTCCCACTTTTGCAATGAGAGAGAGGCAATTTCAATTGATTTAAAGGAAGGAGCAGCTCGGGTAATGATCACAGAAAGAGGCTGAAATTAGTCAATAAATAAAGTGCAACATCTCCTCCTGCCTCCACTTTCATTAGATGAGAGGCACGGGGGGATGAGCTCCTCCAGCACTCACACCTAGGCAGCCTCCATCCGAGGGGCATCTGAACGGGCTGGCCCTGGGCACAGGAGGTCCTGCAATAGCTGCTGGGGCCGTGGGGTGACTGTTCAGGACTTCATTGGGGAGGGGTGATGATTGTGGTCACTTCTGGGCCCCTCACTTCAAGAAGGACATAGGAGAGGGTCCAGAGAAGGGCAATGAAACTGAATAGAGCAGAGCAGAGCAGAGCAGAGCAGAGCAGAGCAGAGCAGAGAATAGAATAGAATAGAATAGAATAGAATAGAATAGAATAGAATAGAATAGAATTAACCAGGTTGGAAAAGACCTCAAAGATCATCAGCTGTGACCTATCACCCTACACCATCTGATCAACTGAACCATGGCACCAAGTGCCTCATCCAGGCCTTCCTAAACATCATTCCCACAGCCTGCCCAGATACCAACATCCACTCCCATCCCTGAGCTCCTCCCTGCACAGGTAAACTCTGGGCTTCCACGAGCATGCTGCAGTGGGTTTGCACCTCCAGCACTGCAGCAGGACTCTCAGAGCCCCCAACCTCTCACCCAACACCATCTGATCAACTAAAGCCATGGCACTGAGCAACCCATCCAGTCTCTTCCTAAATACCTCCAGGGATGGGGACTCCACCACCTCCCTGGGCAGCACATCCCAGTGGCCAATCTCTCTTGCTGGGAAGAACTTTCTCCTCACCTCCAGCCTAAACCTCCCCTGGCACAGCTTGAGACTGTGTCCTCTTGTTCTGCTGCTGCTTGCCTGGCAGAAGAGCCCAACCCCCACCTGGCTCCAACCTCCCTGCAGGGAGCTGCAGAGAGCAAGAAGGTCTCCCCTGAGCCTCCTCTTCTGCAGGCTAAGCAACCCCAGCTCCCTCAGCCTCTCCTCCCAGGGCTGTGCTCCAGACCCCTCCCCAGCTGAGGGGTAAGCTCTGGAGAACAGGGCTGGGGAGGAGCAGCTCAGGGAGCTGGGGCTGTTCAGTCTGGGGAAGAGGAGGCTGAGGGAAGACCTCATTGCTCTTTACAATTCCCTGAGAGGAAGCTGGAGAGAGGTGGGATTTGGGCTCTTTTCCCTAGTAGGAAGTGATGGAAGCAGATTAAATGGCCTGAAACTGTGCCAGGGGAGGGTTAGGTTGGAGATCAGGAAAAATTCCTTTGCTGTAAGAATGGTCAGGGATTGGCACAGGCTGCCCAGGGAGGTGGTGGAGTCCCCATCCCTGGAGGTGTTCAAGAAACCTGTGGCCATGGTGCTGGTGGGCCACATTTTAGTGGCCATGGTGGGGCTGGGTTGATGTTGGACTTGCTAATGACAGAGTCACAGGGTGTTAGGGTTTGGAAGGAACCCCTGGAGATCATCCAGTCCAACCCCCCTGCCAAAGCAGGAGCGTGAACATGGCACTGTGGGCCATGGTGTAATGGCCATGGTGGTGGTGGGTTGATGGTTGGACTTGGAGGTCTTTCCCAAGCCAAGCAACTCTACAGCTCTGCTCCTGGTGTGAGCTAAGCTGCGGCACTCTCAGCTGCCCTTTGCTGGCAACACCAGAGGCTCTGCAAACCCAGCCTGTGTCAAACTCACTGTTGGTATTCCCATCATACAGCTGGAAATGCTTTGGGGGCTGGGTGAGCTGAGCTGCTGGAGGTGGTGGCCCTCCTGGTTCAGACAGCAGGACAACCTTCAGCTCCCTGGGATGCCCTCCCACCGCCGCAGCCCTGCTCTTGCCCGATGGGGAGGAGGCACTGCAAGGGTGGGGAAGGGGAGGGAGGGGGCTGGGAAAAGTGTGGTGCCATTTGTGAACCACCTCAGGGCATACCAACCTTCAGGCACAGTTGGAGCTATAGGAAATCAATATTTAATACAGTTCATTTGCAATTCACAGGCACTGATGTCTTGGGCGAGGAATGGATTAACATTCACCCTACACCGAAATCGCTGCTCCCTGAGATCTTTAACTACACATCCTCTGCAAATGGCAATTTATTATCTCAGGCCCATGAAGTGGAAGGAGAAAGAGAGGGGAGCTGGAGCTCTAAAGGTGTCATAATCTTCTGTTTCATTTATCCAACACATACAGAGCTTTCCCTCCACGGAACCACTTTTGCCACGAGGTTTTCAGGTGGACCTCTGCCACTGCAGTGCTTGCAAATATCCAAGGGGTGGCTGTCAGGAGGTTGGGGCCAGACTCTTCTCAGTGGTGCCCAGATATAGAATCATAGAATCATAGAATCAACAAGGTTGGAAAAGACCTCAAAGCTCATCAAATCCAAGCTGCCACCCAACACCTCCTGACAACTAAACCATGGCTCCAAGTGCCACATCCAATCCCCTCTTGAACACCTCCAGGGATGGGGACTCCACCACCTCCCTGGGCAGCACATCCCAGTGGCCAACAGCTCTCTCTGGGAAGAACTTTCTCCTCATCTCCAGCCTAAACCTCCCCTGGCACAGTTTGAGACTGTGTCCTCTTGTTCTGCTGCTGCTTGCCTGGCAGAAGAGACCAACCCCCACCTGGCTCCAACCTCCCTGCAGGGAGTTGCAGAGAGCAAGAAGGTCTCCCCTGAGCCTCCTCTTCTCCAGGCTAAGCAACCCCAGAGACCTGGGGACACCCAGGGGTCTCCTGTGCCTACCACCCTTCATGGTCAGTGGAGAGTTGGACTTGATGATCTCTTTGATTCCCTTCCACCCCCTGACACCCTGTGATGCTGTGAGAGATCCAGGCTCTTCCAGGGCACCTTGAGTTTTTCCTTAAGTAGAACTCTAAACTCAGTTAAATGAGTCCTGCCTGTTCACTTCTCCTGGGCATGAAAGGAGCTGAGGGTGACAGCTGAGGACATCTGCTCTGTAAATACAGAATGTGAAGTGACTGGAGCCCCACCAACACAACCCTGCCTCCTGCAGAGGTAGAGAGGTGACAGGGAGGGGTGAGCTCCACGTGGACCTGGAACGTGACTGAAGAGAGTGCCCAAAGCCAGGCTGTAGGAGGCTGAAACACATTTTGCAAGGGAAAGGCTGAGGCAAGACTTTTATTTTGAGAGGTGGGTGATATTTTTAGATTAACTTTGTTTCATTGTCCCCTCCCCCTCCCCCTCCCCCTTGCTGAAAGACTCAGAGCTAGGGTGAGCATTTGAAATGAAACTGGCAGCTGAAAAGCCACTCCAAGAGCTGGGGGCTGCACTTCGGTCCCAACAACCCCAGGCACTGCTACAGGCTGGGGGCAGAGTGGAGAAGAGGAGGCTCAGGGGAGACCTTCTTGCTCTCTGCAACTCCCTGAAGAGAGGTTGTAGCCAGGTGGGGGTTGGTCTCTTCTGCCAGGCAAGCAGCAGCAGAACAAGAGGACACAGTCTCAAGCTGTGCCAGGGGAGTTTCAGGTTGGATGTTAGGAGGAAGTCCTACACAGAGAGAGTGATTGCCCATTGGAATGGGCTGCCCAGGGAGGTGGTGGAGTCACCATCATTGGAGGTGTTTAGGAGGAGACTTGATGGGGTGCTTGGTGCCATGGTTTAGTTGATTAGGTGGTGTTGGATTATAGGTTGGATGTGATAATCTCACAGGTCTCTTCCAATTTAGTCTATTCTATTCTATTCTATTCTATTCTATTCTATTCTATTCTATTCTATTCTATTCTATTCTATTCCATTCCATTCCATTCCATTCCATTCCATTCCATTCCATTCCTGAGTGGCTGGGAGCAGCCAGGCAGAAAGGGACCTGGGGAGACTGGTGGACAGCAGCTGAACATGAGGCAGCAGTGTGCCCAGGGGGCCAAGAAGGCCAAGGGCATCCTGGCCTGCAGCAGGAAGAGTGTGGCCAGCAGGAGCAGGGAAGTCCTTGTGCCCTGTGCTCAGCACTGCTGAGGCCACACCTTGAGTCCTGTGTCCAGTTCTGGGCTCCTCAGGTTAGGAAAGATGTTGAGCTGCTGGCAGGTGTCCAGAGAAGGGCAAGAAAGCTGGGGAGGGGTCTGGAGCACAGCCCTGGGAGGAGAGGCTGAGGGAGCTGGGGTTACTTAGCCTGGAGAAGAGGAGGCTGAGGGGAGACCTTCTTGCTCTCTCCAACTCCCTGCAGGGAGGTTGGAGCCAGGTGGGGGTTGGTCTCTTCTGCCAGGCACCCAGCAGCAGAACAAGAGGACACAGTCTCAAGCTGTGCCAGGGGAGGTTTAGGCTGGAGGGGAGGCAAAAGTTCTTCCCAGCAAGAGAGATTGGCCACTGGGATGTGCTGCCCAGGGAGGTGGTGGAGTCCCCATCCCTGGAGGTGTTCAAGAGGGGCTTGGATGTGGCACTTGGAGCCAGGGTTTAGTTGTCAGGGAGGTGTTGGGTGCCAGGTTGGACTCGGGGGGGTGGTGTTTCAGAATTTCTTTCTATTCCAAACAGACTCTGCATTTGTGGGGGAAGGAAAAAAAAAAAACCCAACAAATAAACAAATAAAAGAAGCCTTGAACAAAGCCTCTGGTTTTATGGGGGTGGGTGGGGTGGAAATGAATAAATAAATGAATAAAAGAAGTATTGACAAACTCAACCTCCCCACACAGTCCCCCTCCCCCAGATGAAACATTTCAATTATGGATCCTGTGAAATTGGCTGCTTCTCTTTTGTGTCTTCCTCCTGTTGTTTTCTGCCTTTTCTCTGCTGGTTTGTCTCAGGAGCTCCTGAAAATAGTCTCCATTGTCAGCTTGCCTCCCCCTCGCCCACCAGCACCGAGGCAACGTCTGGTTTTCTCGTGGGGAAAGGGAAAACCACACCACACCACGGCAAAACAAAAGCCTCAACCCACCACGCAGCCAACCAGGTGTTGCTGGAGCTCTGTTGGTGACCCGGGGGGTCCTTCTGGACGTGCTGCACCTGCAGCTTAAACAATGCCTCGGCAGGAATAGCTCCGCTCGATTGCAGAGCCCATCGGCCAGACAATGAGGGCTGCTGCGCCCAGCACAGCGTCACAGCACGGCAGGGCTTGGATAGGACCTCCGTGCTCAGCCAGCCCAACCCCCCCTGCCAGAGCAGGGGCACCCAGGGCGGGTCACACAGGAACACATCCAGAAGGGGTTTGGAAGTCTGCAAAGGAGACTCCACAGCCTCTCTGGGCAGCCTGCTCCAGGGCTCCAGCACCCTCACACCAAAGAATTTTCTCCTCCTGTTGAGGTGGAACCTCCTGGGTTACAGTTTGTGCTCATTGTTCCCTGTCCTATCACTGGACATCACCACAAAGAGCCTGGCCCCTTCATCCTGACACCTGCATCCTGGCACCTGCATCCTGACACCTGCATCCTGACACCTGCATCCTGACATCTGCATCCTGGCCCCTTCATCCTAACACCTTGATCCTGGCCCCTTCATCCTGGCCCCTTCATCCTGACACCTTCATCCTGGCCCCTTCATCCTAGCCCCTTCATCCTAACACCTTGATCCTGGCCCCTTCATCCTGGCCCCTTCATCCTGACACCTTCATCCTGGCACCTTCATTCTGGCCCCTTCATCCTGGCTCCTTCATCCTGGTCCTTCATCCTGACCCCCACCCCTCAGATATTTATAGGCGCTGATCCGATCCCCTCTCAGCCTTCTCTTCTCAAGGCTTCCTTCTGCTGAGCCTCCTCTCTTCCAGCCTCCTCATTCCCCCTGGAAGGCTGGCAGCAAAGACAAGGCAGCCTGCTTGAGCAGTGGATTTCATCAAGTTTCCTCTGCTCACTCCAGAATCTTTGTTGTAGCAGCAGGAGGCCACAACCCAGGCTGAGCAAAAGGCAGATTACAGCTCTGGGGAACCACTAAGCATGAAGTGGAGGGGACCTGCTGATGCCCATGGCTGTGATGACCTCCAGGCATGGCTGTGGTCTCTCTGGTGATGCAGGGTCAAAAGCTGTGCTGTTGTAAGCCCAGGATGCTGAGCTGCACAGTGCTTTGCTCACCAGTGTCACTGCCTGCTCTCTTGGGGTTGGTTAGCTTCCATTCATAGAGCCATTGGATGGTTTGGGTTGGAAGAGACCTTTAAGATCATCAACCCCAACCATTTCCCCATGAATGAGGAAGGTGATGAGACTCTGGAATAGGCTGCCCAGGAAGGTTGTAGTGTTCAAGGTCAGGTTGGATGAGGCCTTGAGCAGCTGAGACTGGTTGAGAGGTGTCCCTGGGCATGGCAGTGAGGTTGGAGGAGATGATCTCTGAGGTCCCTTCCAACCTGAGCCATTTAACCCAGCACTGCTGGGTCACACTCCTTGGCTAGGGGATGAGCGTGGCTCAGTGCAGCAGGACTCTGCTCCAGCTGCGGTGCTCCCAGGCAGGGATCCTAAGAGTATTAAGGGACAGGAATGCAGAGCTGGGGCCTGCTCACAGCTCATTTGATCTGATTTAGCTTTCTGCAGAGCACAGTTGTCTCTCCTGAGAAGTCTTGGCCCCATTTCTTCTATCTGTTGGACGAGGAACTGGAACTGTTTGGACATTCTTGTTCAAACACAGCAACATTAAAGTTGTTTTCAGTCCTAT
Organism: Melanerpes aurifrons; assembly: GCA_011125475.1. Lineage (NCBI taxonomy): Eukaryota > Metazoa > Chordata > Aves > Piciformes > Picidae > Melanerpes > Melanerpes aurifrons. The sequence goes on along the minus strand of WWNC01000063.1, from coordinate 484,953 downwards.
CAGTGGTCAAATAACAGCCACTGCTGAGCTCAGCCAAGGCTTGTATCCTCTGCTTGCCAAATGTGTTACTTGCAAATCTGTTCTTCCCTCTCTCCTCCACCTGGGATGTTGCTGGTGGTGGAAGGAAACTTTTTTAACTCTTGTGGCTCTGTGGTTGTTAGCAGCTTGGCAATGCAGGCAAGCCCATCTCCAGAGCACATTCTCACTTCCACAGCATGTGCAGGGCAAAGGGTGCAATCCCCTGGCCTCTAAATCACCTCCTGGTTCCCCTCCCAAAGGGCTACCAGGGCTAGAATGGCCTGGGAAAAATTTGGCACCACCTACTCCAGGCTGCCACGTGCTGGAGAATCAAATCAAAGGATGCAGTGGGTTGGAAAGGATCTCTAGGGGTCCCCTGGAGTACTGCACCCAATTCTGGAGCCCCTATTACAAGAGGAATCTGGAGGTGCAGGAAGGTGTCCAGAGAAGGGCCAGAAGGATGAGCAGAGGGCTGGAGCTGCTCTGCTGTGAGGACAGACTGAAGGAGTTGGGGCTGTTCAGTCTGGAGAGGAGAAAACTCTGAGGTGACCTCATTGTGGCCTTCCAGGATCTGAAGGGGGCTACAGGAAGGCTGGGGAGGGACTGCTCAGGATCTCAGGGAGTGATAGGACTAGGGGGAATGGAATGAAGCTGGAGGTGGGGAGATTGAGGCTGGAGGGGAGGAGGAAGTTCTTCCCCATGAGAGTGGTGAAGCCCTGGGATGGGTTGTCCAGGGAGGTGGTTGAGGCCCCAGCCCTGGAGGTGTTTGCAGCCAGGCTGGCTGAGGCTGTGGCCAGGCTGCTCTAGTGTGGGGTGTCCCTGCCCATGGCAGGGGGGTTGGAACTGGCTGATCCTTGTGGTCCCTTCCACCCCTGACTGATTCTATGATTCTATGACCTTGTCCATAGCCCCTGCAGTCAGCAGGGACATCCCCAAACAGATCAGGTTGCTTTAGAGCCCCATCAAGCCTGACCTTGAATGTTTCCAGGGCTGGGACCTCCATCACCTCCTTGGGCAACCTGTTCCAGTGTTCCACCACCCTCACAGCAAAGATCTTCCTCCTACTGCCCAATCACTATCTCCCCTGCTGTAGTTTCAAACCACTGCTCCTTGTCCTGGTGCTACAAACCTTGTCAAAAGTCCCTCCCCAGCCTTCTTGTAGGCTCCCTTCAGCTGCTGGAAGGCTGCTCAAAGATCCACCCAGAGCCTTCATTTCTCAGACAGGACAGGAAGATGTTAGGTCATGGCTGGACCTGGTGAGCTTAAGGCCTTTTCCAGGCAGGTGATTCTGTGGCTCTCAGTGGAAGCAGGCAGGCTCTGCAGCACAGCAGCACTGCTCTTGCTGCCTCCCTCCCTTTGCCCTGGCATTTCTTCACACCATTTTCACCATGAGGAGAGGGAAACCCCCTGCACCGCCACTCCCCCACCTGAGGAAGCTGCTGTTAGCACTCCAAGGTGAGAAGCCCATTGGTTTTCTTGTGCTTGCCTGGTGCCTGCTCAGTGCCATTGCATGTCTAAACCACATGGCCAGGGTGGCAGAGGGCTGTGGCAAAAGAGGACACAGGCTTTGCAGCCCCCAAGGCCAGTGGCAGCCTGGGCAGCATCAGAAGCAGCGTGGCCAGAGGTGGAGAGAGGGGATCCTGCCCCTCTGCTCTGCTCTGCTGGGACCTCACCTGCAGGGCTGTGTCCAGATATGGGGCCCCCAACACAAGAGACACATTGACCTGCTGGAGAGGGTCCAGAGGAGGCCACAAAGATGATCAGAGGTTGGAGGATCTCTCCTACAGGCTGAAAGAATTGAATCAGTTCAGGCTGGAGAGGAGAAGGTGCTGGGGAGACCTGGTAACATTGCAATATCTGAAAGAGACTTACAGGCAGGCTGGGGAGGGAGTGTTCAGAAGGGCCTGTGGGGATGGGACAAGGAGTAATGGTTTGAAACTGGAGCAGGGGAGATTTAGGTTGGCCATCAGGAGGAAGTTCTGCACAATGAAGGTGGTGAGACACGGGAAGAGGCAGCCCAGGGAGGTGGTTGAGGCCCCAAGACCAAACTTGATGTGGCTCTGGGCAGCCTGCTGTAGTTGGAGCTGTCCCTGCTGAGTGCAGGGGATTTGGACAAGATGACCTTGGAGGGTCCCATCCAGCCTGGTGCAATCAGTGAGTTTGGGTGCCAAGAGAGGATCAGGGAGCAGGGTCCCGTGGTTGGATGGAAAGAAGATGCACAACCTTGCTTGCCCCACTGCCAGACTCCAACTGGTGCCACTCTGATTCACCTTTCACCACCTCCAGGCTGAGAAAAGTGCAGGGGGAGGAGGGGGAAATTGTGTCTTAAAGCTGCAGGTGCAGGCTTTGACCTTGAGCTAATCTGCCACCAATTCACTCAAGGTGGTTAATGGGAAGGTTGGTTTGAGCACAGCCCTCCCCTAAACCTCTGCTCCAGAGGAGGAACACCCCTGGCTCTGCAGGGCAGAGCACACACATTCATACTCTGCTGTTAATCTGCAGGGAGTGACCAGGTTGGCAGAGCTAATTGGCAATCAATTAACTGCAGGTTAGGAGAAGACCAAGCAGAAAGAAAAGCCTCTGCTGCATGGGGTGGCCTTGCCCTGGCTGCCTTCTGCCTTTCTTTGAGGCTCCACTGCTCAAGACAACTCCCAAACAACCTGAAAGGAGGTTGGAGTGAGGTGGGGGTAGGTCTCTTAAGCCTTGTATCAGGTGAGAGAGGGAGAGAAAATGGCCTGAAATTGTGCCAGGGGAGGTTTGGGTTGGAGATTAGGGGAAATTTCTCTGCTGCAAGAGTGGTCAGGGACTGGCACAGGCTGCCCAGGGAGGTGGTGGAGTCCCCAGCCCTGGAGGTGTTCAAGAACCCTGTGGCCATGGCACTTGGGGCCAGGGTTTAGTGGCCATAGTGGGGCTGGGTTGATGGTTGGACTGGGTGGTCTCAGAGGTGGTGGAGTCCCCATCCCTGGAGGTGTTCAAGAGGGGATTGGATGTGGCACTTGGTGCCATGGTTTAGTCAGGAGGTCTGTGGTGCCAGGTTGGACTCGATGATCTTTGAGGTCTCTTCCAACCTTGGTGACTGTGATTCTGAGGTCTTCCCCACCTGATAGAATTCTGTGACTCTGTTCTGTGTGGGTGATGGAGACTCAGTGCTGCAAAGCACTCAGGATCCCAGAGTCATTTTGCCTGGAAGAGATCATTAAGACCCTTGAGTCCAACCATTCTCTAACTCTACCAAGTGTGGTGCTAAGCCATGTCCCTCAGCACCACAGCCCTGCCTCTTTGAAACACCTCCAGGGAGGAGGGGGATTGATGGTCCTGATGATCCAAACACTCCCCACCAGCAAGTCAGAGCCTTGTGCTGCTTCACCAGTGCTCCAAGACTGCTCTGTGATGTCCAGCTGCTGCCACACTCAGTGAACAGACAGAAACTGTGGAGTTTGCTACCAGGGTTGAGTGAATTAATGCTGGGATGACAGAAGCAGAAGAGAGCCTTTGACATCAGGCTTGTGAGAGGGACCCAGGGAGCTGCTTTCAGCTCTTGCTGTTAGGAGAGTCCAAGGGGCAGGTCGCAGCTGCTGATGCTGTGCCACTTCTCTCCATCCTAGAGTCAGCTGCAGCTTCAGGGGACTGAGGCAGCTTCAGGGGACTGAGGCAGCTCAGCCCAGATCCCTTTGATCAGGACTTGCTTGAAGTCCCCTCACAGCAGGGAGAGCTTCAGTCAGCCTCGAAAGAGACAGCTGCTGGGGTTACCTCTGACTGGCTGTCACTTGGCAGAGAGGCCTCAGAGGAGCCCTGCTGGCTCTGTGTCAGGGCAGAGCACCTCAGCTCTTCCCCTGTGTGCTAAACATGACCCCAGAAAAGCTCTGGGTGGAACAGGCACATCAGCTACAGCCATTCCCTCTGTCCTTCCCTCCCTTTAGCTATCTCCCAGTTGTCACTCACAGGTCATGCCAGGACACTAAGGCTCTTGAAGGTGTCCAGAGAAGGGCAAGAAAGCTGGGGAGGGGTCTGGAGCACAGCCCTGGGAGGAGAGGCTGAGGGAGCTGGGGTTGCTTAGCCTGCAGAAGAGGAGGCTGAGGGGAGACCTTCTTGCTCTCCCCAACTCCCTGCAGGGAGGTTGGAGCCAGGTGGGGGTTGGTCTCTTCTGCCAGGCAAGCAGCAGCAGAACAAGAGGACACAGTCTCAAGCTGTGCCAGGGGAGGTTCAGGCTGGAGGTGAGGAGAAAGTTCTTCCCAGAGAGAGTTGATAGCCATTGGGATGTGCTGCCCAGGGAGGTGGTGGAGTCCCCATCCCTGGAGGTGTTCAAGAGGGGCTTGGATGTGGCACTTGGTGCCATGGTTTAGTTGTCATGAGGTGCTGGGTGACAGGTTGGACTTGATGAGCTCTGAAGACTCTTCCAACCTTATTGATTCTCTGATTCTATGACTGAGTGCAATCCCCACTCCACCAGAGCCAGCTCCTCCTTCCAGAGAGAGTGCAAAAGAGGCAGGAAGAGTCAGATTGTGAGGCAGGAGCACTGCCAAGGCATGGCTCAGGCCAGCAGAAGCTCCAGATCAGGCCCAGAACCAGCCTGGGAGCAACCTCTGGGCACTGAGTTTGGCTGACTCAGGACACTCCTTGCTGCCAGCAGCGGTTAGCTCCCTGCAGCATGTCCTGCCTGCTCAAGGACCACCTGTCATCTCCAGGAGCCAACTATTAAATCCAGCACTAGTTTTGTGCAGAAAACTGTTCATGTGTCTCTAAACTTCCATTTCCAAGCCATTAACTGGATCAATATACAACAGTTATCTTTAACCTTAATGTCGTCGCTGCTCTCTCTACAATTTGCTCTCTGTTCCACTCACTTTGGCTCTTGCTGGGTGGACAGAAGTATGCAAAGCCCTGGCACTGTCTGGAGCCATTGACACATCCCTGGCTGTGGTTTCCCTCTGAAGGAGTCAGCTGACCCCCAGCTCAGATATTCCCTCAGTGCTCAGCCTGGTGGATGTGGGGCAGGCTGTGGATGGAGTCTGCCTGGACTCCAGCAGGGCCTTTGGCACTGTCCCCCACAGCAAGGCCAAGCTGGCAGCCCCTGGCTTGGACAGCAGCACTCTGAGCTGGGTTAGGAACTGGCTGCAGGGCTGAGCCCAGTTCTTCCCAGCAAGAGAGATTGGCCACTGGAATGTGCTACCCAGGGAGGTGGTGGAGTCCCCATCCCTGGAGGTGTTAAAGAGGGGATTGGATGTGGCACTTGGAGCCATGGTTTAGTTGTCAGGAGGTGTTAGTCCCCATCCCTGGAGGTGTTAAAGAGGAGACTGGATAGAGTGCTTGGTGCCATGGTTGAGTTGATCAGATGGTGTTGGGTGACAGGTTGGACTTGATGATCTTTCAGGCCTTTTCCAGCCTTATTGATTCTATGTTTCTATGATTCTGTGACAGAGCCTCAGCTGAAGTGTTTGGATTAGGAGCCCTCTTTAGATGTGGTGACTGAGCTCAGGCTCACAGAGGAAAGAAAAGTCCTTCCAGAGGGACTTTGTTCCAGCCAGAGCAAGACACTTGCTGTCCTGGGCTGTACAACGATTTGTTGCTCCTTCTTCCCACCAGGCTCCTCACTTAGGTGCTTCAGTTCGAAGCATTAAGTTAGGTGGGATGTGTCCAGGCTCTTGAGACTTCTCCTTGGCTCAGAGCCTGGAGTTTTCAAGCCTCTGGCATTATTCTAGCACCATAAAAAAACAATAATAACAACTAAACCACCTGTTCTGGGGACCATCTGTCTCGGGGGGGGGAAGTATAAAACATGATGGATGTAGGTCTGGAAAGGACATTCCAGCTGACTGCACCCTGAGAACCATTAGCACCATTGGATGAGGCTACCAAGAGTCACTTTTAGGTTTTATATATGAGGAGAGGAAGAGGAGAGGAAGAGGAGAGGAAGAGGAGAGGAAGAGGAGAGGAGAGGAGAGGGAGAGGAGAGAGAAGAGGAGAGGGAAGAGGAGAGGAAGAGGAGAGGAAGAGGAGAGGAGAGGAGAGGAAGAGGAGAGGAGAGGAGAGGAAGAGGAGAGGAAGAGGAGAGGAGAGGAGAGGAAGAGGAGAGGGAGAGGAGAGGAGAGGAGAGGAGAGGAGAGGAAGAGGAGAGGAAGAGGAGAGGAGAGGGAGAGGAAGAGGAGAGGAAGAGGAGAGGAAGAGGAGAGGAAGAGGAGAGGAAGAGGAGAGGAAGAGGAGAGGAAGAGGAGAGGAAGAGGAGAGGAAGAGGAGAGGAAGAGGAGAGGAAGAGGAGAGGAAGAGGAGAGGAAGAGAGGAAGAGGAGAGAAGAGAGAGGAAGAGGAGAGGAAGAGGAGAGGAAGAGGAGAGGAAGAGGAGAGGAAGAGGAGAGGAAGAGGAGAGGAAGAGGAGAGGAAGAGGAGAGGAAGAGGAGAGGAAGAGGAGAGGAAGAGGAGAGGAGGAGAGGAAGAGAGACCAGGTTGGAAAAGACCTTCAAAATCATCAAGTCCAACCTATCATCCAACACCATCTAATCAACTCAACCATGGCACCAAGCACCCTATCAAGTCTCCTCCTAAGCACCTCCAGGGATGGTGACTCCACCACCTCCCCGGGCAGCACATTCCACTGGGCAATCACTCTCTGTGTAGAATTTCTTCCTAGGAGGTTGTGGTAGATGACCTCCAAGGTCCCTTCCAGCCTAAGCCACTCTGTGATCATTATGAAAGCAAATATTTCCTTCCAGGAATCACAGAGTCACCAAGGTTGGAAGAGACCTCAAAGATCATCAAGCCCAACCTGTCACCACAGACCTCATGACTAAACCATGGCACCAAGCTCCCCAGGTCCTTGAGCTGTAGCAGAGAGTCCCCAGATCCTCTCCAGCACCACAGGGCTCAGCGGAGCTGCCGCAGGAGCAGCTGCTGAGGGGAACTCTGCTTTTCCAGCTGGCTTGTTGTGAGGGATTTGAAGGCTGGGGGTTTATTTTCCACATGATACATTGCAAAGCAGTACCAGAGGGGAGGGGAAGGGGGGCAGGGCTGTAAACAAAGGAATAATTGGATAGCTGCTCGTGGCCTGGAGCAGCCATTTTTAATTGGGTGCTCAGCTCTGCCTGGTTTGTGCTTTCCTCAGTGGCTGCTACTGAGACAAGGTAAACAAGCTGGGGGAGAGAAAACAGAGAACACTGAGCTGCTGGAGAGGAACCATTCTAGCCAGCTTATTTGAAAGGGATAGGATAGAATGGAATGGAATGGAATGGAATGGAATGGAATGGAATGGAATGGAATGGAATGGAATGGAATGGACAAGGTTGGAAAAGATCTTTGAGATCATCAAGTCCAACCTCTCACCCAGCACCATCTGATCAACTAAACCATGGCACCAAGTGCCTCATCCAGTCTCCTCTTAAACATCTTGCCATGGTCTGGTAGGCATGAGGTCTTGGGTGATAGGTTGGACTTGATGATCTTTGAGGTCATTTCCAACGTTATTGATGCTATGATTCTATGATCTCCAGGGATGGGGACTCCACCACCTCCCTGGGCAGCACATTCCAGTGGCCAATCTCTCTTGCTGGGAAGAATTTCCTCCTCACCTCCAGCCTAAACCTCCCCTGGCACAGCTTAAGACTGTGGCCTCTTGTTCTGGTGCTGAATGCCTGGGAGAAGAGACCAACCCCCACCTGGCTCCAACCTCCCTGCAGGGAGTTGCAGAGAGCAAGAAGGTCTCCCCTCAGCCTCCTCTTCTGCAGGCTAAGCAACCCCAGCTCCCTCAGCCTCTCCTCACTGAGAGAGTCATTTGACATTGGAATGTGCTGCCCAGGGAGGTGGTGGAGTCCCCATCCCTGGAGGTGTTCAAGAGGGGATTGGATGTGACACTTGGTGCCATGGTTTAGTCAGGAGGTCTGTGGTGACAGGCTGGACTTGATGATCTTTGAGGTCTCTTCCAACCTTGGTGATTCTGTGATGAAGAGACCAGATCCAAAGGAATATTTTCTTGAGCAATGCTGAGCAAAGAAGAGGGAATGCAGCACAAAGGAAGAAGAAGCTGGGACAAGTTTCCCCAGAAGCAGTGTGTTAAATACAGCCTCTGGATTGTCTCATCATTAGCATTGGTAGCTGAGCTAAAGGCAATCAGATCTCATGGTTCAATACATGGTTCAATACAGAACTGCTGCAGGCATCTGGAGTGAAGCCTCTTTCCCTCTCCATGGCACTGCACAATTAATCAGCAATGCTAGTAACAAGAAAGCAATTTCCAGGAGTTAATTCAGGAGACCTGGCTTCTGTTCCATCACTGATCCTCTCTTGCCACAGGCAAGGCCTGCCCCTGCTGTGTGCCTCAACTTCCCACTGCTGTGGAAGATGAAGACGCTGTCTTGTCTTGAAGACAGCATCAGGAGCTGCTGTGAGGACCACTGCTCATTAGTGAGGGATTGTAAGGCTTGGGATTGTCTTCCTGGGAAGCCTGGAGGGCTGGCATGATGAGCTCCGAGTTCCTCTTGCATGGAAGGCAGACTTCACCTGGAGCAGCTGCTTCTCCTCAGCCCTGCCCTCCTCTTTTGTGCCTGTAATCAAACCCATTCAAACAAATTAGCTTTAAATTGAAAAAAAGGGGAGGCAAGCCCACGCTGAACACATTTTGCATCAGTTCAGTGGAGGGATAATTACAATTCTTCATCTGTCAGGTGGTGTTTTACAGCCCCTGGCTCCAGTTTCACCCCGCGACGGTGCAGCGACGGAAGGCTCACCGACGCCTGGCCCCACACTGGCTGCCTTCCCCAGCTGCCTGGGCTGCTCCTCCCCTGAGTTCTGAACTGTGCCTGATGGGAGGTTATCATTAGTCCAGAACCCAGGCTGGAGATGGCAATTTGCTTCTCATTAGAGGTGAAACTTCAAACTGTTTCCCCACTGTTTGCCCTGAGAGATGCCAGGTGACGTTGCTGCAGCTCGGAAGGAAATGAATTCGATCGGCAGAGCCTGGAAGGCTCCAGGCAAGGATGTTGGTAGGGGAGAGCTTTTCTTCAGCTGCCTGCTTTGAAGGTGACTGCCTGTGATAAATGGCTGTTAGTTGTTTGTATCTGATGCTGGCTCTGGGGAACCAGCTGGAGCAAAGCGGTGGCCCGAGCGTGGTTCCTGATGAGCTGAGTCAGAGGAGCAGCCCCCACGCGCGGCAGAGCAGGGGGAGCGAGGAATGATTAACCCTGGAGAGCAAACTCCTCTTCCATGCCTGCCGGCTCCTGCACGCCCTGGCAGTGCTCAGATGAGTTTCTGGAGGAGTCACAGTCCACTGGTGCTGTGCTGGCAGCTCTGCTCTCCAACTCAGTGCTGAGTGCCTGGGATGTGACTGAGCAGGCTCTCAGCAGCAGAGATCCCAAGCTTGCTTGAGTCAGTGGAGTCCTTCATTAGCAAGTGAGCACCAGAAAAGGTTGAGGAGCCCTTAGTCCATGTTGATTAGAATAGAATAGACTAGAATAGAATAGACCAGACCAGGTTGGAAAAGACCTCAGAGATCATCAAGTCCAACCTATCACCCAACACCATCTAATCAACTAAACCATGGCTCCAAGTGCCTCAGCCAGGCTCTTCCTAAACCCCTCCAGGGATGGGGACTCCACCACCTCCCTGGGCAGCACATCCCAGTGGCCAATCTCTCTTGCTGGAAAGAATTTCTTCCTCACCTCCAACCTAAACCTCCCCTGGCACAGCTTGAGACTGTGTCCTCTTGTTCTGCTGCTGCTTGCCTGGCAGAAGACACCAACCCCCACCTGGCTACAACCTCCCTGCAGGGAGTTGGAGAGAGCAAGAAGGTCTCCCCTCAGCCTCCTCTTCTGCAGGCTAAGCAACCCCAGCTCCCTCAGCCCCTCCTCCCAGGGCTGTGCTCCAGACCCCTCCCCAGCTTTCTTGCCCTTCTCTGGACACCTTCCAGCAGCTCAACCTCTTTCCTAACCTCAGGAGCCCAGAACTGGACACAGGACTCAGGTGTGGCCTCAGCAGCGCTGAGTGCTTAGTGGGGCTTTGGTTGCAGAGTCCCCTGCTGCCCTCCCACAGAAAACAAAGGAAGGTGGAAAGGGGCAGGGAGAGGAGTTCCTGAGCTGAGAGGAAGGTATGCAGGAGGAAATTGAGTTCTGCAGAATCCTTTCTCAATAGGTGGGTGAATTCATTACAGCAAACCTCCCGAGAGCAATTGTGAGTGGCTAATAGAGTTTGAATGAAACTGATAGCCCTGCTCTGGAGTGCGTGGGAATAACAATCTCATTATGCCTCACAGGGCATCCCTTGCATTCAAAGGGGGATGTACTGGGTGCAGAGGGGGAGAGGAGTCACTGATTGAAGTGAGATAAGAAAGACTTACAGGAGAAACTTTGCAGAGTATAATTGCAAGTGAAAATAACTTCCCTTGTGAGAGCAATCACACTGTGTGGTCGTCTCAAAGAGAAAAAGGCAGGAGCTGGATTGCTCCACAGCGCAGCAGGGGCTCTGCAGAGCAAGCTCTGGGAGGGCCATGCAAGCTCTGTGGGGCAAAGGCAACACCTGGGAGGTCCATGCAAGATCTGTGGGGCAAAAGCAAGACCTGGGAGGTCCATGCAAGCTCTGTGGGGCAAAAGCAAGCTCTGTGGGGCAAGAATAAGCTCTGTGGGGCAAGAATAAGCTCTGTGGGGCAACAGCAAATCCTGTGAGGCAAGAACAAGCTCTATAAAGCAAGAACGAGCACTACAAAGTAAGAATCAGCTCTATAAAGCAAGAACAAGCCCCATGAAGAAAGAACCAGCTCTATAAAGCAAGAAAAAGCCCTGTGAAGCAAGAACAAGCACTACAAAGCAAGAACCAGCTCTATAAGGCAAGAACAAGCACTACAAAGCAAAAACCAGCTCTATAAGGCAAGAACAAGCCCTGTAAAGCAAGAACCAGCTCTATAAAACAAGAACAAGCTCTGTGGGGCAAGAACAAGCTCTATAAAGCAAAACCAAACTCTATAAAGCAAGGACAAGCCCTGTGAAGCAAGAACCAGCTCTATAAAGCAAGAACAAGCCTTGTGGGGCAAGAACAAGCTCTGTGGGGCAACAGCAAGCCCTGTGAGGCAAGAACCAGCTCTATAAAGCAAGAACAAGCCTTGTGAGGCAAGAGCAAGCTCTATAGAGCAAGAAAAAGCACTACAAAGCAAGAACTATCTCTATAAACCAAGAATAAGCCCTGTGGAGCAAGGACAAGCTCTATGAAGCAAGAACAAGCCCTGTGGAGCAAGAACCAGCTCTATGAAGCAAGAACAAGCCCTGTGGAGCAAGAACCAGCTCTATGAAGCAAGAACAAGCCCTGTGGAGCAAGAACCAGCTCTATGAAGCAAGAACAAGCCCTATGGGGCAAGAACCAGTTCTATGAAACAAGAACAAGCCCTGTGGAGCAAGAACCAGCTCTATAAAGCAAGGACAAGCCCTATGGGGCAAGGACCAGCTCTATAAAGCAAGAACAAGCCCTGTGGAGCAAGAACCAGCTCTGTAAAGCAAGGACCAGCTCTATGAAGCAAGAACAAGCCCTGTGGAGCAAGAACCAGCTCTATGAAGCAAGAACAAGCCCTATGGAGCAAGAACCAGCTCTGTAAAGCAAGGACCAGCTCTGTAAAGCAAGGACCAGCCCTATGGAGCAAGAACCAGCTCTATAAAGCAAGAACAAGCCCTGTGGAGCAAGAACCAGCTCTATGAAGCAAGAACAAGCCCTATGGAGCAAGAACCAGCTCTGTAAAGCAAGGACCAGCTCTATAAAGCAAGAACAAGCCCTATGGAGCAAGAACCAGCTCTATGAAGCAAGAACAAGCCCTATGGAGCAAGAACAAGCTCTATGAAGCAAGAACAAGCACTACGAAGCAAGAACAAGCACTACAAAGCAAGAACCAGCTCTATGAAGCAAGAACAAGCACTACAAAGCAAGAACCAGTTCTATGAAGCAAGAACAAGCCCTGTGGGGCATGAACCAGCTCTATAAAGCAAGAACAAGCACTACAAAGCAAGAACCAGCTCTATGAAACAAGAACAAGCACTACAAAGCAAGAACCAGCTCTATGAAACAAGAACAAGCACTACAAAGCAAGAACCAGCTCTATGAAGCAAGAACAAGCCCTGTGGGGCATGAACCAGCTCTATGAAGCAAGAACAAGCCCTGTGGATCATGAACCAGCTCTATAAAGCAAGAACAAGCCCTGTGGAGCAAGAACCAGCTCTATAAAGCAAGAACCAGCTCTATAAAGCAAGAACAAGCCCTGTGGAGCAAGAATCAGCTCTATGAAACAAGAACAAGCACTACAAAGCAAGAACCAGCTCTATGAAACAAGAACAAGCCCTGTGGATCATGAACCAGCTCTATAAAGCAAGAACAAGCACTACAAAGCAAGAGCCAGCTCTATGAAGCAAGAACAAGAGCTCTGAAATGGTCCTGCAGCAGCTGGAGCAAGGACAGTCTCCTGCCATTCCTACTGAGGAGGTAGCAGAGAAAGGCCACTTGGCCAGTGGCCTAGTGAGCTGTAGCCCTGATCAGAAGCTCATTAGCTGAGCTCATTTACAAAATGCATTGCACTGTTGCAGTGCCCAGGCATGGAATCCATCATGGTAATTATGACAGGGTGGCTGCAGTGGAGTGCTGGCTGTGCTCAGGGTGAGCAGGAGATAGTTCACCCTGGGACAGCTAAAGATAAGATCATCAAGGCAAGCAGAGTTCTGGGCTTCTGGGGGCTCCTTGTCTTTGGAGCAGCTTCTGTTCACCAGAATCATTCTGGGCCCTGAGGGGGCAGAGTGTACTGAGAGCTTTAAGTGCATCAGGAGGGAGAAGATAGGACCATGAGCTTCCTACATCATAGAATAAGGTTGGAAGAGACCTCGAAGATCATCAAGTCCAACCTGGCACCCAAGACCTCCTGACTACTAAACCATGGCATCAAGTGCCACGTCCAATCCCCTCTTAAACACCTCCAGGGATGGGGACTGGGCCAAGTATGGCAGAAGTGTGGCAGTATGGAGAGGGGCAGTGGCAATAGCTCAGGGTATGTGTGTGGCCCAGGGTGGATTAGCTTTGCCTAACCTGTGCTCATCTTTGGTCTGAGCTCCTCCTTGAGGTGTGATGCCCTCGATGGAATTGCCTGGAGGTGCAAAACCCTGTGAAGTCCAACCTCAGAGCAGGAGACACTGCTCCCCTTGTTTGTGACCTTATTGCTGTCTACAACTCTCTGAAGGGAGGTTGTAGCCAGGTGGGGGTTGGTCTCTTCTCCCAGACAACCAGCACCAGAACAAGAGGACACAGTCTCAAGCTGTGCCAGGGGAGGTTCAGGCTGGAGGTGAGGAGAAAGTTCTTTCCAGAGAGAGTTGTTAGCCATTGGAATGTGCTGCCCAGGGAGGTGGTGGAGTCCCCATCCCTGGAGGTGTTGAAGAGGGGATTGGATGTGGCACTTGGTGCCATGGTTTAGTCATGAGGTCTGTGGTGCCAGGTTAGACTTGATGATCTTTGAGGTCTCTTCCAACCTTGGTGATTCTGTGTGATTCTGTGTCCTCAGTGGCCACACAGCTACTGGCTCCTTCCCACGTGGAATTTAGCAGGAGCCAGCATGTGAATGAAAGCTCAGGGCCAGCTGTAGTGCTTTGATGAAAGGTTTGCTTCTCTGCAGCCAGCCAGGGCAGGCTTTCAGGTAGAAGCAGTCTCCCCTTTGTGTGTTGGGAAAAGCAGAGAGGCTTTCAAGGCAGACAAGCCAGTGTTCAGCTCTGGAATTAGAAGCATCAGCCTTGAAAGCTAAATCCAAGTAGGAGATGATTGCTCAGGGTTTAATTAGAGATGTATCAGTGAGTTCATCTGGGAGAGGAAAGGTAGGTGGCACATACGCAGCGGAGCGGATGTCAGCCGGAGGGAGAGATGTGCCAGCAGCCTCAGCTCCTAGTAGAGAAGTGCAGCCAGCTTACAGCCTGTGGGGCACAGGAAAGCTCCTCCTGATGAGTGCCTCACTGCAAATCATAGGATCATAGAATTGTCAAGGCTGGAAGGGACCTCAAGGATCAGCCAGTTCCAAACCCCTGCCATGGGCAGGGACACCTCACACCACAGCAGGTTGCTCACAGCCACCTCCAGCCTGGCTGCAAACACCTCCAGGCAGGAGGCTTCCACCACCTCCCTGGGCAGCCTGTGCCAGGCTCTCACCACCCTCCTGGGGAGAACTACTTCCTCACAGCCAATCTCAATCTACCCACTTCTAGGTTTTTTTTTCTTCCATTCCCCCCAGTCCTGTCACTCCTGACACCCTCAAATCACTCTTTCCTTTTGCCCCACATTTAGTCCAAGATCCTGCTGTTGGGAGGAGCTGGAGACTTGCTTCCAGAAGCTCAACAGGAGCCAGGAGTGAGCACTTGCAGCCCAGAGAGCACATCACATCCTGGGCTGCAGCAAGAGAAGCAGAGCCAGCAGGGCCACGGAGGTGATGCTCCCCCTCTGCTCCACTCTGGTGAGCTCACACCTGGAGCTCTGTGTCCAGTTCTGGAGCCTCTGTTACAGGAAGGATCTGGAAGTGCTGGAATGTGTCCAGAGAAGGGCCAGGAGGAGGAGCAGAGGGCTGGAGCTGCTCTGCTGTGAGAACAGACTGAGGGAGTTGGGGTTGTGCAGGCTGGAGAGGAGAAGGCTCCCAGGAGACCTCCTTGTGGTCTGCAGGGAGCTACAAGAAAGCTGGGGAGGGACTTTTGAGGGTGTCAGGGAGGGATAGAACTGGGGGGGATGGAGCAGAACTAGCAGTGGGGAGATTGAGATTGGCTGTGAGGAAGAAGTTGGTCCCCAGGAGGGTGGTGATAGCCTGGCCCAGGTTGCCCAGGGAGGTGGTGGAAGCCTCCTGCCTGGAGGTGTTTGCAGCCAGGCTGGAGGTGGCTGTGAGCAACCTGCTGTGGTGTGAGGTGTCCCTGCCCATGGCAGGGGGGTTGGGACTGGCTGAGCCTTGAGCTCCCTTCTAACCTTGACACTTCTGTGAGTCTATGATTCCATGATGATTCTATGATGATTCCATGACTCCATAATGATTCCATGACTCCATGATTCAATGATTCCATGATTCTATGATGATTCCATGACTCCATTCCAATGACTCAACTGTGATTCCATGATTCTATGATGATTCCATGACTCCATGATTCTATGATGATTCCATGATTCTATGATGATTCCATGATGATTCCATGATTCCATGATGATTCCATGACTCCATGATTACTCCATGACTCCATGATTCTATGATGATTCCATGACTCTATGACAATTCCATGACTCCATGATTCGATGATGATTCCATGACTCCATGATTCCATGACTCCATGATTCCATTGATTCCATGATTCCATGATGATTCCATGACTCCATGATTACTCCATGACTCCATGATTCTTCCATGACTCCATGATTCTATGATGATTCCATGACTCTATGACGATTCCATGACTCCATGATTCCATGATGATTCCACGACTCCATGATTCCATGATTCCATGATGATTCCATGACTCCATGATTCCATGACTCCATGATTCCATGATGATTCCACGACTCCATGATTCCATGACTCTATGATGATTCCATGACTCCATGACTCTGTGCTTCCCATTCCTCAAGCTCTTTGTAGAAAGCAGGAGCTGAGTCTGTGCTCTGTGTTCCCCTGGAGGATCCCACGTGCTGCTGGCTTATTTTATCCCCAGTGGCTGCCTCGCAGGCAGCAGCTTCCCCACTGTCTCCGTGCTGCCTGGGCCGCTGCCTCAGCCCTGCACAGTTTCACAGGCTCGCCTCTTCCTTCATCAGCTTGCCAGGGAAGACAATAACCTTCCCACTGCCTGTGTTCCAGCAGGGCTTATTTTGGGAGCTGCAGAGCAGAAGTGAGCAGGAAATGATGGACTGCCTCCTCGCAAGAGTGACATCTCCTTGAGGCCTCCAAAGTGTTTCATAAGAATTCCCAAATGCTCAGCTCAAAGCACCACACAGAGCCTGTGGTTAATATTCCTCAGGAAGGGAAAAAACCCAACCCCTCCCCACCCCCCCACCCCCCACTGCTCTGCCTCTGCCACTTTTTCACTTGCTGCAAAAGTTTTTCTCTCTCTTTTTTATTGCTCTTCTTCTTTCCCTTAGAGGAAGAGGAAGCGTTGTACAGACAGGGCACCCCAAAAAATAACCCAAACCCCATTTTCCATTAAAAATAAATGCAAGGTTCAACTCACTTCCAAATTACTGAAGACAGAATGAAGCAGGTTGGAAGAGGTGTGCCCAGGGAGCCAAGAAGGCCAAGGGCATCCTGGCCTGCAGCAGGAAGAGTGTGGCCAGCAGGAGCAGGGAAGTCCTTGTGCCCTGTGCTCAGCACTGCTGAGGCCACACCTGGAGTCCTGTGTCCAGTTCTGGGCTTCTCAGTTTTAGAAGGACATTGAGAGACTTGAAGGTGTCCAGAGAAGGGCAACAAGGCTGGGGAGGGGTCTGGAGCACAGCCCTGGGAGGAGAGGCTGAGGGAGCTGGGGTTGCTTAGCCTGGAGAAGAGGAGGCTCAGGGGAGACCTTCTTGCTCTCTGCAACTCCCTGCAGGGAGGTTGTAGCCAGGTGGGGGTTGGTCTCTTCTGCCAGGCAAGCAGCAGCAGAACAAGAGGACACAGTCTCCAGCTGTGCCAGGGGAGGTTTAGGTTGGACGTGAGGAAGAAATTCTTCCCAGCAAGAGAGATTGGCCACTGGGATGTGCTGCCCAGGGAGGTGGTGGAGCCCCCATCCCTGGAGGTGTGCAAAACGTTTGGATGAGGCACTTGGTGCCATGGGTTAGTTGTCAGGAGGTGTTGAGTGACAGGTTGGACTTGATGAGCTCTGAGGTCTTTTCTATGATTCTGTGATTCTATGAAATGGGAGTTTCATGGAATGCAGAATACAGAATTGACCAAGTTGGAAGAGACCTTTGAGGTCATCAAGTCCAACCTGTCACCCAACACCTCCTGACAACTAAACCATGGCACCAAGCACCCCATCCAGTCTCCTCTTGAACACCTCCAGGGATGGGGACTCCACCACCTCCCTGGGCAGCACATTCCAATGGCCAATCTCTCTTTCTGGGAAGAACTCCCTTCTAACACTCAACCTACACCTCCCCTGGCACAGCTTGAAACTGTGTCCTCTCTTTCTTTTCAGTGTGAACCCTTCAGCAAGAGCTGCCAGATTAGTTGACACACCTGCTGCTCTGCTCCTGATGTGCTTCTGTGGCAGTCCCTCTTGTCACTGCCACCTAAGTTACACCTCCAATGTCCAGAGAGTCCAACCCAATAGGTGGACACAGGAAACAGCCTATTGTATAGAATCAACAAGGTTGGAAAAGACCTCAGAGATCATCAAGTCCAACCTGGCACCCAACACCATCTGATCAACTAAACCATGGCACCAAGTGCCACATCCAATCCTTCTTTGAACACCTCCAGGAATGGGGACTCCACCACCTCCCTGGGCAGCACATTCCTGGCCTCAAACCAGGACAGCTTCCCTAGACTCAGTCATAGAATTATAGCATCATAGGATCATAGAATGGTCTGAGTTGGGAAGGACCTCCAAAGGTCATCCAGTCCAACCCCCTGTGCAATCAGCAGGGACATCCTCCACTAGATCAGGTTGCCTAGAGACCTGTTGAGTCTCACCTTGAGTATCCCCAGGGATGGAGGCTCATCCACCTCCCTGGGCAATCTATTCCAGTGTTCCACCACCCTCATGGTGCAGGACTTGTTCCTAACATCTCTTCTCTATTTTGAAGCCTTGCCTCTCATCCTGTCACTGCAGGTCTTTGCAAACAGTCTCTCTGCAGCCTGTTTGTAGCCCCTTCAGGTACTGGCAGGCTGCTCTAAGGTCTCCCCAGAGTCTTTCAGTGAGTGATCTGTCCATTAGAATAGCATTAACCAGGTTGGAAGAGACCTTCAAGATCATTGAGTCCAACCTCTCATCTAAAACCACCTAATCAACTAACCCATGGCACCAAGCACCCCATCAAGTCTCCTCCTAAACACCTCCAATGATGGTGTCTCCACCACCTCCCTGAGCAGCACATCCCAATGGACAATAACTCTCTCTGTGTAAAACTTCCTCCTAACATCCAGCCTAAACTTACCCTGGCATGGCTTGAGACTGTGTCCTCTTGTTCTGCTGCTGCTTGCCTGGCAGAAGAGACCAACCCCCACCTGCCTACAACCTTCCTTCAGGGAGTTGTAGAGAGCAATCAAGTCTCCCCTGAGCCTCCTCTTCTCCAGGCTGAAAGCCCCCAGCTCCCTCAGCCTCTCCCCATAGCAGAGGTGCTCCAGCCCCCTGATCACCTTCATGGCCTCCTCTGGACCCTCTCCATCAGCTCCACATCCTCCCTGTGTTGAGGACTCCAGAACCTGCACACAGCACTCCAGCTGAGGTCTCACCAGAGCAGAGCAAAGTGGCAGAATCACCTCTCTGGATCTGCTGGCCACACATCTTTTGGTGCAGCCCAGGGTGGGATTGGCCTTCTGTGCTGCAAGCTCACACTGCCTGCTCCTGCCCAGCTCCCTGTGCACGTCTGAGGCAAGCACAGCTTTGGCTGCTCTTCAATCCCTTTCCTTCAAATGATCAGCTCGAATCCACTGCCTGCCTTGAGCAATAATGAGGGAAGAACCCCACCTGCCTTTGGAGCCTCTCACACCTGCAAGAGTTTTGGGTTGGCCAAGCTCCAGCCTTTCCTGGCCATTAGCTGCTGGCTTCAGCTCAGCTTTGCTCCCTTGCTTGCTTTTTTTGCCTTTGCACAAAGCTGCAGGATCTGCTCTCAGAATCAAAGATTTCTGATGCCTTTTTTGGCTTTATTTTTTTCCCCCTCTTCCTTGCACCACTTAGTAGCTTGTGCTAAATTCGAAGTGACTCCTGAGCTCCTGGCTTCCCTCTTGCCTGGCACAGAACAAGAGCAGCAGGGATCTTGCTGATGTTTTCTTCTTCCTCATTTTTGTCCCTGGTTTTTAGCAAGCTGCCTCACCTTTTGTTCTCTGTTTCTCTTCCACTGCCTCTTAAACAGCTAATTTACCTCCCTGGGAAGCTGACCTCCCTGATGAATTCTCTGCACTACCTCTTCATCTACCCTGAACCCAAAATGTGATTCTGGGGTTAATGCCTGCAAGACAAAGTACAGCTCCACTTCACCAGCTCCTCATCAGGGCAGGTTGTGGGGAAGAGGTCTCATTATTAGTTGGCATTCTGTACTCCTTTCTCTACCTTAAGAGCATTTCCCCCTGTTTGACCTTCCTTAACATGTATTTTCAGACTATTTCTGCTGTTTAACTTCATCTCTGATCATAAAGGCTTTTTTCACCCCCCGTTCTTCAGCCCTTTCCTTTTTCCCTCTCAGACACACAGGGAGCTGTAGCTCAGCTGTGAATCTTCTGGGTCAGACACCAACATGGAACCAGCCCAAGCATCAAGTCCTCACTTAAAGAGTGGTGAGGAAATCCCAGGTGTCCACTGTGGGGCTAACTTGCAGCTCTTTGGCCTTTCAATGCTATCATGTGGTGCCAACCCATCCTTCCCTGGTGCTTTGATCCTGCTGCTGGCTCCAGTGTTGTCCCTAGCTGCCTTAGAAGGTTAAGTGCAGTCAGACAGAACTGGGTATCACAAAGCCCCAGCATGGTGAGGGTAGGAATAGGAGTAGGGAAGGGAAGGGAAGGGAAGGGAAGGGAAGGAAGGGAAGGGAAGGGAAGGGGGAAGGGAAGGGAAGGGAAGGGAAGGGAAGGGAAGGGGAAGGGAAGGGAAGGGAAGGGAAGGAAGGGAAGGAAGGGAAGGGAAGGGAAGGGAAGGGAGAGGGGAAGGGAAGAGAAGAGAGGGGGGAGGGGGGGAAAGGGGAGGGAAGGGAAGAAGGGAAGGGAAGAGAGAGAGGGAAGAAAGGGGGAAGGAAGGGGGGAAGAAAGGAGAGAAGAGAAGAGAAGAGGAATAGAACAGGAATAGGAAAGGAACAGGGATAGAATAGAATAGAATAGAATAGAATAGAATAGAATAGAATAGAATAGAATAGAATAGAATTAACCAGGTTGGAAAAGACCTCAGAGATCATCCAGTCCAACCTCTCACCCAGCACCATCTGAGCAACTAAACCATGGCACCAAGTGCCTCATCCAGTCTCTTCTTAAACACCTCCAGGGATGGGGACTCCACCACCTTCCCAGGAATAGTTAGGAAGGGACCTCTGGGGATCATCTATGGTGTCCCCATCATAAGAGGGACACAGAGCTGTTGGAGGGAGTCCAGAG
Source organism: Melanerpes aurifrons (assembly GCA_011125475.1). Classification (NCBI taxonomy): domain Eukaryota; kingdom Metazoa; phylum Chordata; class Aves; order Piciformes; family Picidae; genus Melanerpes; species Melanerpes aurifrons. Next base: position 464,709 of record WWNC01000063.1, on the reverse strand, counting down.
AGGGCCACAAAGATGATCCAAAGGTTGGAGCCAGCCCACAGGCTGAGTGAGCTCTGGGGCTCTTAAGCTTGGAGCAGAGGAGCCTGAGGGGTGACCTCACTGCTCTTGATAAAGATGTGCAGGGCAGTGTGGGGAGGACAGGTTGGACTTTGAGGTGTCTTCCAACCTTGTTGATTCTCTGTGTGACAGAGCCAGGCTCTGCTCAGGGGTGTCCAATGACAGATCAAGGGGCACTGGGGGCAAGCTGGAGCAGAGGAGGTGCTGTGGGAACAGAAGGGAAATCTTTGTCCCTGTGAGGGTGAAAAACCACTGGAGCAGGCTGTCCAGAGAGGCAGTGGAGCCTCCCTCTCTGGAGACTTTCAACCTAGTACCACAGTATCACTAAGGTTGGAAGAGACCTCAAAGATCATCGAGTCCAACCTGGCCCCACAGACCTCATGACTAAACCATGGCACCAAGTGCCACATCCAATCCCCTCTTGAACACCTCCAGGGATGGGGACTCCACCACCTCCCTGGGCAGCACATTCCAATGGCTAACAACTCTCTCTGGGAAGAACTTTCTCCTCACCTCCAGCCTAAACTTCCCCTGGCACAGCTTGAGACTGTGTCCTCTTGTTCTGGTGCTTGTTGCTAGAGAGAAGAGACCAACCCCCACCTGGCTACAACCTCCCTTCAGGAGTTGTAGAGAGCAATGAGGTCACCCCTGAGCCTCCTCTTCTCCAGGCTAAGCAACCCCAGCTCCCTCAGCCTCTCCTCCCAGGGCTGTGCTCCAGACCCCTCCCCAGCCTTGCTGCCCTTCTCTGGACACCTTCCAGCAGCTCAACCTCTTTCCTAAGCTGAGGAGCCCAGAACTGGACACAGGACTCCAGGTGTGGCCTCAGCAGTGCTGAGCACAGGGCACAAGGACTTCCCTGCTCCTGCTGGCCACACCATTCCTGCTGCAGGCCAGGATGCCCTTGGCCTTCTTGGCCAGCTAGGCACACTGCTGGCTCATGTTCAGGCAGCTGTCAATCAGCACCCCCAGGTCCCTCTCTGTTTGGCAGCTCTCAGCCACTCTGCCCCCAGCCTGTAGCACTGCCTGGGGTTGCTGTGGCCAAAGTGCAGCCCCTGGCACTTGGACTTGTTGGATGCCATCCTGTTGGACTCTGCCCATCTGTGCAGTCAGTCGAGGTCCCTCTGCAACAAGCACCACCCTCCCTGGATGTGCTCCTGTGTGAGCTGCCCTGGGTGCTGCTGCTCTGGCAGGATGGGGGTTGGACTGGGATGATCTTTGGAGCTGCCATGCCCCCCCCCTTGATGCTCTGTGAGATGCTGTGTGGCTGGGTGTGCAGAGCTCTCCTCTGCCAGTGCAGGGGGAGCTGAGTGGTGCTGGCTAAGCCTGAAGGTGACAGATCCATCAGGGTGAAATCATTGAGATGGAGAGCACGGTGCAGCTCCCTGTCAGCTCATCAATTAGTTCATCCAACCCATATGGTCAGGGTATAAAAAGTAGCAAGGATTCATGCAGAGACTGAGCTGTGGGAAGAGTTGAGCAGGGGCTAAATTCCAGCCCAAAATACCCCAAAACCCAAATGCACAAAGAAGTAACTGAGAGCCTGGCTGGCTTGGTGCTTAAAGCTCAACCTTTTCTCCAGGCTGCAGCCTGTGTTTAAAACATTCATTATGGGCTTGATGATGGTTTGCAGTTTTCATTTGTGCTTTATTTCCCCCAGGACAGCTCCGATGCAAGCCCTGCATGTGGCTTGCTGGAAGTTGCCTGCTGGATGGGGCTGGGTGTGAAGTTTTCCAGCTGGGTTCACGAGCACATAAGAAGTTAAATGGTTTGTTTAAGGTCACCCAGTGAACTGGAGGGCTTTGTGGTGATAAAAGGCAGTGGGGCTTGGCTGGCAGAATGTCACTGCAGTCCTGAGAGGCAAAACTTCCGTGGAATCATTCAGGGTGGAACAGACCTCTGAGATCATAGAATCATAGAATCAGTCAGGGGTGGAAGGGACCACAAGGATCATCCAGTTCCAACCCCCCTGCCATGGGCAGGGACACCCCACACTACATCAGGCTGCCCAGAGCCTCAGCCAGCCTGGCTGCAAACACCTCCAGGGACAGGGCCCCAACCACCTCCCTGCACAACCCATTCCAGGGCTTCACCACTCTCATGGGGAAGAACTTCCTCCTCCCCTCCAGCCTCAATCTCCCCACCTCCAGCTTCATTCCATTTCCCCTAGTCCTATCACTCCCTGAGAGCCTGAGCAGTCCCTCCCCAGCCTTCCTGGAGCCCCCTTCAGATCCTGGAAGGCCACAATGAGGTCACCTCTGAGCCTTCTCTTCTGCAGACTGAACAGCCCCAACTCCTTCAGTCTGTCCTCACAGCAGAGCAGCTCCAGCCCTCTGCTCATCCTCCTGGCCCTTCTCTGGACACCTTCCAGCACCTCCACATCCCTCTTGCCATAGGGGCTCCAGAACTGGAGGCAGTACTCCAGGTTGGGTCACCCAGAGCTGAGCAGAGGGGGAGAATCACCTCCCCTGCCCTGCTGGCCACACTTCTCCTGCTGCAGCCCAGGCTCTGCTTGGCTTTCTGGGCTGCAAGTGCACACTGAGAGAATAGAATAGAATAGAATAGAATAGAATAGAATAGAATAGAATAGAATAGAATAGAATAGAATAGAATAGAATAGAATAGAATAGGAATAGACCAGGTTGGAAGAGAACTTCAAGATCATCCAGTCCAACCTATCTTCCAACACCACCTAATCAACTAATCCATGGCACCAAGCACCCCATCAAGTCTCCTCCTAAACACCTCCAGGGATGGGGACTCCACCACCTCCCCAGGCAGCACATTCCAATGGGCAATCACTCTCTCAGTGTAGAATTTCCTCCTCACCTCCAGCCTAAACCTCCCCTGGCACAGCTTGAGACTGTGTCCTCTTGTTCTGGTGCTGCTTGCCTGGCACCAACTCCCTCCTGGCTCCAACCTCTCTTCAGGGAGTTGGAGAGAGCAAGAAGGACCAGAAGAGATGAAGCAGAGGTGTGGACTGCAGGCACTGTGTGATGGGGCTGTGGTGTTTATCTGGCTGGCATCACTCCTTCAGGATGCTCAGCATGGCCATGGGGTCCTGAGGTGGGAGTTTAACAGAGAGCAGGCACAAGGGAAGGCAAAGAGCAAAGAGAAAAGCATAGCTGGAGTGTTTGGTCTGGTGAGCATTCAGGAGCTGGGGTGATTCAGTAAGTGCCTTTGCACATCCACCTCACAGCCATTTGGCTGTTTCGAGGGGGGAATAAAGAAGCTCAGAAGTTGAAATTTCCCATTTCATCCTTTCCTGAAGGATATTTTGAGGGGGTGGTGCCCAAGGCCCTCTCACTCACACAGGAGGGAATGCAAAACCAAACCAAACCAAACCAGCAAGCTAAGAAGCTCCAATTTGAAAGGCAGCTGAAAGAATTCACTGCAGACAGCACAGACTACATCAGCTGACTTGAAGGGAATTGTGTTGAGGAGCTTATCTGGGCAGGAAAGAAAAGAGGAGGGGAAGGGAAAAGGAGTATTTTTCCCCTCTTTTGTAGCTTTTGGGCAGTGAAGTGAACCCTGGGCTATTTGTGCAGCTCTAATCACAGGGCTGCAGGCATCTGCTTGCCTCAATCAGGCTGATTCCCTCTTGTTGGCAGGTGATGGCATGCAACAAGTCCAAGTGCTGGGTGCTGCACTTTGGACACAACAACCCCAGGCAGGGCTACAGGCTGGGGGCAGAGTGGCTGAGAACAGCCAGGCAGAGAGGGACCTGGGGGTGCTGGTGGACAGCAGCTGAATAGGAGCCAGCAGTGTGCCCAGGGGGCCAAGAAGGCCAAGGGCATCCTGGCCTGCAGCAGGAAGAGTGTGGCCAGCAGGAGCAGGGAAGTCCTTGTGCCCTGTGCTCAGCACTGCTGAGGCCATACCTGGAGTCCTGTGTCCAGTTCTGGGCTCCTCAGGTCAGGAAAGAGGTTGAGCTGCTGGCAGGTGTCCAGAGAAGGGCAAGAAAGCTGGGGAGGGGTCTGGAGCACAGCCCTGGGAGGAGAGGCTGAGGGAGCTGGGGTTGCTTAGCCTGGAGAAGAGGAGGCTGAGGGGAGACCTTCTTGCTCTCTCCAACTCCCTGCAGGGAGGTTGTAGCCAGGTGGGGGTTGGTCTCTTCTCCCAGGCAAGCAGCAGCAGAACAAGAGGACACAGTCTCAAGCTGTGCCAGGGGAAGGTTTAAGCTGGAAATGAGGAGAAAGTTCTTCCCAGAGAGAGTCATTGGCCATTGGGATGTGGTGCCCAGGGAGGTGGTGGAGTCCCCATCCCTGGAGGTGTTGAGAGGGGATTGGATGTGGCACTTGGTGCCATGGTTTAGTCATGAGGTCTGTGGGGCCAGGTTGGACTCGATGATCTTTGAGGTCTCTTCCAACCTTAGTGATACTGTGATGCTGTGATGGTCTCCCTTGTATGAGTGATCCACTTCAGAGCCCCATGCCTGGAGCAGCTGTAGGTAGAATCTTGATGCCAAGGGGAAACAAAAGCCCTCCCAGAGGTGTTAGCTGCTCCTCTCAGCCAAGGCAAAAAGATTGGTTCAGCTCTTATTTGCTGGTTCAGACTATTGCCTAATCTCAGCTCAGCTTTGAAAGGTCATCTCTACCTTTCCCTTCAGCTCAGAGTCCAGGGGCTGCAGAGTGTTTGTCCAGAGGGAATCAAACCAGAGCAGTGGTCACTGATTAGAAACCATCTCAGCCCTCTCCCGGTTCAGGTGGTGCCTGCCCAGTGGGAAGCTTGAGGCAGAGTGGCTGGAAAGCTGCCTGGAGGAAAAGGACCTGGGGGGGCTGGTTGACAGCTGTCTGAGCATGAGCCAGCAGTGAGCTCAGGTGGCCAAGACCAAGACCAACAGCATCCTGACCTGGATCAGCAATGGTGTGGCCAGCAGGAGCCCCTCTGAGGCTGCACTTGGAAACCTGGGTTCAGTTCTGGACCACTCACTCCAAGAAGGACATTGAGGAGCTGGAGCAGGTCCAGAAAAGAGCAACAGAGCTGGGGAAGGGTCTGGAGAGCAAGGCTGGGGAGGAGCAGCTGAGGGAACTGAAGCCTCTTAGTCTGGAAAAGAGGAGGCTGAGGGGAGAGCTCATTGCCCTCTACAAGTGCCTGAAAGGAGGTTGCAGTGAGGTGGGGGCTGGGCTCTTCTGCCTGGTATCAGGTGATAGAAGGAGAGGACATGGCTGAAATTGTGCCAGGGAAGGTTTAGGTTGGAGATTAGGAAGAATTTCCTTGCTGCAAGAGCAGTCAGGGGTTGGCACAGGCTGCCCAGGGAGGTGGTGGAGTCCCCATCCTTGGAGGGTCATGGAGTTGTCAGGGTTAGAAGGCACCTCAAGGATCATCTAGTTCCAACTTCCCTGCCATGGGCAGTTGTGGTGCTTGGGGATATGCTTTAGTCCAGGACTTGTCAGTGTTGGGTTAATGATTGAGTCACCATACCTGGAGGTGTTCAAGGAGAGTGTGGCCATGGCACTTAGTATCACAGTATCAGTCAGGGTTGGAAGGGACCACAAGGATCAGCCAGTTCCAACCCCCCTGCCATGGGCAGGGACACCCCACACTAGATCAGGCTGCCCAGAGCCTCAGCCAGCCTGGCTGCAAACACCTCCAGGGCTGGGGCCTCAACCACCTCCCTGGACAACCCATTCCAGGGCTTCACCACTCTCATGGGGAAGAACTTCCTCCTCCCCTCCAGCCTCAATCTCCCCACCTCCAGCTTCATTCCATTCCCCCTAGTCCTATCACTCCCTGAGATCCTGAGCAGTCCCTCCCCAGCCTTCTTGTAGGCCCCCTTGGGGACATGGCTTGATGGCCATGGTGTTCTTAGGTCGGACTCAACCATCTTAGAGCTCTTTTTCCAGCCAGAACAAATCTATCAGTCTGTGATTCTATTCCATGGTCCTCTTGGCTCTTTATTTAGCAGAACCCTGCAAACCAGAAGGTCTGCCATTCCCTGTGCACCGCTGCTAGAGACCTGCAAATGTGTCAGGAGACAGCGAGGGGAAAACAAATCTGTCAGGAAGCTTTGGGGGGGGTCTGAGAGTCGCCCTGTGCTTCATGAAAATAGAGATGAGGCAGCCTTCTATGAGAAAGAGTCATGCAAACAGCAGGGATTCTGCAAGACAAGCTCTCCAGGAAGATGAGGCTGGTCCCTTAGAGGCTTTTCCTGCAGGGAGAAGGAGACCTTCTCCCCAGCTCTGCCGAGGGGGGTGGGGAGAGCAGAGCGAAGCAGCTCGTTCCCCCTGACGGCTCCTTGACAAGATTGCAGTAATGGCAGCTGAGCCACCCAGGGCACGTCCCAGGCAGCATCACAGGGGTTAGCTTTGCCTGGCAAGAACAGCACTGCAGTCACACCACAGCCCTGTCCTCCTGTGTGACAGCTCAGAGCACCTGGGAGCCGGGGACCTGAGTCACTGCCTGTTTCCTTCCTGACAGTCAGCATCGTGTTCATGCTGATTGACAGTTGGTATTTCTGAGCAGAGAAGGTGATGGGAGACACCAGGCCTTCTAAAGATGCTGGGGCACGTGGAACCAATGCTTTTGTCATCTCTTCTTTAGCTCTTCTGCTCTGCCAGAGCTCAGGTGCTAACGGCTGGGACTTCCACGCTCCCTGGCGCCGGGCAGCTGCTGAGCTTTGCAGGCACTAGTGGAGAAGGGAGCTTAAAGGAGGGTGGGGAAAGCTGAGGAGGTTATGGAGGACTCCTTCTTCATGTCATGGGAGTCATTTTAAGAGTTTGTCAAGCAGCTGAGTTTTCTAGGTAAGGTCTGGAAGATTGGACCAAATCATTCCTGAAGCTTGAAGAGAGCAGGTTGAGCCTGGAGAGGACGAAGAAATTCAATAGAGTGAGGGTGGGGAGATGCTGGAACAGGTTGCCCAGGGAGGTTGTGGATGCCTCCTCCCTGCAGGTGTTCAAGGCTAGGTTGGATGAGGCCTTGAGCAGCCTGGGCTGGTGGGAGGTGTCCCTGCTCATGGCAGGGGAGCTGGAACTGGATGAGCTTTATGATCCCTTCCAGCCCAACCCATTCTATGTAGCTTATGAGTCCTTCAACCTGACATTCTGGCCAATCTGCAGTGGTACAGGCTGGGGTCAGAGGGGCTGGAGAGTGGCCAGGCAGAAAGGGACCTGGGGGTACTGGTGGACAGCAGCTGCATATGAGCCAGCAGTGTGCCCAGGTGGCCAAGAAGGCCAAGGGCATCCTGGCCTGCAGCAGGAAGAGTGTGGCCAGCAGGAGCAGGGAAGTCCTTGTGCCCTGTGCTCAGCACTGGTTAGGAGAAAGTTCTTCCCAGCCAGAGAGATTGGCCATTGGGATGTGCTGCCCAGGGAGGTGGTGGAGTCCTCATCCCTGGAGGTGTTTAGGAAGAGCCTGGATGAGGCACTTGGGGCCATGGTTTAGTCATGAGGTCTGTGGTGACAGGTTGGACTTGATGAGCTTTGAGGTCTTTTCCAACCTGGTTAATTCTGCACTCTGTGTCTCAGCTTCCTGTGGGTGAGGAATGCTTTAGGAACAAGGCTAAGACAAGACCAAACTGGTCTATTCTATTCTGCCCTACCCTACCCTACCTTATCCTATCCTATCCTATCCTATCCTATCCTATCCTATCCTATCCTATCCTATCCTATCCCATCCTATCCTACTCCTATTCTATTCTATTCTATTCTATTCTATTCTATTCTATTCTATTCTATTCTATTCTATCCTTTCCTTTCCTATCCTATCCTATCCTATCCTATCCTATCCTAATCTGTTCTGTTCTATCCTATCCTATCCTATCCTATCCTATCCTATCCTATCCTATCCCATCCCATCCCATCCCATCCTATCCTATCCTATCCCATCCCATCCCATCCCATCCCATCCTAATCTGTTCTGTTCTATCCTATCCTATCCTATCCTATCCTATCCTATCCTATCCTATCCTATCCTATCCCATCCTATCCTACTTCTATTCTATTCTATTCTATTCTATTCTATTCTATTCTATTCTATTCTATTCTATTCTATCCTTTCCTATCCTATCCTATCCCATCCCATCCCATCCCATCCCATCCCATCCTATCCTATCCTATCTCATCTCTCTTTCTGGGAAGAATTTCTCCCTAGCATCCAGCCTGCCCCTCCCCTCTCCACTTCTGCCTGTTCTGTACTGCCAGGGGCAGGGGGAGTGCCTCGACAAGCAGAGAGGAAGAGCTGAAGTTATTTTGTAGGCTCTGCTTGGTGTAGAGTGGTTGAAGTACCTCATGAACAGACCCTGGGTAATAGCCCAGCCCATGATTTACGACAGCTTCATCCCAGTGAGGTTGGTGGGGAAGACATTACACAGTGCTGAGCAGAAATGATTCAGCTCAAATGTTGCAGCCTGCACAGGGCTAGGCATTTATCTCATAAAACACTCAGCAAAGCACCACCATAACTCAGAGGGCTCGTGGTTTGGAGCAACAGAGGGAAAGGCTTCGCAGGGGGAGAGGGCTGAGGAGCAGCGCTCAGGAATTGCTGCAGGAATGGTTCTCCTGAAGGGAGCTGACAATAATATGGCTCTGAGCATTTCTGAAGGAGCTTAACTGGCCCTTTTTCTTCCACCCAGATCCCATTCAGAGTGGCTAATCTTCCAGTTAAAAAAGCACATTTGATCCTTTCTCTTTCCCCAGCAACGAGGAGAGAAGGAAAATGGATGACTTTGTATCCTTAAAAGATAGATATAGATATCTATATCTCTATCATCCAGATTATCTTTGGGGGAGATTTAAAGGAGCCAACCAATCTCCCTGCAGCAGTGGCATTTCAAAGCCTGCTGCTTTTACTGTGCTGCTTTCCAAATGAAGGGGGAGAGTTTCAGCCCTCTGGTGCAGCAGCAGCAGCGTTGTTCGGCACCTTGCTCGCTCTCAGGTGCTTCTGAAAGGCACTGGAAAGAGAGAAGAAGAATCCTGTTCCCCTTCTAGACAGGTAAATCAGGCTCTCTGCAGCCACATCAGTGTAGATTACAAGCCTTAAAGGCAAGGAGGAAACTCCCAGCTCTCTGTTTGGCTGTTGCTGGGAAGGTCTCTCTCGAGGGATGCCTTAGCCAGCACCAAGCTTGCAGCTTGCTCCTCTACCTTGTGCCTTCTGAGCCACACTTTGCACTTGTAGGAGTAAACTGGTTATCAAATACTACAGGAAGGAGGATTTCTCAGCAGGGCAAAACAAACAAACAAACCCCTCTCTTTCTAATCTGGAAGCTTTCAAGGGAATTGAGAATGCCAAGGAGAGAAGAGCTGCAGGTTTATGTCCTCCACTTGCAGAACAGGTCAGGTAAGGACACAATCAGTTCCGTGCCCCTCTGTCCAGCCTGGGTTCAGGCAGTGCTGCTGCTGAGATGAGCAGGAGCTCAGCCTTCACCCCAGCCATGCTCTGGCTCCCCCAGGAAAGGCTGATCAGCAGAGACAAGGACATTAAAAAAAGACAGAAGGCAAAAGAATTGTTTCCACAAACTGGGGACTGCTTCCTGCCTCACCACTAGCACATGCCTGGCTCGGCACGCTCCAGCTGCTATTTATAGCTGGCTGCATTAATAGAGACATCCAGGGCCTCAAGGGGGCCTGCAAGAAAGATGGGGAAGGGCTTGTGAGCAGGGCTGGGTGTGACAGGATGAGGGACAATGGCTTTGAGCTGGGAGAGGGGAGACTGAGAGTGGAGAGGATGAAGAAATTCTTCAGAGTGAGGGTGGGGAGACTCTGGAAGAGGTTGTGGCTGCCTCCTCCCTAGAGGTGTTCAAGGCCAGGTTGGATGAAGCTTTGAGCAACCTGGGCTGGTGGGAGGTGTCCCTGCCTGTGGCAGGGGGTTGGAACTGGATGATCTTGAAGGTCCCTTCCAACCCAACCCGTTCTGTGAATCTCTGATATTTTCTATCAAAGAAAACAAGACTTCCCTGACCACTTCAGCACCCCTGGGAGCCTCCCATGCTGGTTCACCAAGTGTCCTAGTGCCAGGAGCATGGACACCTTCTTAACTTCAGGCATCTACCCATTAGAGTGAGCCCTACCCATTGCCCTGAGGGAGGAAAGCCACCATCCAAGGTCTTTTCCAACCTGGTCTATTCCACTCTATTCCTCTTCTCTTCTCTTCTCTTCTCTTCTCTTCTCTCTCTTCTCTTCTCTTCTCTTCTCTTCTCTCTCTCTTCTCTTCTCTTCTCTTCTCTTCTCTTCTCTTCTCTTCTCTTCTCTTCTCTCTCTTCTCTCTCTTCTCTTCTCTTCTCTTCTCTTCTCTCCTCTCCTCTCCTCTCCTCTCCTCCCTCTCCTCTCCTCTCCTCTCTCCTCTCCTCTCCTCTCCTCCTCTCCTCTCCTCTCCTCTCCTCTCCTCCCTCTCCTCTCCTCTCCTCTCCTCTCCTCTCCTCTCCTCACCATGCCATGCCATGCCATGCCATGCCATGCCATGCCATGCCATGCCATGCCATGCCACTCTATTCTATTCTAGCATGTGGGAATGTCCTCTGTAGGGTGAGATGCTGTTTGCTTGGAGTTTCAAGGAGGATTATTGATGCCCATCACATCTCACACACTCAGTGTGATCAGGGTGAATCCTCTTTCCCCTCATGCTGCAGTTGTAGTGGTGAGAGGTCTGGGAGGAGAGGCTGAGGGAGCTGGGGTTGCTTAGCCTGCAGAAGAGGAGGCTGAGGGGAGACCTTCTTGCTCTCTGCAACTCCCTGCAGGGAGGTTGGAGCCAGCTGGGGGTTGGTCTCTTCTGTCAGACAAGCAGCAGAACAAGAGGACACAGTCTGAAGCTGTGCCAGGGGAGATTTAGGCTGGGTGTGAGGAGAAAGTTCTTCCCAGCAAGAGAGATTGGCCATTGGGATATGCTGCCCAGGGAGGTGGTGGAGACCCCATCCCTGGAGGTGTTCAAGAGGGGATTGGATCTGGCACTTGGTGCCATGGTTTAGTAGTCATGAGATCTGTGCTGACAGGTTGGACTTGATGATCTCTGAGGTCTCTTCCAACCTTGGTGACTCTGTGATTCTCTGTGTGATTCTATTGGTTGGAACAGGCTGCCCAGGGAGGTGGTGGAGTCCCCAGCCCTGGAGGTGGTCAAGAACCCTGTGGCCATGGCACTTGGGGCCATGGTTTAGTGGCTATGGTGGTGCTGGGTTGATGGTTGGACTGGGTGAGCTTGGAGGACTTTTCCAACCCAACCAGCTCTGTGATTCTCTGACTCCTTACATTGCTTACATCTGCATTCAGTGCTTTAATCTTGAACCACAGCACACCTCTTGCATTTTGTGGTTCTTCAGGACCTGGTGGCACAGAGTTGTGCTCAGCGCCAGGGACATATAGGTGGTGCTGCAATACCAGTGATAAAGGATCACCAGCAGCCTTGACTGCTTTCCCTGAGGCCACTTAGCTGCTGCTCATTAGGCATTTACCTTCAGCACCATGGGTCCTGGCTGTTGTCACTGTGGTCCTGATCACCTACCCTGGAACAATCACTTTCCATCACGCTCAGCACAACTGACTTCAGGCCATTTTGCATCACAGAGCTAAGACTGTGACACATCAGACAGAGCTCAGCACAACTCTGCTTAAGTGAGCACCTGAAGAGGATGCAAAATAGCCCCTGGTGAGAGTGCTCTCATCATGACCACAGAATGGTAAGGCTTGGAAAGGAGCTTTGGAGATCACTGGGTCCACATCTCCTAGTGACACAAGAATGCCTTGATCAGGCTGCACAGGAGCATGTCCAGGCAGGTTTGGAAAGGCTCCAGAGAAGGAGACTCCACAACCTCTCTGGGCAGCCTGCCCCAGGCCTCCAGCACCCTCAAAGTAAATAATTGTTTCCCCTTAAGTTCAACTGAAACCTTCTGAGTTCTAGTTTGTCCCCACTGCCCCTTGGCCAGTCTCTGGGGGCCTCTGAACAGAGCCCAGTCCCATCCTCATGACCTCCACCCTTTAGGCATTTGTATGCATTGCTCAGATCCCCTCTGGGGCTGTTCTGCTCCAGGTTCAGCAGCCCCAAGGCTCTCAGTCTTTCCTCATAAGAGAGATGCTTCAGCTGCCCCAGGGCTCTCAGCCTTTGCTCCTCACAGAGATGCTTCAGGCCCCTCAGCATCCTCATCTCCAGCACTTCCCAGTCCCTCCTGTGTGACACTCGATGCCAGATCCCCACCTCTGCTACAGAACTCTTTGCTGAGGAGGTGAGGAGCTGGATTTTGGCCCTAGCCAAGGCAAGGTCCTAGCCCTAGCCCCATTGGTCATCTATCTCCTTAGGAGCAGATAGAGATTCATGGTGGAAGGAATCATAGAATCAATAGTATCATAGTATCATTATCATTCAGGGTTGGAAGGGACCACAAGGATCAGCCAGTTCCAACCCCCCTGCCATGGGCAGGGACACCCCACACTAGATCAGCCTGGCCCAGAGCCTCAGCCAGACTGGCTGCAAACACCTCCAGGGCTGGGGCCTCAACCACCTCCCTGCACAACCCATTCCAGGGCTTCACCACTCTCATGGGGAAGAACTTCCTCCTCCCCTCCAGCCTCAATCTCCCCACCTCCAGCTTCATTCCATTCCCCCTAGTCCTATCACTACCTGAGATCCTCAGAAGTCCTTCCCCAGCCTTCCTGTAGGCCCCCTTCAGACACTGGAGGGCCACAATGAGGTCACCTCAGAGCCTTCTCTTCTGCAGACTGAACAGCCCCAACTCCTTCAGTTGTAAGGTTGTAAAAGACCTCAGAGATCGTCAGGTCCAACCTATCACCACAGACCTCATGACTAAACCATGGCCCCAAGTGCCAGATCCAATCCCCTCTTGAACACCTCCAGGGATGGGGACTCCACCACCTCCCTGGGCAGCACATTCCAGTGGCCAATTCCTCTTTCTGGGAAGAACTTTCTCCTCACCTCCAGCCTAACCTTCCCCTGGCACAGCTTGAGACTGTGTCCTCTTGTTCTGCTGCTGCTTGCCTGGGAGAAGAGCCCAACCCCCACCCCAGAGAGGAGATCCTTCTGCTGTGGATGCTCTGCAGGTTTGGCAGAGGTCAGTGTGGGCACCAAGGTGGGAGGCAGAGGAGGTTTAGGCAGTGCAGAGCAGGGGGGAGGGCAGTGCAGGTCATATCCCTGCCTGCTTGCCAGATTGATTCCTCTCACTGCCTGCTGGTAAACCAGTCCCTTGTGGAGAGAACTCTCCTAGCACTGCTGGATATTTGTGTCTGGCTTTGTGTTTTCCTTACCCTTCACCTGCTCTTTCCACATCAAACCTTTGCTCTGATGAGGACTGAGAGCTTCTTTATTTTGGGGGATGGGTTGCTGTCTGTCTGTTATGGTTGATTCCCTGCAAACATTGATCCCTCATCAAAAATGCAACAGCTTTTTGGCCCCCAAACACAACTCCTCAGCCAAAGAAATGGCTTTTGTTGTTGTGGTTGTTGTTGTGTTTTCCAGCAGAAACCTTTTCTTGGGTGCAGCTCACATTTTCTGAGCCTCTTTTTAAGCCCTGAAAGCTCCCTCTTGACACACACACACAGAGCCCAATCATTTTGATGGGTAATCTTTGACCAGGCTCCTTGGGAGCAGCAAGCTGGCACTGCCTAACCTCCCTCTTTGGCTGCTTTGCTTTGCTGTGGGATCACTGGGGTGCAGCAGTTTTCCTGCAGCTTAAATGAAGGCATTTCTAGCAGACACAGCCTCTCTTGCCTTTGTCAGAGCCTGAAGCATGAATCTTCTTCTATGCCTCTTCAAAAGCAAATGGAATGGGATAGAATGGGATGGGATGGAATGGAATGGAATGGAATGGAATGGAATGGAATGGAATGGAATGGAATGGAATGGAATGGATGGAATGGAATAGAATGGAATGGAATGGAGTAGAATAGAACAGAATGGAATGGAATGGAATGGAATGGAATGGAATGGAATGGAATGGAATGGAATAGGATTGGATTGGAAAGGATAGGATAGGGTAGGGTAGGATAGGATGGAATGGAATGGGATAGGATTGGAAAGGATAGGATAGGATGGAATGGAATAAGAAAAGAATGGAATGGAATGGAATGGAATGGAATGGAATAGAATAGAATAGAATAGAATAGAATAGAATAGAATAGAATAGAATAGAATAGGATAGGATAGGATGGGATGGGATGGGATGGGATGGGATGGGATGGGATGGGATGGGATGGGATGGGATGGGATAGGATAGAATGGGATGGAATGGAATGGAATGGAATGGAATGGAATGGAATGGAATAGAATTAACCAGGTTGGAAAAGACCTCAGAGATCATCCAGTCCAAGCTATCACCCAACACCATTTGATCAACTAAACCATGGCACCAAGGGCCTCATCCAGGCTCTTCTTAAACACCTCCAGGGATGGGGTCTCCACCACCTCCCTGGGCAGCACATCCCAGTGGCCAATCTCTCACCAGCCAGTATCACAGTATCACAGTATCACTTAGGTTGGAAAGGACCTCGAGGATCATCGAGTCCAACCTAGCAACACAGACCCCATGCCTAGACCATGGCACCAAGTGCCACGTCCAATCTCCTCTTGAACGCCTCCAGGGTCGATGACTCAACCACCTCCCTGGGCAACCCGTTCCAATGCTGAATGACTCGCTCGGTGAAGAACTTCCTCCTCACCTCGAGCCTAAACCTCCCCTGGCACAGCTTGAGACTGTGTCCTCTTGTTCTGCTGCTGCTTGCCTGGCAGAAGAGACCAACCCCCACCTGGCTACAACCTCCCTGCAGGGAGTTGGAGAGAGCAAGAAGGTCTCCCCTGAGCCTCCTCTTCTGCAGGCTAAGCAACCCCAGCTCCCTCAGCCTCTCCTCCCAGGGCTGTGCTCCAGACCCCTCCCCAGTGACACTGTGTTCAGAGCAGCTGTTATTCCTAGCTTGCTCCTGTGGTGTCTCCCTGAGTGAAATGGAAAACCAACTGCTCTGGCAGCCCAGAAGGTCAAAGTCAGCCTGGGCTGCATCCAATCAGCATGGCCAGAGATGGAGAGAGGGGATCCTGCCCCTCTGCTCTGGGAGACCTTGCCTGCAGGCCATGTCCAGCTATGGAGTCCCCAGCACAAGAAGGATATCAACCTGGTGGCAAGGCTACAGAGCAGGGCCATAACAATGGTCAGAGGCTTGGAGCACCTCAGCTGTGAAGACAAGGTTGAGAGTTGGGGTTGTTCAGCCAGGAGAAGAGGAGGTTCCAGGGAGCCCCTATTACAAGAGGGATGTGGAGGGGCTGGAACGTGTCCAGAGAAGGGTCACAAAGGATGATCAGAGGGCTGGAGCACCTCTCCTATGAGGACAGACTGAAGGAGTTGGGGCTGTAGAAGAGAAGGCTCCCAGGTGACCTCATTGTGGCCTTCCAGGATCTGAAGGGGGCCTACAGAAAGGCTGGGGAGGGACTGCTCAGGATCTCAGGTAGTGATAGGACTAGGGGGAATGGAATGAAGCTGGAGGTGGGGAGATTGAGGCTGGACGGGAGGAGGAAGTTCCTCCCCATGAGAGTGGTGAAGCCCTGCAATGGGTTGTGCAGGGAGGTGGTTGAGGCCCCAGCCCTGGAGGTGTTTGCAGCCAGGCTGGCTGAGGCTCTGGGCAGCCTGATCTAGTGTGGGGTGTCCCTGCCCATGGCAGGGGGGGTTGGAACTGGCTGATCCTTGTGGTCCCTTCCAACCCTGACTGATACTAGGATACTATGACCTTAGAGCAGCCTGCCAGTGCCTGAAGGGAGCTTTCAGGTCACTTTTGGAGGGCTCACAGTGAGGGGACCAGGGGCAATGGTTTGAAACTAGAGAAAGGGAGATTTAGGTTGGACATCAGGAGGATGTTCTGCACAATGAGGGTGGTGAGACACTGGAACAGGTTGCCCAGGGATGTGGTGGAGGCCTCACCTCTGGAAGCATTCAGTGCCAGGCTTGAGGGGACCCTGAGCAATGTAGTTGGGGATGTCCCTGCTGACTACAGGGGTGTTGGACAAGATGACCTCTGGAGGTCCCTGCCACCCCAGTGCATTCCTTGATTCTGTGTTTCTCTGGCAAAGACTCTGTGAACTGGGGAAAGGAAAGCAGAGCCAGCCAGCACCAGAACAAGAGGACACAGTCTCAAGCTGTGCCAGGGGAAGTTTAGACTGGAGGTGAGGAGAAAGTTCTTCCCAGAGAGAGTTGTTAGCCATTGGAATGTGTTGCCCAGGAAGGTGGTGGAGTCCCCATCCCTGGAGGTGTTCCAGAGGGGATTGGATGTGACACTTGGTGCCATGGTTTAGTCATGAGGTCTGTGGTGACAGCTTGGACCTGATGATCTTTGAGGTCTCTTCCAACCTTGGTGATTCTGTAGTAGACATGAGCCACCTCCAGACACAGCTCCCTGCCCTGCCCTGGCACCTTCCCTGGGAGTGTGGCACTGTCACCATGCAGGAAGCCACCAGCCCTGCTGTTACACATGACCTTTGGGTAGGCTTTGGAGCTAATGACCAGAGAGAGGATTCTCCTTTCAGCAAAGGACTAAAGATTGTCAGGAGAAGAAGAATTCCCTGAGCATGGCCACCCCTCAGAAAGCCTCTGGCAGGGAGGAGAGGCTGCAGCCCTGCTCCCTCTGCAGCCCATGGCACACAGAGAGGGTGCAGCTCACCCTCCAAACAGTTAAATGCATCTATTGAGGCTGCTGTTCCCACACAGCCTTTGAAGTGGGATTAGAAGGTTGATCTTGTTTCCTCTTTTCTTCTCTGTTCAAGCATTTTTGCTCTTGAAGCCACATGAGGAGGAAGGCAGAGGAAGGCAGAGGGAGGAAGGCAGAGGGAGGAAGGCAGAGGGAGGAAGGCAGAGGGAGGAAGCCTTCTGTCTGTTTTGCATGAGGTTGCTTCACAGTGGCAGAGCATCACCCCCATTGTCCAAGGAAAGGCTGAAAAGAGAGTTCTTGGTCTGAGAAAGGATTTTAGCTGTCCCCAGGAGCCCTCCTGTGAAAAGAGAGCCACCAACCAACACAGCCTGAAGGTGAACTTCAACCTCTAGTCACAATTGCCTTCTCCTGAGAACTTTTTCTCTGCCTGGAGTAACAAAGTGATAGCTTCAGGGCACTGAGCACACCTACACTTCTCCCTGGCTGCCTGCTCTCCTCCTTGAGTGAGCAACAGATAAAAGGCTTCCCCAAAACATCCCTCTGCTTCCACTGGGCAAGGAAGCTTGGCCATGTGAGGCCCAAGGTGTGAGCATGACAGGGGCAGGCCAAAGGGGATGGCCACAAGCTGCACCAGGGAAGGTTCAGGCTGGGCATTAGGAAAGATTTCTTCACTGAAGGGGTTGCCAGGCATTGGCCCAGGGAGGTGGTGGGGTCCCCATCCTTGGAGGGGTGTAAAGGCAGTGCAGATGTGGTGCTTGGGGGTACAGCTCAGCAGTGGGCTTGGCAAAGTGGGGTTGATGCATGGACTCAATCATCCTGAAGGTCTTTCCCAACCTAAATGATTCTGGGTGCCAGGTTGGACTTGATGATCTTTGAGGTCTTTCCCAACCTTGCTGATTCTATGATTCTATGATGGCCACAAGGTCCACAAATGGTCTCAGTCAAGATATTTTGATTTGGATGAAGGGGTAGAGTCAGTCATCAGCAAGTTTGCAGATGACACCAAGTTAGGGGCAGATGTTAGTCAGTTAGAGGGTAGAAGGGCTCTGCAGAGGGACCTCGACCAACTGGACAGATGGGCAGAGGCCAATGGGATGGCATTCGGCAAGTCCAAGTGCCGAGTGCTGCACTTTGGCTACGGCAATCCCATGCAGAGCTACAGGCTGGGGTCGGAGTGGCTGAGAGCTCCCAAACAGAGAGGGACCTGGGGGTGCTGATCGACAGCCACCTGAATATGAGCCAGCAGTGTGCCCAGGTGGCCAGGAGGGCCAATGGCATCCTGGCCTGCATTAGTAATAGTGTGGCCAGCAGGAGCAGGGAGGTCATAGTGCTCCTGTACTCTGCTTTGGTTAGGCTGCACCTTGAGTCTTGTGTCCAGTTCTGGGCCCCTCAGTTTAAGAAGGACATTGAAACACTTGAAGGTGTCCAGAGCAGGGCAACAAGGCTGGGGAGAGGCCTTGAACACAAGCCCTATGAGGAGAGGCTGAGGGAGCTGGGGTTGCTTAGCCTGGAGAAGAGGAGGCTCAGGGGTGACCTCATTGCCCTCTACAACTACCTGAAAGGTGGTTGTAACCAGGAAGGGGTTGGTCTCTTCTGCCAGGCAACCAGCACCAGAACAAGGGGACACAGTCTCAAGCTGTGCCAGGGGAGGTTTAGACTCGAGGTGAGGAGGAAGTTCTTCACCGAGCGAGTCATTCGTCACTGGAACAGGTTGCCCAGGGAGGTGGTGGAGTCCCCATCCCTGGAGGTGTTCAAGAGGGGCTTGGATGTGGCACTTGGTGCCATGGTCTAGGCATGGGGTCTGTGTTGATAGGTTGGACTCGATGATCCTCGAGGTCCTTTCCAACCTAAGTGATACTCTGTGTGTGTGTGATTTTAGGTGATTGTTTGTCTGAGCTCCTGATGGAAGGAGCACAGACTGTCTTGGCTGCCTATGGCACAGCAGCAGGCATGGGCAGCAGCTCAGCTGGGGACACCAGCAGCAGCAGCATGTGGTGGGGGGAGTGCCTCCCACTGCCTAGCAGCACACTGCTGCTCTGCAGTCAGTTCAGCTGCCAGCCACTGCTGGGTGCAATACAGAATGAACCAGGTTGGAAAAGACCTTCCCAATCACCAAGTCCAACCTATCATCCAGCAGCCTCTGATCAACTCAACCATGGCCCCAAGTGCCTCAGCCAGGCTCTTCCAAAACACCTCCAGGGATGGGGACTCCACCACCTCCCTGGGCAGCACATCCCAGTGGCCAATCTCTCTTGCTGGGAAGAACTTTCTCTTCACCTCCAGCCTAAACCTCCCCTGGCACAGCTTGAGACTGTGTCCTCTTGTTCTAATGCTGCTTGCCTGGCAGAAGAGACCAACCCCCATCTGGCTCCAACCTCCCTGCAGGGAGTTGCAGAGAGCAAGAAGGTCTCCCCTGAGCCTCCTCTTCTGCAGGCTAAGCAACCCCAGCTCCCTCAGCCTCTCCTCCCAGGGCTGTGCTCCAGACCCCTCCCCAGCTTTCTTGCCCTTCTCTGGACACCTGCCAGCAGCTCAACCTCTTTCCTAACCTCAGGAGCCCAGAACTGGCCACAGGACTCCAGGTGTGGCCTCAGCAGTGCTGAGCACAGGGCACAAGGACTTCCCTGCTGCTGCTGGCCACACCATTCCTAATGCAGGCCAGGAAGCTCTTGGCCTTCTTGGCCCCCTGGGCACACTGCTGGCTCCTGTTCAGGCAGCTGTCAATCAGCACCCCCAGGTCCCTCTCTGTTTGGCAGCTCTCAGCCACTCAGCCCCCAGCCTGTAGCACTGCCTGGGGTGGTTGTGGCCAATGTGTAGAACCTGGCCCTTAGATGTGTTCAGTCTCATGCTCTGGAATCTCTTTCTCTGGACACATTCCCAAGCTGCCTGGATGCATTCCTGTGCAGACTGCCCTGGGTGACCCTGCTTTGGCAGGGGGGGTTTGGACTGGGTGATCTCTGGATGTCCCTTCCAACCTGTAATGAACTGTGATGCTGTGATCACAACCTGAAAGGGCTATTCTATCTGAAATGATGCTAGGATTCTATTCTGTGAGAACTGCTAAGGATCACAAGGTCTGGATCTAACATCCTGCTCTGCTGTGGGTTTTCAGAGCACCTTCAAAGGCACCCAGGGCTGCTTCTTCCAACAAGCAGTCTGCTCCCTTTTCTAAGGTGCCTGTACCTCTATGCTCTTTGTCTGGGGTGAATGCACAGAGCCAAAGATGAAAGGAGACAGAAATAAACCCTTCAGCATCTCAAACTGCTGCTATAGAGTGGTTGCAGTTGGAAAAGACCTCTGTGATCATCCAGTCCAACTGTTCTGCTGCTCTTGCCACTGCCTTTAAATCCAGCCTGGGAGATGGAGGATAAAGCCAAGAGGCTAAGGAGATGCAGCCTGCTTCAGGAGAATGACATTTAATGCCTGCAGCCCTGGGAGAGGAGATGAAGCAGGGTCATTAGCAAGCCCCAGATTGTTTGATTGCCCTAACCAGACTGTGCAAAGGAAACAAACCAGGAGGAAATTGGCCCAGAGAGGCTCTGAGATTCTCCTAGTGATGCTCCTGGTTTTATTATTTGTGTGTTGTGCTTAGTGGAAGGTTTAAAAGCAGCCAAGAGGGAACCATTGGTTTCAGCAGCAGGCCTGGAGCCAGCACCACCCAATACCTGTGGCCATGGTATCAGGTTTAATAACACTGAGCTGGAGCTAATAGGGAATGGAAGGAGAGGGAAGGAAAGCTACTCAGGTCCTTCCTCACTCCCTTGGGTGCTATGAATGTCTCACACTGCCTGCTCTGTGATCATGGGCCTGTGCTTCTGCTGGTACTGCAACACCTCCTTGGGCAAAGCTCTCCCCACCCAGCAGCCTCCTGTGGGATTTCACCCCTGCTCAGCCTGGCTTCCCAAGCCTGGCTTCCCAGCTGTTCCCCCTGCTCTCTGCCCACCCTACTGCTCACCCCTGCTCTAGCTCTCCAGTTGCAATGTTGGTTGCTGTTTCCTACCCTAAACTGCAGCTCTCTGCTGTGTCAGACCACTCTTGGGCATCCAAGGAGGATAGGGCCAGGACTTGCCAGTGGTGTCCAGGGACAGAACAAGGGGTAAGGGGCACAAACCTGAGCAGAGGAAGTTCCATCTAAGCAGGAGGAGGAACTTCTGTAGTGTAAGGGTGGTGGAGCAGTGGAGCAGGCTGCCCAGAGAGGTGGTGAAGTCTCCATCTCTGCAGGCATTCAAAAGCCACCTGTAGACATGTTCCTGTGTGACCTGCCCTAGAAGAGCTGCATAAACCAAATGCCTCTCCCTCTTCATAGAATGTTAGAGACAGGATAGTCCAGAGGCAGCATCACTCCAGCCCAGCTCTTGCCCAGCTGTTTGCTGAGTGGCTCAAGCCAGTGTAACTAATCTCCTCTGCTGGTTTTCAGGCAAGAGGAATAAAACTCAGGTGAACAGAAATAAGGCTGTTCAGCCATCCAAGTGCCAGGTGGATGTGGATCTGTTAGAGGGTAGGAGAGCTCTGCAGAGGGACCTTGCCCGGCTGGACAGATGGGCAGAGGCCAACAGGATGGCATTCAACAAGTCCAAGTGCCAGGTGCTGCACTTTGGCCACAGCAAACCCAGGCAGTGCTACAGGCTGGGGGCAGAGTGGCTGAGAGCTGCCAAACAGAGAGGGACCTGGGGGTGCTGATTGACAGCTGTCTGAACATGAGCCAGCAGTGTGCCCAGGGGGCCAAGAAGGCCAAGGGCATCCTGGCCTGCAGCAGGAAGAGTGTGGCCAGCAGGAGCAGGGAAGTCCTTGTGCCCTGTGCTCAGCACTGCTGAGGCCACACCTGGAGTCCTGTGTCCAGTTCTGGGCTCCTCAGCTTAGGAAAGAGGTTGAGCTGCTGGAAGGTGTCCAGAGAAGGGCAGCAAGGCTGGGGAGGGGTCTGGAGCACAGCCCTGGGAGGAGAGGCTGAGGGAGCTGGGGTTGCTTAGCCTGCAGAAGAGGAGGCTCAGGGGAGACCTTCTTGCTCTCTGCAACTCCCTGCAGGGAGGTTGGAGCCAGGTGGGGGTTGGTCTCTTCTCTCTAGCAACCAGCATTAGAACAAGAGGACACAGTCTCAAGCTGTGCCAGGGGAGGTTTAGGCTGGAGGTGAGGAGAAAGTTCTTCCCAGAGAGAGTTGTTAGCCATTGGAATGTGCTGTCCAGGGAGGTGGTGGAGTCCCCATCCCTGGAGGTGTTCGAGAGGGGATTGGATGTGGCACTTGGTGCCATGGTCTGGTCATGAGGTCTGTGGTGACAGGTTGGACTTGACGATCCTCGAGGTCTCTTCCAACCTTGGTGCTGTGATACTGTGATACCATCAGAGGGCAAAAGTGAATTTTGACTTGGACAGTAGCAGCATCTAGAAGTGGCTAAGTGCTGAGCCAAGAGCAACTGAAGGTTTTATTTTGCTGATCTACAATGAGGACAATTATCCTTTTGTGAAGGGATTGAGCTTAATCACACCTGGCAGACCTGCTGGGCCTAATGTGCCCCCATAACCCATTACATTTGCAATTTACATCTCTTACCTTCCCCTGGGCAACTTCCCTGCCCTCCTGCCCCTTGAATTAAATGGCTTTTATGAAAGCAGAGCAGGACATCTCTGTGATCTGGATGTTTGATTTCACCCTGGGAGGCAATTACTGCTATTAAGTCCTGTAGCCACTGCTTGCCTCTGACTTGGCTTGCTGGGGAGGGGTCTGGAGCACAGCCCTGGGAGGAGAGGCTGAGGGAGCTGGGGTTGCTTAGCCTGCAGAAGAGGAGGCTCAGGGGAGACCTTCTTGCTCTCTCCAACTCCCTGCAGGGAGGTTGGAGCCAGGTGGGGGTTGGTCTCTTCTGCCAGGCAAGCAGCAGCAGAACAAGAGGACACAGTCTCAAGCTGTGCCAGGGGAGGTTTAGGCTAGAGGTGAGGAAGAAATTCTTCCCAGCAAGAGAGATTGGCCACTGGGATGTGCTGCCCAGGGAGGTGGTGGAGTCCCCATCCCTGGAGGTGTTTAGGAAGAACCTGGCTGAGGCACTTGGTGCCATGGTTTAGTTGATCAGATGATGCTGGGTTGGACTTGATAATTTCAAAGGTCTCTTCCAACCTGGTTAATTCTATTTTCTCCTCTCCTCTCCTCTCCTCTCCTCTCCTCTCCTCTCCTCTCCTCTCCTCTCCCTCCCTCTCCTCTCTCTCCCTCTCCCTCTCCTCCCTCTCTCCCTCTCCTCTCCTCTCCCTCCTCTCCCCTCCTCTCCTCTCCTCTCCTCTCCTCTCCTCTCCTCTCCTCTCCTCTCCTCTCCTCCCCTCTCCCTCCTCTCCTCTCCTCTCCTCTCCCTCTCCTCTCCTCTCCTCCTCCTCTCCTCCCTCCTCCTCCTCCTCTCCTCTCCCCTCTCCTCTCCTCTCCTCTCCTCTCCTCTCCTCTCCTCCTCTAAAAGCAGAGCATAGCAAAGACCTCAGGTGGAGAAGTGGAGCCCAAGTTTCATAGCCCAAGCCCCTTTCCACCCAGCCTTCCAATAATGAAGAACAGAAGAGCTGTGTCAGAGCCAAATTCTGTGCCTTTTAGACCATCCAACCTGTCTGCAGCCACTTCCAAGTGAAGAAGGAGCATTCAAAATCAGGGCTGCTTTACCCTGTGCCTTGCAACACAAACAGATGCCATCCAAAACATACTTGGGAGCTAATGATGTTAGGGAGATAAATAATCAAAGCAGAAGGAAACAGGCAGGCATTTAAAGGCTCAACAAAAGCAGAGGGAACACATTATAGACCAGGCCTGAAAGGAGATGAAGGCTTGATCCCCATAATCTCTATTGATCAAAGCATTTCCAATATGCTCATCCCTGGCAGAGAAAGGAGATGGGGAGAGTGTCATTAATCTCACTGTGCTCTGCCTAAGGGCTCAGGCAGCCTGCTCATGCTCTGCCTCAGCACAGGGGTCATGGGCAGGAGGACATGCTCATGCTGGACAAAGCCCACTCCAGATGTGTGTTTTACAGGCTCTCTGGCTTTAGGCATTTGGACCTCACAGCTGAGCCCCTTCCAACCCTGCAGCTTGGACACAAAAACAAGGGAAAGAAAGAGAAAAGGTTCAATAAGCCAAGAAAAAAACATGTTCAAGGAAAGATCTGTCCAGCAAAAGTGAGTCCAGCAGGTCCAGAGAGCTTCTTCTCCCCCCCTGCTCTGCTCTGCTCTGCTCAGAACAAGGCTCCAATACAGCTTGCCCAGGGAGGTGGTGGAAGCCTCATGCCTGGAGGATTCTGCAGCCAGGCTGGAGGTGGCTGTGCTCAACCTGCTGTAGTGTGAGGTGTCCCTGCCCAAGGCAGGAGGGTTGGAACTGGCTGAGCCTTGAGCTCCCTTCCAACCCTGACAGTTCTGTGATTCCAACCCAAGCTGCTCACTGTGCTCTGCCTAAGGGCTCAGGCAGCCTGCTCATGCTCTGCCTCAGCACAGGGGTCATGGGCAGGAGGACATGCTCATGCTGGACAAAGCCCACTCCAGATGTGTGTTTTACAGGCTCTCTGGCTTTAGGCATTTGGACCTCACAGCTGAGCCCCTTCCAACCCTGCAGCTTGGACACAAAAACAAGGGAAAGAAAGAGAAAAGGTTCAATAAGCCAAGAAAAAAACATGTTCAAGGAAAGATCTGTCCAGCAAAAGTGAGTCCAGCAGGTCCAGAGAGCTTCTTCTCCCCCTCTGCTCTGGATGAGGACCTCACAGCTGAGCCCCTTCCAACCCTGCAGCTTGGATATAAAGACAAAAGACAAAAAGAAGAAAGGCAAAGAAAATGAAAAGGTTCAACAAGCCAAGGAAAAAAATGGTCAAGGAAAGATCTGTCCAGCAAAAGTGAGTCCAGCAGGTCTAGAGTGGTTCTTCTCCCCCTCTGCTCTGCTCAGAACAAGCCTTGCAGTACAGCTTGCCCAGGGAGGGGGTGGAAGCCTCATCCCTGTAGGTTTTGATATGGCTATGAGCAACCTGCTGTAGTGTGAGGTGTCCCTGCCCATGGCAGGGGGGTTGGAACTGGCTGAGCCTTGAGCTCCCTCCCAACCCTGACAAGTCTATGATTCTGTGTCCTTTTTGGGCTCCCAAATTCAAGAGGGACAGAGATCTGCTGGAGAGATCTCTGGGGATCTCCTAGAATGATGAAAGGACTGGAACACCTCTGCTGTGAAGAAAGACTGAGAGCCCTGGGGCTGTTAAGTCTGGAGAAGAGAAGGCTGAGAGGGGATCTGAGCAATGCCTATCGATATCTGAGGGGTGGGGGTGAGGATGAAGGGGCCAGGCTCTTTGTGGTAGTGCCCAGTGATAGGACAAGGAACAGCAGGTACAGCCTGGAGCCCAGGAGGTTCCATCTCAACATGAGAAGAAACTTCTTTCCTGTGAGGGTGCTGGAGGCCTGGAGCAGGCTGCCCAGAGAGGTTGTGGAGTGTCCTTCTCTGGAGACTTTCAAGCCCCACCTGGATGTGTTCCTGTGTGTCCTGCTCTGGGTGACCCTGCTCTGATTTGATTTCTGGAGGTCCCATCCAACCCCTAACATTCTGTGACTCTGCTATGCCCAGCATGCCCAGGAGCTGCAAGGGAGGCTCTTGCCACCAGAACTGAGGGTTGAAGGAGAGGGCTGGTGGTGAGCGCAGTGAGGGAAGCAAAACAGAGCAGCTGGGGCTGGACTGAGGTCATGATGCTTAAAAGCAGAGTCTCACACACAGCACATTGCTGTGCTCAAGCTGCTTACTCTGGAATGGGCCTGACCATGGGGCAGAGGGACCTGAAATGGGAGGATCCATCTCCACCAGCTTAAAGCCAGCCAAGGTTTTACTTGCAGGCAGAAAGGGACCTGGGGGTGCTGGTGGAGAGCAGATGAACAGGAGCCAGCAGTGTGCCCAGGGGGCCAAGAAGGCCAAGGGCATCCTGGCCTGCAGCAGGAAGAGTGTGGCCAGCAGGAGCAGGGAAGTCCTTGTGCCCTGTGCTCAGCACTGCTGAGGCCACCCCTGGAGTCCTGTGTCCAGTTCTGGGCTGCTGAGGTTAGGAAAGAGGTTGAGCTGCTGGCAGGTGTCCAGAGAAGGGCAAGAAAGCTGGGGAGGGGTCTGGAGCACAGCCCTGGGAGGAGAGGCTGAGGCAGCTGGGGTTGCTTAGCCTGCAGAAGAGGAGGCTCAGGGGAGACCTTCTTGCTCTCTGCAACTCCCTGCAGGGAGGTTGGAGCCAGCTGGGGGTTGGTCCTTCTCCCAGGCAAGCAGCATTAGAACAAGAGGACACAGTCTCAAGCTGTGCCAGGGGAGGTTCAGGCTGGATGTCAGGAGGAAATTCTACACAGAGAGAGTGATTGCCAATTGGAATGTGCTGCCCAGGGAGGTGGTGGAGTCCCCATGACTGGAGGTGTTCAAGAGGGGATTGGATGTGGCACTTGGTGCCATGGTTTAGTCATGAGGTCTGTGGTGCCAGGTTGGACTTGATGACCTCTGAAGTCTCTTCCAACCTTGGTGATTCTGTGATCCTGTGGATGTGACACTTGGAGCCATGGTTTAGTTGTCAGGAGGTGTTGGGTGCCAGGTTGGGCTTGATGGTCTCTGAGCTCTTTTCCAGCCTGGATGATTCTATGGGTCTATGGTTCCATGAGAAGCTGCAGCCTTAGGAGGGATCTGATCCCCGGGAGCAGCTGACAAGGAAAGGCTCTGCTTAGGAGCAGCACTGTCCACTGCTCTCTATTTAACAGCTGAGAGTGTTCCCCCGTTTTTAATGGCTGAGGACATCTGTTGCAGCGGTGTGTTCATCACCTACAGCCTCCAGGAGCTTTGTCGCTGCCTGAATGCCACAGCACGCCGGGGACGGCGGCAATGAGGCTTTATTCTCATGCAAATGTGAGGAGCAAGAAGAACGGCAATCAGGAGGCAGAAATACAGCCAGAGGAGGTGAATATTTATCAGGGCAATATTGCCCAAAGCTCTCTGCGGGGGCTTGATTGGGATTGAGTGTCAGGGAAGGCAAGGAAGGAAAGGCAGCCAGAGGATGTGGTCTGTATTTAACACCCAGTCAAAGGAATGCAGGGGATGGAACACAGGGCTGGAGGATGCTGTGTCCAGAGGAGCTGCTTCAGCACTCAGAGCATTCAGGCTCTGGCCAGGCTGATCTAGTGTGGGGTGTCCCTGCCCGTGGCGGGGGGGTTGGAACTGGATGATCCTTGTGGTCCCTTCCAAGCCTGACTGATGCTGTGATGCTGTGATTTCAGATCAGGTCTGACAGTGTGGAAGATGGCAGCAGAGGAGGTGCAGGTGGAGCAGGGCTGAGGGCATGTGCTGGAGGCTGGGTTTGAGTGTGTTGGAAATCACTGAATCCCAGGTTGGAAGAGACCTTGGAGATCCCCAGGTCCAACCTCTCCCCCAGCACCATGTGATCAACTCAACCATGGCACCAAGTGCCTCAGCCAGGCTCTTCCTAAACCCCTCCAGGGATGGGGACTCCACCACCCCCCTGGGCAGCACATCCCAGTGGCCAATTACTCTCTCTGGGAAGAATTTCTTCCTCACATGCAGCCTGAACCTCCCCTTGGTGCAGCTTGAGGCTGTGTCCTCTCCTTCTGTCACTGGTTGCTCCCTTCAGGTAGCTGTAGAGCACAACAAGGCCTCCCCTGAGCCTCCTCTTCTCTTCCTTTAGGCAGCAGGCCTTGAGATGAATGTTTCATGTGCTCCACAACCCTCCAAGAGTTTTTGCTGGGGAAGGATTAGGAATGAGTTCAGCACTGCACTTCACAGAGGGAAGTGCAAAGGGGCCAGAGCATTTGGGCTTCTCCACTTCCCATGGACCAGCAGCACTGAAATGGGCAGCTAGAGACCCCAGGGGGAGGGGAGCTGCCCCTTCTCCTTGCCTGCAAACTCTCCCTGCTCCCCTCCATCGCAGGAAAAGTTTCTGTCCCCTGTGAAGTCTTTTCAGTGTCTTGCAAATCACTTCAGAAAGCAATTTATGGGCTGAGCTATTCTGATGCTGCAGATAAATATTAAAGACAGCACAGATGGAATTTCCATGCCACTTCATGCAAGTCATCTCCCTCCTTCCCTAGCTTGAGTGAATTCTCCTGGAAGCAGGGGAAAGCAAAGGAATGATAACAAATCAAGAGCCTGGGAGAGAGCCTGCAGCTGCCTACTGCTCCAGTTACCAGCCTGAGGTGTGTGGGATGTGTGAGTTCTTGTGTTTGACTTGGATCTCAGACTGCTGGAGCAGGCTCAGAGGAGGCCACAAAGATGCTCAGAGGGATGGAGGAGCTCCCCTGTGGGGACAGGCTGGGAGAGCTGGGGCTGTGCAGCCTGGAGAAGAGAAGGCTCCAGGGAGACCTCAGAGAAACTTTCCAGTACCTGAAGGGGCTGCAGGAGAGCTGGGGAGGGACTTTGGACAAGGTCCTGGGAGTGCCAGGATGAGGAACAATGGCTTTGAGCTGGGAGAGGAGAGACTGAGAGTGGACATGAGGAGGAAATTCTTTCCATCAAGGGTGGGGAGACTCTGGCACAGGTTGCCCAGGGAGGCTGTGGCTGTGCCCTACCTTGGAGGTGTTCAAGACCAGGCTGGATGAGACCCTGAGCAAGCTGGGCTGGTGGGAGGTGTCCCTGCCCATGGCAGGGGGATGGAGCTGGATGAGCTTTGAGAACCCTTCCAACCCAACCCCTTCTGTGAATCCATGAATGTATGACCTTGCACACACCACTGCACTCCCTCCAGGGCAGCAGTAATTGGGCTGCTCTTGGCCAGGCCTGAGGCAGAGCTGCCTTCCCTCACCAAGGCTTGCTGGAAGCAGAGGTGTGCAGGGAACCTGCCAAGCCCAGTGCCCAGTGATGAAGACACCAAAAAACCCACCCCACAAGAGGGAGGAGGCCTTCAGGCAAGACCTCAGATGGCCAGGGTGGGACTCATGCCTTCAACCTCAGATCATTGCAGACATCTGCATCCCAGTTTGGTGTAAGGATTGGCATTATGTGGATCTGTTAGAGGGTAGAAGGGCTCTGCAGAGGGACCTTGCCAGGCTGGACAGATGGGCAGAGGCCAACAGGATGGCATTCAACAAGTCCAAGTGCTGAGTGCTGCACTTTGGCCACAGCAACCCCAGGCAGTGCTACAGGCTGGGGGCAGAGTGGCTGAGAGCAGCCAGGCAGAGAGGGACCTGGGGGTGCTGGTGGAGAGCAGCTGAACAGGAGCCAGCAGTGTGCCCAGGGGGGCAAGAAGGCCAAGGGCATCCTGGCCTGCAGCAGGAAGAGTGTGGCCAGCAGGAGCAGGGAAGTCCTTGTGCCCTGTGCTCAGCACTGCTGAGGCCACCCCTGGAGTCCTGTGTCCAGTTCTGGGCTCCTCAGGTTAGGAAAGAGGTTGAGCTGTTGGAAGGTGTCCAGAGAAGGGCAAGAAAGCTGGGGAGGGGTCTGGAGCACAGCCCTGGGAGGAGAGGCTGAGGGAGCTGGGGTTGCTTAGCCTGCAGAAGAGGAGGCTGAGGGGAGACCTTCTTGCTCTCTGCAACTCCCTGCAGGGAGGTTGGAGCCAGGTGGGGGTTGGTCTCTTCTCTCTAGCAACCAGCAGCAGAACAAGAGGACACAGTCTCAAGCTGTGCCAGGGGAGGTTTAGGCTGGAGGTGAGGAGAAAGTTCTTCCCAGAGTGAGTTGTTAGCCATTGGAATGTGCTGCCCAGGGAGGTGGTGGAGGTGTTGAAGAGGGGATTGGATGTGGCACTTGGTGCCATGGTTTAGTCATGAGGTCTGTGGTGACAGGTTGCACTTGATGATCCTTGAGGTCTCTTCCAATCTTGGTTATTCTGTGATTCCTTTCCTCTCACAAATGCTTATTTCTCTGCACTCCCAGCCCCCCTCCCAGCCTGTCTTGCCCCGGGGTAGCTCCTGACACATGCTCCCAGCCCTGCTGCTGAGCTCTCTGGCAGCCCCTCCCAGCTTCTTTGTTCAGCTGGAGATTTTGCTCCCAGGATTTCCACCAAATCAGCTTATGCATGCTCAGAATTTACTTATTTAGTGCCTCCTGCTCTGTGTGTCAGCAAAGTGAGCTCTTTGAAGCCTCTATAGATTTTTCTTCTCCTTGTGCTCTGGTTTGTGGTTGTTTTGGTTTGGGTTCTTTTCTTTATCAGTCCTGAACTTGAGGTTTTGGGCAGGGAGGCAGTGGCTGTTCCCTTGGATTTTTTTTTAACAGAGATTGCTGGAGAACTTTGTGTGCTAATAAATTTGTACTGAGAAGCAGACAGCCCCAGAGGTGCTCAGCTCCAGCTGAGTGAAATCATAGAATCATAGACTTGTCAAGGTTGGAAGGGACCTCAAGGCTCAGCCAGTCCCAACCCCCTGCCATGGGCAGGGACACCTCACACCACAGCAGCTTGCTCACAGCCACCTCCAGCCTGGCTGCAAACACCTCCAGGCAGGAGGCTTCCACCACCTCCCTGGGCAGCCTGTGCCAGGCTCTCACCACCCTCATGCAGCAAAAAGAAGGGCTAGAAGAGGACAGGGCTCTCCATCTTATTTCCACAGCCACTCTCCCTCTTGCCTTTCTAATGCTGCTTTTGTGTGTACAGAGCAGGGCCAGGAGGAGGAGCAGAGGGCTGGAGCTGCTCTGCTGTGAGCACAGCCTGAGGAAGTTGGGGTTGTGCAGGCTGGAGAGGAGAAGGCTCCCAGGAGACCTCCTTGTGGCCTTCCAGGATCTGCAGGGGGCTGCAAGAAAGCTGGGGAGGGACTTTTGAGGGTGTCAGGGAGGGATAGGACTGGGGAGGATGGAGCAGAACTAGAAGTGGGGAGATTGAGATTGGCTGTGAGGAAGAAGTTGTTCCCCAGGAGGGTGGTGAGAGCCTGGCACAGGCTGCCCAGGGAGGTGGTGGAAGCCTCCTGCCTGGAGGTGTTTGCAGCCAGGCTGGAGGTGGCTGTGAGCAACCTGCTGTGGTGTGAGGTGTCCCTGAGCATGGCAGGGCGTTGGAGCTGGCTGAGCCTTGAGGTCCCTTCCAACCCTGACAGTTCTGGGATTCAGTATGAATAGTCTTATACAAGAGCACACAAGGCACAGCTTGGGCTCAGGGCTTCATGAATTCAGTGTATTAAAGGTGTAGCTGGCACTATCAAAACATTCCCAGCCACATCCAGCAATGGATTTTGGAACTTGGGCCTAGGCTCTTTCCTTCAGCTTTCACCTTCTAATGCTTTGCTTTGTGCCCACTTGGCCCAGACAGGGCTCTGCTTTAAAACTGCTTCTCTGAAGGGGGCTCCAAGGAAGCTGGGGAGGGACTTTTGAGGGTGTCAGGGAGGTTAGCTTCTCTTCCAGCATCTTCAGGGGGCTACAAGAAAGCTGGGGAGGGACTGCTGAGGGAGGGATAGGACTGGGGGGGGTGTGTGGGGGGTGGAGCAGAACTAGAAGTGGGGAGATTGAGATTGGCTGTGAGGAAGAAGTTGTTGCCCAGGAGGGTGGTGAGAGCCTGGCACAGGTTGCCCAGGGAGGTGGTGGAAGCCTCCTGCCTGGAGGTGTTTGCAGCCAGGCTGGAGGTGGCTGTGAGCAACCTGCTGCGGTGTGAGGTGTCCCTGCCCATGGCAGAGGGTTGGAGCTGGCTGAGCCTTGAGGTCCATTCCAGCCCTGCCACTTCTGTGCTCTCCCTGGCACCTGTGCAACCACTTGCCAGCAGTTCCTAGCTGGCAGACAGCAACCACTGCCACGCTCCCTCTGCTCTCCCCTCACCAGAGGCAGCTGTTGGCCTTGCTGCAAAGCCTCTCCATCTTTCCTTCCTTCTGCTGTGCTTTGGCCAGCACCTGGCAGGGCTGGGTGGCAGGCTCAGGGCCCTCCATCACATAAATAAGCAGTAACTACCTTAACTACAGCTACAAGCTGCAAGCTGCTTTTGCCTGGCTCCCTGGCAGCTCAGCCTCACTGCCTTGGGCCTCATTCTGTCTGAGCACAGGCAGCTTGCTGGTCCAACCCCAGGTATTGATCACTGGGCTCTTCTCTGTTGGATTTCTCTCCAGGCAAACAAATGAATTAGATTCTGTAGCAAAAGCAGCCCAGGCCAGCAGCAGGGAGAGGCTCTCCAGGCAAAGATCTTTCTCTGTTGCTTGCAGCAAGCAAACAAAGCTGAGAATCTTTGGTGTTTATTTGCAAAGGAAAAAAGGAAAGCCCTGGGTTGGTTTTGGTGCTTTGTATTTTCATCCTGTGTTTGTCTTTTTCTCATCTAGGCTGCTGAAACTCCTGCTCATTAGCCACAGGAGGGACAGAGGTGTAACAAAGGAGCTCCTCTCTCCTGGGCTGGCCATTACCATGCCCAAAGCTGGAGGCCATGTTCAAACCCAGGGCTCCCAGGCACTTTATTAGAATAAACCTTTATTAGAACAAACCAAACCAGGTTGGAAGAGACCTTCAAGATCATCGTGTCCAACCCATCAACCAATCCAACCCACCCAAACTGCTAACCCATGGCACCAAGCACCCCAGCAAGTCTCCTCCTGAACACCTTCAATGACGACGACTCCACCACCTCCCCAGGCAGCCCATTCCAATGGGCAATCACTCTCTCTGTAGAGAACTTCTTCCTAACATCCAACCTGAACCTCCCCTGGCGCAGCTTGAGACTGTGTCCTCTTGTTCTGGTACTGGCTGCCTGGGAGAAGAGACCATCATCCACCTGTCTGCAACCTCCCTTCAGGTAGTTGTAGAGAGTGATAAGGTCTCCCCTGAGTCTCCTCTTCTCCAGGCTGAGCAACCCCAGCTCCCTCAGCTTCTCCTCACAGGGCTGTGTTCCAAACCCCTCACCAACTTTGTTGCTTTTCTCTGGACTCGTTCCAGCAAGTCAACCTCCTTCCTAAACTGAGGGGCCCAGAACTGGACACAGGACTCCAGGTGTGGCCTAACCAGTGCAGTGTACAGGGGCAGAATGACCTCCCTGCTCCTGCTGGCCACACTCTTCCTGATGCAGGCCAGGATGCCCTTGGCCCTCTTGGCTGCCTGGGCACACTGCAGGCTCATGTTCAGCCTGCCATCATCCAGTACCCCCAGGTCCCTCTCTGCCTGGCTGCTCTCCAGCCACTCTGACCCCAGCCTGTAGCACTGCCTGAGGTTGTTGTGGCCAAAGTGCAGCCCCTGGCACTTGGATGTGTTCACTCTCATGCCCTTGACCTCTGCCCATCTGCCCAGCCTGTCCAGGTCCCTCTGCAGAGCCTCTCTAGCCTCCAGCAGATCAACTCCTGCCCCCAGCTTGGTGTCGTCAGCAAATTTACTGATGATGGACTCAGTGCCCTCATCCAGATCATCAATAAAGATGTTAAAGAGCACAGGGCCCAGCACTGATCCTTGGGGCACAGCACTGGTGCCTGGCTGCCAGCTGGCTGTGGCACCATTCACCACCACTCTCTGGGCTCAGCCTCCAGCCAGTTCCTAACCCATCGCAGTGTGCTCCCATCCAAGCCATGGGCTGACAGCTTGGCCAGCAGTTTGCTATGGGGGACGGTGTCAAAGGCCTTGCTGAGGTCCAGGTAGACTACATCAACAGGCACTTGCTGCTGTCACACCATGGAGTCACCCTCAGACAGGGTTGGAAGCTTCCCAGCATGGAAAACTGAGGCACAGGGCTGTGGAGGGAGAGGCAAGGCAAGGGAAACAAAGCTGGGGAAGGGTCTGGAGAACAGGGCTGGGGAGGGAGCTGGGGGGGTTGAGTCTGGAGAAGAGGAGGCTGAGGGGAGACCTCGCTGCTCTCTACAACTGCCTGCAAGGAGGTTGCAGTGAGGAATCCTAGTATCAGTCAGGGTTGGAAGGGACCACAAGGATCAGCCAGTTCCAACCCCCCTGCCATGGGCAGGGACACCCCACACTACATCAGCCTGGCCACAGCCTCAGCCAGCCTGGCTGCAAACACCTCCAGGGCTGGGGCCTCAACCACCTCCCTGCACAACCCATTCCAGGGCTTCAGCACTCTCCTGGGGAAGAACTTCCTCCTCCCCTCCAGCCTCAATCTCCCCACCTCCAGCTTCATTCCATTCCCCCTAGTCCTATCACTCCCTGAGATCCTGAGCAGTCCCTCCCCAGCATTCTTGGAGCCCCCATCAGATACTGGAAGGCCACTCCTCCCCAGAGATAGGACAAGAGGAAATGGCCTGAAATGGTGCCAGGTTTAGGCTGGAGACTAGAAAAAAAGTTCTTCCCTGAATGGTTTCTCAAGGGCTGGAACAGGCTTCCCATGGAGGTGGTTGAATCCCCATCCTTGGAGGTGTTCCAAAGAGGCAGAGATGTGGTGTTGAGGGCCATGGTTTAGCCCCAGCCTTGGCAGAGTCAGAGAATGGTTGGACTGGATGACTTTAGAAGAGAATAAAGCAGAATAGAATAGAGTAGAGTAGAGTAGAGTAGAGTAGAGTAGAGTGGAGTGGAGTGGAATGGAATGGAATGGAATGGAATGGAATGGAATGGAATGGAATGGAATGGAATGGAATGGAATAAACCAGGTTGGAAGAGACTTTCAAGATCATCACATCCAACCCATCATCCAACACCACCTAATCAACTAAACCATGGCACCAAGCACCCTATCAAGTCTCCTCCTCAACACCTCCAATGATGGGGGTTGGTCTCTTCTGCCAGGCAAGCAGCACCAGAACAAGAGGACACAGTCTCAAGCTGTGCCAGGGGAAGTTTAGGCTGGAGGTGAGGAGAAAGTTCTTCCCTGAGAGAGTTGTTAGCTGTTGGAATGTGCTGCCCAGGGAGGTGGTGGAGTCCCCATCCCTGGAGGCGTTCAGGAGGGGATTGGATGTAACACTTGGAGCCATGGTTTAGTCAGGAGGTGTTGGGTGGCAGGTTGGCCTTGATGAGCTCTGAGGTCTTTTCCAACCTCATTGATTCTATTGATTCTATTCTATGACCTTGTCCAACTCCCCTGCACTCAGCAGGGACATCTCCATCCAGATCAGGTTGTCCAGGGCCCCATCAAGTTTGCCTCTCAGTGTCTCTGGGGTTGGGGCCTCAACCACATCTCTGGGCACTGAGCTCTGAGGAAGGACTCTCAGGAAGGCTACTTCAGCCCCAACATTTCCTCCAGCAAAAGGAGGTTTTCTTCCCACCTGCTGTCTTGAAAGGGAACTGGAATAGCTGCAGCAGCCACAGCCTCCCAGTTCTACTGCTCAATGCTGTCTGGGCTGATCTGGAGGGGAGAGTTCAATCCAAACACCGCTGCAACGAGGGGCAGGAGATCCTGGGATGCCTTTGCCAACCTCATGCTGGAAAGCTCTCAGGCTGTGGCTCCACAGGCTGCCCTTGGCTTGTCTTTCCTCACAGTCATGTTCATTTCCCACCACCCCCCTTCCACTTGTGAAGCCTTTTCAAGAGGAAGCAGAATTTGCTGTGCAGCTGTCTTCTGATGAAAATATTCCCTCTGAAATCTGGGACAGTGATGAGAAATAAGAAAGAGAAATAAAACACAAATAACTTCCTTTCTCACCCAGGCAAAGGAGAAGCTATCAACCAAGCAGAGCTGAGACCTCTGCTGTTTGATCTCTCCCTGCACCTTCTTCGTTGTCACCTGTCAAGAAACCACTTTGCTGGCCATTGAAATGTCAAAACCTCCCATTCCCCAGGAGCAGGAATGAAACCCCCCCCCCAAATGGCATTTGAAAGACATGGGGTTCTGGTGGCAGCCCTGGGAAGTGTCAGCCACCATTCAAGGAGTTAAGCTGCCAAACTCCTTCAAGGGCAGTGGGCTCCTCCCCACCACCTCCCTACTTTGATAAGCAGCCCTGGGAAAGGCTTTCATTCTCCCCAGGGGAAAGGTGGGACAGCAGGGCCCAGGCAGGAAAGCATCTTCTGCTGCTACAGGCAGGGTGGAAGCAAGGTCCTCTGGGTTATTTGCCCAGGTAATAAAAGCCACCTGCAGACAGAGCAACTTTAAAGAACGGGAGAGTGACTTGGAGATTTTGCAGGGGTGGCCACAGCTGCCCCTGGAAGGAGGGGACTGAGTCCAGCATTATTAAGTTTGCAGATGACACCAAGCTGGGGGCAGGAGCTGGTCTGTTAGAGGATGGGAGAGCTCTGCAGAGGGACCTTGCAGAGGGATGGGCAGAGGCCAACAGGTTGGCATTCAACAAGTCCAAGTGCCAGGGGCTGTACTTTGGCCACAACAACCCCAGGCAGTGCTGCAGGCTGGGGACAGAGTGGCTGAGAGCTGCCAGGCAGAAAGGGACATGGAGGTACTGGTGGACAGTAGGCTGAACATGAGCCAGCAGTGTGCCCAGGGGGCCAAGAAGGCCAAGGGCATCCTGGCCTGCAGCAGGAAGAGTGTGGCCAGCAGGAGCAGGGAAGTCCTTGTGCCCTGTGCTCAGCACTGCTGAGGCCACACCTGGAGTCCTGTGTCCAGTTCTGGGCTCCTGAGGTTAGGAAAGAGGTTGAGCTGCTGGAAGGTGTCCAGAGAAGGGCAAGAAAGCTGGGGAGGGGTCTGGAGCACAGCCCTGGGAGGAGAGGCTGAGGGAGCTGGGGTTGCTTAGCCTGCAGAAGAGGAGGCTGAGGGGAGACCTTCTTGCTCTCTGCAACTCCCTGCAGGGAGGTTGGAGCCAGGTGAGGGTTGGCCTCTTCTGCCAGGCAAGAAGCAGAACAAGAGGACACAGTCTCAAGCTGTGCCAGGGGAGGTTTAGGCTGGAGGTGAGGAGAAAGTTCTTCCCAGCAAGAGAGATTGGCCACTGGGATGTGCTGCCCAGGGAGGTGGTGGAGTCCCCATCCCTGGAGATGTTTAGGAAGAGCCTGGATGTGGCACTTGGAGCCATGGTTGAGTTGTCAGGAGGTGTTGGGTGACAGCTTGGACTTGCTGATCTCTGAGCTCTTTTCCAGCCTTATTGATTCTCTGATTCTGTGACCTGCTGTATTTCTTTGAGCAAGTTGTAAACTGGGGGAAGGAAAAGCAAGCAAAAGCAGTGGGAAGTGGATGTGGTGATAGCAATGGGATGGGCAGGCCTTGAGCTGGAGGTATGAGAGGCCAAGGGGAAGGTGTCACATCAGGAACAGAAGAGAAAACTGGGACTGTTCAGCCTCAAGTGAAAGAGACTCAGGGGAAACCTCTTGGCTCTCTACAGCTCCCTGAAAAGAGGTTGGGCCCAGGTGGAATTTGGCAACAAGGGACAGGACAAGAGGAAAGAGCAGGGGAGGGTTAGTTCGGGCATGAGGAGCAATTTCTTCCCCAAAAGGGCTGTCAAAGCCTGGATGTAGCTGCCCAGGGTGGTGGAGGAGGGTTTGAAAGCTGTGGAGATGAGGTGCTGAGGGCCATGGTTTGGTGGTGACCTGGCAGTGCTGGCTTAATGGTTGGACTGGATGACCTGAGAAGTCTCCCCCACCCAAAAGGATTCTATGGGCAGGGAAGGGAGTGCTGAGAGCTGCCTGCCCTGCTGGGGCTGAGTGACTCCCTGACTCCCTGAGCACAGCAGCCAGCTCTGGCTGAGGCATCACCCCCCCAAGAGCATTTCAGGACAAGGGAGAAAAGAAACCCAGGAAGCTGAGCTTGGCAAACCCTTGCAAGAGAAGTGGTCTGGAAGTGATTAGGATGAATCCTAATAGAACTGTTTCTGCCTCCTGACAGCTAATTATTGCAGAGCTCAGTAGCCCAGGCTGAGCTGAGGCAGTGACATTGCTTAATGAAGCTCCATTGGGTTGCTTGCTGTTCGTATTTAAAGCATCTCCTCTTCTCCCTCTGGCTTTCTGCTGGGGTTAAGGGGCTGTGCCCCCACAGATCAGCCTGGATTCCCCCTTCTGTGAGGGGGACAGACAGCTGCCTGTGTGGCAGAGCTGAGGGAGGATGAGCTGACTGAAAGGGGAAGGGAGGAGAATAAAGATGTGGGTTTAGGCAGCCCTCAGTGTGTTAAGCAAAGCGTCTCCACCACTGAAGGCTGCAGGCAGAACAGGCAAGGGACTAAGGGCAGGTTGTGGCTCTGTGTCTTGGTCCTCCTGCTGAGGTAAATTGAGCAGAAACCTGGAAACTCTGGAAGTACTCTTAGGGAAAGTGTTCCCCCCCCCCCATCTTCCATCTCTCTGTTCACAAGGGAGCTGTTTCCCCCCATCTTCCATCTCTCTGTTCACAAGGGAGCTGTTTCCCCCATCTCCCATCTCTCTGTTCACAAGGGAGGTGTTTCCCCATCTTCCATCTCTCTGTTCACAAGGGAGCTGTTTCCCCCATCTCCCATCTCTCTGCTCACAAGGGAGGTGTTTCCCCCCCATCTCCCATCTCTCTGTTCACAAGGGAGCTGTTTCCCCCCATCTTCCATCTCTCTGTTCACAAGGGAGCTGTTTCCCCCCATCTCCCATCTCTCTGTTCACAAGGGAGCTGTTTCCCCCCATCTTCCATCTCTCTGTTCACAAGGGAGCTGTTTCCCCCCATCTCCCATCTCTCTGTTCACAAGGGAGGTGTTTCCCCCCATCTTCCATCTCTCTGCTCACAAGGGAGCTGTTTCCCCCCATCTTCCATCTCTCTGTTCACAAGGGAGCTGTTTCCCCCCATCTCCCATCTCTCTGTTCACAAGGGAGGTGTTTCCCCCCATCTTCCATCTCTCTGCTCACAAGGGAGCTGTTTCCCCCCATCTTCCATCTCTCTGTTCACAAGGGAGGTGTTTCCCCCCATCTTCCATCTCTCTGTTCACAAGGGAGGTGTTTCCCCCCATCTCCCATCTCTCTGTTCACAAGGGAGGTGTTTGCCCCCCATCTCCCATCTCTCTGCTCACAAGGGAGCTGTTTCCCCATCTTCCATCTCTCTGCTCACAAGGGAGGTGTTTCCCCCCATCTTCCATCTCTCTGCTCACAAGGGAGGTGTTTCCCCCCATCTTCCATCTCTCTGTTCACAAGGGAGGTGTTTCCCCCCATCTTCCATCTCTCTGCTCACAAGGGAGGTGTTTCCCCCCATCTCCCATCTCTCTGCTCACAAGGGAGGTGTTTCCCCCCCATCTCCCATCTCTCTGCTCACAAGGGAGCTGTTTCCCCCCCCATCTCCCATCTCTCTGTTCACAAGGGAGCTGTTTCCCCCATCTCCCATCTCTCTGTTCACAAGGGAGCTGTTTCCACCCATCTCCCATCTCTCTGCTCACAAGGGAGGTGTTTCCCCCCATCTCCCATCTCTCTGCTCACAAGGGAGGTGTTTCCCCCTCATCTTCCACCTCTCTGCTCACAAGGGAGGTGTTTGCCCCCATCTCCCAGCTCTCTGCTCACAAGGGAGGTGTTTCCCCCCATCTCCCAGCTCTCTGCTCACAAGGGAGGTGTTTGCCCCCCATCTTCCAGCTGCTGGGGACTTTTAGTCTGGAGAGGAGAAGACTGAGAGGGGGTTTAATAAATGTCTATAACTATCTGCGGGCTGGGGGGCAGGAGGGAGGGGCCAGGGCCAGGCTCTGCTCACTGTGCCCTGGGATAGGCCAAGGGGCAATGGATATAAACTCCAGCACAGGAGGTTCCACCTCAACCTGAGGAGGAACTTCTGCACTCTGAGGGTCCCAGAGCCCTGGAGCAGGCTGCCCAGAGAGGTTGTGGAGTCTCCTGCTCTGGAGCCTTTCAAGCCCCATCTGGATGTGTTCCTGTGTGACCTGTGCTGGATTCTGTGCTCCTGCTCTGGGGACTCAACGATCTCCAGAGGTCCCTTCCATCCATCCTGTGGGCCTGTGATCCTGTGTTTTTCTCCCCATTTTCCATCTGCCTGCTCAGAGGGAAGGTTTTTCCTCTCCCCATCTCCCAGCTGCCTGCTCACACTCTGTGCCTCCAGGCACGTGGGCTGTGGGCTGCAGGGAGGAAACTACACTTAGCAAGAGGGGTTAGGAAATGTTCCACCTGCCACTTGGTCACCCCCCCCCCCCCCCCCCAAGACAGGAGAGACTCTTGTTCTCCAGACAATGCTGCTTGCCATCTCCTTCTGGGAGGGCTGTGTCTCCTTAGCAATGCTCTTTGGAACAGGCAGACAGGCTCTGTGCAAGTGATGTCTCCCAGGCAATGCTCTTTGGAGGGGAAAAGCCTCTGCCTTGCGTGGAACAAAAGTTCAGAGCAGGAGGAAGGGGTGGCAAAGCTCACCCTGGGCAGCAGGGGAACGCTGTGGTGCCAGTGAGTCACAGGAGCAGAGAATGCTTCAGCTGGGAAAGTCCTTTCAGAGGCCCTGAGCCCTCCTTGCCCACCGCAAGGGGAAGATATTGAGGAGGAATAATCTGACCTGAAGAGAGTAAGGTGGAGAACAGGGCTGGGGAGGAGCAGCTGAGGGCTGTTTAGTCTGGAGAAGAGGAGGCTGAAGGAAGACCTCATTGCTCTCCACATGCTCTTTCTTTATGCTCTTTAATATCTTCACTGATCATCTGGATGAGGGCATTGAGTCCATCAGCAGTAAATTTGCAGATGACACCAAGCTGGGGGCAGGAGTTGATCTGTTAGAGGGTTGGAGAGCTCTGCAGAGGGACCTTGCCAGGCTGGGCAGATGGGCAGAGGCCAAGGGCAGGAGATTGAACACATCCAAGTGCCAGGTTCTACACATTGGCCACAGCAACCCCAGGCAGTGCTACAGGCTGGGGGCAGAGTGGCTGAGAGCAGCCAGGCAGAGAGGGACCTGGGGGGACTCGTGGACAGCAGCTGAACAGGAGTCAGCAGTGTGCCCAGGGGGCCAAGAAGGCCAAGGGCATCCTGGCCTGCAGCAGGAAGAGTGTGGCCAGCAGGAGCAGGGAAGTCCTTGTGCCCTGTGCTTAGCACTGCTGAGGCCACACCTGGAGTCCTGGGCTCCTCAGGTTAGGAAAGAGGTTGAGCTGCTGGCAGGTGTCCAGAGGAGGGCAAGAAAGCTGGGGAGGGGTCTGGAGCACAGCCCTGGGAGGAGAGGCTGAGGGAGCTGGGGTTGCTTAGCCTGCAGAAGAGGAGGCTGAGGGGAGACCTTCTTGCTCTCTGCAACTCCCTGCAGGGAGGTTGGAGCCAGGTGGGGGTTGGTCTCTTCTGCCAGGCAAGCAGCAGCAGAACAAGAGGACACAGTCTCAAGCTGTGCCAGGGGAAGTTTAGGCTGGAGGTGAGGAGAAAGTTCTTCCCAGCAAGAGAGATTGGCCCTTGGGTTGTGCTGCCCAGGGAGGTGGTGGAGTCCCCATCCCTGGAGGTGTTCAAGAGGGGATTGGATGTGGCCCTTAGAGCCATGGTTTAGTTGTCAGGAGGTGTTGGGTGACAGCTTGGCCTTGATGATCTCTGAGTTCTTTTCCAACCTTATTGATTCTCTGATTCTATGAGAGGACAGTGCTGGGGCCATGTACCTGTCCTGGGCACAGGAGCTGGTTCCATGATGTGTCTTCATCAGCCAGGCAGCACCACACCACCTGCAGGCCTCCAGCTGAGCAGCTGTGGAGGACTTTCTGGCAAAGGTGGCCAGAAGCAGTCAGAGAAGAAAGCCAAGCTCTGGGAAGCACTGCAGGCACCCAGGTACTCCATCAGCATATGGCTGAAGAAACAAATGTGGCCTCAGGAAATACCCCTAGGAGCAGAGGAAACCTCTGCCAGCATTAAAGCTCCCCAGGTACGTGGGAGACTGCTGGCAGAGGTGGAAGCAGCTCCTTTTCCACTGTCTGTGGATGCTGGATGCCAACAGAGAGGCAGGCAGGCAGCAGCCTTGTTTCTGCCTCTACAGCACTTAAGGTGCTTTCAGCTTTCCTGCTCAGTCTGACAGGGAAAGCTGAGCTACAAAGCTGGATGGCAAAGCTTTGATGGCTGCTGAGCTCCACCAAAAGCCCTGCACTGGGACAGTTCCCAGGCTGAGTTTGTTCCTTGCTGTCTGTCTGTCCTTGCCAACAGTTACCAGCTAGAAATCGTTAGTGCTGGGGGGGGTTTAAAGGAGTTATCATCCTGAGCTCTCCTGATGGCTGAGAAATGACTCAGGTAGCATTTGGAGACATGCTGGAAGGTGTTCAGAGCAGGGCCAGGAGGAGGAGCAGAGGGCTGGAGCTGCTCTGCTGTGAGCACAGCCTGAGGGAGTTGGGGTTGTGCAGGCTGGAGAGGAGAAGGCTCCAGGGAGACCTCCTTGTGGCCTTGCAGGATCTGCAGGGGGCTGCAAGAAAGCTGGGGAGGGACTTGTGAGGGTGTCAGGGAGGGATAGGACTGGGGGGGATGGAGCAGAACTAGAAGTGGGGAGATTGAGATTGGCTGTGAGGACGAAGCTGTTCCCCATGAGGGTGGTGAGAGCCTGGCACAGGCTGCCCAGGGAGGTGGTGGAAGCCTCCTGTCTGGAGGTGTTTTTAAGGTCAATTCAATTCAATTCAATTCATGTTGTGTCCTATCCTATTCTATCCTATCCTATCCTATCCTATCCTATCCTATCCTATCCTATCCTATCCTATCCTATCCTATCCTATCCTATCCTATCCTATCCTATCCTATCCTATCCTATCCTATCCTATCCTATCCTATCCTATCCTATCCTATCCTATCCTATCCTATCCTATCCTATTCTATCCTATCCTATCCTATCCTATCCTATCCTATCCTATCCTATCCTATCCTAGTGGTGGAAGCCTCCTGGCTGGAGGTGTTTGCAGCCAGGCTGGAGGTGGCTGTGAGCAACCTGCTGTGGTGTGAGGTGTCCCTGGCCATGACAGGGGCTTGGGACTGGCTGAGCCTTGAGGTCCCTTCCAACC
Source organism: Melanerpes aurifrons (assembly GCA_011125475.1). Lineage (NCBI taxonomy): Eukaryota > Metazoa > Chordata > Aves > Piciformes > Picidae > Melanerpes > Melanerpes aurifrons. The sequence goes on along the minus strand of WWNC01000063.1, from coordinate 422,530 downwards.
CTGACAGTTCTGTGCTTCTATGCTTCTGTGATTCACTTTTGTGAGCTTTGCTGTGCTCGGCAGAGGGCTGCACACCCCAGCAGGGGGTGCAGGGGGAGTGGCAGCCTGGCTAATTGCCCTGAGCTGCAATTCACTGGCTCCTGCCAGCTCGCTGGGAGAGGAGAAGGAGCTGGGGGGAGGTTAGTGCTGGTGAGCCAGCCCCGGCAGCACGGATCACGTCTGCAGCTCCTCACAGCCTGCTGCAGCCTGATTCCCACCCTAGCAAGAGACAGAGGCTCTGCTGAGAAGCTGACTGGTTTCCCAGATGCCAGTGTCCACAAGAGCCAATCCAGATGCCCTTCCATCCAGGTTAGGCCTTTTGCTAAGCCCCAGGCATGAGGCTGAGAGGCATCCTTTGGCCAAGGCAGACTCACAGATTCACTGTGGTTGGGAAAGATCTTCAAGAGCATAGGTTGGAAGAGACCTTAACGCTCATCCAGTTCCAACCCCCTGCCATGGGCAGGGACACCTCCCACCAGCCCAGCTTGCTCAAGGCCTCATCCAGCCTGGCTTTGAACACCTCCAGGGAAGGGACAGCCACAGCCTCCCTGGGCAACCTGTGCCAGAGTCTCCCCACCCTTACTGCCAACAATTTCTTCCTCATCTCCAGTCTCAGTCTCTCCTCTCCCAGCTCAAAGCCATTGTTCCCCATCCTGTCACTCCCAGCCTTTGTCAAATTTCCCTCCCCAGCTCTCCTGCAGCCCCTTCAGGTACTGGAAGGCTGCTCTGAGCTCTGTCTGGAGCCTTCTCCTCTCCAGGTTGATCATAGTATCCTAGTATCAGTCAGGGTTGGAAGGGACCACAAGGATCAGCCAGTTCCAACCCCCCTGCCATGGGCAGGGACACCCCACGCTAGATCAGCCTGGCCACAGCCTCAGCCAGCCTGGCTGCAAACACCTCCAGGGCTGGGGCCTCAACCACCTCCCTGCACAACCCATTGCAGGGCTTCACCACTCTCATGGGGAAGAACCTCCTCCTCACCTCCAGCCTCAGTCTCCCCACCTCCAGCTTCATTCCATTCCCCCTAGTCCTATCACTCCCTGAGAGCCTGAGCAGTCCCTCCCCAGCCTTCCTGTAGGCCCCCTTCAGATGCTGGATCAGCCCCAACTCTCTCAGCCTGTCCCCATAGTGGAGGTTCTGCAGCCCTCTGAGCCTCTTTGTGCCTCTCCTCCTGACCTTCTCCAGCAGCTCCAGGTCCTTCTTGTGTTGGGAGCCCCAGAGCTGGACACAGTGCTGCAGGTGGGGTCTCAGCAGAGCAGAGGGGCAGAATCCTCTCCCTTCACCTGCTGGCCACACTGCTTTGGATGCAGACCAGGATAGGGTTGGGGGGTTTTGGGCTGTCAGTGTACTTAAGCCAGGCAGAAAGAGAAGTCAGACTCTGAGGTCCACATTCTAGGTCAGCACAGGGTGTTCAGGGGTTTGGGCTTGAAGTTTGATTTCAACAGGCAGCTACTAAAGGGAGGTTCTACATAGAATCAGTAAGGTTGGAAAAGCAGGGGAGGCTCTCCAGCCCTCTGAGCTTCTTTGTGCCTCTCCTCTGGACCCACTCCAACAGCTCCAGGTCCTTCTTGTACTAGGGGCAACAGAACTGAACACAGTGCTCCAAGTGGGGTGGCACAAGATGAAACTCACCAAGTCCAACCCTTATTTAACTCTCCCAGGGCCCCTGTTACAGCACATCCTGGAGCAGAGACCTCTCAGGGGGCTCTCCTAGGAGCTTTGCTCACATGCATCACCCTGCTGCGGAGGGTGAGTCACTTCCCAGGAGCATTTCAGTTTGGCCTTCTCCTTTCTCCTGGCAACTGAATCCTATCAGTGCTCCTCCACAATGAACAGAAGGATGAGATCATTGCTCTTGACCCCATGGCAAGAATGATCTGGACAGGCTGGAACATGTCCAGAGAAGGACCAGGAGGAGGGCTGGAGCTGCTGGAGCTGCTCTGCTGTGAGGACAGACTGAGGGAGTTGGGGTTGTGCAGTCTGGAGAGGAGAAGGCTCCCAGGAGACCTCATTGTGGCCTTCCAGGATCTGAAGGGGCTCTAAGAAAGCTGGGGAGGGACTTTTGAGGGTGTCAAGGAGGGATAGGACTGGGGGGGATGGAGCAGAACTAGAAGTGGGGAGATTGAGATTGGCTGTGAGGAAGAAGTTGTTGCCCAGGAGGGTGGTGAGAGCCTGGCCCAGGCTGCCCAGGGAGGTGGTGGAAGCCTCCTGCCTGGAGGTTTTTAAGGTCAATTCAATTTAATGCAATTCAATTCAATTATGTTGTGTCCTATCCTATCCTATCCTATCCTATCCTATCCTATCCTATCCTATCCTATCCTATCCTATCCTATCCTATCCTATCCTATCCTATCCTATCCTATCCTATCCTAGTGGTGGAAGCCTCCTGGCTGGAGGTGTTTGCAGCCAGGCTGGAGGTGGCTGTGAGCAACCTGCTGTGGTGTGAGGTGTCCATGCCCATGGAACTGGCTGATCCTTGAGGTCTCTTCCAACCCTGACAATTCCATGATTCTATGATTCATTAGGGATCTTCACCCTGGGCTCAGAAGATGTAAGTCATGAGCTGCCATCCCAGCTCTGCATAATGCAGAAGGATGAGGAGTGCTGCACAGCTGGCAGGGGCTGCTGCTGGCTGCAAGGGAATGATGCCTCTGGCACAGGACAGGCTTCCAGCTGGTGGGTACAGAGGCAGCACCATGGAGGCTTTCCCTTGTAGGGCCCTGCCAGTTTCAAGGCTTCATCTGTTCCTCCCTGCTCTCCTCTCCCTCCTCCTGACACTGCCCCCAGCCCTGCTCCCCCTGTATGGTGTCACCAGAGCAGCCAAGCTCTGCATCAGGGGCTGCAAGAATCTCTCCCAGCTCAATCCCATCCTCCAGCCCCAAAACTCTCCTCTTTCTTATCTCTTCCTGGGTTGCTGTGAAGCTGTCCTGGAGTGAGCAGAAATCTGCAGCTCCTTCCAGTCCATTTCGAATTCCACTGGTATTTTGGGGCATGCAAATTATCTGTCTCCAGAATCTCCCTGAAGTCTGAAGCTGAGATGTGCATAAACTGAAGCATGCCAGAGAAAATCAGGAGTGTCACATCTGATTTAGCAGAAATCCTAATGCAGCTCCTCCAGCCCCAGCAGGGCTGTGAAGAGCCAGCAGCACTGCCTGCAGAAGGGAGAGGCAAAAGGATCCTTTATTCCCTTACACCTCCTGGCAGCAACACTATTTTCTCCTGCTCTCCAAGGTGCAGGAAATGCCACTGCCTCTTCTCTCCACAACAGCTTGTCATGGAGGCACACAGTGAGGAGAAGGAATCATAGCATGGTTTGGGTTGGAAGGGACCTCTAAACCCCATCCAGTCCAACCCCTCTGCAGTCAGCAGAGTCATCCTCCACTAGATCAGGTTGCTCAGAGCCTTGTTGAGCCTAACCTTGAGTATCTCCAGGCATGGGGCCTCAGCTACCTCCCTGGGCAACCTGCTCCACTGTTCCCCCACCCTCATGGTGCAGAACTTGTTCCTAACATCCAATCTATATCTCCTCCTCTAACTTTAAACCATTGCCCTTCTTGCTCTCTCCAGCTCCCTGCAGGGAGGTTGGAGCCAGGTGGGGATTGGGCTCTTCTGCCAGGCAAGCAGCACCAGAACAAGAGGACACAGTCTCAAGCTGTGCCAGGAGAAGTTTAGGCTGGAGGTGAGGAAGAAATTCTTCCCAGCAAGAGAGATTGGCCACTGGGATGTGCTGCCCAGGGAGGTGGTGGAGTCCCCATCCCTGGAGGGGTTTAGGAAGAGCCTGGATGAGGCACTTGGTGCCATGGTGTAGTTGATCAGATGGTGCTGGGTGATAGCTTGGATTTGATGATCTCTGAGGTCTTTTCCAACCAGGTTAATTCCATTCCATTCCATTCCATTCCATTCCATTCCATTCCATTCCATTCCATCCTATCCTATCCTATCCTGTCCTGTCCTGTCCTGTCCTGTCCTCCCCTGTCACTGCAGGCCTTTGCAAACAGTCCCTCTGCATCCCTCCTGCAGGATCCTTTCAGGTACTGTCAGGCTGCTCTAAGGTCTCCCTGGAGCCTTCTCTTCTCCAGGCTGAACATCCCCAGCTCCCTCAACATGCAGCAGAGCTGCTCCAGCCCCCTGATCATTTTCCTGGCCTCCTCTGGACCCTCTCCATCAACTCCATGTCCTTCCTGTCTTGAGGGCTCCAGAGCAGGATGCAGTCTTCCAGGTGAGCTCTCACCAGAGCAGAGTGGCAGAAGCACCTCTCCCATGGGAAGAGTTAGGATTTCAGACTTCCCTCCACCCTGTTGCCTGTCAAACACAAACAATTAACTCCCTTTAATTCGAAATTTGGCTCTAAAAGGCTCTCCAAAGCTCAAGCAGCTCTTCACCCCCAACCTGCTGCACTCTCCCGGCAGCCCTGCCTCAGTTTCCCCGCTCCATTAAGTGAGTAAGGAAAGCTGAGTGCCAGGAAGTGCCGTGGGGCTAATTAGTCGAGCTTGCAGGAGAGGTCTGAACGTCAGCCATGAATTATTCATCCGGGTTAACATTCCCAGCACAATGAGATGAAACGATCTGTAAATACCTCGGTGACTCCAGAGCTGCATTCTGCTGGGCTGCCTTGCCAGGAGCTTCTCCTCCTTTGCTGGAGCACCGGCAGCAGAGGCTGGGAGTTTGGCTGGGTCGGTGGCTTTGTTTGCTCTTCTGCAGGATGTGCCCTCCTGAGACAAGCCCTGAAGAAAAGGCCTTGGGGGTGCTGGGGGAGGAGAAGCTCAGCAGGAGCCAGCAGGGAGCACTTGCAGCCCAGAGAGTCAAGCAGAGCCTGGGCTGCAGCAAGAGAAGTGTGGCCAGCAGGGCCAGGGAGGGGATTCTGCCCCTCTGCTCCACTCTGCTGAGACCTCCCCTGGAGCTCTGGGGCCAGCTCTGGAGCCTCTGTGCCAGGAAGGCTCTGGAGGTGCTGGAAGGTGTCCAGAGAAGGGTCATGAGGAGGAGCAGAGGGCTGGAGTTGCTCTGCTGTGAGGACAGCCTGAGGGAGTTGGGGTTGTGCAGGCTGGAGAGGAGAAGGCTCCCAGGAGACCTCATTGTGGCCTTCCAGGATCTGCAGGGGGCTGGGGAGGAACTTTTGAGGGTGTCAGGGAGTGATAGGACCAGGGGGATGGAGCAGAACTAGAAGTGGGGAGATTGAGATTGGCTGTGAGGAAGAAGCTGTTCCCCAGGAGGGTGGTGAGAGCCTGGCACAGGTTGCCCAGGGAGCTGGTGGAAGCCTCCTGCCTGGAGGGTTTTAAGGTCAACTCAATTCAATTCAATTCTGTTGTGTCCTCTCCTCTCCTCTCCTCTCCTCTCCTCTCCTCTCCTCTCCTCTCCTCTCCTCTCCTCTCCCTCTCCTCTCCTCTCCTCTCCTCTCCTCTCCTCTCCTCTCCTCCCTCCCTCTCCTCTCCTCTCCTCTCCTCTCCTCTCCTCTCCTCCTCCTCTCCTCTCCTCTCCTCTCCTCTCCTCTCCTCTCCTCTCTATCCTATCCTATGGCCAGGCTGGAGGTGGCTGAGAGCAACCTGCTGTGGTGTGAGGTGTCCCTGCCCATGGCAGGGGAGGTTGGAACTGGCTGAGCCTTGAGGTCCCTTCCAACCCTGTCAATTCTCTGCTCCTGTGATTAATGTAATCACAAGATGAGATTTAGTTGAGCTGGCAATAACATTAGCTTGACAACCCCTCTTTGAAACCCCCCCTCCAAGAGGAGAAGGAGATGATTGAATCAGAGGGGAAGTTGAATGCAAGATGCAATAAGAGGCACAAAACGTTTAGGGAGGAAGCAGCAGGGATGATTTGAAGCAACATGTAACACTCCAGGAAATTCAGGCTCTGGTTAGATTTACAGGAGAACTAACACCCTGAGAGCGTGGAAATCAAATTTAAGGCCTCCCACAACCTTATTTCTGCCCTTGGAAATCTGACAGCCTCTAGGACTTTCCATGCTTGTTCCTTTAGTGCAATCATATTTCAGAGCTCCATATATTTTGGAGGCTGCTGAGACCACACAAGGAGAGAGAGAGAGAGAGAGAGAGAGAATAACAGCAGCTGACTAGGCAGACAAACTGCCTCATGAATATAGAGAACACCTTGAGTCCTGTCTCCAGTTCTGGGCTCCTCAGTTTAAGAAAGAGGTTGAGCTGCTGGAAGGTGTCCAGAGAAGGGCAAGAAAGCTGGGGAGGGGTCTGGAGCACAGCCCTGGGAGGAGAGGCTGAGGGAGCTGGGGTTGCTTAGCCTGCAGAAGAGGAGGCTCAGGGGAGACCTTCTTGCTCTCTGTAACTCCCTGCAGGGAGGTTGGAGCCAGGTGGGGGTTGGTCTCTTCTGCCAGGCAAGCAGCAGCAGAACAAGAGGACACAGTCTCAAGCTGTGCCAGGGGAGGTTCAGGCTGGATGTTAGGAAGAAGTTCTTCCCAGCAAGAGAGATTGGCCATTGGGATGTGCTGCCCAGGGAGGTGGTGGAGTCCCCATCCCTGGAGGTCACAGAATCACAGAGTCACCAAGGTTGGAAGAAACCTCAAAGATCATCAAGTCCAACCTGTCACCACAGACCTCATGACTAAACCATGGCTCCAAGTGCCACATCCAATCCCCTCTTGAATACCTCCAGGGATGGGGACTCCATCACCTCCCTGGGCAGCACATCCCAATGACTAACAACTCTCTCTGGGAAGAACTTTCTCCTCATGTCCAACCTAAACCTCCCCTGGCACAGCTTGAGACTGTGTCCTCTTCTTCTGCTGCTGCTTGCCTGGCAGAAGAGACCAACCCCCACCTGGCTCCAACCTCCCTTCAGGGAGCTGGAGAGAGCAAGAAGGTCTCTACAACTTCTTCAGGTGTTTAGGAAGAGCCTGGATGTGGCACTGGCTTAGTTGTCAGGAGGTGTTGGGTGAGAGGTTGGTCTTGATGATCTCTGAGGTCTTTTCCAATCTGGTTAATTCCCTTCCCTTCCCTTCCCTTCCCTTCCATCCCTTCCCTTCCCTTCCCTCCCTTCCCTTCCATTCCTTCCCTTCCCTTCCCTTCCCTCCCTTCCTTCCCTTCCTTCCCTTCCTTCCTTCCCTTCCTTCCCTTCCCTTCCCTTCCCTTCCCTTCCCTTCCCTTCCCTTCCCTTCCCTTCCCTTCCCTTCCCTTCCCTCCCCTTCCCTCATCCTATCCTATCCTATCCTAACTCAGGGTGCCCAGTTCAAGAGTGAACACTGAAGGGGAAATGTTTGTTGAGCATCACTTGAGTTTGAGCAACACCTTTAGGAATTGTTCCCTTTTTGTGGTGATTTTTGGTTGTATTTTTGGTTGTTTTTGGTGGGTTTTTTAATGGATGCTTAATTTGCAAGGAAATAAAAACACCAAACCAACAACAACCCTTAACATACAGCCTCCAGAGCTGCTTTGTGATCTGCTGTGCTTGGTTTATCTGTCACTGTTTGGAATGGGTGCAAAGAGAAAGGATCTGTGCTGTCAGCTGCAGATTGGGGCCTCCTAGAGGAAATAAGGAAGGGGGAAGGGGGGGGGGGGAAAAAGAATGAAATAAGATATAAAAATCCCAGCTGAAGCTGCAGGAGAAGCTCAGAATGTGAGATAAGAAGCTGCTAATAAGAGCAAAGTCTCTCTGCTTGTGCCAAGGAGTGGCAGAGCAGAGGCGTGGACACGCAGCCTGCCGCTGCATACTTTACCGCATCCTGCTGCCGCCCCGACAGGAGAGTCCTGGGCTCCTGCAGATGGCAGCTTCCCCTGCAGGAGCTGCTTGTGGCACTCTCACCACTTCCAAGGGGTTTCTCTGCTGTTGGAATGCGGCTGCTGGCTTTTGGTGGGGTGGGGGATGGTGGGATCACAGAACCGGCCGGGTTGGGAGGGGAGCTCTAAAGAGCTGCTGCTGCCTCTCTGCTGTCCAGAGCAGCTCGCTATGGAAGCACACAATGAGGGGAAGGTATCACTGAATGGTTTGGGTTGGAAGGGACCTCTAAAGGTCAGCCAGTCCCATTCCCCCTGCAGTCAGCAGGGACATCCTCCACTAGATCAGGTTTCCCTGAGCCCTGTTGAGCCTCACCTTGAATATCTGCGAGGCTGGGCCCTCAACTACCTCCCTGGGCAACCTGTTCCACTACCCTCACAGTGCAGAACTTGTACCTAACATCCAATCTAAATCTGCTCTTCTCTCATTTCAAACCATTGCCTCTTATCCTATCCCTGCAGGCCTTTGCAAACAGTCCCTCTGCAACCTTCCTGTAGCCCCCTCCAGGTACTGGCAGGCTGCTATTAGGTCTCCCCGGAGCCTTCTCTTCTCCAGGCTGAACACCCCCAGCTCCCTCAGCCTGTCCTTGTAGCAGAGCTGCTCCAGCCCCCTGATCATTTTCATGGCCTCCTCTGGACCCTCTCCATCAGGTCCATTTCCTTCTAGTATTGAGGGCTCCAGAGCTGGATGCAATACACCAGGTGAGATCTCAGCAGGACAGGGCAGAGTGACAGCCTCACTGTGTCTGTAGTCCTATAAGGAGAGGCTGAGGGAGCTGGGGTTGCTTAGCCTGCAGAAGAGGAGGCTCAGGGGAGACCTTCTTGCTCTCTCCAACTCCCTGCAGGGAGGTTGTAGCCAGCTGGGGGTTGGTCTCTTCTCCCAGAAACCCAGCACCTGAACAAGAGGACACAGTCTCAAGCTGTGCCAGGGGAGGTTTGGGCTGGATATTAGGAAGAACTTCATAGAAAGAGAGATTGACCACTGGGATGTGCTGCCCAGGGAGGTGGTGGAGTCCCCATCCCTGGAGGGGTTTTGGAAGAGCCTGGATGAGGCACTTGGTGCCATGGTTGAGATGATTAGATGGTGTTGAGTGACAAGTTGGACTCAATGATCTCAAAGGTCTTTTCCAACCTCCTTTATTCTATTCTATTCTATTCTATTCTATTCTATTCTATTCTATTCTATTCTATTCTATTCTATTCCATTCCATTCCATTCCATTCCATTCCATTCCATTCCATTCCATTCCATCCTATCCTATCCTAGTTTCCCAAGGGATGTGATTTGGGTGATGGTGATGCCCTGCTGGGGGCAGATGTGTCTGTGAGTCCTCCTCAAGCACTTCAGAAGGCAGTGGCCACTTCCTGTCAAATTTAAGTGATGGAATCACCTAGAATCCATGTTAAGAAACATGTGGACATGGCACTCTGGGACATGGTTTAATGCCCATGATGGTTCTAGGTCAAAGGTTTGACTTTTATGATTTCAGAATCATAGAATTGTCAGGGTTGGAAGGGACCTCAAGGATCATCCAGTTCCATGGGCAGGGACACCTCACACTACAGCAGGTTGCTCACAGTCACATCCAACCTGGCTGCAAACACCTCCAGGCAGGAGGCTTCCACCACCTCCCTGGGGGGGGTGTGGAAAACAGCATTCAAGGAGATGGGCAATTAATGGAGTCAGGGATGGGGAAACATCCTCCTGATAGACACCAGAGGAAACAGCAGTGGACCTGAGCCTGAGTGGACCTGGACCTGAGCAAAGCCTTCAACACTGTCCTGCACCACATCCTGGTCTCCAGGCTGGTGACACATGGGTGTGATGGGTGACCACTAGATGGATAAGGAACTGGCTTGATGGCCGCACCCAAAGAGTGGCTGTCAATGGCTCCACGTCCCAGTGGAGGCCAGGGACAAGCAGAGTCCCTCAGGGATCAGCCCTGGGCCCAGGCTTGTTCAACATCTCTGTGGGTGCCATGGCCAGTGGCACTGAGTGCAGCCTCAGCAGGGTTGCTGATGACACCAAGCTGTGTGGGGCAGCAGACAGCTGGAGGGAAGGGATCCATCCAGAGGGAGCTGGGCAGGCTGGAGAGGTGGGCACAAGCCAACCTCAGGAGGTTCAACAAGACCAAGGGCAGGGTCCTGCAGCTGGCTGGAGGCAATCCCAGGAACAAATCCAGGCTGGGCAGGGACTGGCTGGAAAGCAGCCCTGAGGAGAGAGCCTTGGGGGTGCTGGGGGAGGAGAAGCTCAGCAGGAGCTCTCAGTGTGCACTTGCAGCCCAGAAAGCCAAGCAGAGCCTGGGCTGCAGCAGGAGAAGTGTGGCCAGCAGGGCAAGGGAGGTGATTCTCCCCCTCTGCTCAGCCCTGGTGAGACCCCACCTGGAGTCCTGCCTCCAGCTCTGCAGCCCCTATGGCAAAAGGGATGTGGAGGTGCTGGAAGATGTCCAGAGCAGGGCCAGGAGGATGAGCAGAGGGCTGGAGCTGCTCTGCTGTGAGGACAGACTGAAGGAGTTGGGGCTGTTCAGTCTGCAGAAGAGAAGGCTCCCAGGTGACCTCATTGTGGCCTTCCAGAATCTGAAGGGGGCCTACAGGAAGGCTGGGGAAGGACTTCTGAGGATTTCAGGCAGTGATAGGACTAGGGGGAATGGAATGAAGCTGGAGGTGGGGAGATTGAGGCTGCAGGTGAGGAGGAAGTTCTTCCCCATGAGAGTGGTGAAGCCCTGGAATGGGTTGTCCAGGGAGGTGGTCGAGGCCCTGTCCCTGGAGGTGTAAACATCCAGCCCAGGCTGGCTGAGGCTGTGGCCAGGCTGATCTAGTGTGGGGTGTCCCTGCCCATGGCAGGGGGGTTGGAACTGGCTGATCCTTGTGGTCCCTTCCAACCCTGAATGATACTGTGATACTATGATACTATGAAAGCCCAGGCTTTGTTCTGCTGCTCTGGGAGCTCTTGCTTTCTGCTCCACTTTGGGTTGGAAGGGACCTTTCAAAGGTCATTCCACATCTGAATTGCAGGGCAGGGCTTGAAGAGCCGAGCAGAGCCGAGCAGCTTCCTAGAAACCACGGCAAAAAGCCCTACCTGCTCACATTAATGGGTTGTATTTTTAGCTTCAGACTTAACTGTTCTGCTCAGTGAGCAGCCCCTCCTGCAGTGCAGGGCTTTGTGCATCCTCAGGATGCAACCTGGAACATAAGAAGCAAAGCAAATCTTTCCCCCTCCCCCCCCACAAGGATTCCTCCACCCAAAGGCCCTGGTGAAGGGCTTGGCCAAAGGTGATTTGTCCTGAAGCTGGTCTTAGCATTTTTAAGTGCAATGTGAGGGAAGTGGCCTCCTGTGTCCAGAGAAGGGCAATGAAGGTGGGGAAGGGTCTGGGGAGGAGCAGGTGAGGGAGCTGGGGGTGTTTGGTGTGGAGAAGAGGAGGCTGAGGGGAGACCTCATTGCTCTCTACAGCTCCCTGAAAAGAGCCTGCAGTGAGGTGAGGTTTGGGCACTTCTTTCTAGTCTCAGGTGATAGAAGGAGAGGAAATGGAATTGTGCCAGGGGAGGCTGAGGTTGGAGATGAGGAAAAGTTTCTTTGCTGCAAGAGCGGTCAGGGATTGGCACAGGCTGCCCAGGGAGGTGGTGGAGTCCCCATCCCTGGAGGTGTTCAAGAGCAGTGTGGCCATGGCCCTTGGGGGCATGGTTTAGTGGTGCTGGGTTGATGTTGGTGTGGATGATCCTGGAGAGCTTTCCCAACCAAACCAAGTCTCTGATTCTGTAAGTGTCTATTTGCCCCCAAAATGCTCAGCTGGTCTTCATGGAACCCCAACTACAACTGGTGTTTTTACTCATCACCCTCACATTTTCCCTCCCTTTCTCCCTCCCTCCCTCCCTCCCTCCCTTCCTCCCTTCCTTCCTTCCTTCCTTCCTTCCTTCCTTCCTTCCTTCCTTCCTTCCTTCCTTCCTTTTTCCTTCCTTCCTCCCTTCCTTCCTTCCTTTCTCTTCCTCCCTCCCTCCCTTCCTTCCTTTCTCTTCCTTCCTCCCTCCCTCCCTTCCTTCCTTCCTTCCTTCCTTCCTTCCTTCCTTCCTTCCTTCCTTCCTTCCTTCCTTTTTCCTTCCTTCCTCCCTTCCTTCCTTCCTTTCTCTTCCTCCCTCCCTCCCTTCCTTCCTTCCTTTCTCTTCCTCCTCCCTCCCTCCTTCCTTCCTTCCTTCCTTCCTTCCTCCCTTCCTCCCTTCCTCCCTCCCTCCCTCCCTTCCTTCCTTCCTTCCTTCCTTCTTCCTTCCTCCCTCCCTTCCTTTTTCCTTCCTTTTTCCTTCCTTCCTTCCTTCCTTCCTTCCTTCTTCCTTCCTTCCTTCCTTCCTTTGTCCTTCCTTCCTCCCTTCCTTCCTTCCTTTCTCTTCCTTCCTCCCTCCCTCCCTTCCTCCCTTCCTCCCTTCCTCCCTCCCTCCCTCCCTCCCTCCCTCCCTCCCTCCCTTCCTTCCTTCCTTCCTTCCTTCCTTCCTTCCTTCCTTCCTTCCTTCCTTCCTTCCTTCCTTCCTCTTCCTTCCTTCCTTCCTTCCTTCTTTTCTTCTTTTTTTTTCTCTTTCTTCCCCTCTGTCTTTCTGTCTTTCTTATTTCATATCCAATATGTGAAATCTCAGCCAAAACCAATCATGTTGGTCTTCAATTACTGGGATTCAATTCATTCCCTTTCTGAGCACTTGGCTCGATCCAGTGCAGAGAGAGGTACATTAAGGAACTCTCCTCCAGATGAAAACAGGGAGCAGCTCTTTGCATTTCATTAGCCCTTAGAAGCAAGCTGAGCAAGTTAAGCAGGGGCCAGCAATATTTCAATTAGCCTTCCAGAGTCTGCCTGCTCCCAAAATAGTGCCTTTTGACTACCTTTGGTAAAATAGCCCACAGCAGGCTGAGTCCCTCCTGGAAGATCTCTCCACGGTGTGGCCTCTGCATCCTGTGCAGCAGAGGCTGCAGCTGCAGCCTCTGCTGCACAGGATGCAGAGGCCACACCTCGGAGAGATCTTCCCTGGCTGGAAGTGCTCCTTGCACAAGGTTAGCCCCAGGTTTGGGGACCTCAGAGCTGCCTTCCAGTACCTGAAGGGATCCTGCAGGAAAGCTGCAGAGGGACTTCTCCTGAGGGTGTCTGGAGATGAGGACAAGGGGGGAATGGTTTGAAGCTGAGGGAGAGTAGGGTTAGGCTGGAGCTCAGGAAGAAGTTCTTCAGTACAAGGCTGGTGAGACTCTGGAATGGGTTGCCCAGGGAGGGTGTGGATGCCTCCTTCCTGGGGGTGTTGAAGGTGGATGAGGCCTTGAGCAGCTGAGTCTGGTTGAGAGATGTCCCTGGGCATGGCAGGGGAGGGTAGAGGAGATGATCTCTGAGGTCCCTTCCAACCTGAGCCTTTCTCTGGTTAGTTGGAGCTGTCAGTGGGTTGTGGATGTTCACTGTGTGGCCTCTCTGTCTGCCAGGGAGATTGTTACTGGTTCTGCTGGCACAAGCAGGCTTGGCTCTGGACAGAGTCTATCTGGGAGATGTATGGTAGGAAGCAGCATCCATCACCTCACAGCCCTGGCCTTCAAGAGGGTTCTGCTGTCACTCAGTATCAGCCAAGGGCTCTATGGCCCTGGGCTGTTTGCTGCAGACACTTGTGAGCTTCCTCCACCTCTGGGCTGATTATCACACCCTGTCAGAGACCTTCTGCAGCTCCTGCCTGGGGGTCTGGAGGAGAATCAGCTGGTTCCAGGAGCAGAGAAGTGCAGTGACTGCTGCTGTGTGCTGGAGGACAGAGACCTGTGGCTGCTGTTGAGCTGTGGCTGAGTGGCACAGGAAGAAAAGAGGTTGTTCCATCTGGACCTCAAAGGCAGTAAGAGCAGCCCAGGTTTATCCTGGCCTCTGCCCTGGCCTCTTGCAGGGACAAGATGGATTTGCTGACATATTTTCCTCTTAAAACTATTTCCTTAGTCCACACAAGAGTTGAGGTGGTGGAAGCCTCATCCCTGGAGGTTTTGAAGCCCAGGTTGGATGTGGCCCTGAGCAACCTGCTCTAGGGTGAGGTGTCCCTGCCCATGGCAGGTGGGTTGGAACTGGATGATCCCTGAGGTCCCTTCCAACCCAAAGAATTCTGTGATTTTATGATTCTGTAATTATGAAGACATAGATTTGTTTAGGTGGGAAAAGACCTTCAAGGCCATGGAGTCATAGAATTGTTTAGGTGGGAAAGACCTTCAAGGCCATGGAGTCATAGAATTGTTTAGGTGGGGAAAGACCTTCAAGGCCATGGAGTCATAGAATTGTTTAGGTGGGAAGAGACCTTCAAGGCCATGGAGTCATAGAATTGTTTAGGTGGGGAAAGACCTTCAAGGCCATGGAGTCATAGAATTGTTTAGGTGGGAAGAGACCTTCAAGGCCATGGAGTCATAGAATTGTTTAGGTGGGGAAAGACCTTCAAGGCCATGGAGTCATAGAACTGTTTAGGTGGGGAAAGACCTTCAAGGCCATGGAGTCATAGAATTGTTTAGGTGGGAAGAGACCTTCAAGGCCATGGAGTCATAGAACTGTTTAGGTGGGGAAAGACCTTCAAGGCCATGGAGTCATAGAATTGTTTAGGTGGGAAGAGACCTTCAAGGCCATGGAGTCATAGAATTGTTTAGGTGGGAAGAGACCTTCAAGGCCATGGAGTCATAGAACTGTTTAGGTGGGGAAAGACCTTCAAGGCCATGGAGTCATAGAATTGGTTAGGTGGGGAAAGACCTTCAAGGCCATGGAGTCATAGAATTGTTTAGGTGGGGAAAGACCTTCAAGGCCATGGAGTCATAGAATTGTTTAGGTGGGGAAAGACCTTCAAGGCCATGGAGTCATAGAATTGTTTAGGTGGGGAAAGACCTTCAAGGCCATGGAGTCATAGAATTGTTTAGGTGGGAAGAGACCTTCAAGGCCATGGAGTCATAGAACTGTTTAGGTGGGAAGAGACCTTCAAGGCCATGGAGTCATAGAATTTTTTAGGTGGGAAGAGACCTTCAAGGCCATGGAGTCATAGAACTGTTTAGGTGGGGAAAGACCTTCAAGGCCATGGAGTCATAGAATTGTTTAGGTGGGAAGAGACCTTCAAGGCCATGGAGTCATAGAATTGTTTAGGTGGGAAGAGACCTTCAAGGCCATGGAGTCATAGAACTGTTTAGGTGGGGAAAGACCTTCAAGGCCATGGAGTCATAGAATTGGTTAGGTGGGGAAAGACCTTCAAGGCCATGGAGTCATAGAATTGTTTAGGTGGGGAAAGACCTTCAAGGCCATGGAGTCATAGAATTGTTTAGGTGGGGAAAGACCTTCAAGGCCATGGAGTCATAGAATTGTTTAGGTGGGGAAAGACCTTCAAGGCCATGGAGTCATAGAATTGTTTAGGTGGGAAGAGACCTTCAAGGCCATGGAGTCATAGAACTGTTTAGGTGGGAAGAGACCTTCAAGGCCATGGAGTCATAGAATTTTTTAGGTGGGAAGAGACCTTCAAGGCCATGGAGTCATAGAACTGTTTAGGTGGGAAGAGACCTTCAAGGCCATGGAGTCATAGAACTGTTTAGGTGGGAAGAGACCTTCAAGGCCATGGAGTCATAGAACTGTTTAGGTGGGAAGAGACCTTCAAGGCCATGGAGTCATAGAACTGCTTAGGTGGGGAAAGACCTTCAAGGCCATGGAGTCATAGAACTGCTTAGGTGGGGAAAGACCTTCAAGGCCATGGATTCCAACCACTCTCTCACTTCAGGCTCATCCCTTCACCTTCACATTTTGCACCTCCCATGTCCACCTCTGCCTCCTGCCTTGGGAAAAGGAAGAGGATGGTGAGAAATCCTCTTCTTGAAGCATGATGGCACACATAGTGTGGGCTGGGACCCTGCCTGCAGGGAAGTCTGGGGTCAAGAGGCAGCCAGGCTGCATCTTCCACCACCCCTTTCCAAAGAGGACTTCCTTCGTGTCCACAGAAGTAGCTTTGACTGCTGGCATCGTGCTGTCCTGCAACAAACACTCTGTTTTCTGGAGAAACTGCCCCTCCCAAACCAATATTTAATCAGGAGGCCAGTTGTCTGCCAAAACTAGAGCTCATTAGAAAGGATTCAATTAGGGCTGGTGGCGCCAGCCGGGGCTTCCGTGGGGGCTGCGGCCAGCTGCCAGCTCCTGTCCCCGCTGCAGTGTCAGCAGGTCCTGCTTGCAGAGCTCCCCAAAGCCCCTGCAGGTGAACTTGGATGCACAGCTCTGGAGTACATCACTTCCAGCCCACTAAATGCTGCTGCAGCTGCCTGAGCCAGCCAGCTCCCTGCACTGTGTGTGAGCTGGGATGGGTCAGGGCTGGGCTCTCCCACCCAGGAGGTAGGAGAGCCCCTGAGAATCATGGAATGGAATGGAGTGGAATGGAATGGAGTGGAGTGGAATGGAGTGGAGTGGAGTGGAATGGAATGGAGTGGAGTGGAATGGAGTGGAGTGGAATGGAATGGAGTGGAATGGAATGGAATGGAATGGAATGGAATGGAATGGAATGGAATGGAATAGAATAGAATAGAATAGAATAGAATAGAATAGAATAGAATAGAATAGAATAGAATAGACCAGGTTGGAAAAGACCTCAGATATCATCAAGTCCAACCTCTCCCCCAGCACCATCTGATCAACTAAACCATAGGTCCAAGTGCCACATCCAGGCTCCTCCTAAATACCTCCAGGGATGGGGACTCCACCACCTCCCTGGGCAGCACATCCCAGTGGCCAATCTCTCTTTTTGGGAAGAACTTTCTCCTCACCTCCAGCCTAAACCTCCCCTGGCACAGCTTCAGACTGTGTCCTCTTGTTCTGCTGCTGCTTGCCTGGGAAAAGAGTCCAACCCCCACCTGGCTCCAACCTCCCTGCAGGGAGTTGCAGAGAGCAAGAAGGTCTCCCCTGAGCCTCCTCTTCTGCAGGCTAAGCAACCCCAGCTCCCTCAGCCTCTCCTCCCAGGGCTGTGCTCCAGACCCCTCCCCAGCTTTCTTGCCCTTCTCTGGACACCTTCCAGCAGCTCAACCTCTTTCCTAACCTCAGGAGCCCAGAACTGGACACAGGACTCCAGGTGTGGCCTCAGCAGTGCTGAGCACAGGGCACAAGGACTTCCCTGCTCCTGCTGGCCACACTCTTCCTGATGCAAGCCAGGATCCCAGTTGAAAAAGACCTCAGAGATCAAGTCCAACCTATTACCTGATACCTAACACCTGACAGCTAAACCCTGGCTCCAAGTGCCACATCCAATCCCCTCTTGAACACCTCTAGGGATGGGGACTCCACCACCTCCCTGGGCAGCACATACCAATGGCCAATTGCTGTTTCTGTGAAGAGTAATTAGAGTTTGCTCTCCATGGCATGACTGCAGCAAACTCCTCTCCAACCACACTCAGAAAGTCTCTTCAGCAGATTTTCATGGTTTTAAAGAACTTAGACCCTGTGCTCTGCCTCTGATGAGGAAAGGCTGAGAGACATGGGAGTTTCAGCCTGGAGAAGAGCAGCCCCAGAGGGGATCTGATCAATGCTCAGCAAGAGCTAAAGGGTGGAGAGGAAGAGGATGGGGCCAGGCTCTGCTCAGTGATGCCCAGGAGGTTCCACCTGGGCATGGAGAGAAAATTCTTCAGTGTGAGGCTGCTGGAGGCCTGGAGCAGGCTGCCCAGAGAGGCTGTGGAGTCTCTTTCTCTGGAGAGATTCCAACCACCCCTGGCCATTGTGATCCTAGGGAGGAGGTGGAAGCCTCATCCCTGGAGGTTTTTAAGGCCAGGCTGGATGTGGCTCTGGGTAACCTCATCTAGTGCGAGGGATCCCTGCCCATGGCAGGGGGGCTGGAACTGGCTGAGCCTTGAGGTCCCTTCCAACAGTTCTATGCTTCTATGACCCTGGGCAAGCTGCTGTGGGTGACCATGCTGGGGTAGTGGGGTGGGACTAGATGAGCCTCAGAGGTGCCTTCCAACCCCCAGCATGCTGGGATTCTGGGATTCTGGCCTAAACTCATCTTGTTTTCCCCTGGATTCCCAGCTGGTAAGAGTCAGAGGTAGTCAGTATTCACCAGAGCAGAGCTCTTCAAGGCCACCCAGGAGGTCATCTGCAGAGAGATGTTAGCTGTGCTGCTGCAGCAGTGCTCAGACTCAGCAGTGAGTGGTACAGCTCTGGCATAAAATTTCTTCAGCCACCAGCAAAGACCTTGGACAAAGACTTCCCCTCCCAGCCCTGTGGACATTGGCAGGATCAGTGCTTCTTGCTTTTGGTGACTCACACAGCAGGATGCTGGCAAGCAAACACTGCCACAGATGTCAGCAAAGCCTGGGGGCTCTGTCATGAGGTGTGGCAACACTTCTAGCCCCATCCTGGGAGGCTTGCACCATGGTGAAGCATCTCCCTCATCCAGGTCAGGGCTTTGGCTCTTGACTTTAGCAGCAGAGAACCTCTGGGCCAGGAAAAATATCTGGGATGTGTCTAAAAGTGTCTTCCCCACACTGTTGAAGTACCTTGGGATTGAATCCAGGGAAGCTGTGGGTGCCCCTTCCCTGGAAGTGTTCAAGGCCAGGCTGGATGAGCAGCCTGGGCTGGTGGGAGGTGTCCCTGCCCATGGCAGAGGGTTGGAACTGGATCATCTTTAAGGTCCCTTTCAACCCAAACTGTTCTATGGCTCTGTGATCTTCAGCAGGTGCTGGGGGGCTCTGTCTGGACACACCTTTCTTTCTCCACTTGCTTCAAGGCATTACAAGAAGTTGGGAAGGTTTAGTCTGGACTTTGTTAGTGGCTGCTGAAGCTGTCTCAGGGACCCAGAATCATAGACTCAGAGAATGGTCTGGGTTGGAAGGCACCCTCACAGCTCATCTTATCCAACCTTCCTGCAGTCAGCAGGGACATCCCCCACTAGAGCAGGTTGCACAGAGCCCCATTGAGTCTCACCTTGAATACCTCCAGGGATGGAGCCTCAACCACCTCCCTGGGCAACCTGTTGCAGTGTTCCACCACCCTCATGGTGCAGAACTTGTTCCTAACATCCAATCTGAATCTGCTCTTCCTGCTTTGAAACCATTGTCCCTTGCCCTGTCCCTCCAGGCCTTACAGGAAATGACCTCTTGACATGAAATGGTCATGAAATGCCCTGACAACAAGGCAGCTGTGTCTCTGGGGGTGGGGAGAGATGGGTCTGAGGGAGACTGACAGCACATGCTGTGCCTGGAAGTGGGGAGAGATGGGTCTGAGGGAGACTCTGAGAGCACGTGGTGTGCCTGGAAGTGGGGAGAGATGGGTCTGAAGGAGACTGACAGCACATGGTGTGCCTGGAAGTGGGGAGAGATGGGTCTGAAGGAGACTGACAGCACATGGTGTGCCTGGAAGTGGGGAGAGATGGGTCTGAGGGAGACTCTGAGAGCACATGGTGTGCCTGGAAGTGGGGAGAGATGGGTCTGAGGGAGACTCTGAGAGCACATGGTGTGCCTGGAAGTGGGGAGGGATGGGCCTGAGGGAGACTGACAGCACATGGTGTGCCTGGAAGTGGGGAGGGATGGGCCTGAGGGAGACTGACAGCACATGGTGTGCCTGGAAGTGGGGAGGGATAGGTCTGAGGGAGACTCTGAGAGCACATGGTGTGCCTGGAAGTGGGGAGGGATGGGTCTGAGGGAGACTCTGAGAGCACAGGCTGTGCCTGGAAATGGGGAGAGATGGCTCTGAGGGAGAATCTGAGAGCACATGGTGTGCCTGGAAGTGGGGAGGGATGGGTCTGAGGGAGACTGACAGCACATGGTGTGCCTGGAAGTGGGGAGGGATGGGTCTGAGGGAGACTCTGAGAGTACATGCTGTGCCTGGAAGTGGGGAGAGATGGATCTGAGGAAGACTCTGTACCTGGAAGTGGGGAGAGATGGCTCTGAGGGAGACTTACTGCACATGGTGTGCCTGGAAGTGGGGAGAGATGGCTCTGAGGGAGACTCTTACTGCACATGGTGTGCCTGGAAGTGGGGAGAGATGGCTCTGAGGAAGACTCTGACAGCACATGGTGTGCCTGGAAGTGGGGAGAGATGGATCTGAGGAAGACTCTGTACCTGGAAGTGGGGAGAGATGGCTCTGAGGGAGACTCTGACAGCACATGGTGTGCCTGGAAGTGGGGAGAGATGGATCTGAGGAAGACTCTGTACCTGGAAGTGGGGAGAGATGGCTCTGAGGGAGACTCTTACTGCACATGGTGTGCCTGGAAGTGGTTTGAATCATGTAGGTCTGTCTCAAGCTCCCCTAGGCCATCATTTTTGTCACTAAGCAAAGCAAACATTGCTAAGTGACATGAGGGTAGAGAAAATGTCACTGTGAAATGTGGTTAATAATCACCATCAGTGCTGCTCAAGGAGCACTAATCAAACTCACTCCCTGGTCGTAGCAGACCTCTTGGAAGTGCAGGGTAGGAGATGGCTCTTGAAAGCTTGCAGGAAGATCACAATTGTGTTGTGCTCTTTCAGAGCAGCAGGGAGTTTCAGCCAGCCTTCATTCCTGCCTTAGCTGAGCTCTTACCATCGCTGCCCCTGAAGCACTGAATTGTTGAGCTGGCAAAAGAGCTCTAGGGGCACCGTGTCCGATCATCAGCACCACCATGGCAGGAGTTGATCTGCTGGAGGGCAGAGAGGCACTGCAGAGGGACCTCAACAGGCTGGACAGATGGGCAGAGGCCAAGGGCAGGAGATTGAACACATCCAAGTGCCAGGGGCTGCACATTGGCCACAACAACCCCAGGCAGTGCTACAGGCTGGGGGCAGAGTGGCTGAGAGCAGCCAGGCAGAGAGGGACCTGGGGGTGCTGGTTGATGGCAGGCTGAACATGAGCCTGCAGTGTGCCCAGGCAGCCAAGAGGGCCAATGGCATCCTGGCCTGCATCAGGAACAGTGTGGCCAGCAGGAGCAGGGAGGTCATTCTGCTCCTGTACACTGCACTGGTTAGGCCACACCTGGAGTCCTGTGTCCAGTTCTGGGCCCCTCAGTTTAGGAAGGAGGTTGACTTGCTGGAACGAGTCCAGAGAAGGGCAAGAAAGCTGGGGAGGGGTCTGGAGCACAGCCCTGGGAGGAGAGACTGAGGTAGCTGGGGTTGCTTAGCCTGGAGAAGAGGAGACTCAGGGGTGACCTTATCACTCTCTACAACTACCTGAAGGGAGGTTGTAGACAGGCAGAGGTTGGTCTCTTTTCCCAGGCAACCAGCACCAGAACAAGAGGACACAGTCTCAGGCTGTGCCAGGGGAGCTTTAGGCTGGAGGTTAGGAGGAAGTTCTACACAGAGGGAGACTGGCCACTGGAATGTGCTGCCCAGGGAGGTGGTGGAGTCGCTGTCATTGAAGGTGTTCAGGAGGAGACTTGCTGGGGTGCTTGGTGCCATGGGTTAGCAGTTTGGGTGGGTTGGATTGGTTGATGGGTTGGACAGGATGATCTTGAAGGTCTCTTCCAACCTGGTTTGGTTTATTCTAAATAAAGGTTTATTCTAAACCACATCCCCCAGTGCCATGGCCACACAGTGCTTCAACACTTCCAGGGATGGGGACTCCACCACCCCCCTGGGCTGCTTGTGCCAACCTCTGACTGCTCTTGCAGCAAGGAAATTTTTCCTCATCTCCAGCATAAACTTCTCCTGGCACAGTCTGAGGTCACCTCCTCTCATTCTATCACCTGAGTCTAGGGAGCAGAGACCAACCTCACCTGACTCCAACCTCCTCTCAGGGAGCTGGAGAGAGCCAGAAGGTCTCCCCTCAGCCTCCTCTTCTCCAGGCTGAACAGCCCCAGATCCCTCAGCTGCTCCTCACCAGCCCCTCCCAGGGCTGTGCTCCAGACCCCTCCCCAGCCTCCTTGCCCTTCTCTGGACACCTTCAAGTCTCTCAATGTCCTTCTTAGACTGAGGAGCCCAGAACTGGACACAGGACTCCAGGTGTGGCCTCAGCAGTGCTGAGCACAGGGCACAAGGACTTCCCTGCTCCTGCTGGCCACACTCTTCCTGCTGCAGGCCAGGATGCCCTTGGCCTTCTTGGCCCCCTGGGTACACTGCTGGCTCATGTTTAGGTGGCTGTCAATCAGCACCCCCAGGTCCCTCTCTGTTTGGCAGCTGTGTGCAGGAGGAGGAATTGATTTCTGAAGGGGCTGATCCATCTCCTCTGTCTTCAGAGCACCAAGCCTCCTGGGGGCTGAGCTCCTTCAGCCAAGGGCCATGGGTCCAGCCTGGCTTGGGCCTCCCTTTGCTTTGCTTTTCTCTTTTCCTTGCAGTCTCACAGCTGGAAGCCAGCAGGTGTAGCTAAATTTGGACCTTTTCTCTTCAGATCAGGCCTTTTGCATGGCTTTGTGTCTCATTTTGTCTTGGCAACCAGGCTGGGCTGTGAGTTGCACTCAGCATGTTTCTATAACCCACAAAGACAATTCATTAATGTGTCCTTCAGGAAGGGGCTCATTAAAAATTAAGCCACTTTGAAATGCTGGAGTTTTGTCTGGGTTGGGGTTGTTTTTTTCCTCCCTTCCCCCTCCTTCCAGCTTGAAAACATTTTTCTCCTCTCTTCCAGAATCTTTCCCCAGAGTAACATCTCTGAGGGATGCCTGAGGGAGCTGGGGTTGCTTAGCCTGCAGAAGAGGAGGCTCAGGGGAGACCTTAATACTCTCTCCAACTCCCTGCAGGGAGGTTGGAGCCAGGTGGGGGTTGGTCTCTTCTGCCAGGCAAGCAGTAGCAGAACAAGAGGACACAGTCTCAAGCTGTGCCAGGGGAGGTTTAGGCTGGAGGTGAGGAGAAAGTTCTTCCCAGAGAGAGCAATTGGCCATTGGGATGTGCTGTCCAGGGAGGTGGTGGAGTCCCCATCCCTGGAGGTGTTCAAGAGGGGCTTGGATGTGGTACTTGGAGCCATGGTTTAGTAGGCAGGAGGTGTTGGGTGACAGGTTGGACTTGATGATCTCTGAGGTCTTTTCCAGCCTTACTGATTCTATGATTCTATGATTCTTTGATCTCCTGGAGAACTTTCCCCTGAGAGGCTGCCATGGGAAATGGTGCTGGTGTAAAACTGAGCCATTCCCACCAGCAAAAGCAGCCAGAGGGAAAATCCTGGCCCCATCCTGCAATCCTGGGCTGGTTCTGGAAGGGTTGTGTTCCCTGAGCAAAAGCAAGCTTGCCCAGAATGAATCACAGAATCATCAGAGAATGGCCCAGGTTGGGAGAGACCCCAAAGATCATCTACTCCAACCTCCCTGCCGTGGTCAAGGATGCTTCTCAACCAGACTCAGCTGCTCAAGGCCTCATCCAACCTGGCCTGGAACCTGGCCAGGAAGGAGGCATCCACAGCTGCCCTGGGCAGCCTGTTTCCAGAGCCTCACCACCTTCATGCTGTACAACTTCTTCCTCAGCCCAGTCTAACCCTGCCCTGCCTCAGCTTCAAACCATTCCCCCTTGTCCTGTCTCCAGACACCCTCCTGGAAAGTCCCTCTGCAGCCTTCCTGTTGGATCCCTTCAGGTATTGGAAGGCAGCACTAAGGTCCCCCTGGAGTCTTCTCTTCCTCAGCTCCCTCAGCCTGTCCTAATAGCAGAGCTGCTCCAGCCCCTGCTCATCTTTGTGGCTCCCTGTGGACTCTCTCCAGCAGCTCTGTGTCCTTCTGCTGGGGACACCAGAACGGCAGGCAAGATTGGAGGTGAGGTCTGAGCAGAGCAGGGAAGTCCTTGTGCCCTGTGCTCAGCACTGCTGAGGCCACACCTGGAGTCCTGTGTCCAGGTCTGGGCTCCTGAGGTTAGGAAAGAGGTTGAGCTGCTGGAAGGTGTCCAGAGAAGGGCAAGAAAGCTGGGGAGGGGTCTGGAGCACAGCCCTGGGAGGAGAGGCTGAGGGAGCTGGGGTTGCTTAGCCTGCAGAAGAGGAGGCTCAGGGGAGACCTTCTTGCTCTCTGCAACTCCCTGCAGGGAGGTTGTAGCCAGGTGGGGGTTGGTCTCTTCTCCCAGGCAAGCAGCAGCAGAACAAGAGGACACAGTCTCAAGCTGTGCCATGGGAGGTTTAGGCTGGAGGTGAGGAGAAAGTTATTCTCAGAGAGATTGGCCACTGGGATGTGCTGCCCAGGGAGGTGGTGGAGTCCCCATCCCTAGAGGTGTTCAAGAGGGGATTGGATGTGGCACTTGGTGCCATGGTTTAGTTGATTAGATGGTGTTGGGTGACAGGTTGGCCTTGATGATCTTTGAGGCCTTTTCCACCCTTATTGATTCTATGATTCTATGGTTGCTAACAGAACCACCCCTGAGCTCCACAGGGTGGGAGGTCTGCACTTCCTTACAGCTCCTTCAAGCCCCCCGGAGGTCAGGGGGAGACTCCCAGCGACTCTGCCAATGCAGGAGGAATGCAGGAGCAGACAATGTATTTGTTGCCTGATTACTACAGAAATAAATGAATCAGGGGAAGCACATTGAGCAGTCAATCCTCTCTTATTCAGAAAGCAGCACAATTTAATTAAGTCTAAATAGCACTTAAAATGGTGAATACTGAATCGATTGATGGGCTGAATACCCTGGAGAGGGTTTTATTGGAAGCTCTCTGCCTGATTCCCTGGATGCTCAGGCAAAAATTAAGAGGATCATTTCAAAACCTGACTCTCCTTCCAGGCCACAGGCTGTGAGGTTCACTTCCAAAAGGATTCTCCTTTCAGGAGTTAATTGGTTCTTTACCTTTCCCTAGACAGTATTTATGGATTGGATGTCAGGAAGCAGTTTATCACCATGAGGGTGGTGAGAGCCTGGCACAGGTTGCCCAGGGAGGTGGTGGAAGCCTCCTGCCTGGAAGTGTTTGCAGCCAGGCTGGAGGTGGCTGTGAGCAACCTGCTGTGGTGTGAGGTGTCCCTGGGCATGGCAGGGGGTTGGAACTGGCTGATCCTTGAGGTCCCTTCCAGCCCTGACAATTCTGTGATTCTATGATTCTATGGTGTCTTCAGACAGAAACTTTGTCAGTTCACAGTGGTAGAAACCAACACTGAAGTCACTGAGACTACATGGGGAGAGGAGACTGTGTTCTCTTGTTCTGGTGCTGCTTGCCTGGCAGAAGAGACCAACCCCTACCTGGCTCCAACCTCCCTGCAGGGAGTTGCAGAGAGCAAGAAGGTCTCCCCTGAGCCTCCTCTTCTCCAGGCTAAGCAACCCCAGCTCCCTCAGCCTCTCCTCCCAGGGCTGTGCTCCAGACCCCTCCCCAGCTTTCTTGCCCTTCTCTGGACACCTTCCAGCAGCTCAACCTCTTTCCTAAGCTGAGGAGACCAGAACTGGACACTGGACTCAGGTGTGGCCTCAGCAGTGCTGAGCACAGGGCACAAAGACTTCCCTGCTCCTTCTCTCAGGCAAGCAGCACCAGAACAAGAGGACACAGTCTCAAGCTGGTTTAGGCTAGAGGTGAGGAGAAAGTTCTTCCCAGCAAGAGAGATTGGCCTCTGGGATGTGCTGCCCAGGAGGTGGTGGAGTCCCCATCCCTGGAGGTGTTTAGGAAGAGCCTGGATGTGGCACTTGGTGCCATGGTTGAGTTGATCAGATGGTGCTGGGTGAGAGGTTGGACTGGATGATCTCTGAGGTCTTATCCAACCTGGTTAATTCTATTCTATTCTATTCTATTCTATTCTATTCTATTCTATTCTATTCTATTCTATTCTATTCTATTCCATTCCATTCCATTCCATTCCATTCCATTCCATTCCATTCCATTCCATTCTGTATCTAAAAAGACTTTAGTGACCAAGGCCTGGGGGTGATGCTATGTTTTGCAGTGCTCTTGGGCTGGAGCCCCTGGGCTGGAGCATCTCTCCTGTGAGGACAGGCTGAGAGAGTTGGGATTGTTCTGCCTGGAGAAGAGAAGGCTCCAGGGAGATCTGAAGGGAACCTACAAGAAGGCTGGGGAGGGACTGTTTAGAAGGGCCTGTGGTGGTAGGATAAGGAGCAATGCTTTGAAACCAGAGCAGGGAAGATTTAGGTTGGACATTAGGAGGAAGTTCTGCACAGTGAGAGTGGTGAAATACTGGAACAGGTTGCCCAGAGAGGTGGTTGAGGCCCCATCCCTGGAGACATTCAAGATCAGACTTAATGGAGCCCAGAACAACATGGTCTGGTTGGAGACATCCCTGCTGACTGCAGCAGGGGACTTGGACAAGATGAGCTTTAAAGGTCCCTTCCAACCCAGTGCATTCTGTGTGGCCTCTGTGTGAGTGTCTCAGCTTGATTCAGGTACATGGCTGGATGCACATTGCATGAGTGGAGAGGGCACAGGAATTCATGGCCTGCCCCATCCAGCACCCCATCTTGCAAAGCCTTGAGTGTGAGATGTGGCATGACCTGGCTAAAACCCACCCTGCTGGGGGAAGCCAGCACTGAAGATCAGAGGATCACAGAGCACAGGATGCTAGGAGGTGGAAGGGACTTCAGGAGATCATTGACTCCAAGCCCCCTGCCAGAGCTGGAGCAGAGAATCCAGCACAGGTCCCACAGGAACACATCCAGGCAGGGCTGGAAAGGCTCCAGAGCAGGAGACTCCACAACCTCTCTGGGCAGCCTGCTCCAGGCCTCTGGGAGCCTCACAGTGCAGAAGTTCCTCCTTGTGTCGAGGTGGAACCTCCTGTGCTGGAGTTTCCATCCATTGCTCCTTGTCCTACCTCAGGGAGCAAGTGAGCAGAGCCTGTCCCTGCCCCTCCTGACCCCCAGCCCTCAGATATTTACAGACATTTATTAAATCCCCTCTCAGTCTTCTCTTCTCCAGACTAGAGACCCCCAAGGGCTCTCAGCCTCTCCTCACAGGGCAGTGCTGCACTCCCTGCAGCATCCTGGTAGCCCTCCCTTGGACTGTCTCAAGTAGATCCCTCTCCTCTTGTCTGTGCCCACCTTGGTTTGGAGCAACTCCTCTGTGGCTAGGGTATGAGAAGGGTATGAGCAGGGCTCCCATTTCCTGGTGGCCTTTGCCTCAGCCTCTGTGCAGTTGCCCCTCTTAGAGGAGCTCAAAGGCCTCTCCCATCCGCGCGTGGCTCAGAAGGGCTGCGGTGGGAGCTGAGTCTCTTGTCACAAAAGACCTCCTGCCCCTCCTGGCATTTCCAACCAGCCCTGAGCGCAGGGAAGCCACAAAGGCTCAGGTTAATGGATTTCAGCAAAAATCCCAAAGCAAATAAGTTCTTTGCAAAGGATTAGAGCAGGATAAGTGAGACACCCTTCAAAGAAACTCTAATGAGCCAGGATGTGCCTGGCCCTGGTGCATCACCTAAGCATCATCAGCACAGGCCCTCTGCCATCAGCTGGTGCTTGTGTCCTCTGCTGACCTGCTCTCACTTGGCCTTTGCACAAGCCCTAGGAGGAGAGGCTGAGGGAGCTGGGGTTGCTTAGCCTGAGAAGAGGAGGCTCAGGGTAGACCTTCTTGCTCTCTCCAGCTCCCTGCAGGGAGGTTGGAGCCAGAGGGAGGTTGGTCTCTTCTGCCAGGCAAGCAGCAGCAGAACAAGAGGACACAGTCTCAAGCTGTGCCAGGGGAGGTTTAGGCTGGAGGTGTGGAGAAAGTTCTTCCCTGCAAGAGAGATTGGCCATTGGAATGTGCTGCCCAGGGAGGTGGTGGAGTCCCCATCCCTGGAGGTGTTCAAGAGGGGCTTGGATGTGGCACTTGGAGCCATGGATTAGTTGTCAGGAGGTGCTGGGTGATAGGTAATAGGTTGGACTTGATCTCTGAGGTCTTTTCCAACCTTATTGATTCTATGATTCTATGAATGCAGGGCTTGATAGATGGGATGAAGCTGGATGTCATCATCTGCTGTCACAGTGAATACATCCAGTGCAGGCTCAGGAGGAGAAATCAGTCCATGAGGTCCAAGCCCAGGTGCCTCTAGGCCACCCTGTTGTCTGTCCATGCTGGCTTGACATGGCACTTGGCATCTGCTCTGTGCTCAGAGCTAAACCTGGGCTGTATTTGAGGCTGCAGCATCCAGCCTGCCCTATGTCCATCCCCACAGCAGAGGAGAGATGTGGCCTCGAGGACGTTCTGTGCCAGCTGAAGGCCTGCAGGCTTACAGATGTGAGCTGAGCACCATTTGGAGGCTGTGGAGAATGAGTTTTGGGTGCCTAGGGTCTGAGCTAAGTCAGAGTGCAAATGTTGCCCCTGAGGGCTTATCTACACTTTAGTCTGGACTCAGACCCACCCCAAGGGCAGGAAGGTGTTCAGGAGGAGGATCATAGAATCACAACCTCACAGAATGGGTTGGGTTGGAAGGCTCCTACAAGGTCATCCAGTTCCAACCCCCTGCCATGGCCAGGGACACCTCCCACTAGCCCAGGCTGCTCAAGGCCTCACCCAACCTGGCCTTGAATACTTCCAAGGCTTGGAACCCCCACAGCTTCTCTGGGCAACCTGTTCCAGTGCCTCCCTACCCTCACAGGGAAGAATCCCTCTCTAATGTCTCATCCCAATCAAGCTCCTTCCATTTTGAAGCCATTCCCCCTTAGCCCATCACTATCTGCCCTTGACAAAAGTCCCATTCCAGGGACTTGATTTCCCCAGGGACTTGAAGTCCCTCTCCAGAGCCCCCTTCCCAATCCTGGAAGGCTGCTTGGAGGTCTTCCCAGAGCCTTCTCTTCACCAGGCAGCTGTAGGAAACTCCTCTCACCACATCACCCATTTGCATCTCTTTCAACATCTCCTCACCCAGGCCTTGCCAACCCTTTGCACTCCCCAGCTGCCTGTAGCTATCTCACAATAATTAGATTTATCTTTTGCTTCTTTTTCTTCTTCTTTCCCCCTCCCTCCCCCCTTACCGCCCCTCCCTCCCCTCCCCTTGTTGGTCTCTCTTCATTCTGGCCAGAGCAATAGTAACTAAACATTACCAAGGGCAATTGATTGAGATGGAGCTCCTGAGGTAGCAATTTCTTTTTAATTAGAACATTCAATAGACCTCACTGGAAGAAAGTCTGTTAATCAGTTTGTAAATGGTGCAGTGGAGAGAGCTCCAGCAAACACAACCCTGCAGTGAGGCTGCTGCTGCTGCTGCTGCTGCTGCTGCTCTCTCTGAAGGGCAGGATTTACAGAACACAGAATACAGAATGAACCAGGTTGAAAGAGACCTCAGAGGTCAGCAAGTCCAACTTCACCCAGCACCATCTGATCAACTAAACCATGACACCAAGGGCCTCATCCAGGCTCTTCCTAAGCACCTCCAGGGATGGGGTCTCCACCACCTCCCTGGGCAGCACATCCCAGTGGCCAATCTCTCTTGCTGGGAAGAATTTCTTCATCACATCCAGCCTAAACTTCCCTGGCACAGCTTGAGACTCTGTCCTCTTGTTGTGGGGCTGCTTGCCTGGGAGAAGAGACCAACCCCCAGCTGGCTCCAACCTCTCTGCAGGGAGTTGGAGAGAGCAAGAAGGTCTCCCCTGAGCCTCCTCTTCTCCCCAGCTCTGTTGGGATGCATGCAGGGACTCCTTGTTGGTGAAGCAGGAATCATTTATTGGCACAAACAAGCAGCTCAGTCCTGAGGAAAACTCGAGCAGGCTAAGCAATTCCCTGGCATTCTTGCACCACTGCTGCTCATTGAGTTTTCTCCTTTGAGATGCAGCTGTCCATTGTTATCTCCATCCCATATCAGGTTGAGCTTCTCCAGCACTGAGGCAAGCATCCTCCTATCTCACACTGAAGGCTGTTTACCTCAGCCAGCTCCTCTTTCTCATCAGGCCAGCCTTCCAGTACCAGCAGCCTCTTGTTCTTGTCCTGAAACCTTCCATAGATCCTTTCTGCTTTCCTACACAGCTCCCCCAGCCTCTCCTCCCAGGGCTGTGCTCCAGACCCCTCCCCAGCTTTCTTGCCCTTCTCTGGACACCTTCCAGCAGCTCAACCTCTTTCCTAAGCTGAGGAGCCCAGAACTGGACACAGGACTCCAGATGTGGCCTCAGCAGTGCTGAGCACAGGGCACAAGGACTTCCCTGCTCCTGCTGGCCACACTAGTGCTTCCTGCTGCAGGCCAGGATGCCCTTGGCCTTCTTGGCCCCCTGGGCACACTGCTGGCTCCTGTTCAGTTTAACCGGATGGAGGAGCAAAGGGATGCAGCTGGAGGCTGCAGAGAGGTTTTCTGACCACCGTGGGAAGCCTAAAATAAGCAGAGAGCAGTTTGAACAGGCTCAGATTCTTATTTCAAGCTTAGGAAGGAGAGAAATGTTTCCAGGACTCTCTCTTCTTTTTTTCTGATTCCTTTCCCCACCCTTCATCTCTGGGGAAATCAAGAAAGTTGCACATTAAGGCACTGACTTATTCAGAACAGGAGGAAATGAATTGTTTGAAGGAATACTTTTGTCAATTCTGCTTTGCAAGCCCAGCATCAAATCCACCTCCTCCCCCTCCTCCCCCCTCCCTGCCCTTCCCTGCTGCAGAGCTGGTCCCAATATTGTGTTTTAATAAACAAAACACTGTTTCCCAGCCAGCAATTATGCTCATTCTGCACACAGTATTCTTCTCCTCTTGCTCAGTCACACAGTGCTCAGCCACCACTTCTTTCTCGGTCTAGATCGATTGTGTTCCTCATAACAAAGGAAATCAGTGTTCCATTGCAGCCCTTTGTGCTGCTCCAAGCCACAGCTCAGCAGCCAAGATTATCCCTTGATCATCTCCCCCGTGGGAACAGGCTGAGAGAGCTGGGGTTGTTCAGCCTGGAGAAAAGAGAGCTCCAGGGAGACTTCAGAGCAGCCTTTGCAGCACCTGAAGGACCCACAGGAAAGCCAGGAAGGGACTTCAGAGAAGGGCTTGTAGTGACAGCACAAAGGGGGATTGAATTGGAGCTGGGAGAGAGGAGACTGAGGCTGGAGAGGAGGAAGAAATTCGTGAGAGTGAGGATGGGGAGACTCTGGCACAGGCTGCCCAGGGAGGCTGTGGCTGCCTCATCCCTGGAGGTGCTGAAGGTTTGAGCAAGCTGGGCTGGTGGGAGATGTCCCTGCCCATGGCAGGGGGCTGGAACCCAGGCAAGCAGCCCCAGAACAAGAGGACACAGTCTCAAGCTGTGCCAGGGGAAGTTTAGGCTGGAGGTGAGGAGAAAGTTCTTCCCAGCAAGAGAGATTGGCCACTGGGATGTGCTGCCCAGGGAGGTGGTGGAGTCCCCATCCCTGGAGGTGTTCAAGAGGGGCTTGGATGTGGCACTTGGTGCCCTGGTTTAGTCATGAGGTCTGTGGTGCCAGGTTGGACTTGATGAGCTTTGAGCTCTCTTCCAACCTTGGTGATTCTGTGAACTGGATGAGCTTTAAGGTCCCTTCCAACCCAACCCATTCCATGTGACTATGAACCTACCAACCACAAGTTGCCTTTCATGGGCTGTAGCAGGAGTCCTCCTCATAAACATCAGGGGAATGCTGATGTTCCCCATGCCAGATGGGGCAAGCAAGGCACTGAGCACACATCACCAGACTCCTGCAGCTGGAGCAGGCACTGCAGGCAGATTTGTGGATGTCTCAAGCTGACACATGGCTGTGGGGATCTCTGCCTCTCCCTTCCACATCCAGTGTCCCAGCAGCTCCCATAACTCACATGTTTAATGCACAGCTTTTAAATGTGGATGTTCACAGCTCACTCTAAGAGTGCCTGTGCCAGATACTATTTCATGGCCAAGAAGGTGAAGCTGTAGTGGAAGCAGCAGCGCTGGAAATCCTCTGAGCAAGTGCTGCTGCTAGCTCCAGCTAGGGGGAAAACAGAGGATGAGAAAGCATCATCTAAGCTGGCTATTAATTTGCAGAAGCTTATTAAGTGCAAAGTGCCCTACTTAGGTGGGGGCAAAGCACAGCTGAAGAACTTTCATTAACTGTAATGAGAGGCAAAGTGGATGGTGAAGGCTTATTGAATAGCTGTTAGCTGGGCCTGCCAGCCACTGCCCAGGATCTGAGGGGAGCAGGAGTCATTCCTGAGCAGGGAACAAGGCAGTGGGAAGGTTCAGGAGGGGTGAGAGGATGTTTTCCCAGACTTTCTGAATGTTTCACTTAGGAAGTAAGAAGTGTCAAAAGTGATTAGGCCTCAGATCCAGCTGGAGCAGGGCTGTGCCTCCGAGAGGCTGTGCTTCATCATGCACACAGGGATGGGGAATGATCTGCTTTCCACTTCCTCCAAGCCTTTATAACCAACATCTGATTCCAGGTGTGGAGTGGCTCTGACTTCTAATAGCTTCTTTAACTACCCCAGCTGGGATATTCTCACTCTTCTTACAAAGGTCAGTCCCTTTCTGGCTCCACACAGCTTCCAGAGGCAAGGGGAGCCACAGCCAAACACTTGCTGTCTTCAAACTAGAGCAGAGCAGATTTAGGTTGGATGTTAGGAACAAGTTCTGCATAGTGAGGGTGCTGGAATGCTGCAACAGGTTGCCCAGGGAGGCAACTGAGGCTTCATCCCTCAAGAATAGTGTGGCCAGCAGGAGCAGGGAAGTCCTTGTGCCCCTGTACTCTGCAGTGGTTAGACCACACCTGGAGTCCTGTGTCCAGATCTGGGCCCCTCAGATTAGGAAAGAGGTTGAGCTGCTGGAAGGTGTCCAAAGAAGGGCAAGAAAGCTGGGGAGGGGTCTGGAGCACAGCCCTGGGAGGAGAGGCTGAGGGAGCTGGGGTTGCTTAGCCTGCAGAAGAGGAGGCTCAGGGGAGACCTTCTTGCTCTCTGCAACTCCCTGCAGGGAGGTTGGAGCCAGGTGGGGGTTGGGCTCTTCTGCCAGGCAAGCAGCAGCAGAACAAGAGGACACAGTCTCAAGCTGTGCCAGGGGAGGTTCAGGCTGGAGGTGAGGAAGAAATTCTTCCCAGCAAGAGAGATTGGCCACTGGGATGTGCTGCCCAGGGAGGTGGTGGAGTCCCCATCCCTGGAGGTGTTTAGGAGGAGCCTGGATGAGGCCCTTGGTGCCATGGTTCAGTTGATCAGATGGTGCTGGGTGATAGGTTGGACTGGATGATCTTGAAGGTCTCTTCCAACCTGGTTAATCCTATCCTGTCCTGTCCTATCCTATCCTATCCTATCCTATCCTATCATATCCTATCGTATCCTATCGTATCCTATCGTATCCTATCCTACTCTACTCTACTCTACTCTACTCTACTCTACTCTACTCTACTCTACTCTACTCTACTCCCATTCCATTCTTTTTCCTGTGATGTTTACCTGCTGCCTGGGGAGGCAAACCAAGTTTTCCAGGCCTTGCCATCTTTCTCCAGCCTGAACTTGTTTCCCATTCACACTGGTGTCACATTTCTGCCCTGGGAAAGTTCTTTTGATTCTCCTGAAGTGATGTTGGGAAATGCATCAACTGATTTGGGGTTGCTGGGACTTGCAGACATCTTCTTCTACTGAACAGAGCTGCTTTTATTCCTCCCTGGAAGCTAAGCTTGGCTTCCAGGAGCTGAGTCCAGCTCGGTGGGCCTGGAGAGGAAAGGCAGAATTGGATATGATAAATACTGGGAATTAAAAGTGATCTAAAGTTGCTGTCACATTAGAATGCAATCTGCAGGTCCAGCCTCCCCTGCTCTGCAGGCTTTGGATGGAGATTGCATGCACCACAGGAAAAGGAGTGCTCACCCCTGATCCCAGGCACATAAAGCACTGGCTCCACGTGGAGAGTGTTTGCAAGATCCAGGAATAAATAACAATAATAGGACCTTAAACATGTCTCTAGGCAAGGCTGAGTAATGCCTGCCATATATTGCAGGCCAGCAGTGGTGGAGAGTTCCCTCCTGGGGTGAAGAAGGCAGGAGGTTTTGTGGCTTGTTTGGGGGAAAGCAGAGGAGAGTGATCATCTGCAGGCTGCTGGAGCACTGTCAGGGGCCAGGCAGTGGTGGTGGAGGGGAGGGCAAGGCTGGCTGCCAGCTCAGCACAGCCTACCCCAGAATGCCTGGGTGCAGGGGGGGAGGTGTGGAATGTGAGGCTCAGGCAGAGCTGTGCATCATTTCTATAGCAACATATAAAGCTTCTGGGACCAGAAAGCAG
Organism: Melanerpes aurifrons; assembly: GCA_011125475.1. NCBI lineage: Eukaryota > Metazoa > Chordata > Aves > Piciformes > Picidae > Melanerpes > Melanerpes aurifrons. The sequence goes on along the minus strand of WWNC01000063.1, from coordinate 388,849 downwards.
CTTGGGTTAGAATCAGAGAATTGTCAGGGCTGGAAGGGACCTCAAGGCTCAGCCAGCTCCAACGCCCCTGCCATGCCCAGGGACACCTCACACCACAGCAGGTTGCTCACAGCCACCTCCAGCCTGGCTGCAAACACCTCCAGGCAGGAGGCTTCCACCACCTCCCTGGGCAACCTGTGCCAGGCTCTCACCACCCTCCTGGGGAACAACTTCTTCCTCACAGCCAATCTCCATCTCCCCACTTCTACTTTTGCTCCATCCCCCAGTCCTATCCCTCCCTCAGCAGTCCCTCCCCAGCTTTCTTGTAGCCCCCTGCAGATCCTGGAAGAGAAGCTAACCTCCAGGCTTTGGCTTTGTTATCAACCCCTACTTGATATATTCTCTATCTCTGGTTCTTCCCAGGGAAAGCTTAACCAAACAGAGAGGCTTGGGCATGGAGAACTGGCTCCTTGCCCTGCCCTCCCCGCTCACTCCAGGCTAAGGATCACTCTGCACTGCATAATGTTTTCCCCATCTGATTTGGGAGGAAATTCAATTGATCATCACTTTCTGGCCAGCTCCTGGCTTCCCTGCACAAGCCCAGGGCTGCTTTGGCATTCCAGGCAGGCTCCACACAGCACCCAGCTGACCTCCAGGAAATTAATTCAGTACCATTTGGAAGTGCAGGAGGTTAAGCCTGACAAGGCTGCCGTCGAGTAGGACACAGTGTGCAGCCCTGTGCCTGTCACCCTCACAGAGGCAGAGAGGGGATGAGGCATTAGCTGGCTAGGAAAAGATAATTATTGACACACTGCTTCGGGTTTATCCTTCCAGACCTCATTATTGGTGTACTAGGGAGCTATAGGTAAGGAGGCAGGATGACATCCCCACGGAGGGGTTGGTTGGGGCTACAAGGAGAGGGCTGCCCCTGCTGAGTTTTCCCTGAGGAGCTGCTGAAGGCTCAGCCTGGCTCTGTGCAGGCATTACAGATGAGCAGATTCACTGCTTGCATTGGCTTGGAAATGACCCTCCAAGGTCATCTTGTCCAACCCTGCTGCAGGCAGCAGGGGCATCTCCAACTCGAGCAGGCTGCCCAGGGCCACGCCAAAGCTGAGCGTGAATGTCCCCAGGGACAGAGCCTCCCCCGCGGCCCTGGGCAGCCTCTCTCGTGCAGAACCTCCTCCTGATGTCCAAAGTAGATCTCCCCTGCTCCACTTTCAAACCATTGCCCCTCAGCCTGCCACCCCAAGCCCTTCGAAACAGCTTCCCCCCAGTCCTCCTGCAGCCTTTTCAGACATTGAAATGCAGCTCTAAGGTCTCCCCAGAGCTTTCTCTTCTCTAGGTTCAACAGCCCCAACTCTCCCAAGCCTGACTTCACAGCAGTGCTGCTCCAGCCCTCTGACCATCCTTGTGGCCTCCTCTGGGCCCACTCCAGCATGTGGAATGGGATGGAATGGAGTGGAATGGAATGGAATGGAGTGGAATGGAATGGAATGAAATGGAATGGAATGGAATGGAATGGAATGGAATGGAATGGAATGGAATGGAATGGAATGGAATGGAATGGAATAGGATAGAGTAGGAAAGGATAGAATGGAATGGAATGGAATGGAATGGAATGGAATGGAATAGAATAGAATAGAATAGAATAGAATTAACCAGGTTGGAAGAGACCTCAGAGATCACCAAGTCCAACCTCTCACCCAACACCATTTAATCAACTAAACCATGGCACCAAGCATCCCATCAAGTCTCCTCCTAAACACCTCCAGGGATGGGGACTCCACCACCTCCCTGGCAGCACATTCCAATGGCCAATCTCTCTTTATATGAAGAACTTCTTCCTAAACATCCAGCCTGAACCTCCCCTGGCACAGCTTGAGACTGTGTCCTCTTGTTCTGCTGCTGCTTGCCTGGCAGAAGAGACCAACCCCCACCTGCCTACAACCTCCCTGCAGGGAGTTGCAGAGAGCAAGAAGGTCTCATAGTTTCATAGTTTCATAGTTTCATTCAGGGTTGGAAGGGACCACAAGGATCATCTAGTTCCAACCCCCCTGCCATGGGCAGGGAAACCCCACACTACATCAGGCTGGACAGAGCCTCATCCAGCTTGCTCTTAAACACCCCCAGGGACGGGGCCTCGACCACCTCCCTGGACAACCCATTCCAGGGTCTCACCACTCTCATGGGGAAGAACCTCCTCCTCACATCCAGCCTGAATCTCCCCACCTCCAGCTTCATTCCATTCCCCCTAGTCCTATCACTACCTGACATCCTGACCTTCCCCAGCCCTCCTGTAGGCCCCCTTCAGATACTGGAAGGCCACAATTAGGTCACCTCGGAGCCTTCTCTTCTGCAGACTGAACAGCCCCAACTCCTTCAGTCTGCTCTCATAGGAGAGGTGCTCCAGCCCTCTGATCATCCTCGTGGCCCTTCTCTGGACACCTTCCAGCACCTCCACATCCCTCTTGTAATAGGGACTCCAGCCTCCTCTTCTGCAGGCTAAGCAACCCCAGCTCCCTCAGCCTCTCCTCCCAGGGCTGTGCTCCAGACCCCTCCCCAGCTTTCTTGCCCTTCTCTGGACACCTTCAAGTCTCTCAATGTCCTTCTTAAACTGAGGAGCCCAGAACTGGACACAGGACTCTGTGTCACACAGAACGCAGCAGTCACATGAGGCTTACTAGGCAACAGCAGCATGAGGAAGATGAAGGAGCCAGGAGGGGAACAACCCTGAGATGATGGAGGAAGAAGCCAGAAAAAGTTTATTGCAGAATGTTTTACCACTTCTCTGCTCATTGCCTGCAGAAGATACAACCTCTGCCTGGCAGCTGCCTGGTGGCTGGGCACAAAGAGGATCTGAGAGCTGGAAGCCCTCTGATGTGAGGCCAGGCTGAGAGCTTTGGGGTTGTTCCCCTTGGAGAAGAGAAGGCTCCAGGGAGAGCTTCTGGTGGCCTTGCAGTGCTTCAAGGGCACAGCAGAGAGCTGGGGACAGAGCTTTGAGCAGGGCCTGATGGGACAGGACAAGGGGGGAGGGTTGGAAAGGGCAAGAGGGAGCTTGAGAGTGGAGAGAAGGAGAAATGTTTGGCACTGAGGGTGGGGAGAGCCTGGCCCAGGCTGCCCAGAGAGCTGGGAGCTGCCCCATGCCTGGCACCACTGCAGGGGAGGTTGTGTGGGGCTGTGAGCAGCCTGCTGAGGCTTGGGGCTGTCCCTGCTGGCTGCAGGGGGGTAGGACTGGATGAGCTTTAAAGGTCCCCTCCAACCCAACCCAGTTTATTAATCTGATTCTATGTATTCAACAGTGATCCCAAACATACTCCCCCACATTCCACCCACTCCCTCCCAGCCTCCTCTCCTGTCTCTCTCCATAATCCCTCCTGTGCCTCTGAGCCAGGGCCCTGCAAATCCTCTACAGCTCCAACCTCTGCTTAGCTTGCTGGCTGCTGCTGTCCTTGGGTGGCTTCCAGACTCCTCATCTTCAGAAGGACATGCAGACAGAGGCTCTGTGGTGTGCAGGGAGCAGGGATGACCTTTCTGGAGACCTGCAGAAGTAATGAATGCTCCAAGGGACTGAGGATACAAAACCCAAGGTCTTTATTCAAACAATGTTTCCCAGCAGAGTGTGGGGCTGTGAGAGGAATCATGGAAGCACAGAATCAATAAGGTTGGAAATGACCTCAGAGATCATCAAGTAAAACCTGTCACCCAAGACCTCCTGACAACTGAACCATGGCTCCAAGTGCCTCATCCAATCCCCTCTTGAACACCTCCAGGGATGGGGACTCCACCACCTCCCTGGGCAGCACATCCCCAGGGCCAATCTCTCTTGTTGGGAAGAACTTTCTCCTCACCTCCAGCCTGAACCTCCCCTGGCACAGCTTGAGACTGTGTCCTCTTGTTCTGCTGCTGCTTGCCTGGCAGAAGAGACCAACCCCCACCTGGCTCCAACCTCCCTGCAGGGAGTTGCAGAGAGCAAGAAGGTCTCCCCTCAGCCTCCTCTTCTGCAGGCTAAGCAACCCCAGCTCCCTCAGCCTCTCCTCCCAGGGCTGTGCTCCAGACCCCTCCCCAGCTTTCTTGCCCTTCTCTGGACACCTTCCAGCAGCTCAACCTCTTTCCTAACCTCAGCAGCCCAGAACTGGACACAGGAGTCCAGGTGTGGCCTCAGCAATGCTGAGCACAGGGCACAAGGACTTCCCTGCTCCTGCTGGCCACACTCTTTCTGCTGCAGGCCAGGATGCCCTTGGCCTTCTTGGTCCCTCCAGCTGCTCCCTAAAGCAGTTCAAAGCAGCCTAGCACTGAGTGGAGGGCACTGGCCCCAGTTCTCAGCCACCTGTGCCATCCCCATGCTGATTTTCCTGACTGGATGGCATAGGTTAAAGTCTCTGCTGAGTTGAAGTCGACAGAGACCCTTCCTCTCTCCAACTCCCTGCAGGGAGGTTGGAGCCAGGTGGGGGTTGGTCTCTTCTCCCATGCACCCATCACCAGAACAAGAGGACACAGTGTCAAGCTGTGCCATGGGAGGTTTAGGCTGGAGGTGAGGAGAAAGTTCTTCCCATAGAGAGTTGTTGGCCACTGGGATGTGCTGCCCAGGGAGGTGGTGGAGTCCCCATCCCTGGAGGTGTTTAGGAAGAGCCTGGATGAGGCACTTGGTGCCATGGTTTAGTTAATTAGGTGATGTTGGATGATAGGTTGGATTTGATGATCTCAAAGGTCTCTTCCAACCTGGTCTATTCTATTCTATTCTATTCTATTCTATTCTATTCTATTCTATTCTATTCTTCTATTCTATTCTATTCCTTCCCATTCCATTCCATTCCAGTGTACCAGGGTGTTACAACAGGCTGGGGGGGTGGGGGGGTTGGGGTTTATTTTGCTGTCTCTGTGGAAAACAAGCCCCAAGACACTTCCCTGCTCTCTCCTTCATAGCATTTCCCTGGGCATTTGGCGCTGATTTTCTGTTGGAAGCCAGCCTCTCTCAAAAGCCATAAAGAAAAGCAGCCCAGGTAGGCACTGGGTTGATAAAAAGAGAGAGAGAGGGAGAGAGGGAGAATGATTTGGATGAGCTGTGGGAGTGGAGAAGTCAATTTTCCAGCAGCAAGAAATTCCCACTGCTCTGGGGGAAGACTAACACTCCCTGTCAAAGCTTCCTTGTTTTCCTCTCTGTCATTCCATAACAACAAACCCCAAACAAAGCCCCTGCAAAGCTCTCCCTGTGTCATGCTAAACCACCTTCCCTGCTGAAGTGGCAGCCTGAGGAGCAAGGGGAGGGAGGGTTTGCCAGCCTGACAAGGAGGGTTTGCATCCCCTAGGAGCTAGGAGCAGGCAGGTGTTTGCCTCTGCATTGCTGCTCCATATCCTTCCAGGGCTCTGTGGTACTCAGGCTGGGGGCAGAGTAGCTGAAGAGCACCCAGGCAGAGAGGGACCTGGGGGTGCTGGGTGATGGTAGGCTGAACATGAGCCAGCAGTGTGCCCAGGCAGCCAAGAAGGCCAAGGGCATCCTGGCCTGCAGCAGGAAGAGTGTGGCCAGCAGGAGCAGGGAAGTCCTTGTGCCCTGTGCTCAGCACTGCTGAGGCCACACCTGGAGTCCTGTGGCCAGTTCTGGGCTCCTCAGGTTAGGAAAGAGGTTGAGCTGCTGGAAGGTGTCCAGAGGAGGGCAAGAAAGCTGGGGAGGGGTCTGGAGCACAGCCCTGGGAGGAGAGGCTGAGGGAGCTGGGGTTGCTTAGCCTGCAGAAGAGGAGGCTCAGGGGAGACCTTCTTGCTCTCTGCAACTCCCTGCAGGGAGGTTGGAACCAGGTGGGGGTTGGGCTCTTCTGCCAGGCACCCATCACCAGAACAAGAGGAAACAGTCTCAAGCTGTGCCAGGGGAGATTTAGGCTGGAGGTGAGGAAGAAATTCTTCCCAGAGAGAGAGATTGGCCACTGGGATGTGCTGCCCAGGGAGGTGGTGGAGTCCCCATCCCTGGAGGTGTTTAGGAGGAGACTTGATGGGGTGCTTAGTGCCATGGGTTAGTTAATTAGGTGGTGTTGGATGGTAGGTTGGACTTGATGATCTTGAAGGTCTTTTCTGACCTGCTCTATTCTATTCTATTCTATTCTATTCTATTCTATTCTATTCTATTCTATTCTATTCTTTCTATTCTATTCTATTCATCTCTAGCACTAGATCCCTTTCTTGCAATAATTCAGCTGGCAGGTGACAAAAGCAGGCAGGGGAAAGCCCTGCTCCATGTTCAGGGGGAGATCCCAGCTGGCTGGTGACAAAAGCAGGCAGGGGAAAGCCCTGCCCCATGTCCAGGGGGGAGATCCCAGCTGGCTACTTTCTGCCCAGCCAACACTGCCTGCTCAGGGCTCTGCTGATCTGTCAGCAGCTCTGGGGAGGGTGCATCATTCACACCCATCCTTCCTCTGGTGGCAGAACTCTGCTCTGAGCTGCAGTTCCTTCCAGTTCATTCTTTCCTTGTCTTTGAATCATGTTTGGAGTCTGCAGGATTCAAGGCCTGAGCTGGGCTGCCGAGCTGTGATTGCTCTGCTGAGCCTGAGCTATCACTTCTGATCCCTGGCTGGGAGTGCACATTATCCATTGCCAGCAGTCAATGTGTAGCCTCAAAGGACTTGCAAGGCAGCCTTTGCACATGCTGATTTCCAGCAGAACCAGCTCTTTCAACCACACATTTCAGCTCCCAGCCAGAGCAAGAGCAGCTCTGCTTTGGAGCAGACCTTACTGCAATCTGAAGGGGAAGTTGGGGAGGGACTTTTGAGGGTGTCAGGGAGGGATGGGACTGGGGGGGTGGAACAAAACTAGGAGTGGGGGAACAAAACTAGAAGTGGGGAGATTGAGATTGGATGTGATGAAGAAGTTGGTCCCCAGGAGGGTGGTGAGAGCCTGGCACAGGCTGCCCAGGGAGGTGGTGGAAGCCTCCTGGCTGGAGGTGTTTGCAGCCAGGCTGGAGGTGGCTGTGAGCAACCTGCTGTGGTGTGAGGTGTCCCTGCCCATGGCAGGGGTTGGGACTGGCTGAGCCTTGAGGTCCCTTCCAGCCCTGACAGCTCTGTGATTAGCTTGCCTGGGGTGCAGCCACCTTGGTGCTCATTGATAAGGGCTACAGCAGCCCTGTGTGTGAGGTGTGAGACCTCTTCCTGAGGGTTCCCCTTCTCATGCTCCCCACACATCCAAAGCCTGCCCCTGAACTCAGGCTGACATTCCAGGGCAGGGGTTTGGAGCTGGATGATCCTTGAGGTCCCTTCCAACCCTGACAATTCTGTGATACTAGGATCTGCTTTTCCTGTCATTGCTCCCTGGTGCTCTGGGGCAGAGGGTGAAGGGCAAGATGGAGCTAAGCTTGAGAGTAATCAAACACTGGAACAGGCTCCCCAGGGAAATGGTTCAATGCCCAGCCCTGGAGGTGTTTAAAAGCCACAAGCTGTGGGGCTGAGGGCCATGGCTTAGCAGCAGCCTTGGCAGAGTTAGAGACTGGTTGGGTTTGATGACCTTCAAGGTCTTTTCCAACCAAACCAATGGTGTGGTCTTAAATGGCCCAAAGTCTTGGCTGACTGACTGGGAAACTGAGGCACAGAGTGCTGGAGAGTGGGATCATGACATCACAGAATGATTTGGGTTGGGATCACAGTATCACAGTGTCACAGAATCACCAAGGTTGGAAGAGACCTCAAGTGCAACCTGTCACCACAGTCCTCATGACTAAACCATGGCTCCAAGTGCCACATCCAATCCCCTCTTGAACACCTCCATGCATGGGGACTCCACCACCTCCCTGGGCAGCACATCCCAATGGCCAATTCTTCTTTCTAGGAAGAACTTTCTCCTCACCTCCATCCTAAACCTCCCCTGGCACAGCTTGAGACTGTGTCCTCTTGTTCTGGTGCTGGTTGCTACAAAGAAGAGACCAACCCCCACCTGGCTCCAACCTCCCTGCAGGGAGTTGCAGAGAGCAAGAAGGTCTCCCCTGAGCCTCCTCTTCTCCAGGCTAAGCAACCCCAGCTCCCTCAGCCTCTCCTCCCAGGGCTGTGCTCCAGACCCCTCCCCAGCTTTCTTGCCCTTCTCTGGACACCTTCCAGCAGCTCAACCTCTTTCCTAACCTGAGGAGCCCAGAACTGGACACAGTGCTCAAGGTGTGGCCTCAGCAGTGCTGAGCACAGGGCACAAGGACTTCCCTGCTGCTGCTGGCCACACTCTTCCTGCTGCAGGCCAGGATGCCCTTGGCCTTCTTGGCTGCCTGGGCACACTGCTGGCTCATGTTCAGGCAGCTGTCAATCAGCACCCCCAGGTCCCTCTCTGTTTGGCAGCTCTCAGCCACTCTGACCCCAGCCTGTAGCCCTGCCTGGGTTTGTTGTGGCCAAAGTGCAGCCCCTGGCACTTGGACTTGCCGAATGCCATCCTGTTGGCCTCTGCCCATCTGTGCAGTTGGTCGAGGTCCCTCTGCAGAGCCCTTCTGCCCTCTAACTGACCAACATCTGCTCCCAACTTGGTGTCAGCTGCAAATTTGCTGATGACTGACTCAATGCCCTCCTCCAGATCATCAGTGAAGATGTTAAAGAGCACAGGGCCCAGCACTGATCCCTGGGGCACACCACTGGTGCCTGGCTGCCAGCTGGCTGTGGCACCATTCACCACCACTCTCTGGGCTCAGCCTCCAGCCAGTTCCTAACCCAGCACAGAGTGCTGCTGGCCAAGCCCCGAGCTGACAGCTTAGACAGCAGTTTGGGATACACTTCTAGCCCCAAAAGAAGTTGTCAGGAAAGTCTGCTTGAAAAGAAGGCCTTGAGACATGTGAGCATGCTTCAGAAGGCAGTGGCTGCCCCCTGGAATCACAGCTTGCTTTAGGTTGGGTGGGACAGCAGCAGCCAGCAAGCTAAGCAGAGGTTGGAGCTGTGGAGGATTTGCAGGGCCCTGGCTCAGAGGCACAGGAGGGATTATGGAGAGAGACAGGAGAGGAGGCTGGGAGGGAGTGGGTGGAATGTGGGGGAGTATGTTTGGGATCACTGTTGAATACATAGAATCAGATTAATAAACTGGGTTGGGTTGGAGGGGACCTTTAAAGCTCATCCAGTCCAACCCCCCTGCGGCCAGCAGGGACAGCCCCAAGCTCAGCAGGCTGCTCGCAGCCCCACACAACCTCCCCTGCAGTGCTGCCAGGCATGGGGCAGCTCCCAGCTCTCTGGGCAGCCTGGGCCAGGCTCTCCCCACCCTCAGGGTCAAACCTTTCTCCCTTCTCTCCACTCTCAAGCTCCCTCTTGCCCTTTCCAACCATCCCCCCTTGTCCTGTCACATCAATCCCTCCTCTAAAGTCTGTCCCCAGCCTTCCTGCTGTGCCCTTGAAGCACTGCAAGGCCACCAGAAGATGTCTCTGGAGCCTCCTCTGGAAACTCATCAGGTTTCTGAAGAGCTGGGGCTAGCAGGACCACTTCATTGACCTCCTGCTTGTGAGCCCCTGGCAGCAGAAGGCTCTCCCTTTCCTGCCCCCTGATGACTTGGCCTTGCCAGCTGAGAAGCTGAAGCCCTGAAGGCTTTGTCTTCTGCCTTGAACCACCACAGCAATCAGGAGAAAACTTCTTGTGAAGGCTTCCTGCTACCCCACCCCTGTTTTTGGGGGTAAAATTATCTTTTCCTGGAGGAAGGCAGCGTTCCCTTGCCTTCCCCTGAGAGACTGATCCTTAGGGAATGGCAGGGGGAGGGGAGAGGAGAGGCAGGATCTGTCCCAGAGGTGTGAAAGCTGTCATTTGTCAGCACAGAGATTCCACCCCGGCCCCTGCAGTGACAAATCATTGTCACTCGGGTAATCAGGCTGCAGAGACAGAGCCATTCATCACTGCTCCTTGCTAAGCCAAGCTCTTCCCTCCCTCCTGCCAGCCTCTTGCACAGCTACAGGCAACAGCTGCCTGGGCACGGGCTGGCACAGGGCCCCCCCGGGGCCACTGCTGTCACTCAGAACCTGACCGACCCAGCAGAGCTGAGAGGTGCAGCCAGGCCTGCAGTGTCCTCCCAGGCAGCCTCTGCCAGGGAAGAGAGCAGCCAGAGGAAGGACACTTGGTTCTCCTTGCCTCTGCTGCTTCTCTTGGCCTCTGCTGCTACTCTTGGCCTCTCCTGCTTCTCTTGGCCTCTCCTGCTTCTCTTTGCCTCTCCTGCTTCTCTACATCTCCTGTTACTCTTTGCCTCTCCTGCTTCTCTTGGCCTCTCCTGCTTCTCTACATCTCCTGTTACTCTTTGCCTCTCCTGCTATTCTTTGCCTCTCCTGCTTCTCTTTGCCTCTCCTGCTTCTCTACATCTCCTGTTACTCTTTGCCTCTCCTGCTATTCTTTGCCTCTCCTGCTTCTCTTGGCCTCTCCTGCTTCTCTTTGCCTCTCCTGCTTCTCTACATCTCCTGTTACTCTTTGCCTCTCCTGCTTCTCTTGGCCTCTCCTGCTTCTCTACATCTCCTGTTACTCTTTGCCTCTCCTGCTACTCTTGGCCTCTCCTGCTACTCTTTGCCTCTCCTGCTTCTCTTTGCCTCTCCTGCTTCTCTTTGCCTCTCCTGCTTCTCTTTGCCTCTCCTGCTTCTCTACATCTCCTGTTACTCTTTGCCTCTCCTGCTTCTCTTTGCCTCTCCTGCTTCTCTTTGCCTCTCCTGCTTCTCTTTGCCTCTCCTGCTTCTCTACATCTCCTGTTACTCTTTGCCTCTCCTGCTACTCTTGGCCTCTCCTGCTTCTCTTTGCCTCTCCTGCTTCTCTTTGCCTCTCCTGCTTCTCTACATCTCCTGTTACTCTTTGCCTCTCCTGCTTCTCTTTGCCTCTCCTGCTTCTCTTTGCCTCTCCTGCTTCTCTTTGCCTCTCCTGCTTCTCTACATCTCCTGTTACTCTTTGCCTCTCCTGCTACTCTTGGCCTCTCCTGCTACTCTTTGCCTCTCCTGCTTCTCTTTGCCTCTCCTGCTTCTCTTTGCCTCTCCTGCTTCTCTACATCTCCTGTTACTCTTTGCCTCTCCTGCTATTCTTTGCCTCTCCTGCTTCTCTTTGCCTCTCCTGCTTCTCTACATCTCCTGTTACTCTTTGCCTCTCCTGCTATTCTTTGCCTCTCCTGCTTCTCTTTGCCTCTCCTGCTTCTCTTTGCCTCTCCTGCTTCTCTACATCTCCTGTTACTCTTTGCCTCTCCTGCTACTCTTGGCCTCTCCTGCTTCTCTTTGCCTCTCCTGCTTCTCTACATCTCCTGTTACTCTTTGCCTCTCCTGCTATTCTTTGCCTCTCCTGCTTCTCTACATCTCCTGTTACTCTTGGCCTCTCCTGCTATTCTTTGCCTCTCCTGCTTCTCTTTGCCTCTCCTGCTTCTCTACATCTCCTGTTACTCTTTGCCTCTCCTGCTACTCTTGGCCTCTCCTGCTACTCTTTGCCTCTCCTGCTTCTCTACATCTCCTGTTACTCTTTGCCTCTCCTGCTATTCTGTGCCTCTCCTGCTTCTCTTTGCCTCTCCTGCTTCTCTACATCTCCTGTTACTCTTTGCCTCTCCTGCTTCTCTTTGCCTCTCCTGCTTCTCTTGGCCTCTCCTGCTTCTCTTTGCCTCTCCTGCTTCTCTACATCTCCTGTTACTCTTTGCCTCTCCTGCTATTCTTTGCCTCTCCTGCTTCTCTTTGCCTCTCCTGCTTCTCTACATCTCCTGTTACTCTTTGCCTCTCCTGCTACTCTTGGCCTCTCCTGCTTCTCTTTGCCTCTCCTGCTTCTCTACATCTCCTGTTACTCTTTGCCTCTCCTGCTACTCTTTGCCTCTCCTGGTTCTCTTTGCCTTTCCTGGTTCTCTTTGCCTCTCCTGGTTCTCTTTGCCTCTCCTTCTACTCTTTGCCTCTCCTGCTTCTCTGCATTTCCTACTTCTCTTTGCCTCTCCTGCTTCTCTTTGCCTCTCCTGCTTCTCTGCATTTCCTGCTTCTCTTTGCCTCTCCTGAATGCTAAGCCAGGCTTGCAGCAGCCTCCAGAGATGCTGCTGTGAGCTGGGCAACTCATCTTGCTGCTCCTCTTGCACTTCAAATGAGAAAGAGGTCTGGCTGGGACTGGCAACTAACAGAATCATAGAATCACAGAATCAATCAGGTTGGAAGAGACCTCAAAGATCACCAAGTCCAACCTGTCACCCAGCACCTCCTGACAACTAAACCATGGCTCCAAGTGCCACATCCAATCCCCTCTTGAACACCTCCAGGGCTGGGGACTCCACCACCTCCCTGGGCAGCCTCTTCCACTCCCTGACCACTCTTGCAGCAAAGAAATTGTTCCTCATCTCCAACCTCAGCCTCCCCTGGCACAACTTCAGGCCATTTCCTTTCATCCTATCACTTGTTACTTGAGGGAGGAGACTGGCTCACACCTCATTGTAACCTCATTCAGAGAATGGTAGAGAGAGAGGTCTGCCCTGAGCCTCCTTTGCTCCATGCTAGGAGGAGCACAGAGGTCCTTGTGCCCTGTGCTCAGCACTGCTGAGGCCACACCTGGAGTCCTGTGTCCAGTTCTGGGCTCCTCAGCTTAGGAAAGAGGTTGAGCTGCTGGAAGGTGTCCAGAGAAGGGCAAGAAAGCTGGGGAGGGGTCTGGAGCACAGCCCTGGGAGGAGAGGCTGAGGGAGCTGGGGTTGCTTAGCCTGCAGAAGAGGAGGCTCAGGGGAGACCTTCTTGCTCTCTGCAACTCCCTGCAGGGAGGTTGGAGCCAGGTGGGGGTTGGTCTCTTCTGCCAGGCAAGCAGCAGCAGAACAAGAGGACACAGTCTCAAGCTGTGCCAGGAGAGGTTTAGGTTGGATGTGAAGAAGTTCTTCCCAGCAAGAGAGATTGGCCACTGGAATGTGCTGCCCAGGGAGGTGGTGGAGTCCCCATCCTTGGGGGTGTTTAGGAGGAGACTTGATAGGGTACTTGGTGCCATGGTTGAGTTGATCAGAGGCTGCTGGGTGATAGGTTGGACTGAATGATCTCCAAGGTCTCTTCCAACCTGGTCTATTCTATTCTATTCTATTCTATTCTATTCTATTCTATTCTATTCTATTCTATTCTAGCTGGGGGTTGGTCTCTTCTGCCAAGCAAGCAGCAGCAGAACAAGAGGACACAGTCTCAAGCTGTGCCAGGGGAGGTTTAGGCTGGAGTTAGGAATAGGTTTAGGGTGGATGTGAAGAAGTTCTTCCCAGCAAGAGAGACTGGCCATTGGAATGTGCTGCCCAGGGAGGTGCTGGAGTCCCCATCCCTGGAGGTGTTTAAGAAGAGCCTGGATGAGGCCCTTGGTGTTATGGTTTAGTAGTCATGAGGTCTTGGGTGGTAGGTTGAACTTGATGATCTTTGAGGTCTTTTCCAAGCTCACTGATTCTATGGTTCTATGGTGCCATGGTTGAGTTGATCAGATGTTGCTGGGTGCTAGGTTGGATCTCTGAGGTCTTTTCCAACCTGGTTAATTCTGTATTCTGTAAATGCTGACCACCCCCAGCTCCCTCAGCCCCTCCTCACCGGCCCTGCTCCCCAGACCCTTCACCAGAGCTTCATTGCCCTTCCAAGTCCCCCCCAGAGTTCAAACCACATTCAAGCCTCTTCTCCAAACCCTCAGTTCCTGCCTAGAGCTGGAGCTCAGAGGATTTCCTTTGCAGACAGGCCTTGGAGCTGAGCCAGCCCAGCCATCCTGAACTCCTCTAATTAGTCAAAATAGGAAGGTGAATTATTTCCTGACAAAAGATGGAGGCAGAGAGGATTTTTTATAGGCTTCATTAACCCAGGTGCTGGCAGGGTTGGGCTGCACAGCTCAGTACCCTGAGCATGTGCTGGAGAGCAGATTCTGATCTCTGTAATTAACAGGCACTGAATTATTTGACAGATTGGAGAAACATTTCAATATGTGTTCCAACAGGGGAGCTGATTGGCATCTCTGTGTTCCTTCCCTCCTAAGACACTTGGAAGAGAGGTGGCAGCAGTGTTGGCTAATGAGCCCTGAGGTGCTCTGGAGGGCAGAGGGGAAGTCTGATGGCCACCTCCATGCTGGTCATAGAATCCCAGAATGGTCAGGGTTAGAAGGGAGCTCAAGGCTCAGCCAGTCCCAACCCCCTGCCATGCCCAGGGACACCTCACACCACAGCAGGTTGCTCACAGCCACCTCCAGCCTGGCTGCAAACACCTCCAGGCAGGAGGCTTCCACCACCTCCCTGGGCAGCCTGTGCCAGGCTCTCACCACCCTCCTGGGGAACAACTTCTTCCTCACAGCCAATCTCAATCTCCCCACTTCTAGTTCTGCTCCATCCCCCCCAGTCCTATCCCTCCCTGACACCCTCAAAAGTTCCTCCCCAGCCCCCTGCAGATCCTGGAAGGCCACAATGAGGTCTCCTGGGAGCCTTCTCCTCTCCAGCCTGCACAACCCCAACTCCCTCAGGCTGTGCTCACAGCAGAGCAGCTCCAGCCCTCTGCTCCTCCTCCTGGCCCTGCTCTGGACACCTTCCAGCACAATGACCTCTAAAGGCCACTTCCAACCCAGTGCATTCTCTGCTTTGATGATTGATTCTATGATAATGCTACGATTCTTTGCTTTAATGATTCAAGGATTTGTTGATTCTTTGATTTTTTAATTCAATGATTTGATGATTCTTTGATTCTGGGCTGCTCAGGTTAGGAAAGAGGTTGAGCTGCTGGAAGGTGTCCAGAGAAGGGCAAGAAAGCTGGGGAGGGGTCTGGAGCACAGCCCTGGGAGGAGAGGCTGAGGGAGCTGGGGTTGCTTAGCCTGCAGAAGAGGAGGCTGAGGGGAGACCTTCTTGCTCTCTGCAACTCCCTGCAGGGAGGTTGGAGCCAGGTGGGGGTTGGGCTCTTCTCCCAGGCAAGCACCAGAACAAGAGGACACAGTCTCAAGTTGTGCCAGGGAGGTTTAGGCTGGAGATGAGGAAGACATTCTTCATAGAAAGAGAGATTGGCCTTGGGAATGTGCTGCCCAGGGAGGTGGTGGAGTCCCCATCCCTGGAGGTGTTTAGGAAGAGCCTGGAAGAGGCACTTGGTGCCATGGTTGAGTTGTTCAGATGGTGCTGGGTGAGAGGTTGGACTTGATGATCTCTGAGGTTTTCCAACCTGGTTAATTCTATTCTATTCCCTTCTCTCCTCTTCTCTTCTCTCCTCTTCTCCTTCTATTCTCCTCTCCCTCTATTCTCCCTTCTCCTCTCCCTCTCCTCTCCTCTCCCTCCCTCCCTCCCTCCCTCCCTCCCTCCCTCCTCCCCTCCCCTCCCCTCCCCTCCCCTCCTCTCCCTCTCCTCTCCTCTCCTCTCCCTCCTCTCTCCTCTCTCTCTCCTCTCCTCTCCCTCTCCCTCTCCTCTCCTCTCCTCTCCTCTCCTCTCCTCTCCTCTCCTCTCCTCTCCCTCTCCTCTCTCCTCTCCCTCTCCTCTCCTCTCCTCTCCTCTCCTCTCCTCTCCTCTCCTCTCTCTCCTCTCCCTCTCCTCTCCTCTCCTCTCCTCTCCTCTCCTCTCCTCTCCTCTCCTCTCCTCCAGTCCTCCATGATCAAGTCAGCAGCTGCTCTTCAGGTGAAGAAAAGACTCTGTCTAACAGAGCCAGTTGCTTTGCAAAATGAGGAACAATTATCTTTAATTGTTCATCATTGACTGCTAACGATCTGGCCCTCTCCTGGCGAAGGACAAGTTTAAGGCATCAAAGGGAGCGGCAGAAATAATGCCACAAGCAAGGGATCAGCAATCCCAGGGAGGATTAAGGGTTGGCTAACAACTGAAGAGCACCTTAGCCTTCCCTCATCCTGGGGAAGTAGGCTGAGTGAGGAGGAAACTGAGCAGAATCCAACTGGAGGCTGTTTTGCCACACCATAATTATCCGCCAAAAGAAGGAGACAAACAGTTGGTTCATTTACATGCAGTGAATAAAGTGAATCAGTTCTGTTTTCTCCCGTGGAACAAAAGCAAACAGGAGGAAGACATCCGAGCTGGGCACGCAGCTATTGTTGTCAAACCTCCGCCGGTGCCGAGCAGACAATGTTTGCAAGGGGAAGAAGGGTTTGAGAGGTGGGATGGGAGGGGGAGGGGGCAGGCTGCAGCTCTGCCACTTCCTGCTAGCAGCCCAAGCTCCTCAGGGCTCTGAGTTGGTCCTGGGGAGCAGTGCCCTGGGGAAAAACAACACAGGAGAAAATGAGGCTGCCGTGGGAGGACAGCAGCTGGAGGAAGAAGGAATGGAATGGGATAGGATAGGATAGGATAGGATAGGATAGGATAGGATAGGATAGGATAGGATAGGATAGGATAGGATAGGATGGAATGGAATGGAATGGAATGGAATGGAATGGAATGGAATAGAATAGAATAGAATAGAATAGAATAGAATAGAATAGAATAGAATAGAATAGAATAGAATAGAATAGAATAGAATAGAATTCGCCAGGTTGGAAGAAATCTTGGAGATCATCAAGTCCAACCTATCACCCAGCATCATCTGATCAACTCAGCCATGGCACCAAGCACCCCATCAAGTCTCCTTCTAAACACCTCCAGGGATGGGGACTACTCCACCTCCCTGGGCAGCACATCCCAGTGGCAAATCTCTCTTGCTGGGAAGAATTTCTTCCTCACCTCCAGCCTAAACCTCCCCTGGCACAGCTTGAGACTGTGTCCTCTTGTTCTGCTGCTGCTTGCCTGAGAGAAGAGACCAACCCCCACCTGGCTACAACCTCCCTGCAGGGAGTTGCAGAGAGCAAGAAGGTCTCCCCTCAGCCTCCTCTTCTCCAGGCTAAGCAACCCCAGCTCCCTCAGCCTCTCCTCACAGGGCTGTGCTCCAGACCCCTCCCCAGCTTTCTTGCCCTTCTCTGGACACCTTCAAGTCTTTCAATGTCCTTCTTAAACTGAGGAGCCCAGAATTGGACACAGGACTCAAGGTGTCCAGGTGCTGTCCTCCCATGGCAGCCTCATTTTCTCCTGTTTTTTCCAGAGCACTGCTCCCCACGACTGACACAGAGCACTGAGGAGCTTGGGCTGGGGGCAGGAGTTGATCTGTTAGAGGGCAGAAGAGCTTTGCAGAGGGACCTTGCCAGGCTGGGCAGATGGGCAGAGGCCAAGGGCAGGAGATTGAACACATCCAAGTGCCAGGTTCTGCACTTTGGCCACAACAACCCCAGGCAGTGCTACAGGCTGGGGGCAGAGTGGCTGAGAGCAGCCAGGCAGAGAGGGACCTGAGGGTACTGGTGGACAGCAGCTGAACAGGAGCCTGCAGTGTGCCCAGGTGGCCAAAAGGGCCAAGGGCATCCTGGCCTGCATTAGGGAGAGTGTGGCCAGCAGGAGCAGGGAAGTCCTTGTGCCCTGTGCTCAGCACTGCTGAGGCCACACCTGGAGTCCTGTGTCCAGTTCTGGGCTCCTCAGTTTAAGGAGTTTTCTATTCTATTCTATTCTATTCTATTCTATTCTATTCTATTCTATTCTATTCTATTCTATTCTATTCTATTCTATTCTAGTCTAGTCTAGTCTAGTCTAGTCTAGTCTATTCTGTTCCATTCCATTCCATTCCACTCCAACTGCATTTTAGTCCCCTCCTTGTACAGTGCTGTGCCTTGAAAAAGCTGACCTGGCACCACAGAGATCATGACAGTGCTGCTGACAGACTGCCCTGTACTGCTCCAGGCTGCTCTGCACTGGTCCAGGCATCCTCTCTTCCAGTGCCTGCATCACTTTGTTGCAGGAGGGTGACTCAAAGAGCATTGAGATGCTCCCAGTTCCTCCTGTCCTGCTGCCTGGCTCTGCTGTCCAGTTTGGCAAAGTCTTTCCTCTCCTGGATCTGTTTTCTGTGAGGCAGGAGCAGATTGTGCTAGCAGCTGAGAGCAGAGCTGACAGCTCTCTCAGCTCTGCTTCTGACCACTAAAAAGAGCAGTAGCTGCTCAGCTTGGCTCACAGACTGATGGACCTGAAGACTTTCATAGCTTAGAAGGGAAGGGAGAGGCATGAAGGGTTGGTATTCATCATGGAGCCTCACACTCTGCTTTTTGATCCCTCTGGGTGTTAGTGTCCTCCTGAGTCAAAGGTTATGCTTTGTAACAGTGGATTTTGTCCTGGAGCCAAGTGGCTCAGAGCCCCAAATGCAACATAGGGATCATAGAATGGGTTGGGTTGGAAGGGACAGCAAAGCTCAACCAGTTCCAACCCCCCTGCCATGGGCAGGGACACCTCACACCAGCCCAGCTTGTTCAATGTCCCATCCAGCCTGGCCTTGAGCACCAGGGAGGTGGTGGAGTCACCATCACTGGAGGTGAGGAGAAAGTTCTTCCCTGAGGGAGTTGTTAGCCATTGGGATGTGCTGCCCAGGGAGGTGGTGGAGTCCCCATCCCTGGAGGTGTTCAAGAGGGGATTGGATGTGGCACTTGGAGCCATGGTTTAGTCATGAGGTCTGTGGGGACAGGTTGGACTTGATGATATTTGAGGTCTCTTCCAACCTTGATGATTCTGTGTTTAGGAAGAGACTGGATGGGGAGCTTGGTGCCATGGTTTAGTTGGTTAGAGGGTGTTGGGTGAGAGGTTGGACTTGGTGATCTCAAAGGCCTCTTCCAACCTGGTTAATTCTATTCTATTCTATTCTATTCTATTCTATTCTATTCTATTCTATTCTATTCTATTCTATTCTATTCTATTCTATTCTATTCCATTCCATTCCATTCCATTCCATTCCATTCCATTCCATTCCATTCCATTCCATTCCTCCAGGGAAGAGGAGTCCACATACCTGGGCCTTGTCTGTCAAGGGGCAGACAGATCCCCCTGCACCCCAGCTCTCAAATCCAGACCAGATTGGAGCCTTCTGTAGGAGTCCCTCTGGCCCCATGAGAGCTGCACAGTCATCTCATGCTCCCTTCTCCCCTGAGGCTATGGCCATTGCCTCTCCAGACATCCCATTTCCAGTAAAGAAAGGGACTCTGAGTCCTGCCTGTCCTACAGAACCTTTGGCTTTGCTCAGCTCCTTCCCTGCCTTGCAGCAGCCCAATCTTTCCTGTCCAGGGGTGGACCTCTCATGTTCTCAGCACCTGCAAACAACTCTCTGCAGTTCCAGGTGTGGCAAAGACACTGAGCAGTTCTACAGCCACTGGCAGAGATTCTCCTCCCTTATTGTGCTCATGCCCCAAACTCTTGCTCCCACCTCTTGTGAAGGGGCAGCCAGAAGGGTCCTGCACTTAGTATCATAGTGTCTTAGTATCAGTCAGGGTTGGAAGGGACCACAAGGATCAGCCAGTTCCAACCCCCCTGCCATGGGCAGGGACACCCCACACTAGATCAGCCTGCCCAGAGCCTCAGCCAGCCTGGCCTTAAACACCTCCAGGGCTGGGGCCTCAACCACCTCCCTGCACAACCCATTCCAGGGCTTCACCACTCATGGGGAAGAACTTCCTCCTCCCCTCCAGCCTCAATCTCCCCACCTCCAGCTTCATTCCATTCCCTCTAGTCCTATCACTCCCTGAGATCCTGAGTAGTCCCTCCCCAGCCTTGGGAACTTGGATCACAACAGCCCTAAGAACAGTCCAGGCCTGGGGCAGAGTGGCCCAGCAGAAAATGACCTGGAGATGCTGGTTGGCAGGGGCTGAACATGAGCCAACAGTGCCCAGGTGGCCAAGAAGGCCACCAGCAGCCTGGCCTGGATCAGCAGAAGTGTGGCCAGAAGGAGTAAGGCAGTGATTGTGCCCCTGGACTGGGCACTGGTGAGGCTGCACCTTGAGTTCTGGGTTCAGTTTGGGGCTTCTCATTCCACCAGCATCCTGGCCTGGATCAGAAGGAGTAAGGCAGTGATTGTGTCCCTGGACTGGGCACTGGTGAGGCTGCACCTTGGGTTCTGGGTTCAATTTGGGGCTCCTCACTCCAAGAAGGACATTGAGAGGCTGGAACAGGTCCAGAGAAGGGCAATAAAGCTGGGGAAGGGTCTGGAGAACAGGGCTGGGGAGGAGCAGCTGAGGGAGCTGGGGGTGTTGAGCCTGGAGAAGAGGAGGCTGAGGGAGACCTCATTGCTCTCTCCAGCTCCCTGAGAGGAGGTTGCAGTGAGGGGAAGGTTGGGCTCTTCTCTCTAGTCTCAGGGGACAGAACAAAAGTAAATGCCCTGAAAATGTCCCGGGGAGGTTGAGGTTGGAGACTAGGAATAATTCCTTGGCTGGAAGAGTGCTCAGGGATTGGCACAGCCTGCCTGGGGAGGTGGTGGCATCCCCAGCCCTGGAGGTGTTCAAGGATTGTGTGGCCATGGCACTTGGGGCCGTGGTTTGGTGGTGTAGGGCTGATGTCATTCAACAAGTCCAAGTGCCGAGTGCTGCACTTTGGCTATGGCAATCCCATGCAGAGCTACAGGCTGGGGTCGGAGTGGCTGAGAGCTGCCAAACAGAGAGGGACCTGGGGGTGCTGATTGACAGCTGCCTGAACATGAGGCAGCAGTGTGCCCAGGGGGCCAGGAGGGCCAATGGCATCCTGGCCTGCATTAGGAACAGTGTGGCCAGCAGGAGCAGGGAGGTCATTGTGCCCCTGTACTCTGCTTTGGTTAGGCCACACCTTGAGTCCTGTGTCCAGTTCTGGGCCCCTCAGTTTAAGAAGGACATTGAAACACTTGAAGGTGTCCAGAGAAGGGCAACAAGGCTGGGGAGAGGCCTTGAACACAGCCCTGTGAGGAGAGGCTGAGGGAGCTGGGGTTGTTTAGCCTGGAGAAGAGGAGGCTCAGGGAGACCTCATTGCCCTCTACAACTACCTGAAGGGTGGTTGTAGCCAGGAAGGGGTTGGCCTCTTCTGCCAGGCAGGCAGCACCAGAACAAGAGGACACAGTCTCAAGCTGCGCCAGGGGAGGTTCAGACTCGAGGTGAGGAGGAAGTTCTTCCCAGAGCGAGTCATTCATCACTGGAACGGGCTGCCCAGGGAGGTGGTTGAGTCATCGACCCTGGAGGCGTTCAAGGGGAGATTGGACGTGGCACTTGGTGCCATGGTCTAGGCATGGGGTCTGTGTTGATAGGTTGGACTCGATGATCCTCGAGGTCCTTTCCAACCTAGGTGATACTGTGAGACTGTGACACTGTGGCTGGGTGATCCTGGAGGGATGACCATTCCCAACCCAAACAACTCAATCACTCTGTGATTCTCTCAGGAGCTGTGGGGCAGGAGAAGGTAGAGGAGGGCTGCTCCAGACAGGCAAGCCAGGAGCCTAATGAAACCCAACAGGACTCCTTTTTCCCCTCTTTAAACAACTGTGCCATCACACTTTAATTAAAACCAATTAAAACCCTTTCTATCTTCCTTCTCTTTCCCCTCTCTTTTCTTCCTTGTTAATTTCCCAACGTCTCTTGGACTTACAAAAGCAAACAAAAGGACTGCAATGACTTTTTCTTCCTCCCCCCTCCCTGAAAGGCTTTTAGTGGCAGTAAATTAAGCTCTGTGAGTGTGTGTAAGGATTCCAGGCATGAAGACAACCCCCAGTAACAGAAAGCTCTGTCTGGCTGAGGCTTTTTCTTTGCTCCCCTTCCCGGCATTTAACCAGGTTTTGATGTTCTAAAGACGTTCCTGCATGTGAGGCACTTTGCAGCTCCTAAAAGCCTTGAGTGAAAAATAATTGGGAGCCTTGATCCATTGAGGGAGAGCCCTGGGCTGCTTCACAGCTCGGTTCTGAGAGCTCCCCTGCCCTCTGGGCAGGCTGGACGGCTGCTTTTGTGCCTTCCCCGTGGCTTAGGCAGGCGCCTGTAGGGAGAGAAGGAGTCTGGGGTGGAAGGAGTAGCTCAGGAAGGGTGCTGGGAGGGGGGGAGGGAGGAGGAGAGGGAGAGGAGAGGAGAGGAGAGGAGAGGAGAGGAGAGGAGAGGAGAGGAGAGGAGAGGAGAGGAGAGGGAGAGGGAGAGGAGGAGGGAGGAGAGGAGAGGAGAGGAGAGGAGAGGAGAGGAGGGAGAGGAGAGGAGGAGGGAGGGAGAGGAGAGGAGAGGAGGGAGGAGGGAGAGGAGAGGAGGAGAGGAGGAGGGAGGAGGAGAGGGAGAGGAGAGGAGAGGGAGAGGAGAGAGGAGAGGAGAGGAGGGAGAGGAGAGGAGAGGAGAGGAGAGGAGGAGGAGGGAGAGGAGAGGAGAGGAGAGGAGAGGAGAGGGAGAGAGGAGAGGAGAGGAGGAGAGGAGGGAGAGGAGAGGAGAGGAGAGGAGAGGAGAGGAGAGAGGAGGAGGGGAGGGAGAGGAGAGGAGAGGAGAGGGAGAGGAGAGGAGAGGAGAGGAGAGGAGAGGAGAGGAGAGGAGGAGGGAATTAACCAGGTTGGAAGAGACCTCAAAGATCATCAAGTCCAACTGCTCACCCAACACCATCTGATCAACTCAACCATGGCACCAAGTGCCTCAGCCAGCCCTTTCTTAAACACCTCCAGGGATGGGGACTCCACCACCTCCCCAGGCAGCACATCCCAGTGGCCAATCTCTCTTGTTGGGAAGAACTTTCTCCTCACCTCCAGCCTGAACCTTCCCAGAGAGAGTTGTTAGCCATTGGAATGTGCTGCCCAGGGAGGTGGTGGAGTCCTCATCCCTGGAGGAGTTCAAGAAATGCTTCAATGTGCTACTTGGAGCCATGGTTTATTTCTCAGGAGGTGTTAGGTATTAGGTAATAGGTTGGGCTTGATCTCTGAGGTCTTTTCCAACCTGCTTGACTCTGTGATTCTGTCTGCTGGAGCTGTGACACAGCCTGGCACAAAGGAGCCCACCAGGCACAGAAATGAAACGACTGTGCCCTTTAGATCTCCTCTCTCTGGGCTCAGTGGGTATCTCCCACGGCACTGGGGGCTCTCCTGGAGCTGGGCCAGGCCAGCAAAAGCTCTGCTGTTTGTCTCACAAGTCCCACCACCCAGATGGAGTGTCACACCTGAGAGCATCAACAAAGAGAGAGGCAGGCAGAGAGGAGGGAGGTGCTGGGGTGTGAATTAGGGAGCATGATGAGATTGCTGCAACTTGTATCACTTGTGGAGCTGCAGCAGCTGGGGGCCTTAATTACAGAGATTAAGAGGAGGGGGAGAAAAAAAACCAAACTCAGAGCTGCTCATCAAATGATACAGAAAATAAGCAAGCTGGCATTGTGCCTGGGCAGGCAGCTGAGCTGGGCTCCAGCAGTAAACAGGAACAGGGAATGCCTCAGTCAGAAGCACTCCTGGGGAGGAAGATTCTGACATCAACTTCAGCAGCTGAGGGGAAGCAAAGAGAGAAAGCCCTGAGGTGAGGAGAGTGAGCATAGAATCAGTAAGGCTGGGAAAGAGCTCAGAGATCATCAAGTCCAAGCTGTCACCCAACACCTCCTGACAACTAAACCATGGCTCCAAGGGCCACATCCAAGCCCCTCTTGAACACCTCCAGGGATGGGGACTCCACCACCTCCCTGGGCAGCACATCCCAGTGGCCAATCTCTCTTGCTGGGAAGAACTTTCTCCTCACCTCCAGCCTAAACCTCCCCTGGCACAGCTTGAGGCTGTGTCCTCTTGTTCTGATGCTGGTTGCTAGAAAGAAGAGACCAACCCCCACCTGGCTCCAACCTCCCTGCAGGGAGCTGGAAAGAGCAATGAGGTCTCCCCTGAGCCTCCTCTTCTGCAGGCTAAGCAACCCCAGCTCCCTCAGCCTCTCCTCCCAGGGCTGTGCTCCAGACCCATCCCCAGCTCTGTTGCCCTTCTCTGGACACCTTCCAGCAGCTCAACCTCTTTCCTAACCTGAGGAGCTCAGAACTGGACACAGGACTCCAGGTGTGGCCTCAGCAGTGCTGAGCACAGGGCACAAAGACTTCCCTGCTCCTGCTGGCCACACTCTTCCTGCTGCAGGCCAGGATGCCCTTGGCCTTCTTGGCCCCCTGGGCACACTGCTGGCTCTTGTTCATCTGCTCTCCACCAGCACCCCCAGGTCCCTTTCTGCCTGACTGCTCTCCAGCCACTCTGACTCCAGCCTGTAACTCAGGCTGACTGCAGAGCTCAGTTCCTCCTGCTGCAGCCAGCTTGAGGGCTGGAGAGTGGAGGAAAAGCTGCAGGGAGAGCTTGGGATGGACACAGGGCAGCCAATGTGCATTTGGGTAGCAGGAGGCCCTGCCTCAGCTCTTCATCAGGATCTGGAGCTGTCAAGGAAGAGCCTCTTGCACCTGAGCAGTGCTTCCTTCCCCCTGCTGCTGCTCAGCCACCCTGGCTGCACACAGCCCTCCCTCATCTTCCAGGACCTTTCTGGGCAGCACTGGGCAGGACCAGACCTCCAGGGCACATCTCATGCTCTGGAGAGGAGCTGGTTTCTCCCATAGTGCAAGGAAAGGGAGGACAAAGAAGGAATCAATTTGTCAGAAACCTCTTAATGAGCTGTTGAAGACAGCTCAGCCAAGGTGCTGATGACCTCCTGGGTTAATTAACCTGCAGCAAAACCTGAGGTGTGTGTTCTGTTCCCTTTCTCCCTGTCTAATGTTCCCCTTGCAGGCAGCTAAGCTCTCCTGGAGTCTGGGTGGTGAGCTGCACATTGTGTGTGAGCTCTTCAGGTGCTTTTGTGCCTTCCTCACCCTCTGCCACAGATCTGGCTCTGGACAGGAGTGCCAGAAGCCAACACTCCTCCCTGCTAGCTCCATGCTTCATTTTCCCTTGAAGTGTGATTGCATCTGGCAGGAGCTCTCTGCCTCCCAGCCTCCTGCTGTCCTCTCTCCTATAGCTGACATCCCAGCCCCTGATGCTGCCAGAAAGGTACCTTCAGGGCCAAACCTGCCCAGGCTCTTTGGCAAGGCAGTGCCTTGTGGGATGGTGACAGAAAGGAGCACACAGACCCTCAGGGCAGGAAAGCTGATGCCAGAGACAAGGAGGGACTCTAGGAAACATCTAAAAAGACCTCAGTGGTCATTGCCATTGCAGCTCCCCATGGGGAGCAGAGCAAAGGCTCAAGCACTAAATCTCCAGGAAGATCTTCTTGCTGTGGACAGATTTTCAACCACAGAATTAACCAGGTTGGAAAAGAGCTTCATAGGATCACAGAATTGTCAGGGCTGGAAGGGACCTCAAGGATCAGCCACTTCCAACCCACCTGCCATGCCCAGGGACACCTCACACCACAGCAGGTTGCTCACAGCCACCTCCAGCCTGGCTGCAAACACCTCCAGGCAGGAGGCTTCCACCACCTCCCTGGGCAACCTGTGCCAGGCTCTCACCACCCTCCTGGGCAACAACTTCTTCCTCACAGCCAATCTCAATCTCCCCACTTCTAGTTCTGCTCCATCCCCCCCAGTCCTACCAGTGTCCAGTTCTGGGCTCCTCAGGTTAGGAAAGAGGTTGAGCTGCTGGCAGGTGTCCAGAGAAGGGCAAGAAAGCTGGGGAGGGGTCTGGAGCACAGCCCTGGGAGGAGAGGCTGAGGGAACTGGGGTTGCTTAGCCTGCAGAAGAGGAGGCTCAGGGGAGACCTTCTTGCTCTCTGCAACTCCCTGCAGGGAGGTTGTAGCCAGGTGGGGGTTGGTCTCTTCTCCCATGCACCCAGCATCAGAACAAGAGGACACAGTCTCAAGCTGTGCCAGGGGAGGTTGAGGTTGGATGTTAGGAAGAAATTCTTCCCAGCAAGAGAGATTGGCCACTGGGATGTGCTGCCCAGGGAGGTGGTGGAGTCCCCATCCCTGGAGGTGTTTAGAAAGAGCCTGGATGAGGCACTTGGTGCCATGGTGGTAACCCACCTGCTACAACCTCCCTGCAGGGAGTTGCAGAGAGCAAGAAGGTCTCCCCTGAGCCTCCTCTTCTGCAGGCTAAGCAACCCCAGCTCCCTCAGCCTCTCCTCCCAGGGCTGTGCTCCAGACCCCTCCCCAGCTTTCTTGCCCTTCTCTGGACACCTTCCAGCAGCTCAACCTCTTTCCTAACTTGAGGAGCCCAGACCTGGACACAGGACTCAAGGTGTGGCCTCAGCAGTGCTGAGCACAGGGCACAAGGACCTCCCTGCTCCTGCTGGCCACACTCTTCCTGCTGCAGGCCAGGATGTCCTTGGCCTTCTTGGCCCCCTGGGCACACTGCAGGCTCATCTTCAGCCTACTATCAACCAGTCCCCCCATCAGGGATGTCCCTGCTGACTGCAGGGGGGTTGGACTGGATGACCTTGGGAGGCCCCTTCCAGCCCAAACCACTCTGTGCTTCTTTGATGTGGAAGCTGTGATTTGCTTTCAGCTTAAAACAAGCAAAACCCTCTAAAAGGGTTCCTGGGTCATGCAGGGGGAACAACAGAAATGAAGGAAATGAACATCCCTGAAAGCTTCTTCACAGAACAATAACATCAGCCAGAACAAGAGACAGGCTCTTAATTACCTCTTCCTTCCTGCCACAGCTCTGTGTCACCAGCTCTGACAGTCAGGTACTAAAGTGGTTGTTGGTTTATGTGCAGCAAGGGTTGGGCATCTGCAGCCACCCCCAATTAGAGGGTTGCTCATTAAATCTTCATGATGGCTGGGTCAAATACTGTGGGGTTTGGAGTGGGCTCTTTGCACTGAAAACTTGGGAGCTGTAGCTCCTCTGAGGGATTAACCCCGAGGGCTGGGGGATCACGGGATCACAGAATCACCAAGGTTGGAAGAGACCTCGAGGATCATTGAGTCCAACCTGGCACCACAGACCTCATGACTAAACCATGGCTCCAAGGGCCACATCCAATCCCCTCTTGAACACCTTCATGGATGGGGACTCCACCACCTCCCTGGGCAGCACATTCCAATGGCTAACAACTCGCTCTGGGAAGAACTTCCTCCTCACCTCCAGCCTAAACCTCCCCTGGCACAGCTTGAGACTGTGTCCTCTTGCTCTGAAGCTGCTTGCCTGGGAGAAGAGACCAACCCCCACCTGGCTCCAACCTCCCTGCAGGGAGTTGCAGAGAGCAAGAAGGTCTCCCCTGAGCCTCCTCTTCTCCAGGCTAAACAACCCCAGCTCCCTCAGCCTCTCCTCATAGGGCTTCTGCTGGAGGCCTCTCACCAGGTGCTTTAAACCTTGGTCATGTTAGGTAATAGATTGGCTCCTGGGCATCCTTCTGTCCACCTGAACCCCCAGGTGCTTTTCCTCTGCTCTGATCTCCACCGTAGGACAATCTCACCCTTACCTCACTGGAAATGAGCCCCTTCTGAGCCCTCTCCCTTGCTTGTATCACGAACAGCATGGCCAGCAGGAGCAGGGAAGTCCTTGTGCCCTGTGCTCAGCACTGCTGAGGCCACACCTGGAGTCCTGTGTCCAGTTCTGGGATCCTGAGGTTAGGAAAGAGGTTGAGCTGCTGGAAGGTGTCCAGAGAAGGGCAAGAAAGCTGGGGAGGGGTCTGGAGCACAGCCCTGGGAGGAGAGGCTGAGGGAGCTGGGGTTGCTTAGCCTGCAGAAGAGGAGGCTCAGGGGAGACCTTCTTGCTCTCTGCAACTCCCTGCAGGGAGGTTGGAGCCAGGTGGGGGTTGGTCTCTTCTGCCAGGCAAGCAGCACCAGAACAAGAGGACACAGTCTCAGGCTGTGCCAGGGGAGGTTTAGGCTGGATGTTAGGAAGAAATTCTTCATAGAGGGAGAGATTGGCCACTGGAATGTGCTGCCCAGGGAGGTGGTGGAGTCCCCATCCCTGGAGGTGCTTAGGAAGAGCCTGGATGAGGCACTTGGTGCCATGGTTTAGTTGATTAGGTGGTGTTAGATGATAGGTTGGACTTGATGATCTCTGAGGTCTTTTCCATCCTGGTGAATTCTATTCTATTCTATTCTATTCTATTCTATTCTATTCTATTCTATTCTATTCTATTCTATTCCATTCCATTCCATTCCATTCCATTCCATTCCATTCACCTCTTCAGAGGGTCACAGTCAGCCTGGACCAGGCTCCTGGAGGGGTTTGCAGAGCTCCAAATCCTCTCTGGGGCCAGGAGGTTGCCTTGCTCTTCGCTCTGCCGTTTGTGCCAAGCTCACTGCACATTGTCATGATGGAAATCACTGAAATGACAAAGAAACAGGAGAAAAAAATCACTTCACCCATTTGGAGGGAAGTCTTTGAGGATGACTTTGTACTTCAGTTTGTTTTTCCCCCTCCTCTCTTCCATCTGAAGCTCCACCACAGCCCAACCTGCCCAGGACTCTCATTCTGCAAGCTTCACTTCACAGGGAAATTGTTTTATTTGTGTTTGGGCTTTGAATTGCAGCCTAATGACTTGCAGGGCTGTGGGGTTTCCATTCCATTCTGGTTTATTAGCTAAACCCTGAGCATTTCTCATCTCTGCTCGGGACAAAGCACAGCCCTGTCGCAAGAGAGAGGAGGGCTGGTGAGAATCTGCGTCCTCTGCAAGCTGTGATGCCAAGGTCTGCTGTGGTTTCAGCACTGCTGAGGCCACACCTGGAGTCCTGTGTCCAGTCCTGGGCTCCTCAGTTTAAGAGAGATATTGAGCTGCTGGAAGGTGTCCAGAGAAGGGCAAGAAAGCTGGGGAGGGGTCTGGAGCACAGCCCTGGGAGGAGAGGCTGAGGGAGCTGGGGTTGCTTAGCCTGCAGAAGATGAGGCTCAGGGGAGACCTCATTGCTCTCTCTTCTACTCCCTGAAGGGAGGTTGTAGCCAGGTGGGGGTTGGTCTCTTCTGCCAGGCAAGCAGCAGCAGAACAAGAGGACATAGTCTCAAGCTGTGCCAGGGGAGGTTTAGGCTGGAGGTGAGTTAGACTGGAGGAAAGTTCTTGCCAGAAAGAGGAACTGCCCAGGGAGGTGGTGGAGTCCCCATCCCTGGAGGTTTTCAGGAGACCTGTGGCCATGGCACTTTGGGACATGGTTTGGTGGCCAGGGTGGTGTTGGGTTGATGCTTGAACTGGATGATCTTAGAGGGGTTTTCCAAATGAAATGATGAAACTAAACCCTGGTTCCAAGTGCCACATCCAATCCCCTCTTGAACACCTCCAGGGATGGGGACTCCACCACCTCCCTGGACAGCACATCCCAATGGCCAACAACTCTCTCTGGGAAGAACTTTGTCCTCACCTCCAGAGTAAACCTCCCCTGGCACAGCTTGAGACTGTGTCCTCTTGTTCTGCTGCTGCTTGCCTGGCAGAAGGGACCTACCCCCACCTGGCTACAACCTCCCTGCAGGGAGTTGCAGAGAGCAAGAAGGTCTCCCCTGAGCCTCCTCTTCTGCAGGCTAAGCAACCCCAGGCTCTGCTCAGGGGTTGATCCAGCTGCCTCCCT
The DNA here is from genome assembly GCA_011125475.1 of Melanerpes aurifrons. Taxonomy (NCBI): domain Eukaryota; kingdom Metazoa; phylum Chordata; class Aves; order Piciformes; family Picidae; genus Melanerpes; species Melanerpes aurifrons. The sequence continues at coordinate 359,798 of WWNC01000063.1, read as the reverse complement.
CAAGATTCCCTGGCAGCCATAGAGCAAACTCAGAAGGAGACTAAATATATCTCAGCCCTGCAGCCTCCTTCCAGAGAAGATGAGGAAAGAAAGCAAAGAAATCAGACGCTGGGAATGAATGAAGGCCCTGAGCAGCTCCCCAAAGTCGTTGCTCCTCGCCTGATGGAATAGAGACGACATTTATGAGCCTAATACCAATATTGATGTTTGCAGAGACATTTGTTCAGTGCTTGAAGTAAATACCTTCCCAAATCGATAGAAATAAAGGCAGCTGAGTTCTCAGGGTGTGTGTGTGTGTGTGTAGGCTCTGTACTTTGGGGAAGAATTGGAAATGGCTTTTCCTCTTTTATTAGCTTAGCCAGTAGGGCCAGGGAGGGGATTCTGCCCCTCTGCTCTGCTCTGCTGAGAGCAAACCTGGAGATCTGTGTCCACTTCTGGAGCCTCTGTTCCAGGAAGGATCTGGAGGTGCTGGAAGGTGTCCAGAGAAGGGCCAGGAGGAGGAGCAGAGGGCTGGAGCTGCTCTGCTGTGAGCACAGCCTGAGGGAGTTGGGGTTGTGCAGGCTGGAGAGGAGAAGGCTCCCAGGAGACTTCCTTGTGGCCTTCCAGGATCTGCAGGGGGCTGCAAGAAAGCTGGGGAGGGACTTTTGAGGGTGTCAGGGAGGGATAGGACTTGGGGGATGGAGCAGAACTAGAAGTGGGGAGATTGAGATTGGCTGTGAGGAAGAAGTTGTTGCCCATGAGGGTGGTGAGAGCCTGGCACAGGCTGCCCAGGGAGGTGGTGGAAGCCTCCTGCCTGGAGGTGTTTGCAGCCAGGCTGGAGGTGGCTGTGAGCAACCTGCTGTGGTGTGAGGTGTCCCTGCCCATGGCAGAGGGGTTGGAACTGGCTGAGCCTTGAGGCCCCTTCCAACCCTGACAATTCTCTGATTCTGTGATGTCCAGGGTGCCCAGTGACAGGACAAGGGGTGAATGGCACAAACTTGAACATAGGAAGTTCCATCAAAACATGAGAAGGAACTTCTTTGAGGGTGGCAGAGCCCTGGAGCAGGCTGCCCTGAGAGGTGGTGAAGTCTCCATCTCTGGAGTCATTCCAAACCTGTCTGGATGTCATCCTGTGCAGCCTGCTCTACATGAACATGCTGTAAGAGGAGGGGGAGGTTGAACTCGATGATGTCCAGAAGCACCCTCCATAGAATCATGGAATCAAGCAGGTTGTAAAAGACCTCAGAGATCATCAAGTCCAACCTGTGACCTAATATCTAACACCTCCTGACAACTAAACCATGGCACCAAGTGGCACATCCAAGCCTTTCTTGAACACCTCCAGGCACAGTAACTCCACCACCTCCCTGGGCAGCACATTCCAATGGCCAGTTCCTCTTTCTGGGAAGAACCTGCTCCTCACCTCCAGCCTAAACCTCCCCTGGCACAGCTTGAGACTGTGTCCTCTTGTTCTGCTGCTGCTTGCCTGGCAGAAGAGCCCAACCCCCACCTGGCTCCAACCTCCCTGCAGGGAGCTTCAGAGAGCAAGAAGGTCTCCCCTGAGCCTCCTCTTCTCCAGGCTAAGCAAGCCCAGCTCCCTCAGCCTCTCCTCCCAGGGCTGTGCTCCAGAACCCTCCCCAGCTTTCTTGCCCTTCTCTGGACACCTTCCAGCAGCTCAACCTCTTTCCTAACCTGAGGAGCCAAGAGCTGGACACAGGACTCCAGGTGTGGCCTCAGCAGTGCTGAGCACAGGGCACAAGGACTTCCCTGCTCCTGCTGGCCACACTCTTCCTGCTGCAGGCCCGGATGCCCTTGGCCTTCTTAGCCACCTGGGCACAGTGCTGGCTCCTGTTCATCTGCTGTCCACCAGTACCCCCAGGTCCCTCTCTGCCTGGCTGTTCTTCAGCCACTCTGATCCCAGCCTGTAGCACTGCCTGGGGTTGTTGTGGCCAACCTCTACCACTGTGTGATTCTGTGAGTTTGGACAGAGGAGGGGAACTAAGCCACTGCTTGCTCACAGAAACTGGGCCCAGAGCTTTCCCAAGGTGCTGGCAGGGTGGCCAGGCCTTAATTTTCCACACTCTGCCCTGAACAGAGCCTTGAAAAGAGAAGCTGGGATTTCCTGCTGAGTCAGCAGAAAAGCTGAGCCCCATTCTGCTGACTTCGAGTTCAGCTCCCCAAGAGGTGTAGTCCTTGTTTAGATTGCTTTTCCTCAGTTTCATTTTAAGCTTGGCTTTAACTGCTCCTAATAGGAGACGACTAAAGGAGAGCAAAGTGTTTCAGGGCAGCTGGGCTCGGTCCGAGTCAGTCCATTTATCATCTGCAGCTGTCAGGCAGGGGCACTTCTGTGCTGAGCAGGCTTGGATGCAGAAATTGGATCCAGGCCCACTTGATATGCAGTTCTTGTTTACCAGGAGGCTGGTTTGACACAACCAGCATATTTGGATTAAAGAGAGCGGCCAGGCAGAGAGAGACCTGGGGGTGCTGGTTGATAGTCGGCTGAAGATGAGCCAGCAGCGTGCCCAGGGGGCCAAGAAGGCCAAGGGCATCCTGGCCTGCAGCAGGAAGAGTGTGGCCAGCAGGGGCAGGAAAGTCATTGAGCCCTGTGCTCAGCACTGCTTAGGCCACACCTTGAGTCCTATGTCCAGTCCTGGGCTCTTCAGTTTAAGAAGGACATTGAGAGACTTGAAGGTGTCCAGAGAAGGGCAACAAGGCTGAGGAGGGGTCTGGAGCACAGCCCTGGGAGGAGAGGCTGAGGGAGCTGGGGTTGCTTAGCCTGGAGAAGAGGAGGCTGAGGGGAGACCTTCTTGCTCTCTGCAACTCCCTGCAGGGAGGTTGTAGCCAGGAGGGGGTTGGTCTCTTCTGCCAGGCAAGCAGCAGCAGAACAAGAGGACACAGTCTCAAGCTGTGCCAGGGGAGGTTCAGGCTGGAGGTGAGGAAGAAATTCTTCCCCTCAAGAGAGATTGGCCACTGGGATGTGCTGCCCAGGGAGGTGGTGGAGTCACCATCACTGGAGGTGTTCAGGAGGAGACTTGAAAGGGTGCTTGGTTGCATGGTTTAGTTGGTTAGGTGGTGTTGGATGATTGGTTGGACTTGGTGATCTTGAAGGTCTCTTCCAATCTGGTCTATCTATTCTATTCTATTCTATTCTATTCTATTCTATTCTATTCTATTCTATTCTATTCTATTCTATTCTATTCTATTCTATTCTATTCTATTCTATTTCATCCTGTTCTATTCTATCCTATCCTATCCTATCCTATCCTATCCTATCCTATCCTATCCTATCCTATCCTATCCTATCCTATCCTATTCTATTCTATTCTACCTTATCCTATCCTATCCTATCCTATCCTATCACCAAAGCTTCCCAGAAGCCCAGCAGGGTCCTACTTGCCCTGAGCTCGCTCATCCTTTTGGGTGAATTTGGTGCTTCTAGCAGCAGTGGCTGGAGCAGGGGATTTGGAAGCAATCACACAGGGAGATTGGGAGTGTGAAAGAGCAGCAATATTTTCAGAGTCTATTGTCCTTTCTTATTAATGGAAATAAAGCAATCAACAAAGAGTAGGGGGTTAGGGGGGAGGGAAATGAATCTGTAGCGTTCAGAGCCTGTAGCAGGCAGAGCTCTGCTGGCAGGGAGAGAGAGAGCACATCCTGCTCTTTAGGTGTGTAATGTACAGAGCAATCCCCTGAATAATCCTTGCTGCTCCCTTTCTAGCTCTGTTTTCATGTCTGCAGATTGTTAGGCTCGTGGAAGGGCTTGGCTTTGTGATGGCAGAAGAAAGAGCCTGGGAAGGACTCTTTGATGATGAAAGTCTCCCAGCAGCCCATGGCTGCTCTGCAAGTCCTGGCAGGGGATCCTGAGCACTTTTTGCTTTTGCTTTTTCCCTTTTTGCAGAGGGAACTGTTTTTCATGTCCACTCTGATGGTCCCCACCTGACATGCAGTGACAGGCTGTGGGCGAAGGGAAGGCTTCTCCACAGAGTGGCCAGCAGCCAGCTGCTGGGCTCAGTCCCTGTCCTCCCCAGCATGGCCACCTCCCTTCTCCTCCCTGGGGGGCTGCAGCTGGGTCATACAGTCATAGACTCACAGACTGGTTTGGGTTGGAAGGGACCTTAAAGCTCATCCAGTTCCAGCTCCCCTACCATGGACAGCGACACCTCCCACCAGCCCAGCTTGCTCGAGGCCTCATCCAACCTGGCCTTCAGCACCTCCACAGAGGGAGCATCCCCAGCCTCCCTGGGCAACCTGTGCCAGGGTCTCACCACCCTCAGTGTCAAGAATCTCTTCCTAATCTCCAGCCTCAATCTCCCCTCTCCCAGCTCAAAGCCATTGCCCCTCATCCTTTCACTGCAAGCCCTCTTCAGCTTTCCTGTAGCCCCTTTCACGTATTGAAGGCTCCTGTAAGTTCTCCCCTGAGCCTTCTCTTCTCCAGGCTGAACAGCCCCAACTGCCTCAGCCTGTCCCCATAACCAAAGCTCCTCTGCTGCACCAGCAAGAGCAACTTTTGCCTTGCTTTCTCCCAGGAGATCTGTGGAGCCAACACTGCCCTGGGACCATCTGACCTACAAGCTAGGGCCAGCTCCTCCGCTGGGGCTGCACGTGGAGCTCCTTGCCTCAGTCTCATGCCTCTGGGTGGCTTGCAGAGGTTTGCCCATCAGACCTCCTGCTCCAACAGTTGAATTGATTTAAAAGCCAGTGAGGATCATGCTGATTGTCTTGTAGGTTTTCTACTGGGGCAGTCAGATCTCTCTCCCTCTCTCTCTCTCCAATGTACTTCCAACGTCCTCGTAGCCATAGAAACTGGGGGAATTTATAGGCACCACACAGTTCCTCTGGCTAAATCTATAGCAGCAAATAACAGTGTGCCAGGGAAATGTTTTTGGGGGAGCAAAACGTGCTCATCCTCACAGTGATATCTTTAGCCTGCTCCTTGGCGTGGCACCCACCCCGAGCCCTGGGCACTGCTGGCATCCAGCAGATCCAGAGAGCTGATTCTGCCACTTGGGGAGGCCTCACCTGGAGTGCTGTGTGCAGGGCTGGAGCCCTCAGTGTAGGAAGGACATGGAGCTGATGGAGAGGGTCTAGGGGAGGCCATGGAAATGAGCAGGGGATTGGAGCAGCTCTGCTCTGAGGACAGGCTGAGGGAGCTGGAGGTGTTCAGCCTGGAGAAGAAAAGGCTCTGGGGAGAGCTAACAGCAGCCTTCCAGTGCCAGGGGACCTACAGGAAGGATGGGGAGAGACTGTGTGACAGAACAAGGGGCAGTGGCTTCAAAGTAGAGAAGGGCAGATTTAGCTTGGATACCAGGAACAAGTTCTTTACTGTGAGGGTGGTGGAACAGGTTGCCCAGGGAGGTGGTTGTGGTCCCCATCCCTGGAGATACTCAAGGTGAGGCTCAACAAGGCTCTGGGCAACCTGATCTAGTTGAGGATGTCCCTGCTGACTGCAAGGGGGTTGGACTGGATGAGCTCTGGGCAGCTTCCTGCCCAGATCATCCTATGATTCTATGAGCTAGCATGAGTCAAGCTTTGCTTTTGCAGCAGGCAGCTCCCATGAGGGGATTTAGCAGCATGGCTTTGGTGAGGAGCTCTTTGGGTTAAGGAGTCTTGGTCTGCTCCTGGCTGGTGGAGAGCTGGCATCCCATAACATGAAGTGTCCCCACAGGGTGGTTTGTGGTAGTTTGGCACTGTTGGTGGTGGGACAAGAACAGCAGAAGGTCATCCTCATAGAAAGTCTGCTGGTTGGGGGCTGTTGGTCCATTTGTACCATGCAGCACACACAAAGTTCTGGGACCCCCCCCCAGAGATGCTGAAGGCCAGGCTGGATGAGGCCTTGAGCAGCCTGAGCTGGTGGGAGGTGTCCCTCCCCATGGCAGAGGGTTGAAACTGGATGGTCTTCAGGGTCCCTTCCAACCAAAACCATTCTGTGATGCTGTGAAGGAGCTGGGGATGGTTAGTGTGAAGAAGAGGAGGCTGAGGGGAGACCTCATGGCTCTCTACAGCTCCCTGAAAGGAGGTTGTGGAGGGGTTGGTGCTGGGCTCTTCTCACAGGTCATTAGGCATAGAACAAGAAACAACAGCCTCAAGCTGCAGCAGGGCAGGTTCAGAGTGGAAAGGAGGAAGAATTTGTTTCCCAGCAAGAGTGGTCAGGCCTTGGAATGTGCTGCCCAGAGAGGTGAGGGAGTCCCCAAGCCTGGCTGCATGTCAAGGTGTTTCAAGGGTGTGATGCTTGGGGCTATGGTTTAGGGGTGAGCCTTGTAGAGTAGGTTGGGCTTGGTGGTCCTGAGGGTCTTTTCCAACTTGAATGCTTCTGTGATTGATTCTGTGATAGCTCTCCTTGGAAATGGGCTAAGGGGAGAGGCTTGATTCAGTTTGTGGGGAAGAAACAGGCTTCTAGAAATGATTTATAGCATCAGGCTCTGAAATTAGACTTCTCTCTGAAGTGAGTGTGGAGTTCAAGCCTCAGACAGACCAAATAAACCTCAGCTGAACCTGAGGCTTTGGAGATGGAAAATCAGGTTCAGACCTATAGGAAAGCTGGGGAGGGACTTTTGTCTTGGGCTTGCAGTGGCAGGCTGAGGGACAGTGGCTTTGAGTTGGGAGAGGGGAAACTGAGACTGGAGATGAGGAAGAAATTGATGAGAGTGAAAGTGGGGAGGCACTGGCACAGATTGCCCAGGGAGGCTGTGGCTGTCCCCTCCCTGGAGGTGTTCAAGGCCAGGCTGGATGAGGCCTTGAGCATCCTGGGCTGGTGGAGGTGTCCCTGCCCATGGCAGGGGGTTGGAGCTGGATGGTCTTGAAGCTCCCTTCCAACCCAACCCATTCTGTGAGTCTATGTTCTTCCCATCCATCTCCAGCAAAGGCTACAACTTCTCCTGTGGTCCTCAACATTCCTCAGAAAACCCTGAGGTCGAAACTCTGAGGTCTAAACCCTGAAGTCCAAACCCTGAGGTCTAAATCCTGAGGTCCAAACTCTGAGGTCCAAACCCTGAAGTCTAAATCCTGAAGTCCAAATCCTGAGGTCTAAACCCTGAGGTCCAAACCTGGAAGTCTAAACCCTGAGGTCTAAACCCTGAGGCCCAAACCCTGAGGTCCAATGCCTGAGGTCTAAACCCTGAGGTCCAAACCCTGAAGTCCAAACCCTGAGGTCCAAACCCTGAAGTTTAAATCCTGAGGTTTAAACCCTGAGGTCCAAACCCTGAGGTCCAAACCCTGAGGTTTAAACCTTGAGGTCCACACCCTGAGGTCCAAACCCTGAGGTCTAGACCCTGTGGTCCAAACCCTGAAGTCCAAACCCTGATGTCCAAATCCTGAGGTCCAAACCCTGAGGTCCAAACCCTGAGGTCTAAACCCTGAGGCCCAAACCCTGAGGTCCAAACCCTGAAGTCCAAACCCTGAGGTCCAAACCTGAGGTTTAAACCCTGAGGCCTAAACCCTGAGGTCCAAACCCTGAGGTCCAAACCCTGAAGTCCAAACCCTGAGGTCCAAACTCTGAGGTCCTAAACCCTGAGGTCCAAACCCTGAAGTCTAAACCCTGAGGCCCAAACCCTGTGGTCCAAACCCTGAAGTCCAAACCCTGAGGTCCAAACTCTGAGGTTTAAACTCTGAGGTCCAAACCCTGAGGTCCAAACCCTGAAGTCCAAACCCTGAGGTCCAAACTCTGAGGTCTAAACCCTGAGGTCTAAACCCTGAGGTCTAAATCCTGAAGTCCAAACCCTGAGGTCTAAACCCTGAAGTCTAAACCCTGAAGTCTAAATCCTGAAGTCCAAACCCTGAGGTCTAAACCCTGAGGTCCAAATCCTGAGGTCCAAACCCTGAGGTTTAAACCCTGAAGTCCAAACCCTGAGGTCCAAACCCTGAGGCCTAAACCCTGAGGTTTAAACCCTGAGGTCAAAACCCTGAGGCCCAAACCCTGAGGTCCAAACCCTGAGGTCCAAACCCTGAGGTCCAAACTCTGAGGTCTAAACTCTGAGGTCCAAACCCTGAGGTCTAAACCCTGAAGTCCAAACCCTGAGGTCCAAACCCTGAAGTCCAAACCCTGAGGTCCAAACCCTGAGGTCTAAACCCTGAGGTTTAAACCCTGAGGTCAAAACCCTGAGGTCCAAACCCTGAGGTTTAAACCCTGAAGTCCAAACCCTGAGGTCCAAACCCTGAGGTCTAAACCCTGAGGTTTAAACCCTGAGGTCAAAACCCTGAGGTCCAAACCCTGAGGTTTAAACCTTGAGGTCCACACCTTGAGGTCCAAACCCTGAGGTCTAGACCCTGTGGTCCAAACCCTGAAGTCCAAACCCTGAGGTCTAAACTTTGAGGGCCATCCCTGAGGTCTAAATCCTGAGGTCCAAACTCTGAAGTCTAAACCCTGAGGTCTAAACCCTGAGGTCCAAACCCTGAAGTCCAAACCCTGAGGTCCAAAGCCTGAGGTCTAAACCCTGAGGTCCAAACCCTGAGGTCCAAACCCTGAACTCCAAACCATGAGGTTCAAACCCTGAGGTCCAAACCCTGAGGTCTAAACCCAAATACCTCTCACAAGAAGAGAAAACCTTACACTGAGAGAGGGGGTAGGAGGCAACATTTTCCCAGCAGCTCTATTCACAACAAAGAGGCTTTTTTATCACAAAAAGGATGTGGAGGGAGGGGTGGGGGGGAGGGGAATTAAGGGCTGTAGCTATTTTTTATGATCAAATAACTGCAGAAGAGCTGATTAAGTTCCTCTGGAATGCAGAAAACATCTGAGAAATGTCAAACCAATAAAGGTATTTCTGGTGTGAGTGTTTTAAGCAAGTGACAAAGGCAGGAGGAGTGCAGGAAGGCTGTCTCAGTGGTGTGATGCATCACCACCCTGCCAAGGCAGGGGAGATGTGGAAGGAAAGACAAGAACTGGTCTCTCCATGCCTGGCAGTCATGGAATCATAGACACATGGAATCAATAAGGTTGGAGAAGACCTCAGAGATCAAGTCCTACCCATTACCTACTACCTAACACCTCCTGACAACTAAACCATGGCTCCAAGTGCCACATCCAAGTCTTCCTTGAGCACCTCCAGGCATGGGGACTCCACCACCTCCCTGGGCAGCACATCCCAGTGGCCAATCTCTCTTGCTGGGAAGAATTTCTTCCTCACCTCCAGCCTAAACCTCCCCTGGCGCAGCTTGAGACTGTGTCCTCTTGTTCTGCTGCTGCTTGCCTGGCAGAAGAGACCAACCCCCACCTGGCTACAACCTCCCTAAGTGCCTGGGCTGGAACAGAGGATGCTCTGCCACCCAGCCTGGCCAGAGGAGTCACCTGAGGCACAGGTCATGTCCACAAGTGAAATTACAACCTGGGGAGCAACTCCTTGCTCCACTCTGCTATCCCCAGCAGAAACCAGGAGGGAACAATTATTTCCTTCCATTGTCTGGGGAGGGGGAGGGGCAGAAATCACTCCTTTATCCACATTCACCTCAGGCAAATGTTTGATTTCCTCCTTAGAGTGTGGGGGAGAAGCTCCAGGACCTCTGGCCATGTGTGTTTCTCTCCCTGAGATACTTGTCAAAGCAGGAATTGGGCAGCTGCTGGGCCCCCCAGTTCCAGAGGGACAGGGCAGCACTGGAGACCATCCAGTGGAGGCTGTGAGGATGATGAAGGGGCTGGAACATTGTGTGAGGAGGAAAGGCTGAGAGCCCTGGGGCTGGTTAGAGTGGAGAAGAGAAGGCTGAAAGGGGAACTGATCAGTGCTTACAAATATCTGAAGGGTGGGGGGCAAGAAGCAGCACCAGGCTCTTTTCCAGGGTGTCATCTGATAGGACAAGGGGCAATGGACACAAAGTGGAACAGAGGAAGTTCCACCTCAACATGTAGACAAACTTAGCAACTACACCACTCAGCTGGGTGGCATCAGCAAATTCTCTGAGGGTGAACCCTTCACTTAGCACCTCTCCTCCTGCCTGATTCTTATCTTCCCTTCTTGCACTCATCTGCCCTCTCTTTTTGTCTGCCTTCTCCTCTCTGGAGCCCTCTTGGCTCCTCTTCCCTTCTTCCACTCATCTGACTTCTCTTTTTGTCTTCCTTCTCCTCTCTGGAGCTCTCCTGGCTCCTCTTCAAGCAGCCAAGGAGAGCCTGGAAGTTACCCAGCAGTTGAGCTAAGATCAGATGTACATAGCCAGATGTTCCAGGACTTTACTCTCTGCTTGATCTTAGAAAGAAGCTCTTCACAGACAGATTGCCCCTTGGGATGGGCTGCCCAGGGAGGTGGTGGAGTCCTCATAGAATCATAGCATCAGTCAGGGTTGGAAGAGACCACAAGGATCCTCTAGTTCCAACCCCCCTGCCATGGGCAGGGACACCCCACACTAGATCAGCCTGGCCAGAGCCTCATCCAGCCTGGCTGCAAACACCTCCATGGCTGGGGCCTCAACCACCTCCCTGGACAACCCATTCCAGGGCTTGAGGTGACACCATCCCTTGAGGTGTTTCAGGAAAATCTGAATGAGGCACTTAGTGCCATGGTCTGGTTGATTAGGGACTGAGAGAGTTGGGGCTGTTTGGTCTGGAGAAGAGAAGGCTTCCAGGAGACCTCATTGTGGCCTTCCAACATCTGCAGGGGGCTCTAAGAAAGTTGGGGAGGGACTTCTGAGGGTGTCAGGGAGGGATAGGACTGGGGGGGATGGAGCAGAACTAGAAGTGGGGAGATTGAGATTGGATGTTAGGAAGAAATTCTTCCCCATGAGGGTGGTGAGAGCCTGGCACAGGCTGCCCAGGGAGGTGGTGGCAGCCTCCTGCCTGGAGGTGTTTGCAGCCAGGCTGGAGGTGGCTGTGAGCAACCTGCTGTGGTGTGAGGTGTCCCTGGGCATGGCAGGGGGCTTGGGACTGGCTGAGCCTTGAGGTTCCTTCCAACCCTGACAATTCTGTGGTTCTGTGATTGCTGGGGATGTGTTCAGCAGTGAGCCTTACAGATCAATACTCCTCTGACTGCTTCAGAGCCCAGGTCCAGCTGGTTGGAGCTGAGCCCTGATAACAGGCACGTGCAGAGCTTTGCCACCATCCCAGAATTTCCCAAGGAAGAGTAACTAATAAATCCTATTAGCCTTCAAATTGTGCCTTGGGTAGGGAAGTTGGCTTCCAACCCTAACAACTCTGTGATCCTATGAGTATCACAGTATCACAGAATCCCCAAGGTTGGAAGAGACTTCAAGGATCACCAAGTCCAACCTGGCACCACAGACCTCATGACTAGACCATGGCACCAAGTGCCACATCCAATCCCCTCTTGAACACCTCCAGGGATGGGGACTCCACCACCTCCCTGGGCAGCACATTCCAGTGGCCAATCTCTCTTGAGGGGAAGAATTTCTTCCTCACCTCTAGCCTGAACCTCCCCTGGCACAGCTTGAGACTGTGTCCTCCTGTTCTGCTGCTGGGTGCCTGGGAGAAGAGACCAACCCCCACCTGGCTCCAACCTCCCTGCAGGGAGTTGCAGAGAGCAAGAAGGTCTCCCCTGAGCCTCCTCTTCTGCAGGCTAAGCAACCCCAGCTCCCTCAGCCTCTCCTCCCAGGGCTGTGCTCCAGACCCCTCCCCAGCTTTCTTGCCCTTCTCTGGACACCTTCCAGCAGCTCAACCTCTTTCCTGACCTGAGGAGCCTAGAACTGGACCCAGGACTCCAGGTGTGGCCTCAGCAGTGCTGAGCACAGGGCACAAGGACTTCCCTGCTCCTGCTGGCCACACTCTTCCTGCTGCAGGCCAGGCATTAGTAGATAGGGGCTGGCTGATAGGTTGGACTCAATGATCTTGGAGGTCTCTTCCCACCTGGGGGATTTTATGTTTCTCTGATCTGTTGAGCTGTGCCTGCAAATTTCCCAGGAGGGTCCCAACAGCCACAGGCCTGAAGCTTGCAGTGGAGGAGCATTTGGCAGCCTCTGGAAACATTTCAAGTCCACAGATGTGCAGTTAGGATCTAAAAGCTGAGGTCTGAATGCACACTCCGGGCAGGGCAGGGAGGGAGGGCTGCTTAGCTGTGAGGCAGGCAGGGAGGAGATGCTCTGCTGCTGCTTGTCCTTGCTTCCCTCCTTTTTATTAAGCTGTAGAAGAAGTTGTGGGCCCAGCACAACTCCAGCTGATGTCTGCTGTGACTTTTTGTCCTTAATCCACTGCTGCCCCTTAATGTGGCAGCATGATTTACATACGTCAGAGGCACAAATCATCTCAGCCTAAAATAGATGGATGCCTTTGATTAGGTGATTCTGAAAGGGACTTTGCTGCCCTTCTGGCTAAAGTGTTCCTCCTTGTCCTCCAAGCCCAGAGCAGCCACACTGCAGAGCTGGGATGGAGAGGGATCCATGCATGAATCTACACAAGGCTTTGGAATCAGTGCAGCTCTGCACACATAGAATCATGGAATCAATGTGGTTGGAAAAGACCTCAGGGATCATCAAGTCCAACCTGCCACTCAACACCTCCTGACAACCAAACCATGGCTTCAAGTGCCACATTCAATCCCCTCTTGAACTCCTCCAGGGCTGGGGACTCCACCACCACCCTGGGCAGCACATTCCAGTGGCCAATCTCTCTTGCTGGGAAGAACTCCCTTCTAACATTCAACCTACACCTCCCCTGGCACAGCTTGAGACTGTGTCCTCTTGTTCTGCTGCTGCTTGCCTGGCAGAAGAGACCAACCCCCACCTGGCTACAACCTCCCTGCAGGGAGTTGCAGAGAGCAAGAAGGTCTCCCCTCAGCCTCCTCTTCTGCAGGCTAAGCAACCCCAGCTCCCTCAGCCTCTCCTCCCAGGGCTGTGCTCCAGACCCCTCCCCAGCTTTCTTGCCCTTCTCTGGACACCTTCCAGCAGCTCAACCTCTTTCCTAACCTCAGGAGCCCAGAACTGGACACAGGACTCAAGGTGTGGCCTCAGCAGTGCTGAGCACAGGGCACAAGGACTTCCCTGCTCCTGCTGGCCACACTCTTCCTGCTGCAGGCCAGGATGCTCTTGGCCTTCTTGGCCCCCTGGGCACACTGCTGGCTCATGTTCAGCCCAAGACACCAACCCCACTTCACTCCAACCTCCTTTCAGTGAGCTGTAGAGAGCAATGAGATCTTCCCTCAGCCTCATTTCCTCCAGGCTGAACACCCCCAGCTCCCTCAGCTTCTCCTCCCCAGCTGTTCTCCAGACCCTTCCCCAGCTTTGTTGCCCTTCTCTGGACCTGCTCCAACAACTTTGACCAAGCTCTGCCTGGTTGCACCTCCTGGATTCCCAGATCAGCCTCTCAAATTGTTCAGTGCTTTGCTTCCTACACAGGGAGAGAAGGGTGAGGTTAAACTTAGCCAGCTTCAGGCTCTGGAATGCCAAACCACCAGCACCTGCTGTGGTCAGGAGAGCAGAGGTGAAGTTTTGAGAGCTCAGTCACTGGAGTCCATTTGCTTTTCAACATCATCTTGTCCTCTGAATCTCACAGAGAAGGCTGGAGTTGCTCTCTACAGCTCCCTGAAAAGAGGTTGGAGCCAGCTAGGGGATGGTCTCTTCTCCCTAGTCTCAGGTGATAGGGGAGGAAATGGCCTGAAACTGAACCAGGGAAGGGTTAGGTTGGAGATGAGGAACAATTCCTTTGCTGCAAGAGTGGTCAGGGATTGGCACAGGCTGCCCAGGGGGGTGGTGGAGTTCCCATGCCTGGAGGTGGTTGAGAAACCTGTGGCCATGGCACTTGGGGCCATGGTTGAGTGGCCATGGTGGGGCTGGGTTGATGGTTGGATTGGATGATCTTGGAGCTCTTTTCCAACCCAAACAGCTCCATGAGTGCATGGCTCTGCTAAGCCTGGCTCAGCCAAGCCAGCTTCACAATGCTGGGAGGTCAGGGGCAGAATGAAGGACAAAGAGCCCAAACTTTGCTCAACCACAACACGAATTGTAGAAAGCTATGGCTGGGAGGGACCTGAGGTGGTCTTTGGTTTGCCAAAGAGGGAAGCATCCAGGCTGCTCTCTGGAGGTGTTTGCAGCCAGGTTGGATGTGGCTGTCATCAGCAAGTTTGCAGATGACACCAAATTAGGAGCAGATGTTGGTCAGTTAGAGGGCAGAAGGGCTCTGCAGAGGGACCTTGACCAACTGGACAGATGGGCAGAGGCCAACAGGATGGCATTCGGCAAGTCCAAGTGCCAGGGGCTGCACTTTGGCCACAGCAACCCCATGCAGAGCTACAGGCTGGGGTCAGAGTGTCTTAGAGCTCCCAAACAGAGAGGGACCTGGGGGTGCTGATCGACAGCTGCCTGAACATGAGCCAGCAGTGTGCCCAGGCAGCCAAGAAGGCCAAGGGCATCCTGGCCTGCAGCAGGAAGAGTGTGGCCAGCAGAAGCAAGGAAGTCCTTGTGCCCCTGGACTCTGCATTGGTTAGGTCACAGCTTGAGTCCTGTGTCCAGTTCTGGGCTCCTCAGTTTAAGAAGGACATTGAGAGACTTGAAGGTGTCCAGAGAAGGGCAACAAGGCTGGGGAGAGGCCTTGAGCACAGCCCTGTGAGGAGAGGCTGAGGGAGCTGGGGTTGCTTAGCCTGCAGAAGAGGAGGCTCAGGGGAGACCTTCTTGCTCTCTGCAACTCCCTGCAGGGAGGTTGGAGCCAGGTGGGGGTTGGTCTCTTCTGCCAGGCAAGCAGCAACAGAACAAGAGGACACAATCTCAAGCTGTGCCAGGGGAGGTTTAGACTGGCGATGAGGAGAAAGTTCTTCACCGAGCGAGTCATTCGCCACTGGGATGTGCTGTGCAGGGAGGTGGTGGAGTCACCATCCTTGGAGGTGTTCAAGAGGGGCTTGGATGTGGCCCTTGGTGCCATGGTCTAGTCATGAGGTCTGTGGTGACAGGTTGGACTTGATGATCCTCGAGGTGTCTTCCAACCTTAGTTAGACTGTGAGACTGTGAGACTGTGTGAGCAACCTGCTGTGGTGTGAGGTGTCCCTGCCCATGGCAGGGGGTTTGGAACTGGCTGAGCCTTGAGATCCCTTCCTAACCTGACAATTCTGTGATGCCTGCATGGTTTGTGCCTCATCCATTCTGCCCAGCCTCAGCAGTGGCCTTGCTCCACTTTCTCCAGGCAATTCATTTCGGTGTTTCATTGGCCTCATTGCAAAGGAGGTTCCCCACCCCCAGCCCCCAAATGCCTGAAAGAAATCTCCCTTGTCAGAAATGAATCCACCTGCTCCTGGTCCTACCTTGCAAGCTCATTTATCCAGGATGGGCCACGGGGGCTTCATCAAAGCAAGCCCAGCCAGGGAGCTCTTTGTGCAGCAGCTTTTCCCACAGCCCTCTGCTTGCACAGCACTGAACACAAAGAGGGGCTGCTGAACCCTGGCTCATCCTTGGGCACTCCTGTGATAATCATGATTAATAACCAGGTAACAAAGCCCTTTTGCTTTCCTCTGGAAGAGGAGGTGGGGGAAGAAAATGACCTAAGGAGGGGGAATGAGAAAGCTTTTTGCAGCTCCAAGAGAAGCAGAGTGCAGATTGTGCTTGGCTCTAGGCAGCCAGGAGCTGACAATGTGCAGCAGCAGCTTTTTGGGCTGAGAAATGATGATTTTTCTTCTCCCCTTTTTTGGCCCCCCTCCTTTTTTTTCTATCAAGGAAAACTATCCTCAAGCAGACACTGCCCTCAGGCTTGAAAAGGGAAGGATTGATTTCTGCTTCTCTGCACTTGCCTCAGGAGTGCAAGCAAGCTGCAATCCCAAAGTCCTGATTGAGTTCTCATTCTGCCTTTCTTCCTCTTTCTCGTTTGCCTGTCGAGTTTGGGGGCACACAAAGGGAAAGCCACGAGCGTAAACCTCTCCAAAATCCTCCCTCCCCCTAAAATAAACCCATCCTGAAAAGAGAGAACCACAAACCAGCTCTCCTCCAGCACAACTGGGAGCTGAATTAGCTCCTGCTGCAGCTTTGTCACTCCCCTTCTCCCGGCACTGCACACCCATTTGCTGCTCTGTTGCTGTCGTGGTCCCAGAGCTTCTCCCCCACACTCTAAGGAGGAAATCAAACATTTGCCTGAGGTGAATGTGGATAAAGGAGTGATTTCTGCCCCTCCCCCTCCCCAGACAATGGAAGGAAATAATTGTTCCCTCCTGGTTTCTGCTGGGGATAGCAGAGTGGAGCAAGGAGTTGCTCCCCAGGTTGTAATTTCACTTGTGGGCATGACTCCTCTGGCCAGGCTGGGTGGCAGAGCATCCTCTGTTCCAGCCCAGGCACTTAGGGAGGTTGTAGCCAGGTGGGGGTTGGTCTCTTCTGCCAGGCAAGCAGCAGCAGAACAAGAGGACACAGTCTCAAGCTGCGCCAGGGGAAGTTTAGGCTGGAGATGAGGAGAAAGTTCTTCCCAGAGTGAGTTGTTAGCCATTGGAATGTGCTGCCCAGGGAGGTGGTGGAGTCCCCATCCCTGGAAGTGTTCAAGAGGGGATTGGATGTGGCACTTGGAGCCATGGTTTAGTTGCCTGGAGGTGTTGGGTGATAGGTTGGACTTGGTGATCTCTGAGGTCTCTTCCATCCTTATTGATTTATGATTCTATGTAGGAGCTAAGATGTGAACCCAGTGCCTCAGCAGAAGGTAGAAACAGAGGGATCAGATCAGTGCTTTGATGCTGCTGCAGCCTCAGGGATGCTCAGGCCACTGCAACCCGTGGCAATGGAACAACCAACCATCTCTCTTGGCTTTGTCTTAGCCCTCCTGAGGTGTCACAGAATCACAGAATCACCAAGGTTGGAAGAGACTTCAAAGATCATCAAGTCCAACCTGTCCCCACAGACCTCATGACTAGACCATGGCACCAAGTGCCACATCCAATCCCCTCTTGAACACCTTTGATACTGCTGCAGCCTCAGGGATGCTCAGGCCACTGCAACCTGTGGCAATGGAACAACCAACCATCTCTATTGGCTTTGCCTTAGCCCTCCTGAGGTGTTCTTCAAACCTTGACCATACAGAACGTGACCTCCCAGAGCCTGCTGGGCAAGGGCAGGGTGACAAATAAAGGAGAGAGAGAAAGCCAGCTGCTGTCTTTGGGGAGGTTCAGCCCCTGTTCTGAACTCCGTTTTCCCCTCCACATCAGGATCAAAGGAGGAAATTTCATTTGAGAAATGTCAGAACCTCCTTCTGGAATTGCTTCACTCTGTGATTCTGTGCTGCTGGAGCAGGATGACTTGGGGGGATGGAGGTGGGGGAAGAGAAAGAGGCAAAAGTAATACATGACTATGAAACACCTCCCAGATATTGATCACATCCTCTATTGTTTCAATTCTTATTACACCTCACCATGCTACATTGAAGCAGCAGCATAGAAAAAGCCCCAGAGTTAAATCAAACAAGAGGCTGGAAACAAAGAGCTCCTCCATTTTGCCTGCAGGTTGTTTCCATCCCCAGGAGTGGCTCTTCTGATCTGATCTTCCCAGGCAGGAAGCAGCAGAGGCTTTTCCTGCAGTGCTGTTTCAGTGCACATCCCATCCCAGGCTCCAGCTGCAGGCCCTCTTCTTCTCAGTGCTCCCAGGAAGGTGTCTCAGAGAGGATTTGGGTTAGAACTTTAGAATCCTGGGATAATCATGGTTGGGAAAACGACTCTGAGGCTGTCCAGTCCAACCATCCACCCAGCACCACCATGGCCTCTAAACCATGGGCCCAAATGCCATGGCCATAGGTTTCTGGAACACCTTCAGGGATGGGGACTCCACCACCTCCCTGGGCAGTAAATCCCAGTGCCCAATCAGCCTTTCTGTGAGGAGCTGCTTCCTCACATCCAACCTAAACCTCCCCAGGTGCAGTATCAGGCCATGACCTCTTGTCCTGGCATTGGTTGCCTGAGAGATGAGCCTGACCCTCACCTGACTGCAACTTCCTTTGAAGCACTTCTAGAAGGTGCTAAGGTCCCCTCTAAGTCTTCTCTTCCCAGCTCCCTCAGCCTCTCCTCATCAGACTTTCCCTCCAGCCCCCTCCTCTGTCTGGTAGCTCTTCTCTGGTCCCTCCCAACCCCTAATGTTCTGTGATGCTGTGAGGTTCTGTAGTGCTCTCAGGTTCTGTGAGGTTCTGTGGTGCTCTGAGGGTCTGTGAGGCTCTGTGATGCTGTGAGGTTCTGCAATCATCTGAGCTTCTGTGGTGCTCTGAGGTTGCGTGAGGTTCTGTGGTGCTGTGAGGTTCTGTGGTGCTGTGAGGTTCTGTGGTGCTGTGAGGTTCTGTGAGGTTCTGTGATGCTGTGAGGTTCTGTGGTGCTGTGAGGTTCTGTGAGGTTCTGTGATGCTGTGAGGTTCTGTGAGGTTCTGTGGTGCTCTGAGGGTCTGTGAGGTCCTGTGGTGCTGTGATGCTGTGAGGTTCTGTGGTGCTCTGAGGGTCTGTGAGGTCCTGTGGTGCTGTGAGGTTCTGTGGTGCTGTGATGCTGTCAGGTTCTGTGGTGCTCTGAGGGTCTGTGAGGTTCTATGATGATGCTGTGAGGTTCTGTAGTGCTGTGAGGTTCTGTAGTGCTGTGAGGTTCTGTGGTGCTGTGAGGTGCTGTGATGATGCTGTGAGGTTGTGTGATGCTGTGAGGTTCTGTGGTGCTCTGACGTTCTGTGAGGTTCTGTGGTGCTGTGAGATTCTGTGATGCTGTGAGGTTGTGTGAGGTTCTGTGGTGCTGTGAGGTTCTGTGGTGCTGTGAGGTTGTGTGAGGTTCTGTGGTGCTGTGAGGTTCTGTGGTGCTGTGAGGTTCTGTGAGGTTCTGTAATGATGCTGTGAGGTTCTGTGGTGCTGTGAGGTTCTGTGAGGTTCTGTAATGATGCTGTGAGGTTCTGTGGTGCTGTGAGGTTGTGTGAGGTTCTGTGGTGCTGTGAGGTTCTGTGGTGCTGTGAGGTTCTGTGGTGCTGTGAGGTGCTGTGAGGTTCTGTGGTGCTGTGAGGTTGTGTGAGGTTCTGTGGTGCTGTGAGGTTCTGTGAGGTTCTGTAATGATGCTGTGAGGTTCTGTGGTGCTGTGAGGTTGTGTGAGGTTCTGTGGTGCTGTGAGGTTCTGTGGTGCTGTGAGGTTCTGTGAGGTTCTGTGGTGCTGTGAGGTTCTGTGGTGCTGTGAGGTTCTGTGATGATGCTGTGAGGTTCTGTGGTGCTGTGAGGTTCTGTGGTGCTGTGAGGTTCTGTGAGGTTCTGTAATGATGCTGTGAGGTTCTGTGGTGCTGTGAGGTTCTGTGGTGCTGTGAGGTTCTGTGAGGTTCTGTAATGATGCTGTGAGGTTCTGTGGTGCTGTGAGGTTCTGTGGTGCTGTGAGGTTCTGTGAGGTTCTGTAATGATGCTGTGAGGTTCTGTGGTGCTGTGAGGTTCTGTGAGGTTCTGTAATGGTGCTGTGAGGTTCTGTAGTGCTGTGAGGTTCTGTGGTGCTGCTGAGAGGTTCTGTGATGCTGTGATTCAGTGAAAACGAACCTGGGTCTCCTGGTTCAGCTGCCAGGTCTCACAACAACCAACTCTGCAGGGTCATTCCCAAGCTCCCCACTGGGCACCTTGGGCTGGAGGGAGGCAGCACCACTCCAACTGAAAGCCTGGAGTGAGGTTTAATATTCTGGCTCAGCAGCAGTGCTCCTGCTCAGCCTGGGGAAGGCATTTCCATCCTTTACCAACAAGTGTTTGGCTGCTGGTTTATGTAGAGCACACACAGCCAATTGCAATGTAATAGCCTCAGTGTTACCCAGCTCATTTCTGCATGGCTCTGGATTGTGTCTTGATGTCTTTAGGCCATTAAATCATCCCTAGGGTCTCATGTTTTCTTACATCCTCCAGCACTGTTTCTTTTATGGTAGACTAAGTCTCTAGATGGGAGATTAAGTTTTACAGTGTGATGCCTCGACTCAATTTTGCCTTGTGCTACCACTGCCTGGTCTGCACACTTCCAGGAGCACGTGCTGCACACTTCAGGAGCTGCTGATGTGGCTCTGGGTTGGCACACACCAGCTTCCAGCTCTCTCTCAGCACTGCTGAGGCCACACCTTGAGTTCTGTGTCCAGTTCTGGGCTCCTCAGCTTAGGAAAGAGGTTGAGCTGCTGGAAGGTGTCCAGAGAAGGGCAAGAAAGCTGGGGAGGGGTCTGGAGCACAGCCCTGGGAGGAGAGGCTGAGGGAGCTGGGGTTGCTTAGCCTGCAGAAGAGGAGGCTGAGGGGAGACCTTCTTGCTCTCTGCAACTCCCTGCAGGGAGGTTGGAGCCAGGTGGGGGTTGGTCTCTTCTGCCAGGCAAGCAGCAGCAGAACAAGAGGACACAGTCTCAAGCTGTGCCAGGGGAGGTTTAGGCTGGAAGTGAGGAGAAAGTTCTTCCCAGAGGGAGTTGTTAGCCATTGGAATGTGCTGCCCAGGGAGGTGGTGGAGTCCCCATCCCTGGAGGTGTTCAAGAGGGGCTTGGATGTGGCACTTGAAGCCATGGTTTGGTTGTCAGGAGGTGTTGGGTGACAGGTTGGACTTGCTGATCTCTGGGGTCTTTTCCAACCTGGTTAATTCAAGAGGGGATTGGATGTGGCACTTGGAGCCATGGTTTGGTTGTCAGGAGGTGTTGGGTGCCAGATTGGAGTTGCTGATCTCTGAAGGCTTTACCAACCTGGTTGATTCTATGATTCTGATTCTAAGACAGGCTGTTGTGACCTCCTCTGACTGCCTCTGTGTGTGCAGGGCTGGAGAGGACCTCACCACCCTCCTGTGCAGCCAGGCTGTGGCTGGGGCTTGTTGATCCATTCTCTCTTTGCCTCATTGCCTTTCAGTCTCTAGCTGCTCTCTGCCTATGAGCTCCTCATTACCCAAGCCCCCAAACATAGCTCTTGGGAAACAAATGCAAGGCAGAGGAGGTGTTGAGCTCTAATGATGCACACACTCTTTGTGTCTGCTTCTGCTGCACTTTAATGAGTCAAAGAGTCACAGCTCTGCTGGAAGGATGAGCCAGGCCACGTGGTGCCTCCAGCGCATCTCCTCTCAGGGAGGATCATGCTGGGGCCACAAGTGACTTAGCTAAGGTACAAGTGACCTCAAGGAGAGAAACTGTCAAGTTAAAAGTCAAGCTTGAAGTTTAACTGGGAGAAGGACTGTTTACAAGGGCCTGTGGTGACAGGGCAAGGGGCAGCGGTTTGAAGTGAGAGCAGAGTGGATGCAGGTTGGACACTAGGAAGAAATTCTTTACTGTGAGGCTGGTGAGAGCCTGGAACAGGTTTCCCAGGGAAGTTGTGGCTGCTTCAGCCCTGGAAGTGTTTAAGAGCAGGCTGGATGAGGCTTTCAGAGAATCATTTTGGTTGGAAAAGACCTTTAAGGTCATCAAGTCCAAGCATTATCTAAGTCTGCCAAGTTTGGTGCTAGACCATGACCCTGGCTTTGAGCAACCTGTTCTGGTGACCCCATGGCAGGGGGTGGGGTTGGAACTGGGTGACCTGGAAGGTCATTTCCAACTCAAGTCAGGCAATCATTCTGGAGCACTGGGAAGTGGTGGGCCTGGAGAAGATGGGGGACCAGGTTCCCTGCAGCAGACAGGGTGCAGCTAGTGAGTGAATGATTTTGCTGCAGCACAAGGGAGCTGCAAGACCAAGCAGATGTAAAGCAGAGCAGTGAATGAATCTCTCCATCAGCCTTTGATTTGGAAGCCGTGAGGAATTGCTGCTGTGGTAGAAGTGCTCCAGAGAACCACAGATGAGTCACAGAACCACAGAACTCTTGAAGTTGGAAGAGACCTTTGAGATCAGCAAGTTCAGCTTGGTGATCCTGTAGTGCACAGTCCCACACTGCCTGGGCACCACTAGCCCATGGCCCCCAGCACCACTTCTCCAGGGCCTTGAAACACCTCCAGGGATGGAGACTCCACAACTGCCCTGGGCAGCCTGGTTCAGGGCTTGAAAAGCCTTTTGGGGAAGCAATTGCTCCTCATGTGGAAGAAATTGTTCCTCATGTCCAACCTAAAGCTCCCATGGGGCATTTTTCATGCAAAGAGTGAGGGAGCTTGCATGGCTTGATGTAGGCAACCACGTGGAGATCCATGGGCTAAGAGAAGCTACTTTCTGTTACAGAATGGCAGAATCAAGCAGGCTGGGAAAGAATCATAGAGTCATAGCATCAATAAGGCTGGAAATGACCTCAGAGCTCATCCAGTCCAGCCTGTCACCCAACACCTCCTGATTAACTAAACCATGGCCCCAAGTGCCACATCCAATCCCCTCTTCAATACCTCCAGGGATGGGGACTCCACCTCCTCCCTGGGCAGCACATCCCAATGGCCAATTCCTCTTTCTGGGAAGAGCTTTCTCCTCACCTCCAGCCTGAACCTTCCCTGGCACAGCTTGAGACTGTGTCCTCTTGTTCTGATGCTGCTTGCCTGGCAGAAGAGACCAACCCCCACCTGGCTCCAACCTCCCTGCAGGGAGTTGCAGAGAGCAAGAAGGTCTCCCCTCAGCCTCCTCTTCTGCAGGCTAAGCAACCCCAGCTCCCTCAGCCTCTCCTCCCAGGGCTGTGCTCCAGACCCCTCCCCAGCTTTCTTGCCCTTCTCTGGACACCTTCAATCAACCAGGTTGGAAAAGACCTCAGAGATCATCAAGTCCAGCCTGTCACCCAACACCTCCTGACAACTGCACCATGGCTCCAAGTGCCACATCCAATCCCCTCTTGACCACCCAGTGCCTAACTCTTGTTCCTCCATGCATGTGCTGTGTGGACACAGACAAGGTTCCTGCCTTGTGGCTTGCAGAGGTTGAGATCTCAGTGGGACAGCTGTGATCAGCTACACATGGGGATTGGATGTGGCACTTGGAGCCATGGTTTAGTAGTCAGGAGGTGTTGGGTCACAGCTTGGACTTGATGATCCCTGAGGTCTTTTCCAACCTTATTGATTCTGTGATTCCACCTCCAGGGATGGGGACTCCACCACCTCCCTGGGCAGCACAATTCCTCTTTCTGAGAAGAACTTTCTCCTCACCTCCAGCCTAAACCTCCCCTGGCACAGCTTGAGGCTGTGTCCTCTTGTTCTGGTGCTGCTTGCCTGGGGGAAATCAGCAGCCAGGTCCCAAAGCAGGCTCTGCTCAGGGCTTGATCCAGCTGCCTCCATCTAGCTTCCCTGGCAGCCATAGAGCAAACGTCGAGCAGGGGGTGGAAGTCAGAGTGTCTCAGGTGTGGGCTGATTCTCAGGGCTCTATGGGAGGAATATTGAGCAATTTCAAGTTGCTTTTGCATGCCTCCTTCAAAGGAATCCTGCGCAGCCTGTTGCACACCCTGGGGAGCAGGCTGCAGTTACAGTTGTAAACTCCTTCGCTTTCCTCAGATCCCAGCTGCCTCTGTGCCCACTTTCCCACCCTTGAATCTGCCCTGTGTGATGATGGAGGTGTTTGATCCTGTCCATCCAGCCTGCAGGCGTTTCCCAGGTAGCCTCTGTTGATCATCAGCTCCCCACTGGGCTGGCAGGTCCCCTGCAGAGCACATCCAGCGGCTTGCAGCTGCGCTGCCTTTGAAGTGAACTCAGCACCACCAACACGCTGGGAGCAAACAGCTCAGCCTGCTCCTTCCTCTTCCCTACTTCAAGCTCTGGAGCATTTCAGCAGGGGTTTAGGGGGACCCAGGTCTGATCAGCTCCTCTCCTAATCTCCCAAGCCATTATGTTCAATCAGAAGTGCAAACAGATTGGAACAGGAAACTCAAACAAACAGATAAATGTCACTGCCTGAAATCCTTGCCCTCAGCCTAGCAAAGGAAAAGAGATTGTGAAGAGGGGGAAAAGGAAATGGGGAGAGGTAGGAAGGAGCTTGGCCACCACAAGCCTGTGATAAGTGTCCCTGCTGGTGGATGGGCAAGAAGCATGGGAGTACAGCAAGCCCAGTGAGGGGAGGCTGAGGGAGCTGGGGGTTGGAAGGAACCTCTGAAGGTCATCCAGTCCAACCCCCCTGCAGTCACCAGGGACATCCCTCTTGGGGGTACTGGTTGATAGTAGGCTGAACATGAGCCTGCAGTGTGCCCAGGGGGCCAAGAAGGCCAAGGGCATCCTGGCCTGCAGCAGGAAGAGTGTGGCCAGCAGGAGCAGGGAAGTGCTTGTGCCCTGTGCTCAGCACTGCTGAGGCCACACCTGGAGTCCTGTGTCCAGTTCTGGGCTCCTGAGGTTAGGAAAGAGGTTGAGCTGCTGGAAGGTGTCCAGAGAAGGGCAAGAAAGATGGGGAGGGGTCTGGAGGATCAATAAGGTTGGAAAAGACCTCAAAGGTCATCAAGTCCAACCTGTTACCCAACACCTCCTGACAACTAAACCATGGCACCAAGTGCCACATCCAATCCCCTCTTCAACACCTCCAGGGATGGGGACTCCACCACCTCCCTGGGCAGCACATCCCAATGGCCAATTACTCTCTCTGGGAACAACTTTCTCCTCACCTCCAGCCTAACCCTCCCCTGGCACAGCTTGAGACTGTGTCCTCTTGTTCTGATGCTGCTTGCCTGGCAGAAGAGACCAACCCCCACCTGGCTCCAACCTCCCTGCAGGGAGTTGCAGAGAGCAAGAAGGTCTCCCCTGAGCCTCCTCTTCTGCAGGCTAAGCAACCCCAGCTCCCTCAGCCTCTCCTCCCAGGGCTGTGCTCCAGACCCCTCCTCAGCTTTCTTGCCCTTCTCTGGACACCTTCCAGCAGCTCAACCTCTTTCCTAACCTCAGGAGCCCAGAACTGGACACAGGACTCCAGGTGTGGCCTCAGCAGTGCTGAGCACAGGGCACAAGGACTTCCCTGCTCCTGCTGGCCACACTCCTCCTGCTGCAGGCCAGGATGCCCTTGGCCTTCTTGGCCCCCTGGGCACACTGCTGGCTCCTGTTCAGCTGCTGTCCACCAGTACCCTCAGGTCCCTCTCTGCCTAAACCCTCCCAGCCCAGACCATTCTGTGTGGTTCTGTGATTCTGTGAAGGGAGCCTTTTCCCAGCTCTGCCACTCCAACAGCTGCTGCTGCTTTAACTCAAAGCTTACTGCAGAGGCAATGAGGCACCAGGGTGTCTTTTTGGCACTGAAATGCTCCTGTGGACTGCCCTGGGAGTCATTCCTGCAGGGAAAATGGCATTTTGGGGGTATTATACTGATCAGTTCCAGCAGCTCATGGGGAGTTTTACTGCAATGATCTCCTTCTGGCACTGAACTTTACTCTTCTGCATGTGGCTTGCCCCATTGCAGGGGTCCCTGCTCAGGAAAAGCTTGGGGCTGGTGTGTCTCCCCAGGCAGGACCACTGGCTGAGGCAAGGTGCCTGCAAGTCATGGTCCCTTCACTAGGCCACATGTACCTGGTATGGTAAAGTGGGAGCTGCTGGAGGGACTCATTTTGGCAGCCTCCCTGGAGGGCATTCCCAGAATCATAGAATCAATAAAGTTGGAAGAGCTCAGAGATCATCAAGGCCAAGCTGTCACCCAACACCTCCTGGCAACTACACCATGGCTCCAAGTGCCTCATCCAAGCCCCTCTTGAACACCTCCAGGGATGGGGACTCCACCTCCTCCCTGGGCAGCACATTCCTCTTTCTGGGAAGAACTTTCTCCTCACCTCGAACCTAAACCTCCCCTGGCACAGCTTGAGACTGTGTCCTCTTGTTCTGCTGCTGCTTGCCTGGCAGAAGAGACCAACCCCCACCTGGTTACAACCTCCCTGCAGGGAGTTGCAGAGAGCAAGAAGGTCTCCCCTGAGCCTCCTCTTCTGCAGGCTAAGCAACCCCAGCTCCCTCAGCCTCTCCTCCCAGGGCTCTGCTCCCTCTGAATAGGAAAGGGAACCCTGAGGCCATCAGAGACCCAGCCCCATGGTGTCTGTGGGCAAGGAATCAGAATTGGTTTGGTTGGAAATGGCCTTGCAGATCATCCAGTCCAACCATTCTCTACCTCTGCCAAGGCTGATGCCAAGCCATGGCCCTCAGCACTGCAGCTCTGCAGCTTTCAGACACATCCAGGGCTGGGGATTCAGCCATCTCCCTGGGCAGCCTGTGCCAGCCTTGGAGAAGTCTTGCAGGGAAAGGTTTTTTCCTAATGTCCTACCCAGACCTCCTCTGGGACAATAGCCAGGTGGGGGTTGGTCTCTTCTCCCAGTCAAGCAGCACCAGAACAAGAGCACACAGTCTCAAGCTGTGCCAGGGGAGGTTCAGGCTGGATGTTAGGAAGAAATTCTTCCCAGCAAGAGAGATTGGCCACTGGGATGTGCTGCCCAGGGAGGTGGTGGAGTCCCCATCCCTGGAGGTGTTCAGGAAGAGCCTGGATGAGGCCCTTGGTGCCATGGTTGAGTTGATCAGATGGTGCTGCACGAGAGGTTGGGCTTGATGATCTCAAAGGTCTTTTCCAACCTGGTTAATTCCATTCCATTCCATTCCATTCATTCCATTCCATTCCATCCCATTCCATTCTCTTCTCCTCTTACCTAAGAGTAGGCAGAAGAGGCCAACCCCACCTGGCTCCAGCCTCCTCTCAGGGAGCTGCAGAGAGCTGTGAGGTCTCCCTCAGCCTCCTCTTCTCCAGGCTGAACACCCTCAGCTCCCTCAGCTGCTCCTCCCCAGCCCTGCTCTCCAGACCCTTCCCCACCTTGGTTGCCTTCTCTGGACTTGCTCCAACCTCTCAATGTCCTTCTTGGAGTGAGAAGCCCAGAACTGAACCCAGCCTTCAAAGTCTGGCCTCACCAGTGCAGGGGGATTGGAGCTAGGTGATCTTTCAGGTCCCTTCCATCTCAAGCCACTCTCTGTGATCCCTCTGCAGCTGTGGCATGGCATGGAGCAGGGAGGAGAAAGCCAGAAGCCAGCAGAGCAATGCAGTAATTTCAAGGTCTGTTAAGAACAGTGAGGGAAGGAGAGGAGAGGATCAATTTCTGACAAAGAAATCAACTCCAGCAGGAGAGACATCTTATTTCACAGCTGCTTGCAGCATGCTTAAACCTGACTGTGGTGGTGCTGGCCCCAGCCAAGTGGCAGGAGACAATCTGCAGCCCAGGGATTTGCTGGGGTAGAAAGGAGGATATGGAGCAGGGAGTGAGGTGAGAGCGCATCAGTTGTGGGCTCAGGCTGTGGGCTGGGAGGGATTCAGAGGGAGCCAGTGGAGTCAGGCTCCAAGGAGAAGAGGAGGCCAGCTGCTGAGGGATGCTCTGTAGGGAAGTTTTTGTGTGGGGATATAACATCATAGAATCATAGATGGTCTGGGTTGGAAGGGACCTCCAAAGCTCATCCAAACCAACACCTCTCTGCAGTCAGCAGGGACATCCTCCACTAGATCAGGTTGCCCAGAACCCTGCTGAGCCTCACCTTGAATATCTCACAGTCTCACAGTATCACACAGTTAGGTTGGAAAGGACCTCGAGGATCATCGAGTCCAACCTATCAACACAGACCCCATGCCTAGACCATGGCACCAAGTGCCACGTCCAATCTCTCCTTGAACACCTCCCCAGGCATGAAGCCTCAACCACCTCCCTGGGCAACCTACTCCAGTGTTCCACCAGCCTCATGGTGCAGAACTTGTTCCTAACATCCAGACTCATACAACAGTTTGGGTTGGAAAGGACCTTCAAGAACTACCTTAAGGGGGTTGTAGACAGGCAGAGGTTGGTCTCTTCTCCCAGGCAAGCAGCAGCAGAACAAGAGGCCACAGTCTCAGGCTGTGCCAGGGAAGGTTTAGGCTGGAGGTTAGGAGGAAGTTTTACACAGAGAGAGAGATTGCCCATTGGAATGTGCTGCCCAGGGAGGTGGTGGAGTCCCCATCCCTGGAGGTGTTCAGGAGGAGACTTGACAGGGTGCTTGGTGCCATGGGTTAGTTGATTAGGTGGTGTTGGATGATGGGTTGGACACGATGATCTTGAAGGTCTCTTCCAACCTGGTCTATTCTATTCTATTCTATTCTATTCTATTCTATTCTATTCTATTCTATTCTATTCTATTCCATTCCATTCCATTCCATTCCATTCCATTCCATTCCATTCTATTCTATTCTATTCTATCATAGTATCGTAGTATCAGTCAGGGTTGGAAAGGACCACAAGGATCATCTAGTTCCAACCTCCCTGCCATGGGCAGGGAAACCACCCACCCAGAGCAGGTTTTCTTTGATGGCAGAAGAGGAGATTCCAAGCAGGATGGAGCTGATGTAGTCTCAGAGAGTGGTGAGAGCCTGGCACAGGTTGCCCAGGGAGGTGGTGGAAGCCTCCCCTGGGGGTTTTTGCAGCCAGGCTGGATGTGGCTGTGAGCAACCTGCTGTGGTGTGAGGTGTCCCTGCCCGTGGCAGGAGGGTTGGAGCTGGCTGAGCCTTGAGGTCCCTTCCAGCCCTGACAATTCTGTGATCCTGTGGAAGGTTTCCCTTTGGTACCAGAGTGAGGATGAACAGAGCAGCTGAGAAATGGATCTTTGGCTTAGGAAGTTTTCCACTCCCCAAGAAATTCATCAAGACCATGAGAGGCTTTGTGAAGCTCTCTGGAACCTTATTTACATAGCATTTGTTTATTTCCAGCAGGAGATAATGATTGGGAAAATTACCCAGCAGGTCTGTTCCTAGGGGAGAGAGGAGGAGAGCTGAAAGCAAGGCTTCACCTCTGTAGCTTGCAGATGTCAGTCCCTGCTACAGAGGTCTGACAGAGCTGGGGCCATGAAGGTCACTCCAATGGATCTTTAACACACTCCCAAGTCAGATAAGCAAGAAATGGAGAGGACAGAAGCAATGGGGAAGGTCATCTCTGTGGCCAGGCTGTGCAAAAAGCTTCTTTCACAGCATCTGCTCCCCATTCAGAAAGGTCCTTTTTTGTCTGTTTAACTTAAAAATGAATTGCTGGCTACCCAGCCCTGAAAGACAAAACCTGCCAGATAGGAGGAAAGCACACAGGCCATTAATTCCAGCAGGGCTTTGGGCTGCTCTCCCCATCCATTTCAGCACAGAAGGCACACTTAGAATGTGGTGAGTGGCAGGAGGAAGCTGGGGAGAGAAGTGGAGATGCAGTTGCAGAGGGACCTTGGCAGGCTGGACAGATGGGCAGAGTCCAAGGGCAGGAGATTGAACACATCCAAGTGCCAGGTTCTGCACATTGGCCACAACAGCCCCAGGCAGTGCTACAGGCTGGGGGCAGAGTGGCTGAGAGCAGCCAGGCAGAGAGGGACCTGGGGGTACTGGTGGACAGTAGGCTGAACATGAGCCTGCAGTGTGCCCAGGGGCCAAGAAGGCCAAGGGCATCCTGGCCTGCAGCAGGAAGAGTGTGGCCAGCAGGAGCAGGGAAGTCCTTGTGCCCTGTGCTCAGCACTGCTGAGGCCACACCTGGAGTCCTGTGTCCAGTTCTGGGCCACTCAGGTTAGGAAAGAGGTTGAGCTGCTGGCAGGTGTCCAGAGAAGGGCAAGAAAGCTGGGGAGGGGTCTGGAGCACAGCCCTGGGAGGAGAGGCTGAGGGAGCTGGGGTTGCTTAGCCTGCAGAAGAGGAGGCTCAGGGGAGAACAAGTTCTGCACCATGAGGGTGGTGGAACACTGGGACAGGTTGTCCAGGGAGGTGGTTGAGGCCCAATCCCTGGAGATATTCAAGGTGAGGCTCAACAGGGCTCAGGGTAACCTGCTCTAGTGGGGAATGTTCCTACTGACTGCAGGGGGGTTGGACAAGATGATCTTTGAGGGTCCCTTCCAGCCCAGCCCATTCTATGATTCTATGATTGTGGGTCCCTGAGGCAGCATCAGCAGTGACTAACAAAATCTTGCTGAAGCTCAGCAAGGCTCTGAGCAACCTGATCTAGTGGAGGATGACCCTGCTGACTGCAGGGGGGTTGGACTGGATGAGCTTTGGAGGTCCCTTCCAACCCAGACCATTCTACCATTCTATGATTCCATGCCTGGATGACCTCCAGAGGTCCCTTCCAACCCCAGCATGCTGGGATTCTGGGATGTAAGGTGGTGAACCCTTTGTGCTTTCACAGAATCAGAGAATCACAGAATGGAAGAGACCTCAAAGCTCATCAAGTCCAACCTGGCACCCAACACCTCCTGACAACCAAACCATGGCTCCAAGTGCCACATCCAATCCCCTCTTGAACACCTCCAGGGATGGGGACTCCACCACCTCCCTGTGCAGCACATCCCAGTGGCTAACAACTCTCTCAGTGAAGAACTTTCTCCCTGGGCATCCTGGTTCAGGGCTTGAAAAGCCTTTTGGGGAAGCAATTGCTCCTCATGTAGAAGCAATTGTTCCTCATGTCCAACCCAAAGCTCCCATGGGGCATTTTTCATGCAAAGAGTGAGAGAGCTTGCATGGCTTGATGTAGGCAACCACATGGAGATCCATGGGCTAAGAGAAGCTACTTTCTGTTACAGAATGGCAGAATCAAGCAGGCTGGGAAAGAATCATAGAGTCATAGCATCAATAAGGCTGGAAATGACCTCAGAGATCATCAAGTCCAACCTGTCACCCAACACCTCCTGATTAACTAAACCATGGCCCCAAGTGCCACATCCAATCCTCTCTTCAATCATAGAATCATGGAATCAATAAGGTTGGAAAAGAGCTCAGAGATCATCAAGTCCAAGCTGTGACCCAACACCTCCTGACAACTAAACCAGGTCACCAAGTGCCACATCCAATGCCCTCTTGAACACCTCCAGGGATGGGGACTCCACCACCTCCCTGGGCAGCACATCCCAGTGGCCAATCTCTCTTGCTGGGAAGAACTTTCTCCTCACCTCCAGCCTAAACCTCCCCTGGCACAGCTTGAGACTCTGTCCTCTTGTTCTGGTGCTGCTTGCCTGGTAGAAGAGACCAACCCCCACCTGGCTTCAACCTCCCTGCAGGGAGTTGTAGAGGGCAATGAGGTCACCCCTGAGCCTCCTCTTCTGCAGGCTAAGCAACCCCAGCTCCCTCAGCCTCTCCCCCTGGGCCTGGAGGCCTCTCTTTCCAAGCAGAAGAGCCCCTCCCAGCACTCTTGAGTCAGAATCATCCTGGGTAGAGAAATCCTACATCAATCCAGGGCAGCTCTGTGCAGTTTTCTCTGTGAAGCCACGTCCAGCATGCTTCAGGTGACCCTGCAGGACTGCTGTGATGTGACTTTGCTGACTGAGGAAGCCAAACTTAATTCAGGGCTGACAGTGTAGCTTTTTCATCTGCTCCAAAGCCACCTGCAGGGGGAAATTTTCTGCTGCCAGCCTCTACAAAGGGTTTTGCAAACGCTCCAGGTTGGGCAAAATGTACTCTGACAGCTTGAGAGGAGATGGCTTGATCCCCTCCCTGTCTCCCTCAGCATTTTGGGGCACTCTGCTAAAGACCTTTCCTTGCTGGCTGCAAAACCCTCCCCAGGTGAGAGAGGCTGATGTGCTGCTGTGTGCTCTGCTGTGGCACTGAGAGGAGCAGATGAGTTCTGTGGGTAGAGGATGAACTTCCACTGCTGCTTTCCACAGCTTGCAGGGACTCTCCCATAGAATCAACCAGGTTGGAAAAGACCTCAGAGATCATCAAGTCCAACCTCTCACCCAACACCTCCTGACAACTACACCGTGGCTGCTCACGGCCATGTCAGGTTAGGCCTTGAGCAGCTGAGTCTAGCTGAGAGGTTTCCCTGACCATGGCTGGGGGATGGAGTAGATGATCACTGTGGTCCCTTTCAACCTGAGCCATTGGGTTGATCTGTTAGAGGGTAGGAGAGCTCTGCAGAGGGACCTTGCCAGGCTGGGCAGAGGGGCAGAGTCCAAGGGCAAGAGATTGAACACATCCAAGTGCCAGGTTCTACACTTTGGCCACAGCAACCCCAGGCAGTGCTGCAGGCTGGGGGCAGAGTGGCTGAGAGCAGCCAGGCAGAAAGGGACTTGGGGGTAATGGTTGATAGTAGGCTGAACATGAGCCAGCAGTGTGCCCAGGGGGCCAAGAAGGCCAAGGGCATCCTGGCCTGCAGCAGGAAGAGTGTGGCCAGCAGGAGCAGGGAAGTCCTTGTGCCCTGTGCTCAGCACTGCTGAGGCCACACCTGGAGTCCTGTGGCCAGTTCTGGGCTCCTGAGGTTAGGAAAGAGGTTGAGCTGCTGGAAGGTGTCCAGAGAAGGGCAAGAAAGCTGAGGAGGGGTCTGGAGCACAGCCCTGGGAGGAGAGGCTGAGGGAGCTGGGGTTGCTTAGCCTGCAGAAGAGGAGGCTCAGGGGAGACCTCCTTGCTCTCTGCAACTCCCTGCAGGGAGGTTGGAGCCAGGTGGGGGTTGGTCTCTTCTGCCAGGCAAGCAGCAGCAGAACAAGAGGACACAGTCTCAAGCTGTGCCAGGGGAGATTTTGGCTGGAGGTGAGGAGAAAGTTCTTCTCAGAGAGAGTTGTTACCACTGGGATGTGCTGCCCAGGGGGGTGGTGGAGTCCCCATCCCTGGAGGTGTTGAAGAGGGGCTTGCATGTGGCACTTGGAGCCATGGTTTAGTTGTCAGGAGGTGTTGGGTGACAGCTTGGACTTGATGATCCCTGAGGTCTTTTCCAACCTGGTTGATTCTATGATTCTATGAAACCAGCCAAACCCAAACCTCTGCTTATTCTTTCTCCCTAAAGAAGCACTGAAATGAATTCCTTCACCTTTTTTTGTGTTGTTGTTTCAAGAGAACCATAATTGCTGCCATGGCAACCTAACAAGAGATGTTGCTTTCCACCCCATGCTTCATTAGCTCGACCCTAATTGGCCAAGTAAACAGAAACAAATTGCTGCTCAATCTTGGCTTGGGACTGTGTCCCTTCAAGGAGCCTGCAAAAGCAAGCAGGGGAGGGCTCAGTGCTGGAGAGAGAGGCTGCACCAAAAGCAGGAAATCCTTCAGGCCAGAAATAATCCTCCACCTGCTAAGAATAATCCACAGGCTGCTGTGGTGGCATGACCAGAAGCGTTAAGCAAGCAGTTGGTTAAATTGTACAAGGGCATTTTTTGTTCTCCCCCCCACCCCTCACCCCTCCCTCCCTCTATTAATGATGATTGGGAGTGAATTAAGTGCCTTGGCTGCTCATTTTTCATCCCTGCTGCTCTCACAACAGCAGGGGGAGAGAAGGTGGCCAGGCCGTGTGCGCCGGCAAGCTGCTGAAGGCTCCCAGGGGCTGCAGATCCTCCACAGCCTGGCAAAGGGGGAAGGCAGCAGCAGCAGCACCTTGGATTCAGGGGTAAAGTGAGTGCTGGGGCTCCTGGCCAAGGCCAGAGAGTGGTTTTCCAAGTGTCTGGTTGTGTGATGAGATGATCCCAAAGGTCTTTTCCAACCTGGTTAATTCTATTCCATCTTATTCTATTTTATTCCATTCTATCCTACCTTATTCTATTCTATTCTATTCTATTCTATTCTATTCTATTCTATTCTATTCTATTCTAGTCCATCCCATCCCATCCCATCCCATCCCATCCCATCCCAGTCCATTCCATCCTATCCTATCCTATCCCATCCTATCCTATCCTATCCTATCCTATCCTATCCTATCCTATCCCATCCCATCCCATCCCATCCCATCCCATCCCATCCCATCCCATCCTATCCTATCCTATCCCATCCCATCCCATCCCATCCCATCCCATCCCATCCCATCCCATCCCATCCTATCCTATCCTATCCTATCCTATCCTATCCTATCCCATCCCATCCCATCCTATCCTATCCTATCCTATCCTATCCTATCCTATCCTATCCTATCCTATCCTATCCTATTATATTCTATCTCCTTCTCTGCCCAGGTGACTGCCTGGTGGATGTGGTTGGAGCCTGCCTGGACTCCAGCAAGGCCTTTGACACCATCCCCCAGAGCAAACTCCTGGCCAAGCTGTCAGCCCCTGGCTGGGACAGCAGCTCTCTGAGCTGGGTTAGGAACTGGCTGGAGGCTGAGCCCAGAGAGTGGTGGTGAATGGTGCCACAGCCAGCTGGCAGCCAGGCCCCAGTGGTGTGCCCCAGGGAGCAGTGCTGGGCCCCAGCCTGTTCAATATCTTCATTGATGATCTGGAGGAGGGGGTGGAGTCCATCAGCAGTAAATGTGCAGATGACACCAAGCTGGGGACAGGAGTTGATCTATTAGAGGGCAGAAGGGCTCTGCAGAGGGACCTTGCCAGGGTGGACAGATGGGCAGAGGCCAAGAGGATGGTATTCAACAAGTCCAAGTGCCAGGGGCTGCACTTTGGCCACAACAACCCCAGGCA
This sequence comes from Melanerpes aurifrons, assembly GCA_011125475.1. Taxonomy (NCBI): domain Eukaryota; kingdom Metazoa; phylum Chordata; class Aves; order Piciformes; family Picidae; genus Melanerpes; species Melanerpes aurifrons. Next base: position 325,817 of record WWNC01000063.1, on the reverse strand, counting down.
GTGCTACAGGCTGGGGGCAGAGTGGCTGAGAGCAGCCAGGCAGGAAAGGGACCTGGGGGGAGTGGTGGACAGCAGCTGAACAGGAGCCAGCAGTGTGCCCAGGTGACTAAGAAGGCCAAGGGCATCCTGGCCTGCAGCAGGAAGAGTGTGGCCAGCAGGAGCAGGGAAGTCCTTGTGCCCTGTGCTCAGCACTGCTGAGGCCACACCTGGAGTCCTGTGTCCAGTTCTGGGCTGCTCAGTTTAAGAAGGACATTGAGAGACTTGAAGGTGTCCAAAGAAGGGCTAAAAAGCTGGGGAGGGGTTGGTTGTAGCCAGGTGGGGGTTGATCTCTTCTCCCAGGCAAGCAGCACCAGAACAAGAGGACACAGTCTCAAGCTGTGCCAAGGGAGGTTTAGGTTGGATGTTAGGAAGAAATTCTACACAGAGAGATTGGCCCTGGAATGTGCTGCCCAGGGAGGTGGTGGAGTCCCCATCCCTGGAGGTGTTCAAGAGGGGGTTGGATGAGGCACTTGGTGCCATGGTTTAATCAGGAGGTCTGTGGTGACAGGTTGGACTTGATGAGCTTTGGGGTCTCTTCCAACCTTGGGGATTCTGCGATGCTGTGATTCTGTTGCTGTTAGGTCTGAGTTGATTTTATAGACAGTGGGGTTCAGGGTTGGAATCATCTGGCCAACTGGAGGCATCTGCTTCGGGCTGAGGTGAACTGGAACTGACTTCATTAAGAGTATTGACTTCCATGGGATCCCACAAGCACAGGCTGGCTGGGTTGGAAGGGGCCCTCAAAGCTCATGCAGTCCCACCCCCCCTGTAGTCAGCAAGGGCCTCTTCAACTAGATCAAGCTGCTCAGAGCCCCAACCAACCTGGCCAGAAATGGTTCCAGGGATAGAATAGAATGGAATGGAATGGAATGGAATGGAATGGAATGGAATAGAATAGAATAGAATAGAATAGAATAGAATAGAATAGAATAGAATAGAATAGAATAGAATAGAATAGAATAGACCAGGTTGGAAGAGACCTTCAAGATCATCGTGTCCAACCTATCACCCAACACCACCTAATCAACTAACCCATGGCACCAAGCACCCTGTCAAGTCTCCTCCTGAACACCTCCAGGGATGGTGACTCCACCACCTCCCCAGGCAGCACATTCCAATGGGCAATCACTCCCTCTGTGTAAAACTTCCTCCTGACCTCCAGCCTAAACCTCCCCTGGCACAGCCTGAGACTGTGTCCTCTTGTTCTGGTGCTGGGTGCCTGGGAGAAGAGACCAACCTCTGCCTGTCTACAACTTCCCTTCAGGGAGTTGTAGAGAGCAAGAAGGTCTCCCCTGAGCCTCCTCTTCTCCAGGATAAGCAACCCCAGCTCCCTCAGCCTCTCCTCACAGGGCTGTGTTCCAAACCCCTCCCCAGCTTTGTTGCTCTTCTCTGGACATGCTCCAGCAAGCCAACCTCCTTCCTAACCTGAGGGGCCCAGAACTGAACACAGTACTCGAGGTGTGACCTAACCAGTGCAGTGTACAGGGGCACAATGACCTCCCTGCTCCTGCTGGCCACACTCTTCCTGCTGCAGGCCAGGATGCCATTGGCTCTCTTGGCTGCCTGGGCATGAGGCCACTTTCACTGACCTTTAAAGATCCTTTAAACACCCTCCCAGTTCCACCCAGCCCCTCTGCTTTCCACTCCAGCTGCCCACTTCTGGAGGGCAGCCTGCCTGATCAATTAACTCCTGCACTTTGGAAGCTGTGTCTCAGCTGCACGTCTTGGACACCCTGCCTTGCATCAGCCCTGCTCACAGCCAGGCTGCTTTCTGCTGTGGGGGGAAGCATCTAATAACAATTAGCTTCCTGTCCTTGGTGCTTTCCTTGTTCCTTTTTCACCCCCAAAAAAATATGCCCCAAGCTACAGGCAGAAGTTGCATTAACTTCAGCAGGGCCAGGATCTTGCCCTTGAAGGCCCTAAAAGCTTTCTTGACAGCTACTGATGCTTGCTGGGCAAGGGTTAAAGTTGTGCTCAGCTTTGGAGACAGGGAATAAAATGTTTACAACTTGGATCATTAGCTTTTTTCTAGCCCAGTGCCTAGCATGAAATTCAAGGGCAATATTTACCCAAGGACACAAAAGGGATTGTGGGGACTCAATTTGTCTCCTCTGTTCATTAAACCTCCCCCAAGTCCCAGCTTCTACCAGACCCAAGCAAAGCCCCATCCTGCACAGGGAATGATGTGGAGCTGTGAGATCCAGCTTCCCTTCAGGGGTTGCTTAGCCTGGAGAGGAGGAGGCTCAGGGGACACCTCATTGCTCTCTACAACTTGAGTCCTGTGTCCAGTTCTGGGCTCCTCAGCTTAGGAAAGAGGTTGAGCTGCTGGCAGGTGTCCAGAGAAGGGCAAGAAAGCTGGGGAGGGGTCTGGAGCACAGCCCTGGGAGGAGAGGCTGAGGGAGCTGGGGTTGCTTAGCCTGCAGAAGAGGAGGCTGAGGGGAGACCTTCTTGCTCTCTCCAACTCCCTGCAGGGAGGTTGGAGCCAGGTGGGGGTTGGTCTCTTCTGCCAGGCAAGCAGCATCAGAACAAGAGGACACAGTCTCAAGCTGTGTCAGGGGAGGTTTAGGTTGGAGGTGGGGAGAAAGTTCTTCCCAGAGAGCATTGTTAGCCATTGGAATGTGCTGCCCAGGGAGGTGGTGGAGTTACTGTGCCTGGAGGTGTTCAAGAAAAGCTTGGAGGTGGCACTTGGTGCCATGGTTTAGTTGTCAGGAGGTGTTAAGTATTAGGTCACAGGTTGGACTTGATGATCTCTGAGGTCTTTTCCAGCCTGGTTGATTCTATGCTGGTGGAGGATAAAGCTCACCAGGAGCTCTCAGTGTGCACTTGCAGCCCAGAAAGCCAATCAGATCCTCGGCTGCAGCAGGAGAAGTGTGGCCAGCAGGGCCAGGGAGGTGATTCTCCCCCTCTGCTCAGCTCTGCTGAGACCCCACCTGGAGTACTGCCTCCAGTTCTGGAACCCCTATTGCAAGAGGGATCTGGAGGTGCTGGAAGGTGTCCAGAGCAGGGCCAGGAGGAGGAGCAGAGGGCTGGAGATGCTCTGCTATGAGGACAGACTGAGGGAGTTGGGGCTGTTCAGTGTGGAGAAGAGAAGGCTCTGAGGTGACCTCATTGTGGCCTTCCAGGATCTGAAGGGGGCTTCAAGAAGGCTGGGGAGGGACTGCTCAGGCTCTCAGGGAGTGATAGGACTAGGGGGAATGGAATGAAGCTGGAGGTGGGGAGATTGAGGCTGGAGGGGAGGAGGAAGTTCCTCCCCATGAGAGTGGTGAAGCCCTGGAATGGGTTGTCCAGGGAGGTGGTTGAGGCCCCAGCCCTGGAGGTGTTTGCAGCCAGGCTGGCTGAGGCTGTGGCCAGGCTGATCTAGTGTGGGGTGTCCCTGCCCATGGCAGGGGGGTTGGAACTAGATGATCCTTGTGGTCCCTTCCAACCCTGACTGATACTAGGGTACTATGATACTTTGAGTATCTCCAGGCATGAAGCCTCAACCACCTCCCTGGGAAACCTGTTGCAGTGTTCCACCAGCCTCATGGTGCAGAACTTGTTCCTCACATCCAATCTAAATCTGCTCTGCTCTAGTTTGAAGCCATTGCCACTGGTCCTATCACTGCAGGCCTTTGCAAACAGTCTCTCTCCACCCTTCTTTTAGCCTCCTTCAGGTACTGGAAGTCTGCTATTAGGTCTGCCTGCAGCCTCCTTTTCTCCAGGCTGAACACCAACAACACCAGCCTCCTTCTCCTCCTTCCTCCTCCTCCTCCTCCTCCTCCTCCTCCTCCTCCTCCTCCTCCTCCTCCTCCTCCTCCTCCTCCTCCTCCCTCTCCCTCTCCTTCTCCTTCTCCTTCTCCTTCTCCTTCTCCTTCTCCTTCTCCTTCTCCTTCTCCTTCTCCTTCTCCTTCTCCTTCTCCTTCTCCTTCTCCTTCTCCTTCTCCTTCTCCTTCTCCTTCTCCTTCTCCTTCTCCTCCTCCTTCTCCTTCTCCTCCTCCTCTCCCTCTCCTCCTCCTCCTCCCTCTCCTCCTCCTTCTCTGTCTTCCTCTGGCCTGAGGAAGCTGGAAGCTCTTCTGCACAGGGGCAGGGCTTTTGCAGATGGGGAGGTGGAAAAACATCTTCTGTATGTGGAAATTGCAGGATGGATTTCACTGAGGAGGAGATGACCTTGGATTTGGTTCTGCAGCTGTTTGTAGCAGGAGAACCCCCCCTGGAAAAGGCAGATCCCTGTCCCTCCAGCTTTGCTGAAAGCCAGGCTGGGAGCTGAGAGAGATGCCATGGGAACATCTTGGTCCAGCACATGGAGCATTAAGCTGAACACCTGGCATTGTCTAATGGCAGTGTCGCATGTGAGGGGCTGGATTCCACCACTCTCCTCCCCAGGCCACTCTGTAGCAGTCCTGACTCTGAAAGGTTTGTGCACCAGGGCCAGGTTGGCAGCAACATCTCCCAAGGGCTTCCTGGCTGTTGGCTCAGGTCCTGCCTGCAAGACCCAGCACAGAACGGTTTGGAGGGGATAAAAATGCTGTGTTGATGAGCAGCATTTATGCCTTTAGAGGTTGGCCAGTGAAGCAGGGTGGAGGGACTGGCCAGGCTTCCCCTGTGCAGCAAACTGCTTCCTCTCTCTGCTCTGTCAACAGCTGTCTGTGGCTTCCCATCAATTAGCCATAAAACCCCATCCTGGGGTGGTGATGGAAGCTCTCCATTTCCACAGCACTGATGCCAGAGCTGGGCTTTTAATGGCCCAGAGCTGTTAAACACGTGTAGGGAGGCAGCTGGCAGTGGAGGGAGGGGAGGTGGGATGAGGGGAGGAGGGGCTGGAAAAGGGAGAGGTGAGGGAAGGAGGTTTTGTAGTGCCCTCATTGCTAAGAAACTTTACAGGGAGAGCAAAGAGCCAGAAAGAGCTTGGGAAGTGCCACAGCCAAAGGCCTGCAGCTTGTGCCTGGGGCTGGTCCAGCTGCAATGAAGGGGGAGGGGGAAAAAAAGAAGGCTATATCTGGGAGCTTGTTTAGAAAGGCTTTGAGAGCCCCTGGGGAACCAATTCAGTATTCCTAAGGTTGGAAGAGACCTCAAAGATCGACTCAAAGCATCAGGGGCTGCTTGCTGGCATCTAAAGTACTTATTTGATTGCTGTTTCCTTCTCCCTCTGCAAGGGGAGAGGGAAAACATTTTGGATGACCTTCTTGGGCCAGCTGCATCAAGTGCCTGGATTCAGAGAGCAGAAATTCAAAGGGGTGGAGCAATCTCTTTGGATGGCAGAGAAGCCTTTGTCAGGGAGGGAGGAGAACACCAAATCTCAGAGCTGAGCACTGTAAAAGGAGCAGCCAAGCAGCCTCCCCAGCATGAACAAAGCAACCCCCAGCCCCACACAGAAACACCAAGGTTGGAAGAGACCTCAAAGATCATCAAGTCTAAGCTGCCACCACAGACCTCATGACTAAACCATGGCTCCAAGTGCCACATCCAATCCCCTCTTGAACACCTCCAGGGATGGGGACTCCACCACCTCCCTGGGCAGCACATCCCAGTGGCAAACAACTCTCTCTGGGAAGAACTTTCTCCTCACCTCCAGCCTAAACCTCCCCTGGCACAGCTTGAGACTGTGTCCTCTTGTTCTGCTGCTGCTTGCCTGGGAGAAGAGACCAACCCCCATCTGGCTACAACCTCTCTGCAGGGAGTTGGAGAGAGCAAGAAGTTCTTCCCCATGAGAGTGGTGAAGCCCTGGAATGGGTTGTGCAGGGAGGTGGTCGAGGCCCTGTCCCTGGAGGTGTTTGCAGCCAGGCTGGCTGAGGCTGTGGCCAGGCTGATGTAGTGTGGGGTGTCCCTGCCCATGGCAGGGAGGTTGGAACTGGATGATCCTTGTGGTCCTTTCCAACCCCTGACCGATTCTATGATTCTAAGAGCAGTGCCATTCTGAGCAGATATCCCTTGCCTGCAGTATCTCTCTCTCTAGCCTTGCCAACAGCCCCTGGGGAAAAGGTTTTCCTGTGGGGTTTGGATGAAAGCAAAATGAAGGCAATCATAACAGCAAAATCAATGTGTCCCACAGCATCCCAGAGAGAGGAGGGAGGAGGAGGGAGGGGAGCTGAGCTCTGTGCTGGTGCTTAAAGGGCTGTGCTGCCTGGGTGGGTTTCTTCTGACAGGCACAGAATGCATGAGAGAGTGGCAGAAATCTTCTTTTCCCCATCAAAAAGTGATAGCAGAAAAGCAAAGCTGCAATTGCAGTCTGTGCCACAGAGGCACAATCACTGGGCCTGCAAAAATTGGAGGTTCAGAGATGCTTAGAATGGTTTCCATGGAACTGGCTGGGTTGGAAGGGAGCTTAAAGCTCAACCAATTCCAACCCCCCCTGCCATGGGCAGGGACGCTTCCCACCAGCCCAGGGAGCTCAAGGCTACATCCAGCCTGGCCTGGAACAGGTTGGGAATGGAATGGAATGGACTGGAATGGACTGGACTGGACTGGACTGGAATGGACTGGAATGGAATAGAATAGAATAGAATAGAATAGAATAGAATAGAATAGAATAGAATAGAATAGAATAGAATAGAATAGAATAGAATAGAATAGAATAGAATAGAATAGAATAGACCAGGTTGGAAGAGACCTTGGAGATCATCAAGTCCAACCTATCAACCAACACCATCTAATCAACTAACCCATGGCACCAAGCACCCTATCAAGGCTCCTCCAAACTGTCCAACCTGTCACCCAACACTTCCTGTCAACTAAACCATGGCTCCAAGTGCCACATCCAATCCCCTCTTGAACACCTCCAGGGATGGGGACTCCATCACCTCCCTGGGCAGCACATCCCAGTGGCCAATCTCTCTTCCTGGGAAGAACTTTCTCCTCACCTCCAGCCTAAACCTCCCCTGGCACAGCTTGAGACTGTGTCCTCTTGTTCTGCTGCTGGGTGCCTGGCAGAACAGACCAACCCCCACCTGGCTACAACCTCCCTGCAGGGAGTTGCAGAGAGCAAGAAGGTCTCCCCTGAGCCTCCTCATCTCCAGGCTAAGCAACCCCAGCTCCCTCAGCCTCTCCTCCCAGGGCTGTGCTCCAGACCCCTCCCCAGCTTTCTTGCCCTTCTCTGGACACCTTCAAGTCTTTTAATATCCTTCTTAAACTGAGGAGCCCAGAACTGGTAGAGTGGCTGAGAGCAGCCAGGCAGAAAGGGACCTGGGGGTAGTGGTGGACAGCAGATGAACAGGAGCCAGCAGTGTGCCCAGGGGGCCAAGAAGGCCAAGGGCATCCTGGCCTGCAGCAGGAAGAGTGTGGCCAGCAGGAGCAGGGAAGTCCTTGTGCCCTGTGCTCAGCACTGCTGAGGCCACACCTGGAGTCCTGTGTCCAGTTCTGGGCTCCTCAGGTTAGGAAAGAGGTTGAGCTGCTGGAAGGTGTCCAGAGAAGGGCAAGAAAGCTGGGGAGGGGTCTGGAGCACAGCCCTGGGAGGAGAGGCTGAGGGAGCTGGGGTTGCTTAGCCTGCAGAAGAGGAGGCTGAGGGGAGACCTTCTTGCTCTCTGCAACTCCCTGCAGGGAGGTTGGAGCCAGGTGGGGGTTGGTCTCTTTGCCAGGCAAGCAGCAGCAGAACAAGAGGACACAGTCTCAAGCTGTGCCGGGGGAGGTTTAGGCTGGAGGTGAGGAGAAAGTTCTTCCCAGAGTGAGTTGTTAGCCATTGGAATGTGCTGCCCAGGGAGGTGGTGGAGTCACTGTGCCTGGAGGTGTTGAAGAGGGGATTGGATGTGGCACTTGGAGCCAGGGTTTAGTTGTCAGGAGGTGTTGGGTGACAGCTTGGACAGGTTGGATCATCTCTGAGGTGTTTTCCAACCTTATTGATTCTATGATTCTATGATCTTGTGGAATCCTGCTTTGGATCCTGCTGTGGCATCCAGGTGATGGCACTCCTTGATTTGTTCCTCTTCCCTGAGTCTCAGCCATCGTGGTGGGAGTCAGAGGAGCTCAGCTTCACTGTGCAGGGGAACAGTGCTGCTGCAGCTGGGAGAGGAATGATTTGGTTGTTCCTCTGTCGATGCCTGGCCACCAGCAGCCCCCCTGTGCAAATGCCACACAGCAGCCACTTTGTCCTGCCAGGAGAGAAGTGTTCTGCTGGAAGCCCACACTGCTCTTTTGCATGAGCAGAGCTTTAATTTCAATCCATTAATCCACACGATCTGCACTCAGGCTGCAGGCAATGTGCTCAAGCTGGAGAAAATCCTCTTTCATGTGTCAGAGCTGGGCTGGGGGCGTGCTGCCAGCACTATCAGATCCCTAACCTTCCCCAGGCAGCCTGCTCCTCCCTTTCCACCCCTCTGCCCAGCCCAGCTCTGCCTCCTGCCACACTGCTGCTGGAGGAGACAGCGCTCTGCCCAGGAGGGAAGAACAGACATGAAGTGGTTGGGGTTTGTTTCACCCCCTGCAGAACAGAACAGAACAGAACAGAACAGAACAGAACAGAATAGAATAGAATGGAATGGAAAACTAGGTTGGAAACGACCTCAGAGATCATCAAGTCCAACCTATCACCCAGCACATCTGATCAACTCAACCATGGCACCAAGTGCCTCAGCCAGGCTCTTCCTAAACACCTCCAGGGATGGGGACTCCACCACCTCCCTGGGCAGCACATCCCAGTGGCCAATCTCTCTTGCTGGGAAGAATTTCTTCCTAGCATCCAGCCTAAGTGAGGTCTCCCAGGAGCAGAGGGGCAGGATCTCCTCTCCCCATCTCTGGCCACGCTGCTTTGGATGTAGCCCAGGCTGCCATTGGCCTTCTGGGCTGAAAGTGCCCAGGGCTGGCTCCTGTCCAGCTTCTCACCCACCAGCAACTTCATCTCTCCCTCCTCCTCTTCAAGCCATAGAATCATACAGTCAATAAGGTTGGAAAAGACCTCAGAGCTCAGCAAGTCCAACCTATCACCCAAGACCTCATGACTACTAAACCATGACTCCAAGTGCCACATCCAATCCCCTCTTGAACACCTCCAGGCTGAATAGCCCCAACTCCCTCAGTCCCTAATCAGCCATAGAATGCCAGAATCATAGAATCAATAAGGTTGGCAAAGACTTCAGAGATCATCAAGCCCAACCTATCACCCAACACCTCCTGACAACCAAACCATGGCTCCAAGTGCCACATCCAGTCCCCTCTTGAACACCTCCAGGCTGAATAGCCCCAACTCCCTCAGTCCCTAATCAGCCATAGAATGCCAGAATCAATAAGGTTGGCAAAGACCTCAGAGATCCTCAAGCCCAACCTATCACACAACACCTCCTAACTAATTAAACCGTGGCACCAAGTGCCACATCCAGTCCCCTCTTGAGCACCTCCAGGCTGAATAGCCCCAACTGCCTCAGTCCCTAATCAGCCATAGTATCACAGAATCAATAAGGTTGGCAAAGACCTCAGAGATCCTCAAGCCCAACCTAGCACCCAACACCTCCTAACTAACTAAGCCATGGCTCCAAGTGCCACCACGATCAGCACCTGAGCCACCACCCAGCCCGGTGACTGCCCAGCCCCGTGCCTCCATGCCCCATGGCATCCAGAGCGCTGCAGAGGTGCCTGCTGGCAAAGCAAGGTGCTTGCCCAAGCCCCTGCCTCTCCTCCCAAGCCCTGCCCTGGGAGCCTGTCCTCCCTCTGACACGGCTGAATCTCTCCTTTCCTCTTTCATTTGCATAACGATGGCTTTGGGGTTGACTTTGTTTGCACGGGAGCAGCAAGCCCGACCTGCTTTCCCCTCGGTGATGACTCCGAGAAGTCATTAGAGCTGCAGTAAAAGGAGGAGGCTGGACCTCAGATTTTCCTTGTTCCTGCATAAAAGCCTCTCCAGTACATTTTAATAGGGCTGAAAGAGCTAATAAAAGAAAATAAGGCTGCAAAAAAAAAAGAGGAGAAGAAGCAGCAGCAGCATTGCTGACCTTGAGAGGTTTGCAGCTCTCTGCCTCAGACTGTTGGCCAGCAAGGCTCAGTGGAGGGCTGGCTGGGCCAGACCATGCTTGGGGTTCTTTTTTCCCCTCCATGCTGATGAGGATTTATCTCTCACTTCAAGCTTGAGCACTGGAATCGGCCTCTGGAAGGTGGCAGTTTGAGCAAGGACTTCTGCAGTGCATCTCTCAGCTACCCATCCCAGCTGCTTTTCCAGGGAGGCTCTGATCCATGGGGAAGCCCTGGGCAGCAAAAGCAGCTCTGTGACTGAAGGCAGGATTGCTGTGGGAGCCAGCCCTGAAAGAACCTGAAGGAACTCCAAGGAGCCCCAGGGTAAGATGGGTGGGCAGCAGGCAGCAGAGCTGCCCTCCTCCTGCCCTCCATCGCCCCAGGGACAGGGCTGAGCAGTGATTTGTGGCCAGCACCGCAGGGGTGAGCACTCTTGTTCTTGTACTGCTTGCCTGGGAGAGGAGACCAACCTCTGACTGTCTACAACGTCCCTTCAGGTAGTTGTAGAGAGCAAGAAGGTCTCCCCTGAGCCTCCTCTTCTCCAGGCTAAGCAACCCCAGCTTCCCTCAGCCTCTCCTCCCAGGGCTGTGCTCCAGACCCCTCCCCAGCTTTCTTGCCCTTCTCTGGACACCTTCCAGCAGCTCAACCTCTTTCCTAACCTCAGGAGCCCAGAGCTGGACACAGGACTCCAGGTGTGGCCTAAGCTGTGCTGAGCACAGGGCACAAGGACTTTCCTGCTCCTGCTGGCCACACTGTTCCTGCTGCAGGCCAGGATGCCCTTGGCCCTCCTGTCTGCTTGGGTACACTCCAGGCTCATGTTCAGCCTACCATCAGCCAGCACCCCCAGGTCCCTCTCTGCCTGGCTGCTCTCAGCCACTCTGTCCCCAGCCTGTAGCTCTGCCTGGGGTTGCTGTGGCCAATGTGCAGCACCTGGCACTTGGATGTGTTCAATCTCATGCCCTTGGCCTCTGCCCATCTGCCCAGCCTGGCAAGGTTCCTCTGCAGAGCCTCTCTACCCTCCAGCAGATCAACTCCTGCCCCCAGCTTGGTGTCATCAGCAAATTTACTGATGATGTGCTCAATGCCCTCATCCAGATCATCAATAAAGATGTTAAAGAGCACAGGGTCCAGCACTGATCCCTGGGGCACAGCACTGGTGCCTGGCTGCCAGCTGGCTGTGGCACCATTCACCACCACTCTCTGGGCTCAGCCTCCAGCCAGTTCCTAACCCATCACAGTGTGCTCCCATCCAAGCCATGGGCTGACAGCTTAGAATCAGCACTGCCCACTGCTCTCTTTTTAACAGCTGAAAGTATCAGGTATTAGGTTGGACTTGATGATCTCTGAGCTCTTTTCCACCCTGGCTGCTTCTGTGCTGCTGTGCAATAAGCTGTGGGAGCAGCCACCTGAGCTCAGCACCCCCTCTGCAGCAGGATGGAATCCTCTCCCCACTTATCCCCTCCCAGCTCCGAGCAATCAGCTCTTTAGGAGCTGTGAAGCAGCAGATGTTCCAATCCATCTTCCTGAAAGCTCAGGAGCTGCTGGAAATTGCTGAAGGCTTCCACCCCAAATCCACAAACAGCTTTAATGGACTCCAAAGTCAATTTGGTGGAGGCAAGGATACTCCAAAGCAAATTTGCCCAATGCTGAACTGGTGGTGGCAGAGCTGTCAGCAGGGCTCCTATCAGTCCCAGCCCCAGCAGCTGAGGGGAGCTCTAAAGAGGAGATCCACACGTGGAGGGGGGGAAAAAAAAAGGGGAGGGAGGGGTAAAAAATAAAGAGATATTTAACATTTATATCTTCACTTTATTACAGCACATGCCTTTTATGTTCAATAGATGAAAGAGATGGCAGCAGGCAGATGTCTTGCTTGGAGTAACAGCCACTCTGAACCCAGCCCTGGGTTTTGTTTGGTAAATCATCTGCAAGCCAATCCAGGTGGCACTGGGGAGGATTCATAAATCTCAGCCACAGAGCTGCTCGCCTGGCAGGCAGCTTCTGCAAGAGACATCGTGGTTACAGCCTGGGAGGGGAAAGAGAGAGTGAACAGGAGCCTGCAGTGTGCCCAGGGGGCCAAGAAGGCCAAGGGCATCCTGGCCTGCAGCAGGAAGAGTGTGGCCAGCAGGAGCAGGGAAGTCCTTGTGCCCTGTGCTCAGCACTGCTGAGGCCACACCTGGAGTCCTGTGGCCAGTTCTGGGCTCCTCAGCTTAGGAAAGAGGTTGAGCTGCTGGAAGGTGTCCAGAGAATGGCAAGAAAGCTGGGGAGGGGTCTGGAGCACAGCCCTGGGAGGAGAGGCTGAGGGAGCTGGGGTTGCTTAGCCTGCAGAAGAGGAGGCTCAGGGGAGACCTCCTTGCTCTCTTCAGCTCCCTGCAGGGAGGTTGGAGCCAGGTGGGGGTTGGTCTCTTCTCCCAGGCAAGCAGCAGCAGAACAAGAGGACACAGTCTCAAGCTGTGCCAGGGGAGGTTCAGGCTGGAGGTGAGGAAGAAATTCTACACAGAGAGAGAGATTGGCCACTGGGATGTGCTGCCCAGGGAGGTGGTGGAGTCCCTGTCCCTGGAGGTGTTTAGGAAGAGCCTGGATGTGGCACTTGGTGCCATGGTTGAGTTGATCAGATGGTGCTGGGTGAGAGGTTGGACTGGATGATCTCCAAGGTCTCTTCCAACCAGGTTAATTCTATTCTATTCTATTCTATTCTATTCTATTCTATTCTATTCTATTCTATTCTATTCTATTCTATTCTATTCTATTCTATTCTATTCTATTCCATTCCATTCCATTCCATTCCATTCCATTCCATTCCATTCCATTCCATTCCATTCCATTCCATGCTGCTTTGCACTGAGTGAGTCCAGTGGAAGCTGAATGTGGCTTCCAGCTCCTCACCTGCCTCAGCTTCCCCCTCCAGCAGCGCTTCAAGCTGCTTTGCAGCTCCTGCCAACACCCATCAAAGAGCTGAGGACCTTTTTGATCCCTTCAGTTCCTCCTGCCACATGACATGCACCAGCTCCCTCCTGCAGGCTGGGGAGGGGAAAAGGCTGTTTGTTAGAGGCTGTGGTGACCAGTTTACTGAGCTTTTAATTAAGCTGTCATGTTGAAACCCAGCTTGTCTCTGGGGGAGTGAGCACACATTTTATGGGCATTTAATTTATTGGGGGTTTTCTTGTGCTGAGGATTTTTCACGTTGACTGCTGGCACCCTTCAGACTCTTCAGCTTCAGGGATGCCTACCCCCCTCGTGGCAATCATGAGGCATAAATCAGGAAGCTACGTGAGAGAAGGAACAAAACTGGCAAAGTTGGGGGTTGGGTTTGTCTTTTTCCCACTAGGATTTGGTTCTGAGCTGAGGGGTCTGGAGCACAGCCCTGGGAGGAGAGACTGAGGGAGCTGGGGTTGCTTAACCTGGAGAAGAGGAGGCTCAGGGGAGACCTTCTTGGTCTCTGCAACTCCCTGCAGGGAGGTTGGAGCCAGGTGGGGGTTGGTCTCTTCTGCCAGGCAAGCAGCAGCAGAACAAGAGGACACAGTCTCAAGCTGTGCCAGGGGAGGTTTAGGCTGGATGTTAGGAAGAAGTTCTTCAGAGAGAGAGAGAGAGAGAGAGGCCATTGGAATGTGCTGCCCAGGGGGGTGGTGGAGTTGCCATCATTGGAGGTGTTTAGGAGGGGACTTGATAAGGCGCTTAGTTGCATGGTTTAGTTGACTGGATGGTGTTGGGTGATAGGTTGGAGTCTATGCTCTTGAAGATCTCTTCCAACCTGGTCTATCCTATCCTATCCTATCCTATCCTATCCTATCCTATCCTATCCTATCCTATCCTATCCTATCCCGTTTTTCTTTTTGTACAAATACACTCAGCTTGGGGCTGGAGTTTTAAGTCACAGAACCGTCAGGGTTGGAAGGGAGCTCAAGGCTCAGCCAGTCCCAACCCCCTGCCATGCCCAGGGACACCTCACACCACAGCAGGTTGCTCACAGCCACCTCCAGTCTGGCTGCAAACACCTCCAGCCAGGAGGCTTCCACCACCTCCCTGGGCAGCCTGGGCCAGGCTCTCACCACCCTCCTGGGCAACAACTTCTTCCTCACAGCCAATCTCAATCTCCCCACTTCTAGTTTTGCTCCATCCCCCCCAGTCCTGTCCCTCCCTGACACCCTCAAAAGTCCCTCCCCAGTTTTCTTGCAGCCCCCTGCAGATCCTGGAAGGCCACAAGGAGGTCTCCTGGGAGCATTCTCCTCTCCAGCCTGCACAACCCCAACTCCCTCAGGCTGTGCTCACAGCAGAGCAGCTCCAGCCCTCTGCTCCTCCTCGTGGCCCTTCTCTGGACACCTTCCAGCCCCTCCAGATCCTTCCTGGCACAGAGGCTCCAGAACTGGCCCCAGAGCTCCAGGGGAGGTCTCAGCAGAGTGGAGCAGAGGGGCAGAATCCCCTCCTTGGCCCTGCTGGCCACACTTCTCTTGCTGCAGCCCAGGCTCTGCTTGGCTCTCTGGGCTGCAAGTGCTCCCTGCTGGCTCCTGCTGAGCTTCTCCTCCCCCAGCACCTCCAAGTCATCCAGATGGAGTGGATACAGCTTGGAGAAGAGCAGCCTGAGAGGAGATCTGACCAATGTTTACAAATACCTGAGGGGTGGGTGTCAGGAAGCAGGGGCCAGGCTCCTTCAGTGGCGCCCTGTGACAGGGCAAGGGGCAGTGCACACAAACTGGAACCCAGAAGTTCCACTTCAACAGGAGGAGAAACTTCTTTACAGTGAGGGTGGTGAGAGCCCTGGAGCAGGCTGTCTCCTCTGGAGACTTTCAAGACCCCTCTGGATGCATTCCTGAGTGACCTATCCTGGGTGATCCTGCCCTGGCAGGGAGGTTGGACTTGGTGAGCTCTGGAGGTCCATTCCAACCCTCTGTGTTGTTATGCTGGGTCCTGCTCCTTCTTTCCCAAGGAAGCTATCAGCAGCCACAGCCACAAGCCACAGCAGCTTGAGAGAGAGCTTCTCATCAGCCTCAGAAGTGACCAAATATTTCAGCAGCTAAGTGACATTTGACATTTCCACACTGAACTCATTTTGATGCTCTGTTCCCCCAAAAGGAAAAATAGACCATTACCATTTCAACTCCACTTCCCACCACCTGGGACAGGACCCAGGACTGAAGGGTCTCAATTCATCCCTGGCTGGAACTCCACAAGTGCTTAGCTCCTGTATTGAGAATGTTGTTTGGTGGGGGTTTATGTGCCTCATCCATCAAGTGGATGAACAGAGCCTGGGTCTGTGAGTGACTCTGATCTGCTGCAGAGGGATGCACCAGCAAGTCCTGTGACAAGAACAAGATTGAATCTGAGAGAGAAGCAGTGTGTGAGAAGCTGCAAGTAGCAGAGCCAGCAGGGAGAGGAAGGGATTCTGCCCCTCTGCTCTGCTCTGCTGAGACCACAGCTGCAGCTCTGGGTCCAGCTCTGGAGCCTCTGTGCCAGGAAGGATCTGGAGGTGCTGGAAGGTGTCCAGAGCAGGGCCAGGAGGAGGAGCAGAGGGCTGGAGCTGCTCTGCTGTGAGGACAGCCTGAGGGAGTTGGGGTTGTGCAGGCTGGAGAGGAGAAGGCTCCCAGGAGACCTCATTGTGACCTTCCAGGATCTGCAGGGGGCTGCAAGAAAGTTGGGGAGGGACTTTTGAGGGTGTCAGGGAGGAATAGGACTTGGGGGATGGAGCAAAACTAGAAGTGGGGAGATTGAGATTGGCTGTGAGGAAGAAGTTGTTCCCCAGGAGGGTGGTGAGAGCCTGGCACAGGCTGCCCAGGGAGGTGGTGGAAGCCTCCTGCCTGGAGGTGTTTGCAGCCAGGCTGGAGGTGGCTGTGAGCAGCCTGCTGTGGTGTGAGGTGTCCCTGGGCATGGCAGGGGGTTGGAGCTGGCTGAGCCTTGAGCTCCCTTCCAACCCTAACAATTCTGGGATTCTATGCTTCTAAATAGCTCAGATACTCACTGCAGTGATTCTGCAGCAGCAAGGAGTGCTCTCAATGTCTGCATGCAGCCTGCTGATCCCTGCTTGTCAAGATGTTACCTGCATTTCAGACAGCCTTTAATCAAGAGCTTGTGATGAGATCCTTTCTGATATCAGGGCATGAAAACAAGGCACAGCACAACCCAGCCAGCTGACTGGCTCCTTGCAGGGGTATTGGAGTGCTCTGAGGGCAGGGCTGCATAGAACAGAACAGAACAGAACAGAACAGAACAGAACAGAACAGAACAGAATAGAACAGAACAGAACAGAACAGAACAGAATAGAATAGAATAGAATAGAATAGAATAGAATAGAATAGAATAGAATAGAATAGAATAGAATAGAATAGAATAGAATAGAATAGAATAGAATAGAATAGAATTAACCAGGTTGGAAAAGACCTCAAAGTCCAACCTCTCACCCAGCACCATCTGATCAACTCAACCATGGTACCAAGTGTCTCACCCAGTCTCCTCCTAAACACCTCCAGGGATGGGGACTCCACCACCTCCCTGGGCAGCACATCCCAGTGGTCAATCTCTCTTGCTGGGAAGAACTTCTTCTGTGTGTGCTCCTGGGTGTCCCAGCAGAGCAAGATCTTACTTCCTCCAGGACTTCAAACCCCATTGTTATGAGTTTAAGAGCTTGGATGTCTTAGAGCTCAGAGCTTAAAGAGCCCCCAAAAGGCCTTTGTCTTTTCAAATCTAAAGGATTCTGTGATTCTGTTCTGTGCTGAGGAAGTTGATGTGTCCAGTTCTGGGCCCCTCAATTTAAGAAGGACTTTGAGACTCTAGAAGGTGTCCAGAGAAGGGCAAGAAAGCTGGGGAGGGGTCTGGAGCACAGCCCTGGGAGGAGAGGCTGAGGGAGCTGGGGTTGCTTAGCCTGCAGAAGAGGAGGCTGAGGGGAGACCTTCTTGCTCTCTCAACTCCCTGCAGGGAGGTTGGAGCCAGGTGGGGGTTGGTCTCTTCTGCCAGGCAAGCAGCAGCAGAACAAGAGGACACAGTCTCAAGCTGTGCCAGGGGAGGTTTAGGCTGGAGGTGAGGAAGACATTCTTCTTGGCCACTGGAATGTGCTGCCCAGGGAGGTGGTGGAGTCCCCATCCCTGGAGGTGTTCAAGAGGAGATTGGATGTGGCACTTGGAGCCATGGTTTAGTAGTCATGAGGTGTTGGGGCACAGGTTGGACTTGATGATCTTTGAGGTCTCTCCCAACCTTATTGATTCTATGATCTATGTCCTGGAGTGTGTAGATGACCAGGAGTGGGAGTGGGAATTGAATGGGAATCATAGAATCACAGGTTGGAAGGAACCTCAGACATCATCTATTCCAACACCCCCACCATAGGCAGGGACACCTCTCCAGCAGACTCAGCTGCTCCAGGCCACATCCAGCCTGGTCTTGAACACCCCCAGGGAGGAGGCATCCAAAAGCTCCCTGGGCAGCCTGTTCCAGAGGCTCACCAACCTCATACTGAAGAACCTCTTCCTCAGCTCCACTCTAACCCTGCTCTGCCTCAGCTTCAAGCCATTCCCCCTTGTCCTCTCTCCAGACACCCTTGTGAAAAGCCCTTCTCCAGCCTTCCTGTAGGATCCCTTCAGGTACTGGAGGTCACCCAGAGCTTTCTCTTCACCAGGCTGCACAGCCCCAATGGGAATGGGAATGGAAATGACAATGAGAAGAGAAAGAAGAGAATGAGAATGAGAATGAGAATGAGAATGAGAATGAGAATGAGAATGAGAATGAGAATGAGAATGGGCAGCAACTCATTGACCTGAGCTCATTCCCACAGCCAAGTACAGAGTCACAGAATGCTTTAGGTTGGAAGGGACCTTTCAGCATCATCTGGCTGCAAGCTGCATTCCTCCCCTAACCTCACACTGCAGAGTTTGATGTGTCCAGGCATCCTCTGGTCAAAATCACATCCCCAGCTGGATCTCAGTATTCAAAATGAGCCCAGCAGAGTCAGGGGGCTCAAATGACTCTGGTGGCCCTGCTGAGCCATTCATGTGTAGGTGATAAAAGCTGCTGGAAAATGCTCTTGGCTTGGAGCCACTTTCTGCCAAGCCAACCTGCTTGGCAGACCTCTGCTGGCTTCAGAGCTCCTGACCCCAGCTGTGGCTTTGCAGGTGGTGAAGGGCTGGGGACTGGGAGGGCCAAAAGGAAGGGGAAATCATCTGGGCATTCAGAGCAATCAGTGGAAATGTGCCTTCTCATTGCCTCCTCCCTGGTCAGTGTGAAGGAAATTGCAGCTCACTTCCAGCTGCTGGTTAATGGTTGTGAATTCTGTGGAGACTTCAGGCTGCCAGGGCTTGGACAGGCAGTTGATGACAAATGAAGAGGTTGATGAGGCTCAGATTCAGCTGTCTGAAGGCAGAGAGAGGTGACATCAAGCCAGGCTGGGCAGGCCTGTGTGTGGTGACACCATCAGCTAGCACAGCAGCCACACAGCTCGTGAGGAACCTGTGGGAGTGGAGAGTTGGAACTCAAGGAGGCAGGAGAGGGGAGGACAGAGTGTGCTGAAGCACTCAGAGCAGGACAAGGCCAAGACAATTTCACCAACAAACATGCAAGACCTCACCATGAAGCACAGAATACTTTAGGCTGGAAGGGACCCCAGAGAACATCTCCTCCAACCTCCCCACCATGGGCAGGGACAGCTCTCAACCAGACTCGCTGCTCAAGGTCTCATCCAACCTGGCCTGGAACCTGGCCAAGGAAGGAGGCAGCCACAGCCTCCCTGGGCAGCCTGTTCCAGAGTCTCAGCACCCTCATACTGAAGAACTTCTTCCTCAGCTCCACTCTAACCCTGCTCTGCCTCAGCTTCAAACCATTCCCCCTGGGCCTGGCTCCAGACACCCTCAGGAAAAGTTCTTCTGCAGCCTTCCTGCAGGATCCCTTCAGGATCCTCTAAGGTCCCCCTGGAGTCTTCTCCTCTGCAGGCTGCACAGCCCCAGCTCCCTCAGCCTGTGCTCACAGCAGAGCTGCTCCAGCCCTTGGAGCATCTTTGTGGCCTCCTCTGGACTCTCTCCAGCAGCTCTGTGTCCTTCTGCTGCTGGGGATACCAGAACTGGAGGCAGGATTGGAGATGAGGTGTGAGCAGAGCAGAGCCCAGGGGCAGAATCCCCTCTGCTGCCCTCTGCCCACCCTGCTCTGGCTGCAGCCCAGCACACAGCTGCCTGCAGGGCTGCAGGAGGCCACTGCTGGCTCCTGGGGAGCTGCTCAATGCAATCAATGCACCAAATGCTATCCACAATTCAGAGGAATCACAAAAGAAAGGGGAAAAAAACCCTGCTTTGAAGGTGGTTTCATAGCAGAATGGGGCTGAACACTTCCTATTTACCTAAGAATTTGCTGCTGCTGTCTTTATTTCCTGCTAATCATCTTCTTTTGCTGCTGCCTGTCTGTGTAATGGGAGAGCCAAGCAGGAGCATTCCAAAGCAGGCAGCTGAAGCAGTGCATTGTGATGCTGTCATAATGTTGCCACACCATTAAAACTCCTTTCCCTTCCCTCTTTAGAAACACCAACACTGAGGCTTTAATGATACCTTTCCTCAGAGGTACTCAGCCTCAACCACAGATCTCAGGCTGTAAACACAAGCTGTGTGTTGCTTTAGCCTGCCACCAGGACTGAGCTGGCTTCTGAGGGTGGATTTACCACCAGCACCCAGGGAGGTGGCATGGAGGGCTAGGAGGATGATTAGAATCATAGAATCAGTCAGGGTTGGAAGGGACCACAGGATCAGCCAGTTCCAACCCCCCTGCCATGGGCAGGGACACCCCACACTAGATCAGCCTGGCCAGAGCCTCATCCAGCCTGGCCTTAAACACCTTAGGGGTGTTTAAGATTAGGGGTCTGGAGCACTGCCTGGTGAGGAGAGGCTGAGGGACCTGGGGCTGCTTAGTCTGGAGAAGAGAAGATTTAGATGGGACTTGGTAAATGTTCATAAATAACCTGGCCTGCAGCAGGAAGAGTGTGGCCAGCAGGAGCAGGGAAGTCCTTGTGCCCTGTGCTCAGCACTGCTGAGGCCACACCTGGAGTCCTGTGTCCAGTCCTGGGCTCCTGAGGTTAGGAAAGAGGTTGAGCTGCTGGAAGGTGTCCAGAGAAGGGCAAGAAAGCTGGGGAGGGGTCTGGAGCACAGCCCTGGGAGGAGAGGCTGAGGGAAGCTGGGGTTGCTTAGCCTGGAGAAGAGGAGGCTGAGGGGAGACCTTCTTGCTCTCTGCAACTCCCTGCAGGGAGGTTGGAGCCAGGTGGGGGTTGGTCTCTTCTCCCAGGCACCCAGCATCAGAACAAGAGGACACAGTCTCAAGCTGTGCCAGGGGAGGTTTAGGCTGGAGGTGAGGAGAAAGTTCTTCCCAGCAAGAGAGATTGGCCACTGGGATGTGCTGCCCAGGGAGGTGGTGGAGTCCCCATCCCTGGAGGAGTTCAAGAGGGGATTGGATGTGGCACTTGAATCCATGGTTTAGTTGTCAGGAGGTGTTGGGTGCTAGGTTGGACTTGATGAACTCTGAGGTCTTTTCCAACCTTGCTGATTCTATGATTCTATGATCTGAGGGCTGGGGGTCAGGAGGGAGTGACAAGGACAGGCTCTGCTCACGTGCTCCCTAGGATAGGACAAGGAGCAATGGATGGAAGCTGCAGCACAGGAGGTTCCACCTCAGCACTAGGAGGAACTTCTGCACTGTGAGGGTCCCAGAGGGTCCCAGGCTGCCCAGAGAGGTTGTGGAGTCTCCTTCTCTGGAGCCTTTGCAGCCCTGTCTGGATGTGTTCCTGTGAGACTTGTGCTGGATTCTATGCTCCTGCTCTGGCAGGGGGGTTGGACTCAATGATCTCTGGAGGTCCCTTCCAAGCCCTGACATCCTGTGATCTATGACCCTGTGATCTCCAGCCCCAGTAGCTTCAGGCCCAGAGGGTTTGTCCTGTGAAGGGGAATCAGCTGCCCAACCTCACACTGCAGAGCAGAGCTGTGTCCAGTCTGGGCACACAGAGGTGTTCTTGGCTCCATTGCCTGGCAGGATGTGAGAGTTCAAGGGCTGGGAAGGTTTCTGGAACAGATCCCTCAGCTGCTTGCAGGAGAGTCATAGAACCATGGACTCACATGATCCTTTTGGTTGGAGAAGCCCAATGAGATCATCCAGTCCAACCATTCTCTAGCTCTCCCAAGGCTGGTGCCAAGCCATGGCCCTCAGCAGCACATCTCTGCAGCTTTCAAATGCTTCCAGGGGTGGGGATTCAATCACCTCCCTGGGCAGCTGCTCCAGCCTTTGAGAGCCCTTTCAGGGGAGAAATTTCTTCTAATGTCCAACCTAAACCTCCTCTGGGGCAACTTGAGGTCCTTGCCTCTTGTCCTGTCACTTGAGAGCAGGCAGAAGAGCCCAACCCCACCTGGCTCCAACCTCCTCTCAGGGAGCTGCAGAGAGCAATGAGGTCTCCCTCAGCCTCCTCTTCTCCAGGCTGAACACCCTCAGCTCCCTCAGCTGCTCCTCCCCAGCCCTGCTCTCCAGACCCTTCCCCAGCTTGGTTGCCCTTCCCTGGACCTGCTCCAGCCTCTCAATGTCCTTTTTGGAGTGAGGGTCCCATAAGTGAACCCAGGATTCAAGGTGTGCCCTCCCCAGTGCCAGATTCAGGGGGGACAGCAGCTGGTCCTGCTGGTCCCACCGGTGCTGACGCAGCCCAGGATGCTGTTGGCCTTGTTGTCAGACATCCTGAGCACCCAGTGACTCCAGCAGCAGGATTTGCACACTCTCAGCTTGGGATAACCAAGCTGGAAAATCCCAGGTGGGCTCTCAGAGTGTTTCACCAAGCTGGGAGCCCTCCAGCAAGCTGAAACTGCTCCCAGACTGCAGAGGCTGCTCCCAGGAGGGGGGAGCAGGAGCCTGGGGCTTGAGAAAGATTCAAATGGGAACCTAGGTCTTGTTAAGATGTGGGGGAGTGAAAATTGGTCTCTGAGGGCTTCCCTGCCTGTGGTGGGTGGAATTTCCCCCCTCAGCTTCCACACTGCCTCTAATATTTAGGGGGGATTAGGTATTTAGAAGTGGTGCTGAGGGATGTGGCTCAGTGGCAGTGGCTTAGCAGCAGTGGCAGCATTGGGAGCTCTGGGTGAGTGCTTGGTCTTGATGATTTCAAAGGTCTCTTCCAAGCCCAACAGTTCTGTGATTGTGTCTGGCAAAACCACAGCCAAGGAGCCCTGAGCTGAAGCTCCTTGCTGCCAGATGTATCCACAAATCTCTTTGCTTCCCTCTGCTGGGATGCTCTGGGGTCCTTTCCTGGTGGCAGCCACTGCATCAAGGCTTCAGAAGCTACCACAGGAAGGATCTTAGAATCACAGAGTTGTCAGGGTTGGAAAGGACCTCAAGGCTCAGCCAGTCCCAACCCCCTGCCATGCCCAGGGACACCTCACACCACAGCAGGTTGCTCACAGCCACCTCCAGCCTGGCTGCAAACACCTCCAGGCAGGAGGCTTCCACCACCTCCCTGGGCAGCCTGTGCCAGGCTCTCACCACCCTCCTGGCCAACAACTTCTTCCTCACAGCCAATCTGAACCTTGAGGTGACCCAAACTTGGAACAGGTGGACTTCCCCCTTGGAATGGAATGGAATGGAATGGAATGGAATGGAATGGAATGGAATGGAATGGAATGGAATGGAATTAACCAGGTTGGAAAAGACCTCAGAAATTATCCAGTCCAACCTATCACCCAACACCATCTGATCAACTAAACCATGGCACCAAGGGCCTCATCCAGGCTCTTTCTAAACACCTCCAGGGGTGGGGACTCCACCACCTCCCTGGGCAGCACATCCCAGTGGCCAATCTCTCTTTCTAGGAAGAAATTATTCCTAAAATCCAGCTTGAACTTCTCCTGGCACAGATTGAGACTGTGTCCTCTTGTTCTGATGCTGCTTGCCTGGCAGAAGAGACCAACCCCCACCTGGCTCCAACCTCCCTGCAGGGAGTTGCAGAGAGCAAGAAGGTCTCCCCTCAGCCTCCTCTTCTGCAGGCTAAGCAACCCCAGCTCCCTCAGCCTCTCCTCCCAGGGCTGTGCTCCAGACCCCTCCCCAGCTTTCTTGCCCTTTTCTGGACACCTTCCAGCAGCTCAACCTCTTTCCTAACCTGAGGAGCCCAGAACCCCATCCAGTCTCTTCCTAAAGACCTCCAGTTAGGTTTCCTTGCACATCCCCAAGCTCTTAGGCAGGCAGGTTCAGAGTGAAGCAGCCTGGTTCTGCAGGGCTTGGGAGAAGTGGAACTGGCAGAGGGAAGGAAGTGGCAAAACATCTGCAGGAGCAGAGTGATGACTTCAGAGCAGGCAGAGCAGAAAGCCAGCCTCAGGACACGGTGATGAAGTGTCTCTCACAAGCAGTCTGCCCTGGCTCAGCTTAAATCAAGCAGTTCTGCAGTTCATGCTGAGAGACCCCAAGCTCCATTTGTCAGGAAATTTAACACTTCCAAGGGCATTTGCCTTGAAGAATGGGAGCACTCCTTGTGCTCCAGGGCCTGGGGGGATGTGGTGGCTGGGATTGTGCTCTGTGCCTGATGCTTTCCATGCCTTGGGCTAAACAAAACTTGTGCTTGAGGAGGTGCTCCCTGTGCCCAAAAGTGGGGCTGGATGGTTTGGCAGATGAAACCATTCATCACCCAGTGCTGGGCTCCTCAGTTTAAGAAGGACATTGAAGAAACTTCAATGTGTCCAGGGAAGGACAACAAAGCTGGGGATCATCTGCAGTCCCTGCAGGTCCCAGAGCTGTTAGCTCCATGCACAGAGCTGAAAGAAAAAGTAGCAGCTAAGGAGGTGTGAAAGAGGTGAGAGAAGGATGGCAGTTCCAGATCTGGGGAGCATCTTTCTTAGACAGATATAGACACCAAGCTGGGGGCAGGAGTTGCTCTGTTAGAGGGTTGGAGAGCTCTGCAGAGGGACTTTGCCAGGCTGCACAGATGGGCAGAGGCAAACAGGATGGCATTCAACAAGTCCAAGTGCCAGGGGCTGGAGCACAGCCCTGGGAGGAGAGGCTGAGGGAGCTGGGGTTGCTTAGCCTGCAGAAGAGGAGGCTGAGGGGAGACCTTCTTGCTCTCTGCAACTCCCTGCAGGGAGGTTGGAGCCAGGTGGGGGTTGGTCTCTTCTGCCATGCAAGCAGCAGCAGAACAAGAGGACACAGTCTCAAGCTGTGCCAGGGGAGATTTAGGCTGGAGGTGAGGAGAAAGTTCTTCCCAGAAGGAGGAATTGGCCACTGGAATAGGACTAGGGGGAATGGAATGAAGCTGGAGGTGGGGAGATTCAGGCTAGATGTGAGGAGGAAGTTCTTCCCCATGAGAGTGGTGAAGCCCTGGAATGGGTTGTCCAGGGAGGTGGTCGAGGCCCCGTCCCTGGGGGTGTTTAAGAGCAGGCTGTCTGAGGCTGTGGCCAGGCTGATCTAGTGTGGGGTGTCCCTGCCCATGGCAGGGGGGTTGGAACTAGATGATCCTTGTGGCCCCTTCCAACCCTGAATGAAACTATGAAACTATGAAATTATGAATGTGCTGCCCAGGAGGTGGTGGAGTCCCCATCCCTGGAGGTGTTCAGGAAGAGCCTGGATGAGGCACTTGGAGCCATGGTTTAGTTGATGGGATGGTGCTGGGTGAGAGGTTGGGCTTGATGATCTCTGAGCTCTTTTCCAACCTTATTGATTCTGTGCTTCTATGAGTCTATGATCACCTGCAGGCTTTTCCACTAGGCAGGAGGAGGTTTCTTCTCCTCCTGAAACTGTTGCTGGTGAAATTAAACAAGAGATTGTTGAGTTCTGCCTCTCTGAGTTTCCCTAAAGAGCATTTCCAGCCCTCTTTTTTTTTTCAGCATGCAGATGGACAAGGCCTCTGGATGGTCTTTAACTGAGCTATTGACACAAGGAATGGGGCCATTAAATAGGAATTAAGAACCTGCTCCTGACCTTTGGGGGAGCTTGTGATAGATTCCCTCGTCCTGTAATCTCATTCCCTGCAATGTTCTCTCCTCAGTCCTTTCCCCTGCATCTCAATTGAGGTCTTGATGACTCACAAAATTAATCCTCTCTGAGCAGCAAATCTCTTCCCTTCCCAAGCTTTAATGTGAGGAGCTGTGTGTGATGATGCCACGTGCTCCTGTCCCTGCCCCAGGGGCAGGTGCTCCTCAAGCAGGCACCAGACCCATCCAAGCACCTGCCCTCCACGCAGGGACCATCCTCTGTGCCTACTGAGCTGCAAGGCAGCAGCTCTAGACCCACCCAAACACCTGCCCTCCATGCAGGGACCATCCTCTGTGCATGCTGAGCTGCAAGGCAGCAGCTCTAGACCCTCCCAAACACCTGCCCTCCATGCAGGGACCATTCTCTGTGCATGCTGAGCTGCAAGGCAGCAGCTCTAGACCCACCCAAACACCTGCCCTCCATGCAGGGACCATCCTCTGTGCATGCTGAGCTGCAAGGCAGCAGCTCTAGACCCTCCCAAACACCTGCCCTCCATGCAGGGACCATTCTCTGTGCATGCTGAGCTGCAAGGCAGCAGCTCTAGACCCTCCCAAACACCTGCCCTCCATGCAGGGACCATCCTCTGTGCATGCTGAGCTGTGAGGCAGCAGCTCTAGACCCTCCCAAGCACCTGCCCTCCATGCAGGGACCATCCTCTGTGCATGCTGAGCTGTGAGGCAGCAGCTCTAGACCCACCCAAACACCCTGGGAGAAGAGACCAACCCCATCCTGGCTCCAACCTCCCTGCAGGGAGTTGCAGAGAGCAAGAAGGTCTCCCCTGAGCCTCCTCTTCTCCAGGCTAAGCAACCCCAGCTCCCTCAGCCTCTCCTCACAGGGCTGTGCTTGAGGCCTCTCCCCAGCCTCGTTGCCCTTCTCTGCACATGCTCCAGCAACTCAACATCCCTCCTGAACTGAGGAGCCCAGAACTGGACCCAGGACTCAAATCAGGCCCCATTTGACAGTGGTCATTAGCTCACCAGCAGCAGGTCCTGGGGCTCACTGGGAGCCAGAGTGCTTTGTGACTGGGTGCCAGTGGTGGCTGGCATGTGCTGGCTTGGCAGGTTGCTGTTTGTTTGCCTTCAGTCAGTTCCCAGTTTCAAAGGAGCCTTTTGAAGTGCTGTGGGAGCAGAGGCTTCTCTACCATCATTCATTATGGGAGAAGAAGAGCTGCAGAACTGAGGGAGTTTTTGATTGAGAGGCAGGCATGGCCACCAAATGGATTTAATGAGGATTTAATGAGGATTTGCTTTGGCAAAAGTTCTGGAGCCCGGCAGCATCCTGTATTTGGTTTTAAACTTGTTTTCTGCCTTTAATTAACTGCCTTGCATCCTTCTATCAAACAATTCATTGTTTTATTGGGAAGATCTGTTCCAGGCAGTCCCTGGAGACTGGCTGAGTACCTTTTTATCACCAGCTTAGTCCCTGAATCGTTTCATTTCCTGCCGTGGAGTTATCTCAGATCCACACAAAGCCAGCTCAGAATTGGGCTCCTTCACAGCGAAAGGCAGGAGGCAGAGATCCCTGAAAGCCTCCAGATGACTGTCAAGAGGAGGAGCAGAGCAGCTGCTTTCAGGAGAACAGCTGACCTGAGCCAAGGGCAGGAATGCCCACAGCCTGCCATGCCCAGCAGGCATGGGCTTGCCAAACCTTCCCATCCCCACCTGCCCCGCTGCTGCTCCTCCGTGTCTCGGTCTGGAGAGGGAAAGAGCCTCAGTTCTTTGGAATGTTCCCCTGCTGTGAAATCAGAGGCACAAACCAGGGCAAAACATCAACAGCTAGACTGTTTATTACACAAATAAAGTGGATGGATCAGAAGGGGAGAGAGAGAAAAGAGAGAGAGAGAGAAGAAGAGGAATTATATTACCACACCCTCACCCCCCACCCCCTCCCCAAGACAGTTTGAGTCTGTGGAGGACACTCACAAGTGTCGTTTAAGTTGTTTAAGTGTTGTTAAGTGTTGTTGAAGAGCAGGCTGGATGAGGCTCTGTCCAGCCTGATCTAGTGTGGGGTGTCCCTGCCCATGGCAGGGGGGTTGGAACTAGATGATCCTTGTGGTCCCTTCTAACCCTGAATGAAACTATGAAGCTATGAAACTAAGTGCATGGGACCGGATGGGATCCATCCTAGGGTGCTGAGAGAGCTGGCAGATGAGCTGCCAAGCCACTATTCATCATCATGGTGAATGGTGCCACATCCAGCTGGCAGCCAGGCACCAGTGCTGTCCCCCAGGGTTCAGTGCTGGGCCCCAGCCTCTTTAATATCTTCTTTGATGATCTGGATGAGGGGATTGAGTCAGTCATCAGCAAGTTTGCAGATGACACCAAGCTGGGAGCAGATGTTAGTCAGTTAGAGGGTGAAAGGCTCTGCAGAGGGACCTCAACTGACTGGACAGATGGGCAGAGGCCAACAGGATGGTAGTCAACAAGTCCAAGTGCCAGGGGCTGCACTTTGGCCACAGCAACCCCAGGCAGTGCTACAGGCTGGGGTCAGAGTGGTTGGAGAGCTCCCAGACAGAGAGGGACCTGGGGGTGCTGACTGACAGCCGCCTAAACATGAGCCAGCAGTGCGCCCAGGGGGCCAAGAAGGCCAAGGGCATCCTGGCCTGCAGCAGGAAGAGTGTGGCCAGCAGGAGCAGGGAAGTCATTGTGCCCCAGGACTCTGCAGTGGTTAGGCCATACCTTGAGTACTCCTCAGTTTAAGAAGGACATTGAGACATTTGAAGATGTCCAGAGAAGGGCAAGAAAGCTGGGGAGGGGTCTGGAGCACAGCCCTGGGAGGAGAGGCTGAGGGGCTGGGGTTGCTTAGCCTGCAGAAGAGGAGGCTGAGGGGAGACCTTCTTGCTCTCTGCAACTCCCTGCAGGGAGGTTGGAGCCAGGTGGGGGTTGGTGTCTTCTCCCAGGCAACCAGAGCTCCTCCTCCAGATGTGGTCTCACCAGGGCAGAGGGGAGAACAACTTCCCTTGACCTGCTGGCCACACTTTTCTGAATGCACCCCAGGGGGCTTCTTGGCTCGTTGATGTCCAATGGATAACTACTTCTCCACCAGGACCCCAAGGGCCTTTTCCATGGAGCCGCTTTCCAGCAGGTCAGCCCCTGCCTGGTACCGGTTCATGAGGTTGTTCCTCCCCAGCTGTAGGACTCTACATTTATTCATGTTGAGCCTCTTTAGGTTCCCCTTTGCACAGAATCACACACAATCAACCAGGCTGGAAAAGCCCTCAGAGATCATCAAGTCCAACCTGTCACCCAACACCCAGCACCTCCTGACAACTAAACCATGGCTCCAAGTTCCACATCCAATCCCCTCTTGAACACCTCCAGGGATGGGGACTCCACCACCTCCCTGGGCAGCACATTCCAGTGGCCAATCTCTCCTTCTATGAAGAACTTCTTCCTCACTTCCAGCCTAAACCTCCCCTGGCACAGCTTGAGACTGTTTTTGTTCTGCTGCTGCTTGCCTGGCAGAAGAGACCAACCCCCACCTGGCTACAACCTCCCTGCAGGGAGTTGCAGAGAGCAAGAAGGTCTCCCCTGAGCCTCCTCTTCTGCAGGCTAAGCAACCCCAGCTCCCTCAGCCTCTCCTCCCAGGGCTGTGCTCCAGACCCCTCCCCAGCTTTCTTGCCCTTCTCTGGACACCTTCCAGCAGCTCAACCTCTTTCCTAACCTCAGGAGCCCAGAACTGGACACAGGACTCCAGGTGTGGCCTCAGCAGTGCTGAGCACAGGGCACAAGGACTTCCCAGCTCTCCAGCCTGGCCAGGCAACACAGCCTGATGTGGTGCCAGCCACTCCTCCCTCTGTGACTCACAGACTCACCAGGCTATGCCTCTGGCACATCTCTGCCTGAAGGAACACAGGAAATTAGACCTGGGGGAGCTTCAGGTCCCTCCATGTCTACTGGTCCTGCATGGTTCTAACTCTGATAAATGGAAGGGATCTAAGCTTGAAGAGTGGAGATTGAGCAGTGGGCAGTAGTGTCCTCCCTACTCTAGTCATGAGGTCTGTGGTGACAGGTTGGACTCAATGATCTTTGAGGTCTCTTCCAACCTTAGTGATACTGAATTTACTGAATTTACTGAATACTGAATTTACTGAAATTGAGACTGGAGAGGAGGAAGAAATTCTTTGCAGTGAGGGTGGGGAGCCACTGGCACAGGTTGCCCAGGGAGGCTGTGGATGTCTCTTCCTTGGAGGTGCTCAAGGCCAGGCTGGATGAACCCTTGAGCACCCTGGGCTGGTGGGAGGTGTCCCTACCCATGGCAGGGGGGTTGGAACTGGATGATCTTGAAGGTCCCTTCCAAGCCAACCCATTCCATGAGCCTGTGAAACACCAAGTGCCAGCTCCTCTCTCCCAGATCAGCTCCTGGTTTCATAGAGCTCCTGAAACACCTCCAGTCAGTGTAGGTAACAATGAGACAGCAGCCAAAGCCTAGAGGCAGCAATCTTTCCTCAGCTCACCCAAAATAGCAAAGCATATGCAGGGGGAGGGGGGGTTGGGGATGGGGGGGAGGAATGAAAAAGCTCTAAACAAACAAATCTGCTCTCACACAAATATGTTTGCCTGGTGTGTGCACAACAGACTGGGTTCCCCTCTGGGTGTTCCCAGCCTTTCTGAGGGTTCTGAGGCTAACAGCTCTGAAAAAACACATGTGACACATTTCCAGCCCTCAGCAGCTCTGAGTGGTAGTAATTAGTGACTCCCTAATTGAGGCAGGAGTCGATTGGCATCTGAGCCTGCCTTCGGTGGCAGCAAACACAACAGCAGCTTCAGCTGTTTGGGGGTTTGGGAAACAAGGAGGGGTTAAAGGAGGTTATAGAAGGGCTGCTTAGAGGAGCAGGGCTGGGCTGAGGGGAAGGTAATCTCAACTCTACCTACAGCCAAAGCAGTTAGGATAGGGTAGGATAGGGTAGGGTAGGGTAGGAAGGAATGGAATGGAATGGAATGGAATGGAATGGAATGGAATGGAATGGAATGGAATGGAATGGAATGGAATGGAAAGAATAGAACAGAATAGAATAGAATAGAATAGAATAGAATAGAATAGAATAGAATAGAATAGAATAGAATAGAATAGAATAGAATAGAATAGAATAGACCAGGTTGGAAGAGACCTTCAAGATCATCAAGTCCAACCTATCATCCAGCACCACCTAATCAACTAACCCATGGCACTAAGCTCCCTATCAAGTCTCCTCCTAAACACCTCCAGGGATGGGGACTCCACCACCTCCCTGGGCAGCACATTCCCAGTGGCCAATCTCTCTTGCTGGGAAGAATTTCTTCCTCACCTCCAGCCTAAACCTCCCCTGGCACAGCTTGAGACTGTGTCCTCTTGTTCTGCTGCTGCTTGCCTGGCAGAAGAGACCAACCCCCACCTGGCTCCAACCTCCCTGCAGGGAGTTGCAGAGAGCAAGAAGGTCTCCCCTCAGCCTCCTCTTCTGCAGGCTAAGCAACCCCAGCTCCCTCAGCCTCTCCTCCCAGGGCTGTGCTCCAGACCCCTCCCCAGCTTTCTTGCCCTTCTCTGGACACCTTCCAGCAGCTCAACCTCTTTCCTAACCTCAGCAGCCCAGAACTGGACACAGGACTCCAGCTGTGGCCTCAGCAGTGCTGAGCCCAGGGCACAAGGACTTCCCTGCTCCTGCTGGCCACACTCTTCCTGCTGCAGGCCAGGATGCCCTTGGCCTTCTTGGCCACCTGGGCACACTGCAGGCTCATATTCAGCTGCTGTCCATCAGTACCCCCAGGTTCCTTTCTGCCTGGCTGCTCTCAGCCACTCTGCCCCCAGCCTGTAGCACTGCCTGGGGTTGTTGTGGCCAAAGTGCAGAACCTGGCACTTGGATGTGTGCAATCTCATACCGTTGGATTCTGCCTATCCCTTGTCTGTCAGGCTTACACAGAAGCACAGAATGCCCTGGGTTGCAAGGGACCTTCAAAGCTCAGCTTGTCCAACCCCCCTGCAATCAACATCTCCAGGTCGCTCAGGGCCCCAGTGAGTTTGACCTTGAATGTTTCCAGGGTTGGGGTCTCAACCACATTCCTTTGCAATCTGTTCCAGTGTCTCCCCAGCCTCACTGTGCAGAACTTCCTCCTGATGTCCAACCTAACTCTGCTCTGCTCCTGGTTCAAACCATTGCTTCTCATCCTATCCCCACAACCCCTTCTGAACAGTCCCTCCCCAGCCTGCCTGTAGGTCTCCTTCAGGTTCTGAAAGGCTGCTCTATGGTCTCCCTGGAGCCTTCTCTTCTCCAGGCTGAACAGCCCCAACTCTCTCAACCTATCCTTGCTCCAGCCCTCTAACCGTAGAATCAATAAGGTTGGAAAATACCTCAGAGATCATCAAGTCCAACCTCTCACCCAACACCTGACAACTAAACCATGGCTCCAGTGCCATGTCCAATCCCCTCTTGAACACCTCCAGGGATGGGGACTCTACCATCTCCCTGGGCAGCACATCCCAGTGGCTAACAACTCTCTCTGGGAAGAACTTTCTCCTCACCTCCAGCCTAAATCTCCCCTGGCACAGCTTGTGACTGTGTCCTCTTGTTCTGGTGCTGCGTGCCTTTTAGGCCTTCCTTTTTTAACCCCTCCATTAGGTCCTCCTTGTTCCTCCTTGAGCTCAGGGAAGAATAACATCCCCCAAGCCAAGAGATATTCTATCAAGCTGGTAGGTGCAGGAATCCCTTGAAGGAGCCTGGTGGGGATCCCTGTGGTAACACTGATCGAGGCTCCACCTAAGCTGGGGTTAGCAGGAGCCACGAGTGAGGATTAATTGGGAGGGGGGAAAAGTCACAACAAAATCACAACCAAACCACAACAAACAACAGAGAGCTGGAGCCTGATGCTTGGGGGACAAGCTGGGAGGAGCAGGAATCCCTTGAAGGAGCCTGGGGGTGATCCCTGTGGTAACGGCGATTGAGGCCCCACCTAAGCTGGGGTTAGCAGGAGCCACGAGTGAGGATTAATTGGGAGGAGGGGGAAATCACAACAAAACCAAACCCAAACCACAATAGACAAACCAACAGAGAGCTGGAGCCTGATGCTTGGGGGACAAGGTAGTAGGAGCAGGAATCCCTTGAAGGAGCCTGGTGGGGATCCCTGTGGTAACACTGATCGAGGCTCCAACTAAGAGGCTGGGGGAGAGGGGGAGAGACCACAACAAAACCAAATCAAAACCACAATAATCAACAGAGCGCTGGAGCCTGATGCTTGTGGGACAAGCTGGTAGGAGCAGGAACCAAGGAGCCTGGGGATTAAAACTGGGGGAACTACGATTGGGGATTAATTGGAGGGGGGGCAGAAATCACAACAAAACCAAAACCAAACCACAACAAAACCACAACCAAACCACAATAAAAAACCAACAGAGAGCTGGAGCCTGATGCTTGGGGGACAAGGTGGTAGGAGCAGGAATCCCTTGAAGGAGCCTGGGGATGATCCCTGTGGTAACACTGATCGAGGCTCCACCTAAGCTGGGGTTAGCAGGAACCACGAGTGAGGATTAATTGGGAGGGGGAAAAACCACAACAAAACCAAACCCAAACCACAATAAACAACCCAAGAGAGAGCTGGAGCCTGATGCTTGGGGGACAAGCTGGGAGGAGCAAAGGAGCCAAACTCCACCTAAACTGGGGTTAGCAGGAACCACAATAAACAAACAAAACCAAACCCAAACCACAATAAACAAACCAAGAGAGAGCTGGAGCCTGATGCTTGGGGGAGAAGCTCAGTTGCCACTTAATTACAGGCCTAATTTTTTCATAAGCATGCAAAGCCCCTGCGCTGCCAGGAGGGAAGGGGAAGCCAATTCAGGGAGCTCTAAGTGAGGCTAATGCAATAATGCTAAGAAAGGGAAATATCTGCACTGAACACCAGGGAGAATTGCTTGACAGGGATCTCTATTTCCATAAATCAATTTCTCAGAGGAAACTCGAAAAAAAACCAACCCTCCATTAGTTGAGGTGCTGGGAAGGAGGCAAAGCTCCCCCAGAGCTGGGGACTGCTGCCCTGGCAGGGCTTGCCTGCAGGGGATTTGAGGATGGGGACTCCACCACCTCCCTGGGCAGCACATCCCAATGGCCAATCTCTCTTGCTGGGAAGAACTTTCTCCTCCCCTCCAGCCTAAACCTCCCCTGGCACAGCTTCAGACTGTGTCCTCTTGTTCTGCTGCTGCTTGCATGGCAGAAGAGACCAACCCCCACCTGGCTCCAACCTCCCTGCAGGGAGTTGCAGAGAGCAAGAAGGTCTCCCCTCAGCCTCCTCTTCTGCAGGCTAAGCAACCCCAGCTCCCTCAGCCTCTCCTCCCAGGGCTGTGCTCCAGACCCCTCCCCAGCTTTCTTGCCCTTCTCTGGACACCTTCCAGCAGCTCAACCTCTTTCCTAACCTCAGGAGCCCAGAACTGGACACAGGACTCCAGGTGTGGCCTCAGCAGTGCTGAGCACAGGGCACAAGGACTTCCCTGCTCCTGCTGGCCACACTCTGCCTGCTGCAGGCCAAGATATTTATAAACATTATTCAATCCCCTCTAAATCTTCTCTTCTCCAGACTAAACAGCCCCAGGTCCCTCAACCTCTCCTCACCAGGCATTGCTCCAGACCCCTAATCTTAAACACCCCTAAGGTGTTTAAGGCCAGGCTGGCTGAGGCTCTGGCCAGCCTGATCTAGTGTGGGGTGTCCCTGCCTATGGCAGGGGGGTTGGAACTGGATGATCCTTGTGTTCCCTTCCAACCTGAGCACAGGGCACAAGGACTTCCCTGCTCCTGCTGGCCACACTCTTCCTGCTGCAGGCCAGGATGCCCTTGGCCTTCTTGGCCCCCTGGGCACACTGCTGGCTCATGTTCAGCTGCTGTCCTCCAGCACCCCCAGGTCCCTTCCTGCCTGGCTGCTCTCAGTCCCTCTGACCCCTCTGACCCCATCTGACCCAGCACTTCCTAGGGCTGTTGTAGCCAATGTGTAGAACCTGGCCTCAGCAGGTGTGCCAGGCAGAGCTGTGCTGTGAGCCTGCAAGGGGCAGGATTTCTGCCTTGGCAGAGGCTGACAGAAGCCTCAGCAAAATGCAGCAGAGCATCCTGCACCTCCCTGCTGGCCCTTGAGACCTCCCTGACCTCCATAAGCAGAGCCTGGGCTCCAGCTGGTGAAAACTGAGCCATGGATGCCCTGCCATCCTCCTCAGAGCTCCTCAAGCAGCCAGCACCTGACACTAATCCTGAGGAAGGGAAAAAAGGAAAGCCCAGGCTAAAGTTCTTGTAATTTCCACCAGGCATTACAGATGTTCCCTCCCTGACCCCTCTGCTCACCCCAGCTTCCAGCAGCCTTCCAAGCATCTTAATGCCCAAAGCAGGTTTGGGCTGCAGTAGGCAGCAGGGGAGTAGGGAGAAAGAATCAAATCACAGCCCCAGGAAAATGATTTCTTTATATTCCCTCACTCTGTTACCTTGACAGGAGCTTCAGCTTGCAAAATGAGGAGAGGCTAATGGAAACAGGCAGCTGCTGCAGTGCATTTTTCTGATGTAGCTCAGCTTTTCTCCCTCGAAGGGGAAAGCCTGGAGATAAAGGAGTTGCTCTCTCCAGCTGCCTGAAAGGAGGCTGGGGATCACAGAGTCACAGAGTCACCAAGGTTGGAAGAGACCTCAGCAAGTCCAACCTGGCACCACAGAGCTCATGGCACCAAGTGCCACATCCAATCCCCTCTTGAACACCTCCAGGGATGTGAAGCAATGCTGGGCCTGGCTCACTGTGCCCAACCTAAACCATCCCTGGCACAGCTTCAGGACATTTCCTCTCCTTCTATCACCTGATGCCAGGGAGAAG
Source organism: Melanerpes aurifrons (assembly GCA_011125475.1). Taxonomy (NCBI): domain Eukaryota; kingdom Metazoa; phylum Chordata; class Aves; order Piciformes; family Picidae; genus Melanerpes; species Melanerpes aurifrons. The sequence continues at coordinate 291,123 of WWNC01000063.1, read as the reverse complement.
AGACCATCCCCTAGCTGGGCATCCCAGCTGGCCTGGAGAAGAGGAGGCTCAGGGGAGACCTTCTTGCTCTCTGCAACTCCCTGCAGGGAGGTTGGAGCCAGGTGGGGGTTGGTCTCTTCTGCCAGGCAAGCAGCAGCAGAACAAGAGGACACAGTCTCAAGCTGTGCCAGGGGAGGTTTAGGCTGGAGGTGAGGAGAAAGTTCTTCCCAGCAAGAGAGATTGGCCTTGGGAATGTGCTGCCCAGGGAGGTGGTGGAGTCCCCATCCTTGGAGGTGTTTAGGAGGAGACTTGATAGAGTGCTTGACTGCATGGGTTAGTTGATCAGATGGTGTTGGGTGAGAGGTTGGACTTGATGATCTTGAAGGTTTCTTCCAACCTGGTTAATTCTATTCTATTCCTATTCCTATTCTAGTCTATTCCAGTCTAGTCCATCCTATCCTATCCTATCCTATCCTATCCTATCCTATCCTATCCTATCCTATCCTATCCTATCCTATCCTAATTCCTGCCCTAAGGCCTCCTGGGCTCATGGTTGGCTGCTGGTCACTAGCTGGGGCTGGGCACAGCTCATCAGTGGCCAACACCTTTCACTGGGTCCAACAGTGGGTGCTGCTCACCCCAGACTGCAGGGTGGGGGATGCTGGAAGTCAGTGAAGCAATGACCCCTGTGGAGCTCCTTTGGACAGTCAGGGTGCCTCAGGTGGAGGAAAGCTTTGGCAATGGAAAGGTTTTCAGCCACATCAGATGTGTCACTGGGAGACTGGAGCAGCTTCCTGCTGGGAGGGTTTTGCTTTCCTTTCCATGCTGTTTGCAGATCAGTCAGCAGTGCCAGGAGAGCTGACACAGTCACAGTGTGGAGCTGAGACACAGCCACAGAGTGCCTGCAGCCAAGGTCAGAACATGCTGGGAGGAGGCTGCAGCCAGAGTACTGCAACCTCTCCTTCCTGCCTCAGAGCCAGTGCTCATCCTCCTCCTCCCATGGAGATGCCTCAGAGCCAGTGCTCATCCTCCTCCTCCCATGGAGATGCCTCAGAGCCAGTGCTCATCCTCCTCCTCCCATGGAGATGGCTCCTGCCGGCTGTGCCTGAGCCTCAGCGAGGCTGTGCCTGCCTCTGGCTGGCTCCTGCAGCACAGTGAAGGTTGAGAGGTGTCAAAGGTGCATGGGCCACAGCCACACAGCTCCTGGTGACAGAGCTGAGCCCCTGCTGCAGCTCTGCAGGATGCTCAGCCTCTCCCCAGGGACACCAAGCTGAGTGGTGTGGCTGACACATGCCTGAGGTGCTGTTCAGAGGGACGTGGGCAGGCTGGAGACCAGGGCTCCTGTCAGCCTGCTGAGGTCAACAAAGCCAAGTACCAGGTCAGGCACCTGGGCTGGGGTCACCCCTGGGGAGCAGCCCTGTGGAGAAGGGCTTGGGGGTGCTGGTGGGAAAAAGCTGGGCATGAGCAAGCACCAAGCACTGCCAGCCCAGCCCCAGCCTGGCCTGGGCTGAGCCCCAGCAGGGTGGGCAGCAGGGGCAGGGAGGGGATTCTGCCCTCTGCTGTGCTCTGCTCAGACCTCCCCTGCAGGGCTGGGGCAGCTCTGGAGCCCTCAGCACAGACAGGGAGCTGGGGGAGCAGGGCCAGAGGAGGCCACAGCAGGGCTGGCAGGGCTGGAAGCCCTCTGCTGGGAGCCAGGCTGAGAGTTGGCCTTGGGCAGCCTGCAGAGGAGAAGGCTCCAGGGAGAGCTTCTGGTGGCCTTGCAGTGCTTCAAGGGCCCAGCAGAGAGCTGGGGACAGAGCTTTGAGCAGGGCCTGATGGGACAGGACAAGGGAGGATGGTTGGAAAGGGCAAGAGGGAGCTTGAGAGTGGAGAGAAGGAGAAAGGTTTGGCAGTGAGGGTGGGGAGAGCCTGGCCCAGGCTGCCCAGAGAGCTGGGAGCTGCCCCATGCCTGGCAGCAGTGCAGGGGAGGTTGTGTGGGGCTGTGAGCAGCCTGCTGGGGCTGGGGCTGTCCCTGCTGGCTGCAGGGGGTTGGATTAGATGATCTTTGGGGGTCTCTTTCCCACCCAAACCACTCCATGACTCCATGAATCTTGCTATCCTTACCTCTTATTTCCTCCCTGATCTCTTGCCCAGCAGCAAGGAGCAATCACACATGCAGGGAGAGGATGTCACCCTTCAGTCCCAGCTGAAGTGTCAGAGATGCCAGCAGAGATGGAGCAAAAGCAGAGCAGAGCCTAGGGAAGGGTCTAATGCCTGAGGAAACCTGGGTGAAGGTGATGCCAAGAAGGGTGCCAGGCACAGGAGGACAGGAGGTGTCCTCAGGGAAGGCCTGGGGAGGACAGATGGTGCCCAGCCAGGAGCAGGAAGTGTGGAGGAGGGAAAGCAGCATGTGGAGGATGTGGGTGAGCAGGGAGGAAGAGTGACACTGTCTGCAGCTGCTTTTAGTTGTCCAGAGGATACAGAACACATGGCAGCAGCCATGGTGTCATTGCACCTTGGCACTGGGTTGCATCACAGGCTGGCTCTGTCCACTTCACTTCCCCAGATCCCAGTCCTGTGGACAGGTGGAGGAGTCAGGCAACCCAGCTCAGCAGCCTGGTGGTGACCTTCCACACACAGAATCATGGAATCAATAAGGTTGGAAAAGACCTCAGAGATCATCAAGTCCAACCTGTCACCCAACACCTCCTGATAACTAATCCCTGGCTCCAAGTGCCACATCCAGGCTCTTCCTAAACACCTCCAGGGATGGGGACTAAACCACCTCCCTGGGCAGCACATTCCAGTGGCCAATCTCTCTTGCTGGGAAGAACTTTCTCCTCACCTCCAGTCTGGAGAGGAGAGGAGAGGAGAGGAGAGGAGAGGAGAGGAGAGGAGAGGAGAGGAGAGGAGAGGGGAGAGGAGGAGAGGAGAGGAGAGGGAGAGGAGAGGAGAGGGAGAGGAGGAGGAGAGGGAGAGGAGAGGAGAGAGAGAGGAGAGGAGAGGAGGAGGAGAGGAGAGAGAAGAGAGAGGAGAGAAGAGAAGAGAAGAGAAGAGAGAAGAGAAGAGAAGAGAAGAGAAGAGAAGACGAAGAGAAGAGAAGAGAAGAGAAGAGAAGAGAAGAGAAGAGAAGAGAAGAGAAGAGAAGAGAAGAGAAGAGAAGAGAAGAGAAGAGAAGTTGCAGGGAGACCTGAAAGAGACCTTCCAGTACCTGAAGGGGGCTACAAGAAGGGTGGAGAGAGACTGTTTGCAAAGGTCTGTGGTGATAGGACCAGTGGCAATGGCTCCAAACTGGAGAAGAGCAGAGTTAGGCTGGATGTGAGGAACAAGTTCTGCACTATGAGGGTGGTGGAGCACTGGAGCAGGCTGCCCCAGGGAGGTGGTTGAGGCCCCATCCCTGGAGATATTCAAGGTGAGCTTCAAACTGATCTAGTGGAGGATGTCCCTGCTGACTGCAGGGGGGCTTGGACTGGATGGCCTTTGGAGGTCTCTTCCAGCCTGAAGCATTCTGTGATTCTATGAAGCTGAAGAGGAGCAAGCAGGCAGCAGCCATCCCAGGGCAGCACTGGGTCCATCCCAGGGCAGCACTGGGTCCATCCCAGGTGGATCACACACACGGAGCTGCTGCTGCTGGGACAAGGCATCTTCGAGCTGCGTTTTGCTTCCAGTCTCCACTGACTGCCCAGTCAATACCTGGCTTAGAGAGATTACCCTGGAGTGTCTCCTCTGACCTGAGGGCTTCTGAAATCCAGTAAAAAGAAAAGGACCCCGAGCCCCCAGGAGTCATTTGACAGAGTGCTTGGGCACTTAGCACTGCATGATGGCTTGGTGTGAGCAGGGATTAATTGCAGGACTTCATCTTTCTTGCAGCTGAAGTTGCCTGTTGCTTGGCTCCTGCAGAGTGACTTTTGCAGCAGGATCCAGGTCCATGACTGGGCTCCAAGAAACTATAAAGATGCCATCACTCATGGCTGTTAACAACAGGAGTGACTGTGTTGGGAGCAGCTCTTGTGTGTTCAGCAGCTGCTGCTGGAGGGACTGGAACAGCTCTGCTGTGATGAGAGGCTGAGAGCCCTGGGGATGTGCAGTCTGGAGGAGGCTGAGAGAGGATCATAGAATCATAGAAGGAATAAGGTTGGAAAAGACCTCAGAGATCATCAAGTCCAACCTGTCACCCAACACCTCCTGACAACTAAACCCTGGCTCCAAGTGCCTCATCCAATCCCCTCTTGAACACCTCCAGGGATGGGGACTCCACCACCTCCCTGGGCAGCACATTCCGATGGCCAATCTCTCTTGCTGGGAAGAACTTTCTCCTCACTTCCAGCCTAAACTTCCCCTGGCACAGCTTGAGACTGTGTCCTCTTGTTCTGCTGCTGCTTGCCTGGCAGAAGAGACCAACCCCCACCTGGCTCCAACCTCCCTGCAGGGAGTTGCAGAGAGCAAGAAGGTCTCCCCTGAGCCTCCTCTTCTGCAGGCTAAGCAACCCCAGCTCCCTCAGCCTCTCCTCCCAGGGCTGTGCTCCAGACCCCTCCCCAGCTTTCTTGCCCTTCTCTGGACACCTTCCAGCAGCTCAACCTCTTTCCTAACCTGAGGAGCCCAGAACTGGACACAGGACTCGAGCTGTGGCCTCAGCAGTGCTGAGCACAGGGCACAAGGACTTCCCTGCTCCTGCTGGCAGTCCTTAAAGCAGCCTTCCTGTGCCAACCATCAACCCAGCCCCACCATGGCCACTAACCCACGGCCCCAAGTGCCATGGCCACAGGTTTCTTGACCACCTCCAGGCGTGGGGACTCCACCCCCACCTTGGGCAGCCTGTTCCCCTCCCTGTGGTCAGCTCTAGGACCCTTTCCCTCTGTGCTTGTGCAGCACTGATAGCAGCAGCTCCACTTCTGAGTGATGCCTTTGTCACCACTTTCCAACCCTCCCCCTCAGGCCTGTCTGAGATGTCGTTTCTACACCTCTGGTACCCTCTGTGCCTCAGTCCAGCCAGGCTGCTGGTGAAGGAAATTGCTCCCCCCACGTCTGAGTTACATAACTTTTTTTTGTCCATGCCTTGCAATTAGAAGCCTTGAATAGACAAGAGTGTGTGCAGGGCTTACTGTGCTCCCTGCTAGGACCTGCTCCTGAAGACTTCTGAGTAGATAATTGAGTACACAAATGACTTGCTAACAAAAGCAGGAGCGTCTGGGGATCCTCAGGTCAACCCTTAAAGCAGCTCAGGGGTGAATTATCCAGCAGAAGCTGGAACATTCTTAGCTTGTTACACATGCCTCTAAGTGATCTGCTGAGTTCTCCTTGCTTGATGGGCTCCAATCCCAGCACTGAGCCTCTGCAGGAGGCTGCCCTTTGGAGGGAGGGTGCAGACAGCCCACGGTGTTAGCTAGGGGCAGGGGAGGCATGAACCTGTTGCAATGGGTTCAGAAGAGGCCACAAAAATTATCTGAGGGGTTGGAATCTCTCTGCTGTGAGGACAGGCTGGGAGAGTTGGGGTTTTTCAGCCTGGAGGAGAGAAAAGCAGGCTCCAGGGGTTGTTCAGCCTGGAGAGGACAAAAGCAGGCTCCAGGGGTTGTTCACCCTGCAGAAGAGAAAAGAAGGCTCCAGGGGTTGTTCACCCTGCAGAAGAGAAAAGAAGGCTCCAGGGGTTGTTCAGTCTGGTCTGGAGAGGAGAAAAGAAGGCTCCAGGGGTTGTTCAAGAAGAAAAAGAAGGCTCCAGGGGTTGTTCAGTCTGGAGAGGAGAAAAGAAGGCTCCAGGGGTTGTTCAGTCTGGAGAGGAGGAAAGAAGGCTCCAGGGGTTGTTCAGTCTGGAGAGGAGAAAAGAAGGCTCCAGGGGTTGTTCAGTCTGGAGAGGAGAAAAGAAGGCTCCAGGGGTTGTTCAGTCTGGAGAGGAGAAAAGAAGGCTCCAGGGGTTGTTCAGCCTGGAGAGGAGAAAAGAAGGCTCCAGGGGTTGTTCAGTCTGGAGAAGAGAAAAGAAGGCTCCAGGGGTTGTTCAGTCTGGAGAGGAGGAAAGAAGGCTCCAGGGGTTGTTCAGTCTGGAGAGGAGGAAAGAAGGCTCCAGGGGTTGTTCAGTCTGGAGAGGAGGAAAGAAGGCTCCAGGGGTTGTTCAGCCTGGAGAGGAGAAGGCTCCAAGGAGACCTTAGAGCAGTCTCCCAGTACCTGAAGGGGACTCCAGGAGAGCTGCAGAGGGACTTTTCAGCAGGGTATGCAGTGAGGGGATGAGAGGTGATGGTTTGCAATTAAAAGAGGGGACACTGAGGTTATGCAGAAGGAAGATTTGCTACCCTGAGGGTGGTGAGACCCTGACCCAGGTTACCCAGAGAGGTGGGAGATGCCCTGACCCTGAAACCATTCTGGGCCAGGCTGCTTGAGGTTCTGAGCAGCCTGCTCGGATTGCAGACATCCTTGGTCCCTCCTCAGAGGTGTCAGGAGGTTTTAAAGGTCTCTTCCAAACCAACCCATTCTCTGCTTTATGACTCCAGAATCCAAGGTAAGGAATTCAGAGCAAAGACCTGGAGAGGAAACTCAATCTGTCTGTGTGCAGACAGCAGCAGCAGACTCGTAATAAGTGCAGCAATGAGGAAAACAAACACTTCCATTAATAATGCTGCTGCTGATCAGGCTGCAATCAGCCTGGCAGCCTGTATCTAATGGTCTGTTCCCTCTAAACTGAGAAGAATTAGCAATATGTGATCTTAATACAGCTGAGGTTTTGCTCTGTAGGTACATGATTGCCACAGAGCCTCTCAGAGGAGCCCGGAATCGGCTCCCTGGGATCGCTTCGTGCTGCATCCCGTGGCTGAAACTGCAGGGAAAGTTCTTTGTGGACTGGGAGGAGTTTCAGAACTGCCAAACCAGAAGGTTTCCAGCCCAAATGTTGTAGAGCTCTGCTCTTAATCTGCAGATTTCACAGATTCATGGAATGAGTTGGGTTGGAAGGGACATTCAAGATCATCCAGTTCCAAGCCATGGGCAGGGACAGCTCCCACCAGCCCAGCTTGCTCAAAGCATCATCCAGCCTGGAACTGAACACCTCCAGGCCTTGAGGGGACATCCACAGCTTCCCTGGGCAACCTGTTCCAGAGTCTCCCCGCCCTCACTGCCAAGAATTTCTTCCTCATTTCCACTCTCAATCTCCCCTCTCAAAGCCATTGTTCCTCCTCCTGGCACTCCCAGCCCTTTGTCACAAGTCCCTCCCCAGCTTTCCTGTAGCCCCTTCAGGTGCTGGAAGGCTGCTCTGAGGTCTGCTTGGAGCCTTCTCTTCTCCATACAACCCAAGTGCCATCCCAGGGTGGGGAGATGAAGGCAGGCTGTGATGCCTGAGCTCTTCATTCCCACGTTTGGATGAACCAAGCTGTCGGTGAGACGCAGCAGAAGCGCCCACAAAAACCATCCCAGGCTGTAGACAGCTCTGAAACCTGCTCCAGGTTTTGTTCTGGTTCCTGCTGTGCATTTCCAGAGCCTTTTTTTTTGCCTGTGTCCAAGGGGCAGCTGTCACTTCAGGGTGACACACACACTGTGCTCACGCTGGCAGAAAGCAGGGTTTTATCCTTGCACCTGGCAGCTGCATTCCTTCAGCTGCAATCAAGGCTGCTCAGGCTGAGAGCTTAAAACATGACACTGGAAGGAGGGAAGCCCAGGCCTCAGTCCTGAGCAGTGGTGTGAAAGATGTCACTCCAGGGACGTGGGGCAAAGGGACAACACCTGAAATCCTCTGGATAGAATAGAAAGAAGAGAGTAGAGTGGAGTGGAGTGGAGTGGAGTGGAGTGGAGTGGAGTGGAGTGGAATGGAATGGAATAGAATAGAATAGAATAGAATAGAATAGAATAGAATAGAATAGAATAGAATAGAATAGAATAGAATAGAATAGAATAGAATAGAATAGAATAGAATAGAATTAACCAGGTTGGAAGAGACCTTCAAGATCACCAAGTCCAACCTCTCACCCAGCACCATCTGATCAACTCAACCATGGCACCAAGTGCCTCTTCCAGGCTCTTTCTAAACACCTCCAGGGATGGGGACTCCATCACCTCCCTGGGCAGCACATCCCAGTGGCCAATCTCTCTTGCTGGGAAGAACTTTCTCCTCCCTCCAGCCTAAACCTCCCCTGGCACAGCTTGAGACTGTGTCCTCTTGTTCTGCTGCTGCTTGCCTGGCAGAAGAGACCAACCCCCACCTGGCTCCAACCTCCCTGCAGGGAGTTGCAGAGAGCAAGAAGGTCTCCCCTCAGCCTCCTCTTCTGCAGGCTAAGCAACCCCAGCTCCCTCAGCCTCTCCTCCCAGGGCTGTGCTCCAGACCCCTCCCCAGCTTTCTTGCCCTTCTCTGGACACCTTCCAGCAGCTCAACCTCTTTCCTATCCTGAGGAGCCCAGAACTGGACACAGGACTCCAGGTGTGGCCTAATTCCACTAATTCCATCCTGAATATCCTTGTGCCTGCTTCTGTCTGAACAGTGTTTGTCCCAGTGCTGTCCTTTGACTGGGCTCCTCCTCCAGCACATCAATCCTTGCTGCTCAGCTCCATCCCTCTGTGGTCCCAGGGCTCAGTTTTCCCAGCCTGCAGGTGTATGTTGCTGCCAGATCAAGCTGCAGGAGTGAATTGGTTGTGTGCTCTGTGCCTTTTGGGCTGGCAGGTTTAACTGCTCACACTCAGGTCACAACAACCCCATGACTGCTCCAGGTTTGGGGCAGAGTGCTTAGAAGCTACCTGGTGGAAAAGGACCTGGGGCTGCTGGTTGACAGAGGCTGAAGATGAAGCAGCAGTGCCCAGGTGGCCAAGAAGGTCACCAGCAGCCTGGCCTGGATCAGCAGTGGTGTGGGCAGCAGGAGCAGGGCAGGGATTGTGCCTCTGTCCTCAGCCCTGCTGAGGCCACACCTTGAAACCTGGGTTCAGTGTTGGGCTTCTCACTCCAAGAAGGTCATTGAGAAGCTGGAGCAGGTCTAGAGAAGGGCAACCAAGCTGGGGAAGGGTCTGGAGAACAGGGCTGGGGAGGAGCAGCTGAGGGAGCTGGAGGTCTTCAGCCTTCAGAAAAGGAAGCTGAGGGAGACCTCATTGCCCTGTACAGCTCCCTGAAAAGGAGGTTGGAGCCAGGTGGGGGTCGGTCTCTTCTCCCAGGCAAGCAGCACCAGAACAAGAGACCACAGTCTCAAGCTGTGCCAGGGGAAGATGAGGAACAATTTCTTTGCTTCAAGAGTGTTCAGGGCTTGGCACAGGCTGCCCAGGGAGGTGGTGGAGTACTCATCCCTGGAGGGGTTCAGGAAATGTGTGGCCATGGCCCTTGGGGCTGTGGTTTAGTAGTCATGGTTGGGTTGCTGGTTGGACTGGGTGACCTTGGAGACCTTTTCCAACCCAAACATTTCCATGACTCTGTGGTCCACCTGTGCTTCACTAGTAAGCTTTCAGTGCTGTGAAGTCCTTCCTGAATGGAGGTGAATTTTCCCCCTGTCAGCTCTTTTCTGGGAGCAAACAAACCCAGAGGTTTTCAGCTGCCTGAAATCCAAAGGTGTCTGAGCTCTGTCTCAAGGTGTACAAAGCCAAATACGCCTCCCAGGGGCTGCAAGTGCCAAGCTGTGTCTGTAAAGGATAAATGAGAGGTTTTATTCTCTGTAATCTTGCTGGAGCTTGCTTAGGAGGAGGGGAAATCCCCCTTTGGGGCAGAGTGATAGACAGGCAACCAGGGAAGTAACAAAACCCACTTGCAGAGCGGGGCTGGGATCCCTCTGTGCCAAACTCTCGCTGCAAAGGCAGAGCGATTTGACCTCAGCTGCCAGCCAGGCTCTCCCTTCAAAGCCACAGCTCCTGAGTTAAGGCAGGAGAGCGTCAGCAGCATCCCCCATCTCCAGAGGGAGGGACAGCCTCCTGAGGGGCAGAACAAGGCCTGCTTGGCTGTGTTTATCCAGCAATGAGTCCCCAGAAGTGTTTAGCAGCCCCAAAGCTCTGAGTGACTTGAGAAGCTTTCCACAGCATCACAGAATCACCAAGGTGGGAAGAGACCTCAAAGATCAGCAAGTCCAGCCTGGCACCACAGAGCTCATGGCACCAAGTGCCACATCCAATCCCCTCTGGAACACCTCCAGGGATGGGGACTCCACCACCTCCCTGGGCAGCACATCCCAGTGGCCAACTCCTCTTTCTAGGAAGAACTGCCTGGAGGTGTTGAAGGCCAGGCTGGATGAGGCCTGGGCTGGTGGGAGGTGTCCCTGCCCATGGCAGGGGGTTGGAGATGGATGAGCTTTAAGATCCTTTAGAACCCAAATCATTCTATGATTCTGTGATCACCCAGTCCAGCCAGCAGCCCAGCCCCACCATGGCCACTAAACCACAGCCCCAAGGGCCATGGCCACAGGTTTCTTGACCCCCTCCAGGGATGGGGACTCCACCACCTCCCTGGGCAGCCTGTGCCAGTCCCTGACCACTCTTGCAGCAAAGACATTTTTCATCATCTCCAACCTCAGCCTCCCCTGGCACAGTTTCAGGACATTTCCTCTGTTCTGTCACCTGAGTCTGGGGAGCAGAGCCCAACCCCCACCTCACTGCAGCCTCCTCTCAGGGAGCTGTAGAGAGCAATGAGGTCTCTCTCAGCCTCCTCTTCTCCATGCTGAACATCCCCAGCTCCCTCAGCTGCTCCTCCCCAGCCCTGTTCTCCAGACCTCTCCCCACCTTCATTGTCCTTCTCTGGACCTGCTCTTTTCCCTGTGGTGCTGGCAAGGATCTCTTTGTGTCTCAGCAATGGTCAGAGATTCTTAGTCTTTTCCCAGAGGAGCCTGACCCAGGGCACTTTGTACCACTCAGATCAAGTCAGGATGTGGGGTGGGGTGGCACAAAGTTGTCCTTCTGGTTTTAAGGAGAGTGGATTCTCCCAGGTGATGCCAAGTGGGTGGAGAGGCACAGGAGCTTGGTGAGATGGGTCACCCACCTCAACATGAGGAACACTTCTTTGCTGTGAGTGTGACAGAGCCCTGGAGCAGGCTGCCCAGAGAGGTCGTGGAGTCTCCTTCTCTGCCTGGACACATCCCTATGTGTCCTGCCCTGAGTGCTCCTGCAAGGGGGCTGGACTGAATGATCTCCAGAGGTCCCTTCCAACCCCAACCATTCTGTGATTCTATGATCTGGCTCATGGAGAGGTTGCAGAGGGGCAGGAGAGAGGTTTTGCTGGGCCAAGCACAAGGTAGAAGCTGGTCTTGGGCAGGACATAGGACTGCTGTGGGGTGGTTTCATACATCCAGGACACAATGACACTCTGCCAACCAGGCTGGCAACAGGGCTGAGAAGAAGAGAAGCAAAATGAGCTAAGGAAGAGAGAGGACTCAGGAGAGCCCTTCCAAGCTGAGCTTTAGTGCAAGTGGAGGAAGGCAGAAAAATCTGGTGTTAAAGATGAGAAACTATCTTAGGAGCAGAATGAGGCCTTGGTGCACAAGGAGGAGCTGAGGCTGCATAACAAGGAGCTGCAGTGGTCACCTGCAAGGCCATCAGCAGCTCCAGCACCTCTGTAAAGAGCCCTAATTTGTGTCTCTCTGAAGCAAGGAGTCCTTGAAGTTACAGCCTGGCCAGGGAACAAACCTGAGCTCTTTATCTGTGGCATCAAATGACTTCCCTGCATCGATGAGGCAGACCAGGAGGAAAACAGTGATCAATCAGCCACAGCACCAGGCCAAGGAGAGGAGCAGCTGAGACAAGCCAAAAGAATTACTCTGGAGTAGGGAAAAGGCCTCTGATAGTGAAGGGCAAGAGAGAGGCATCTGCTCTGCTGCCAGCTGGGCTGAGAGAGGGAGATAGGAAAGGCACAGCCATGGTTCGGCTTGGCTTGGCAACCAGGTGATGCCCAGGGAGGAGAAGCAGATGCAGTGATGGATGCCTCAGTGGCCCTTGGGGAAAGGTGACCTCTGCCTCTCCTCTCCAGGCTTTTTAGTGAATGAAGAAAGAAGAAGTGCAGTGCTTTAGAGAACTGAGCTGCTCTGCCAGCTGGGGTCTCATGAGGGAGCTCAGTGCATAGAGGGCTGGCAGACAGCGTCTGGGTTTGCAGCGGTGCCCATCCTGGAGGTGTTCAGAACACATGTGGACATGGCACTTCAGGACATGATGGAGTGGCCAGGGTGCTGCTGGGTTGACAGTTGGACTTGATGGTCTTAGAGGGCTTTTCCAACCTTAATGATTCTGTGCTCATAGAATCACAGTATGGGTTGGGTTGAAGGGACCTTCAAGATCATCCACTTCCAAAGCCCCTGCCATGGGCAGGAACACCTCCCACCAGCCCAGACTGCTCAAGGCCTCATCCAGCCTGGCCCTGAACACCTCCAGAGAGAGGACATCTGGACACCTGAACATGTCCAGAGAAGGACAATGTGGCTGGGGAGGGGTCTGGAGCACAGCCCTGGGAGGAGAGGCTGAGGGAGCTGGGGTTGCTTAGCCTGCAGAAGAGGAGGCTCAGGGGAGACCTTCTTGCTCTCTGCAACTCCCTGCAGGGAGGTTGGAGCCAGGTGGGGGTTGGTCTCTTCTGCCAGGCAAGCAGCAGCAGAACAAGAGGACACAGTCTCAAGCTGTGCCAGGGGAGGTTTAGGCTGGAGGTGAGGTGAAAGTTCTTCCCAGCGAGAGAGATTGACCACTGGGATGTGCTGCCCAGGGAGGTGGTGGAGTCCCCATCCCTGGAGGTGATTGGATTGGATGTGGCACTTGGAGCCATGGTTTAGTCAGTCAGGAGGTGTTGGGTGACAGGTTGGACTTGATGACCTCTGAGGTCTTTTCCAACTTGGTTAATTCTATGATTCTATGATCCACTGCCTCCCTGGGCAGCCTGTGCCAGTCTCTCCCCACCCTCTCAAGAATTTCTTCCTCATCTCCAGCCTCAATTTGCTCCCTCCCAGCTCAAAGCCATCACCCCTCATCCTGTCACTACAAGCCCCTGTGAAAATAGTAGTATCATAGTATCATAGCATCATAGTATCACAGTATCAGTCAGGGCTGGAAGGGACCACAAGAATGGGCAGGGACACCCCACACTACATCAGCCTGGCCACAGCCTCAGCCAGCCTGGGCTTAAACACCTCCAGGGCTGGGACCTCAACCACCTCCCTGCACAACCCATTCCAGGGCTTCACCACTCTCCTGGGGAAGAACTTCCTCCTCCCCTCCAGCCTCAATCTCCCCACCTCCAGCTTCATTCCATTCCCCCTAGTCCTATCACTCCCTGAGATCCTGAGCAGTCCCTCCCCAGCCTTCCTGTATGCCCCCTTCAGATACTGGAAGGCCACAATGAGGTCACCTCGGAGCCTTCTCTTCTCTTGGGACCAAGGTGTGAGGGAACAGCTTTTCCAGCCTGGATAATGGGGTTTGTTGCCTTTAAATAAGGAGAAGGAGCTGGTGGTCACATCCCACACAGCCAGCTGGCAGGGCACGCCGACGGCGCGGCTCCGGCTCGGAGGTTGCTCCAAACAGCACCAGCAGGCTCCTCACCACTCACAATTCCACCACCAGCCACAATTCCAAGAGCAGGATTTGCTGGAGCAGAGACAAACAGTGGGTAGGAGGGAGCAGAGTGCCACTTGTAAAGCCAACCCCTGGTAATTACCCGATGCAAATCAGCCTGGCTCCAGGTTGCGGCGGGCGCGCGGGTGCGGCACAGGGGTAATGTGGGAGCAGCTCAGCAGTTTAGAAGTGAGCTGTGAGGTTCTCATTATGCAATTAGAACTTTTAGTGAAAGACTCATTAATCTGCAAAGCAATTAGTCAGGCTGCTGGCAGACAGGGTGCAGAGAAGAGGGTTTTGTAGGGGGGTGACTCTGGCGTGCAGGTAGCGCCGGCGGAGCTGTCTGCGAAGGCTCTGATAGGATCTGCTCCTTTCAGGCTCACACAGCCTCCAGCTGGAGGGAGCCAGGCCCAGGAAGGATGAAGGGGTTTGGTTCATTCTGTGCTGTCAGCTCCTCTCTTAACATCTGCATTTCTCTCTTTCTGCTAATCTCTGCTGTTTGTCCCTGTGGGGAAGATTTGTATCTAGTGCTTAGAAACAAGGGCTGATGTAATGGCACTCAGATCTCCCAGCAAATGTGGTTTCTAAGGAACATGCAACCAGGCAGGTCTCTTGGGTTCAGAGAGAGAAGCACAGAATCCTTGAGCCTGGGAAAAAAAAAAACAACAAACCCAGGCAAAACATTTAAGGGTCATCAAGCCCAACCCACCTTGGCATCGCCTTCAATAAGCTCAGCCCCAATTCGCTGTCTTCATGGAGTCACAGAGTCATGGAATGGAGTGGAGTGGAATGGAATGGAATGGAATGGAATGGAATGGAATGGAATGGAATGGAATGGAATAGAATAGAATAGAATAGAATAGAATAGAATAGAATAGAATAGAATAGAATAGAATGGAGTGGAATGGAATGGAATGGAATAGAATAGAATAGAATAGAATAGAATAGAATAGAATAGAATAGAATAGAATAGAATGAGCCAGGTTGGAAAAGACCTCAGAGCTCATCAAGTCCAACCTCTCACCCAGCACCATCTGATCAACTAAACCATGGCACCAAGGGCCTCATCCAGGCTCTTCCTAAACATCTCCAGGGATGGGGACTCCACCACCTCCCTGGGCAGCACAGCCCAGTGGCCAATCTCTCTTGCTGGGAAGAACTTTCTCCTCACTTCCAGCCTAAACCTCCCCTGGCACAGCTTGAGACTGTGTCCTCTTGTTCTGCTGCTGCTTGCCTGGCAGAAGAGACCAACCCCCACCTGGCTCCAACCTCCCTGCAGGGAGTTGCAGAGAGCAAGAAGGTCTCCCCTGAGCCTCCTCTTCTGCAGGCTAAGCAACCCCAGCTCCCTCAGCCTCTCCTCCCAGGGCTGTGCTCCAGACCCCTCCCCAGCTTTCTTGCCCTTCTCTGGACACCTTCCAGCAGCTGAACCTCTTTCCTAACCTCAGGAGCCCAGGACTGGACACAGGACTCCAGGTGTGGCCTCAGCAGTGCTGAGCACAGGGCACAAGGACTTCCCTGCTCCTGCTGGCCACACTCTTCCTGCTGCAGGCCAGGATGCCCTTGGCCTTCTTGGCAATCCAGTCCAACCCCTCCTGCCCTACAGGAAGGCTGCAGAGGGACTTTTCATGAGAGTGTCTAGAGACAGGACAAGGGAGAATGGTTTGAAGCTGAGGCAGGGCAGGGTTAGACTGGAGCTGAGGAAGTTCTTCAGTACAAGCCTGGTGAGAGCCTGGAACAGGCTGCCCAGAGAGGCTGTGGCTGCCTCCTCCCTGGGGGTGTTCAAGACCTTGAGCAGCTGAGTCAGGTTGAGAGCTGTCCCTTTCTCCTGGAGGCAAGAAGAGGTTTGGCACAAAAAGTTTCACCCAGGTGAAGCTGCAGCTCTCTAAGGACCTTTCCTCTCATGGTCCCAAGGCACTTTTAGCCACTAGGCTTGGGGGATTAAAATGTTTGCTGTACCTGTGAGCAAAGGAGGTGGAACCTGCCCAGGGCAGGAAGCCAGCAGAGGAGCTATTTGTGGCTGAGCTGGGATGGAGGTAATGGGAAGCTTCATTTTCCTCTTGCTGGAAAGGCCTTAGAGTGCAATACAGAGATTTTGTGCAGCTTCAGCTTCACTGAAAGGGCTCCTGGAGGACCTGGATTGAATGATTGACTTCAGCAATGTTGTAAAACCAAAGCTAAAGCCCAAAGCTTTGTGATCCAGGCCCTGTGATCTCTGCAACTCATTTTTTTTTGGGGTGTAGAAACATCCCTTGTGCAGAGGTGGTTCTGATCTTTACTCAGTCTCCAGTTTGATGGTGCCAAGATCCGTCAAGGGCTTGGAGTGATAGGAGGAGGGCGAATGGCTTTGAGCTGGAAGGGGGGAGATGGGACTGGAGATGAGGAAGAAATTCTTTAGAGTGAGGGTGGGGAGACACTGGAACAGGTTGCCCAGGGAGGCTGTGGATGTCCCCTCCCTGAAAGAGTTCAAGCCAGGCTGGATAAAGTCTTGAGCAACCTGGGCTGGTGGGAGGTGTCCCTGCCCATGGCAGGGGGTTTGAATGGATGAGCTTTGAGGTCCCTTCCAACCCAACCCATTCTATGAATCCATTAATTTATGACTTTGCACACACCAGTGCACTCCCACCCAGGGCAGATGAGCTTTAAGATCCCTTCTGACCCAGACCATTCACATTGGCCACAGCAACCCCAGGCAGTGCTACAGGCTGGGGGCAGAGTGGCTGAGAGCAGCCAGGCAGAAAGGGACCTGGGGGTAGTGGTGGACAGCAGCTGAATAGGAACCAGCAGTGTGCCCAGGGGCCAAGAAAGCCAAGGGCATCCTGGCCTGCAGCAGGAAGAGTGTGGCCAGCAGGAGCAGGGAAGTCCTTGTGCCCTGTGCTCAGCACTGCTCAGGCCACACCTGGAGTCCTGTGTCCAGTTCTGGGCTCCTGAGGTTAGGAAAGAGGTTGAGCTGCTGGAAGGTGTCCAGAGAAGGGCAAGAAAGCTGGGGAGGGGTCTGGAGCACAGCCCTGGGAGCAGAGGCTGAGGGAGCTGGGGTTGCTTAGCCTGGAGAAGAGGAGGCTGAGGGGAGACCTTCTTGCTCTCTGCAACTCCCTGAAGGGAGGTTGTAGGCAGGTGGGGGTTGGTCTCTTCTGCCAGGCAAGCAGCATTAGAACAAGAGGACACAGTCTCAAGCTGTGCCAGGGGAGGTTTAGGCTGGAGGTGAGGAGAAAGAGAGATTGGTCCTTGGAATGTGCTGGCCAGGGAGGTGGTGGAGTCCCCATCCCTGGAGGTGTTGAAGAGGGGATTGGATGTGGCACTTGGTGCCATGGTTTAGTTGTCAGGAGGTGTTGGGTGACAGGTTGAATTTGATGATCCTTGAGGTCTTTTCCAACCTTATTGATTCTATGATTCTATGACCTTTAGAGGTCCCTGCCAACCTCTAACACTCTCTGGTTCTGTGGTGCCCTTGCTGAGCCCACAGCCAAGCACTGGTGGCTGAACCCCAGCCATGGGCTCTGGCTGCACCGAACACCCAAAACAGATCCGGTGCTATGCCCAAGTGTCTTCTCAGGACACATCCACACCTTGCTGGAGGCCAGCACTGTCCTGGGTTGCCTGCTCTAATGGTGGGCTCCCATGCTGGCCGTGTTTGGTGAGCAGACAGCCGGTGCCAGGAGCTGCAGCATCCTGCATCCATCCCACGTCTCCGCTGTCTGCAGGCGAGAAAGGGCTCTGCCCCGGGGGACAAACTCGTTAAGATTGGACTTAACAAGCCTCTCACCTAAGGTCTTGGGCCACTCCTCGGAACAATCCCTCTCCCACATTCCCATTACCAAGCAGCTGCAGCTGGGCCTTGAAGAGATGTTATTTCATGTTGAATTATTTCGGCAGCGCCTCGGAGCTGCCAGGAGCCTGCAATCGCCTTTGTGTTCCCTCCCCAAATGTCAGGCACCTCCCCCTGTGCCCACGGTGCAGCAGTGGCCTCCCAGCTCCAGGGGCTCTCCAGGGGGAGCAGATGTGATTTAAAGGTCAGCACAGGAGTGTAATTGCCAGGTGGAGCCCACGATGTGAAAGCTCCTGCTGCGGAGAGGTGAGGAATTGATGGCTGCTCCGCTAAGGCTGCCCTGCTCCCTCCCTGCAGAGCAGCAGGCTGCAGGGGGAAGGGTCAGCAGTGGAAAGGGGAAGACCTCTCTCCTGCCAGCTATCTCCTAGGCTGATGGTGGGCACAAAGCCAGAGAGAGAGGCAGGGCAACAGCAGCTTCACTGGAGCACTCGACACCCACGTGCCCAAGTAGCCATCACCCACTGCCCTGGGCAGCTGCCCACAGGCTCTCTGCAGGGAGGTGATCATAGAATCATAGAATCAGTCAGGGTTGGAAGGGACCACAAGGATCAGCCAGTTCCAACCCCCCTGCCATGGGCAGGGCCACCCCACACTAGATCAGCCTGGCCACAGCCTCAGCCAGCCTGGCTGCAAACACCTCCAGGGCTGGGGCCTCAACCACCTCCCTGCACAACCCATTCCAGGGCTTCACCACTCTCATGGGGAAGAACTTCCTCCTCCCCTCCAGCCTCAATCTCCCCACCTCCAGCTTCATTCCATTCCCCCTAGTCCTAGCACTACCTGAGAGCCTGAGCAGTCCCTTCCCAGCCTTCTTGTAGGCCCCCTTCAGATACTGGAAGGCCACAATGAGGTCACCTCAGAGCCTTCTTTGATGATGATGCACTGCTGCTCCAGCAGAGCAGACATCAGCTTTGGTGGTGTCCATGACATGAACTAGAATGAGCCTCAGCTGGCCAGAAAGGGCACTGACCCAGCAGGCCAAGCAGTGGAGGCATCCCCCAAGCTCTGCAGTGCTCCCTGCTCTCCCCTTTCCGTGTCCCTGCAGCTCCACAGCATGTCAGCTGCATCCATCCCTGCCTGCTGCAGCCAGGTGCTGGGAGAGGACCTCCTGCTGCTTCTTTTCCTTCTGCGTTAAGCCTCTGAGCCTCTGTGTTGTGCAAATCATGGGCTCACAGGATGTTAGGGGTTGGGAGGGACCTCTGAAGCCCATCAATTCAAACCCCCCTGCCAGAGCAGGACCAGGGAATCCAGCCCAGGTCCCACAGGAACACATCCAGATGTCACCTGCTGACATCCCCCAAGGTTCAGAAGCCAAATGAGAAAGGGATGAATGCTTGCAGCTGTGAATGCACATCCGATGGCAGCATTGTGATGTCTGGGGGCAGAGGAAGCTGTCTGATGATCTTCTGAGTCTTCTCTTTGACTTTACCATGTCTGGGCCATCTGCAGTGGCTCATGGGAGGCTTTATTGGCTTGTGCTAATTGAGCATTCCCTGCCTCATTATCAAACAATCTCCTGTTGAGTGCCTTCCAAGCTCCCCCAGCTATCCATAACGCTCTCCACTTTTCCCTGGAGCTGCTCTGCCCTTTGCAAATGGCACTTTTGCTCCTGCTCTCTAAAATCAATCTCAGGTTTGCTTTGCAAGTGTCCTTTTGAGCTGTTATTGCAGGATTCCTCCCCATTCCCTCTGCCAGCCAAGGAGCTCTTCTCATGCTAGACCCAGTGGAAAGCCTACCTCTGTCTCTCCCTGGTGAGAATCCACATCCAGGGTTTCTTACCTGTTGAGATCCCACATCCAGGGTTTCTTACCTGTTGAGATCAATACAGATTTGCCTGTTGAAACCTCTTGGTAAAGAACCC
Organism: Melanerpes aurifrons; assembly: GCA_011125475.1. Lineage (NCBI taxonomy): Eukaryota > Metazoa > Chordata > Aves > Piciformes > Picidae > Melanerpes > Melanerpes aurifrons. Next base: position 272,020 of record WWNC01000063.1, on the reverse strand, counting down.
CTAGTGAGTCTTATCCCCTCAGGAGAGACAAGACTATGATTTGGAAGCATCCTGTGAATGGGATTCTCTCTTTCTATACCCAGTGGAGAGTCTACCTCTGTCTCTCCCTGGTGAGAATCCACATCCAGGATTTCTTACCTGTTGAGGCCAACATACATTTGCCTGTTGACACCTATTGGTAGGACTAAAGAACCTCTAGTGAGTCCTATCCCCTCAGGAGAGGCAAGGCTATGATTTGGAGGCATCCTGTGACTGAGATTCTCTCTTTCCCTCCACCAACCAGGATGGCAGCAGTGAGATCATAGCATAGTATCACAGTATCCTAGTATCAGTCAGGGTTGGAAGGAACCTCAAGGCTCAGCCAGTCCCAACCCCCCTGCCATGGGCAGGGACACCTCACACCACAGCAGGTTGCTCACAGCCACCTCCAGCCTGGCTGCAAACACCTCCAGGCAGGAGGCTTCCACCACTGTCCAAGTGTCATTCTGAAATCTGCAGTGATTCACAGAAAAGACCTCAGAGATCATCAAGTCCAACCTAACACCCAACACCTCCTGACTAACTATGGCTTCAAGTGCCACATCCATATCCCTCTTGAACACCTCCAGGGATGGGGACTCCACCACCTCCCTGGGCAGCCTGTGCCAGGCTCTCACCACCCTCCTGTGGATCAACTTCTTCCTCACAGCCAATCTCAATCTCCCCACTTCTAGTTCTGTTCCATCCCCACCCAGTCCTATCCCTCCCTGACACCCATCTTCCACTCCAACCTCCCCTGGCACGTGCAGGGACGCCTCTCAGTTAGACTTGGCCACCCAAGGCCTCATCCAACCCTGCTCTTCCTCTCAGCACACACAGAAACACAGCCAGGCAGCTGTGGGTGATTCTGATTGAAGGAGACATTTTATTTCAGGTTACAGAGAGAGTGGAGCTGCAGCATCAGCAGCAGCAGCAGCAGCAGGCTCCCCTGCCTGCTTTTACAGACAAAACACATCTCTCAAGGACTCTGAACCTTTGCTCCCTCTTCCTTGTGTGTGCAGGTTGCCTGGCTGTGTGTTCCCACCACACCAGGCCCCCCTCTCCCTCTTTATCTCTCTGTATTATTCATTTGGCTGTCATCTTGGCTCTGCTTCTTTGCAGGTTCTTTAGCTCCCAGGGGTAGCAGGAGCAGCCTGACAGCATCCATGCCCCAGAATCCCACAGTGCCAGCCTGGTGGGTTCAGAAGGGACCTCTGGAGCTCCTCCAGTCCAACCCCCTGCCAGAGCAGGGTCACCCAGAGCAGGTTGCACAGGATGGTGTCCAGGTGGGGTTTGAATGACTCAGTCACAGAATCACAGGACCACAGAATCAGAGTCACAGGACCACAGAATCAGAGTCACAGAACCACAGAGTCACAGAACCACAGAATTTCAGGGGCTGGAAGGGACCTCGAAAGCTCATCCAGTCCAACCCCCCTGCCAGAGCAGCATCACCTACTGCAGGTCACACAGGAACACAGCCAGGTGGGGCTTGAATACCTCCAGAGAGAAGACTCCACAACCCCCCTGGGCAACCTGCTCCAGGGCTCTGTCACCCTCACAGGGAAATAATTCTTCCTGTTTCCATGGAGCTTCCTCTGCCTCAGCTTCCACCATTCCCTTGTGCTGGCACTGGGCACCACTCAGCAGAGCCTGGCTCCAGACTCTGGGCATCACCCTGCTTATCTTCATCAACAGCAATGAGGTCACCTCTCAGGCTCCTCTGCTCCAAGCTACAGAGCCTCAGCTCCCTCAGGCTCTCTTCCTAAGGAAGATGTTCCACTGCCTGCAGCATCCTCGTGGCTCTGTGCTGGACTCTCTCAAGCAGCTCACTGTCTTGAACTGAGGGGCACAGAACTGGACACAATATTCCAGATGCAGCTTCATCAGTGTAGAGCAGAGGGAGAGGAGAACCTCTCTTGACCTACTGGTCACAGCCCTGCTAATCCACCCCAGAATGGCATTGGCCTTCCTGGCCACAAGAGCACACTGGCCATTGGAATGTGCTGCCCAGGGAGGTGGTGGAGTCCCCATCCCTGGAGGTGTTCAGGAGGAGACTTGAAAGGGTGCTTGCTTGCATGGGTTAGTTGATTAGGTGGTGTTGGATGAGAGGTTGGATGCGATGATCTCGAAGGTCTCTTCCAATCTGGTTAATTCTATTCTATTCCATTCTATTCTATTCTATTCTATCCTATCCTATCCTATCCTATCCTATCCTATCCTATCCTATCCTATCCTATCCTATTCCATTCCATTCCATTCCATTCCATTCCATTCCATTCCATTCCATTCCATTCCATTCCACTCTATTCCATTCTATTCCATCCTATCCTATCCTATCCTATCCTATCCTACCCTACCCTACCCTACCCTATTCTATTCTATCCTATCCTATTCTATCCTATCCTATCCTATCCTATCCTATCCTATCCTATCCTATCCTATCCTATTCTATTCCATTCCATTCCATTCTATTCCATCCTATCCTATCCTATCCTATCCTATCCTATCCTAACCTATTCTATTCTATTCTATTCCATTCCATTCCATTCCACTCTATTCCATTCTGTTCCATCCTATCCTGCCCTATCCTATCCTACCCTACTCTGCCCTACCCTATTCTATTCTATTCTATTCTATTCTATTCTATCCTATCCTATCCTATCCTATCCTATCCTATCCTAACCTATTCTATCCTATCCTATCCTATCCTATCCTAACATATTCTATCCTATCCTATCCCATCCTATCCTATCCTATCCTATCCTATCCTATCTATCCCTATCCTATCCTATCCTATCCTCCCCTATCCTATCCTATCCCCCAGCCTGCCAGGGGAGGGTGGCCCAGCCCGCCCTGCACCAAGCAGCAGGCAGACAATGTCACACCAGGCAGGGGGATTAGGGCCAGCACATGGCCCAGCTGTGACTGAAAGGCTGGGGGGTGGGGGGGGAGTTTTTTGTGACAGCCCTGGTGCTGGAGAGGATAGAGGGAAGATGTTAATTGTGCATTTTTAATTGGCATGAGCAGCTCCAGTCGTGCCCAGCGCAGGGCTTCGCTCGCTGCGGCGCAGTTCATTAGCGGCAGACAGCGAGCTAAGAGCTGCTCCCGGGGTGAGCACTGAGAAATGTCACTTTGATGAAGACATGAAGCCATGGGCAGAGTGGGCCAGGACCAGCACCTCTGCTGTGCTCTCCACCGACTTCAGTCGATGGTCTCTCTCTTGTTGCCTTTAAATGAGTCCCAGGTCCACCCAGAGCAATTCGTTAGTGAGCTGGGGAGCCCCAAACTGAGTCAGTGAGTAGCAGGGGTGAGGTGGAAAGCAGTTTAGGAAAGAGGTTGAGATGACACCAAGTTGGGGGCAGGAGTTGATCTGTTAGAGGGTTGGAGAGCTCTGCAGAGGGACCTTGCCAGGCTGGGCAGATGGGCAGAGGCCAAGGGCAGGAGATTGAACACATCCAAGTGCCAGGTGCTGCACTCTGACCAAACAACCCCAGGCAGTGCTACAGGCTGGGGGCAGAGTGGCTGAGAGCAGCCAGGCAGAAAGGGACCTGGGGGTAGTGGTGGACAGCAGCTGAACAGGAGCCTGCAGTGTGCCCAGGGGGCCAAGAAGGCCAAGGGCATCCTGGCCTGCAGCAGGAAGAGTGTGGCCAGCAGGAGCAGGGAAGTCCTTGTGCCCTGTGCTCAGCACTGCTGAGGCCACACCTGGAGTCCTGTGTCCAGTTCTGGGCTCCTCAGTTTAAGAAGGACATTGAGAGACTTGAGAAGAGCCTGGAGAAGAGGAGGCTGAGGGAGACCTCATTGCTCTCTACAGCTCCCTGAGAGGAAGTTGGAGTCAGGTGGGGGTTGGGCTCTTCTCCCATGGAACAAGTGATAGAAGGAGAGGAAATGGCCTGAAACTGTGCCAGGGGAGGTTTAGATTGGAGATGAGGAACAATTTCTTTGCTGCAAGAGTGGTCAGGGACAGGCTGCCCAGGGAGGTGGTGGAGTCCCCAGCCCTGGAGGTGGTCATGAAGTGTGTGGCCATGGCACTTGGGGCTGTGGTTTAGTGGCCATGGTGGGGTTGGGTTACTGGTTGGACTGGGTGGCCTCAGAGAGCTTTTCCACCCCAAACAGTTCTCTGGTGCTATGATGCCTTCCCCTGGCTCCAGCTCTGCACCCCATCTCAGCCAGCTGCAGCAAGCCATGAAACACTTCCAGGCTGGGAATGACATCGATCCAGTGATCCAGGCACACTGCCCCTGCCTTGTACACCAAGGACAAGACATGGAAAGGGAGCCAAGTCCTGAGGTCCAGAGGAATATTTACTAGAAGTCTCTCTGCTGCTGGACTTCTCCCAAGCTGATATTTCTCATTTCCAGACTCATTTGTGCCGTGCTCTAATCACTATGCACCAGGCTGCCCTGCAAACGAGCTGGCTTCAGATCTGCAGAGGAGATGCTGCCCAGAGAAGGATCCTTTGGGTCTGGAGTCTTCACTTTTCCCTGCTCTCCAAGTGAAGGAGTGACCTTGACACTGCAGGTACTCAGTAGGGCAAAAAACCCACCCCTGTGGCTCTTGAGCAGATTGTCCTGCCCTGCCTGAGCCCATAGGAGCACCTCAAAGTGCTTCTCTTGCTCTGGGGGTCATGGTAAAAAAGGCAGAACTGCTGATTTGCTGCCCACAGCCCAGGTCCAGGCAGGGCTGGGACAGAGAGAGGCTGCTAAAAGAGCACAAGGTTCTGTCCAGGTCAATCTACTGAAAATGATCTCCAAGTGCATGGTGTCAAAGCTGTCACCCTGGGATGGAGGTAGCCTGGGATCCTTAGCACTGTCCAGACCATGACAGTGCAGTGGTATGGAATGGAATGGAATGGAATGGAATGGAATGGAATGGAATGGAATAGAATGGAATAGAATAGAATAGAATAGAATAGAATAGAATAGAATAGAATAGAATAGAATAGAATAGAATAGAATAGAATAGAATTAACCAGGTTCATTCTAGACCTCAGAGTTCATCAAGTCCAACCTCTCACCCAACACCCTCTGATCAACTCAACCATGGCACCAAGTGCCTCAGCCAGACTCTTCCTAAACACCTCCAGGGATGGGGACTCCACCACCTCCCTGGGCAGCACATCCCAGTGGCCAATCTCTCTTGCTGGGAAGAACTTCTTCCTCACCTCCAGCCTAAACCTCCCCTGGCACAGCTTGACACTGTGTCCTCTTGTTCTGCTGCTGCTTGCCTGGCAGAAGAGACCAACCCCCACCTGGCTCCAAACTCCCTTCAGGGAGTTGCAGAGAGCAAGAAGGTCTCCCCTCAGCCTCCTCTTCTGCAGGCTAAGCAACCCCAGCTCCCTCAGCCTCTCCTCCCAGGGCTGTGCTCCAGACCCCTCCCCAGATTTCTTGCCCTTCTCTGGACACCTTCCAGCAGCTCAACCTCTTTCCTAACCTCAGGAGCCCAGAACTGGACACAGGACTCCAGGTGTGGCCTCAGCAGTGCTGAGCACAGGGCACAAGGACTTCCCTGCTCCTGCTGGCCACACTCTTCCTGCTGCAGGCCAGGATGCCTTTGGCCTTCTTGGCCTCCTGGGCACACTGCAGGCTCATGTTCAGCTGCTGTCCACCACTACCCCCAGGTCCCTCTCTGCCTGGCTGCTCTCAGCCACTCTGCCCCCAGCCTGTAGCTCTGCCTGGGGTTGTTGTGGCCACTGTGCAGCACCTGGCACTTGGATGTGTTCAATCTCCTGCCCTTGGACTCTGCCCATCTGTCCAGCCTGGCAAGGTCTCTCTGCAGAGCTCTCCTACCCTGTAACAGATCAACTCTTGCCCCCAGCTTGCTGTCACCTGTAAACATTAGCTCCTGGGGTTTGCTAACTGCACAATGCATCAAATTCCATGATGTCTGTGTCCTTGAGGGTGAGAGAAGCACTGGCAGAGACCCAGGCAGCTCAGATTCCTCAAAGGCAGGAGGTCAACAGGAGCAGAAACTGTTTTTGTCCCCAGGAGCCCTGCAGTGTGTCCCTGCAGGGAGGGCTTTGTGTAGCAGCTAGAATTTCAGTCCCACTGAGTGACTTCTTGTTTGGCACAGCCTGGGTTGGGCTGAGGCCACGATGTGCTTCTCTGTTTGAAGGCATCCAAGTGCAAGGAGGGACTCCTCCTGCTGCCTGGAGCATCCATATCCTTCCTGGAGAGTCCTCAGTCCCTTCTCTTGGTCACAGCCTGAGTGGCCTCAACCCCCTTTGCTAGGTTTATTTTTCCCTCTTGAACTTGGCAGAGCTCTCTGTGATCATCCAGGCCAACCTCTCACCCCGAGCTCACTGCTGCTGCTGAGCCACTGCCACTGCAGCTCAGCCCTCAGCAACTTTCAAACACCTCCAGGGCTGGGGACTCCACCACCTCCCTGGGCAGCCTGGGGCAGTGCCTGAGAACCCTTGCTGGGAAGAAATTATTCCTATCACCCAAGCTGAGCCTCCCCTGGCATAACTTGGGGCCCTTTCCTCCTTGTTGCATGAGAGAAGTGTCCAACCCATACCTTGCTCCAGCCTCCTTTGAGGGAATTGTAGAGGGAAATGAGGTCTCCCCTCAGCCTCCTCCTCTGAAGACTGAGCAGCTCCAGTTCCCCCAGGTCTTCTCATAAGGTTTGTGTTGAAACCAGCTGGGCAGACCATAGAGCTGGGTTTCAGTAGCTGAAGGGACCTACAGGCAGGCTGGGGAGGGACTGCTCAGAAGGGGCTGTGGGGATAGGATGAGAGGCAATTAATAGACTAGACTAGAGTAGAGTAAAAGTAGAGTAGAGTAGAGTAGAGTAGAGTAGAGTAGAGTAGAGTAGAATAGAGTAGAATAGAATAGAATAGAATAGAATAGAATAGAATAGAATAGAATAGAATAGAATAGAATAGAATAGACCAGGTTGGAAGAGATCTTTGAGATCATCCAGTCCAACCCATCATCCAACACCATCTGATCAACTAAACCATGGCACCAAGCACCCCACCAAGTCTCCTCCTAAACACCTCCAGGGATGGGGACTCCACCACCTCCCTGGCAGCACATTCTAATGGCCAATCTCTCTTGCTGGGAAGAACTTCTTCCTCACCTCCAGCCTAAACCTCCCCTGGCACAGCTTGAGACTGTGTCCTCTTGTTGTGGTGCTGATTTGAAAGTGGAGCAGGGCAGAGTTAGGTTGGCCACCAGGAGGAAGTTCTGCACAGTGATGCTGGGGAGATGCTGGGACAGTGATGCTGGGAGATGCTGGGACAGAGATGCTGGGAGATGCTGGGAGATGCTGGAACAGTGATGCTGGGGAGATGCTGGGACAGTGATGCTGGGAGATGCTGGGACAGAGATGCTGGGGAGATGCTGGGGAGATGCTGGACCAGTGATGCTGGGGAGATGCTGGGACAGTGATGCTGGGGAGATGCTGGGACAGAGATGCTGGGGAGATGCTGGGGAGATGCTGGGACAGTGATGCTGGGGAGATGCTGGGACAGAGATGCTGGGGAGATGCTGGGGAGATGCTGGGACAGTGATGCTGGGGAGATGCTGGGACAGAGATGCTGGGGAGATGCTGGGGAGATGCTGGGACAGTGATGCTGGGGAGATGCTGGGACAGAGATGCTGGGGAGATGCTGGGACAGTGATGCTGGGGAGATGCTGGGACAGAGATGCTGGGGAGATGCTGGGGAGATGCTGGACCAGTGATGCTGGGGAAATGCTGGGACAGTGATGCTGGGGAGATGCTGGGACAGTGACGCTGGGGAGATGCTGGGGAGATGCTGGGACAGTGATGCTGGGGAGATGCTGGGACAGTGACACTGGGGAGATGCTGGGGAGATGCTGGGACAGTGATGCTGGGAGATGCTGGACCAGTGATGCTGGGGAGATGCTGGAGCAAGCTGGAATAGTGATGCTGGGGAGATGCTGGAACAGTGATGCTGGGGAGATGCTGGAACAGTGATGCTGGGGAAATGCTGGGACAGTGATGCTGGGGAGATGCTGGAACAAGCTGGAATAGTGATGCTGGGGAGATGCTGGAACAGTGATGCTGGGGAGATGCTGGGACAGAGATGCTGGGGAGATGCTGGGACAGTGACACTGGGGAGATGCTGGGGAGATGCTGGGACAGTGATGCTGGGAGATGCTGGACCAGTGATGCTGGGGAGATATTGGGACAGTGATGCTGGGGAAATGCTGGGACAGAGATGCTGGGGAGATGCTGGGACAGTGATGCTGGGGAGATGCTGGGACAGTGACGCTGGGGAGATGCTGGGACAGTGACGCTGGGGAGATGCTGGGGAGATGCTGGGACAGTGATGCTGGGAGATGCTGGACCAGTGATGCTGGGGAGATGCTGGGACAGTGATGCTGGGGAAATGCTGGGACAGAGATGCTGGGGAGATGCTGGGACAGTGATGCTGGGGAGATGCTGGGACAGTGATGCTGGGACAGTGACGCTGGGGAGATGCTGGGGAGATGCTGGGACAGTGATGCTGGGAGATGCTGGACCAGTGATGCTGGGGAGATGCTGGAACAAGCTGGAATAGTGATGCTGGGGAGATGCTGGAACAGTGATGCTGGGGAGATGCTGGGACAGTCATGCTGAGGAGATGCTGGGGAGATACTGGACCAGTGATGCTGGACCAGTGATGCTGGAGAGATGCTGGCACAAGCAGTCCAGCAATGTGGCTGGGGCCCCATCCCTGGAGTCATTCCAGATCAGCCTTGATGTGGCCCTGAGCACCCAGTTGGAGCTGTCCCTGCTTCCTGCAGGGGAGCTGGACACAAGATGACCTTCGAGGGCCCCTTCCAACCTGATCTGTGAGTCTCAAAGAGAATCTCTGAGCCAAGGGGGACACCAGGACACCTCAGCAGAGCCCTCCAGGCAGCATCCCTCTTGCAGAGCAATCTGTGACAAATATCCCAGGTGAATGGGAGTCCCATTGCAGATCTGCCCTGCCCTGCACAGCTGAAATGCTCTCTGTTTCCCTGCATGATTAACAGCAGGAGGATTGACCTTCTTCTGCCTTCCCCTTGCTCGGTGCTACGCTGAATGCTTATGAGGTGTTTAAATATGGTATTTACAAGGAGATACATCTGCCTGTGATACCTCTGCTTGAGCCTTGGATCCTCTTCTTAATTATGAGGGTTATTTTTAGCCCAGACTCATGGCCTGGTGGATTCCCATTATAGACAGGAGCTGTGGAGTGGCCTCATCTCAGGCTGTCTTGAAACGAGGGCGTCCAATATGCTGTCAGCCAGGCTCCCTAATTAGCACAGCATGGTGCAGGCTTATTTGTTATTGTTTGCTTTAGAAGAGCACCCAGAGACACTGTCTGAGTCAAACACACACAACCCCCCCACACACACCCCCCACCAGCACAACACAGAGATGGGCACAAACACACCCAGGCAGCTCGGGGAGGCTTAGAAACCAGCACAGGTAACGATGGGAAGGGAGAGAAAAGGCCCCCAAAGAATGGGCTTGGGAGTGGGTCTGGAGGGGCTGGGTTCAAACTGTGCCATCAGAGGTTTAGGTTGGAGGTTAGGAAGAAGTTCTTTGCTGGGAAGAGTGCTCAGGGATTGGGGCAGGCTGCCCAAGGGAGGTGGTGGAGTCCCCATCCCTGGAGGTGTTTAGATAATCTGTGAAGATAGAGTCACAGAACTGTCAGGGTTGGAAGGACCTCAAGGCTCAGCCAGCTCCAACCCCTCTGACCATGGGCAGGGACACCTCACACCACAGCAGGTTGCTCACAGCCACCTCCAGCCTGGCTGCAAACACCTCCAGGCAGGAGGCTTCCACCACCTCCCTGGGCAGCCTGTGCCAGGCTCTCACCACCCTCCTGGGGAACAACTGCTTCCTCACAGCCAATCTCAGTCTCCCCACTTCTAGTGTTGCTCCATTCCCCCCAGACACCCTCAAAAGTCCCTCACATGGCACTTGGGCACATGGTTTAGTGGCCATGGTGCTGTTGGGTTGCTGGTTGGACTGCTCAGGAGGAAACTTGACAGGGTGCTTGGTTGCATGGCTTAGTTGGTTGGGTGATGTTGATTGATAGGTTCGACATGATGATCTTGAAGGTCTCTTCCAACCTGTTCTGGTCTATTCTATTCCATTCCATTCCATTCCATTCCATTCCATTCCATTCCATTCCATTCTATTCTATTCTATTCTATTCTATTCTATTCTATTCTATTCTATTCTATTCTATTCTATTCTATTGCCATAGAATCCTGGGATGGTTTGGGTTGGAAGGGACCCTCAAGCTCATCCTCTTCCAAATCCCCCTGCCCAGTGCCCTTCCTGCCTGCTCAGCCTCTCCTCTTGCCCCAGCAGCACAGCTTACAACCAGTCCTGGGTTTTTCTTCCCCTCTCTTTCTTTCTAAGCACCCCACAGCCCTGCAGTGTCCCTTCACAAGGGCGGGATCAAGCAGGGGCTGGGAGACAGGAGGCTAATTGAGAGCTTCCTGAGGGACGCTTTAGCCGGTGGCAAGAGGCATGAATCTCCTTCAGCCTCTATTTATGCTGCAGCACTCCCAGGTGGGGTGATTTGCATCCTGTGCATTGGCAGCTGGAGAAAGCAAGGGGGGTTTTATGGCCTGCTCACAGTGTTTGTCACTGCTCCAGCCCTGGCACAGCCCCAGGCTGCAGGGCTTGAGGCTCCTGCACAGCTTGAGGCTCCTGCACAGCTTGAGGCTCCTGCACAAGCCTTGCAAGTTAGAATCACAGAATTGTCAGGGCTGGAAGGGACCTCAAGGATCAGCCAGTCCCAACCCCCCTGCCATGCCCAGGGACACCTCACACCACAGCAGGTTGCTCACAGCCACCTCCAGCCTGGCTGCAGACACCTCCAGGCAGGAGGCTTCCACCACCTCCCTGGGCAGCCTGGGCCAGGCTCTCACCACCCTCCTGGGCAACAACTTCTTCCTCACAGCCAATCTCAATCTCCCCACTTCTAGTTCTGCTCCATCCCCCCCAGTCCTATCCCTCCCTGACACCCTCAAAAGTCCCTCCCCAGCTTTCTTGCAGCCCCCTGCAGATCCTGGAAGGCCACAGTGAGGTCTCCTGGGAGCCTTCTCTTCTCCACACTGCACAACCCCAACTCCCTCAGGCTGTGCTCACAGCAGAGCAGCTCCAGCCCTCTGCTCCTCCTCCTGGCCCTTCTCTGGACACCTTCCAGCACCTCCAGATCCTTCCTGGCACAGAGGCTCCAGAACTGGCCCCAGAGCTCCAGGGGAGGTCTCAGCAGAGTGGAGCAGAGGGGCAGAATCCCCTCCCTGGCCCTGCTGGCCACACTTCTCTTGCTGCAGCCCAGGCTCTGCTTGGCTCTCTGGGCTGCAAGTGCTCCCTGCTGGCTCCTGCTGAGCTTCTCCTCCCCCAGCACAGTTGGATTGCCACAGCCTCTTATTTATTCTACTTGAAACACAGAGTGGTTTGGTGTTATACCCAAAATGCAACTCCAAGTGAGGACTAACTCAAAGCAAAGAGTTTCTTTGGCCACATTGTGGTTGATGTGCCTCAGCACCACTGGTTTCCTTGCTAACTCTTCCCACCAGATCATTTTCCTCTGGAAAAAATATTTCCCATGCCTGATGTGCCCAGAGCATTCACTTGGAAATGCCACAAGCCCCACACAGACCCACAGAATGGGTTGGGTTGGAAGGGACCTTGAAGATCATGGAGTTCCAACCCCCCTGCCATGGGCAGGGACACCTCCCACCAGCCCAGCTTGCTCATCCAGCCTGGATCTGAACACCTCCAGGAGGGAACATCCACAGCCTCCCTGGGCAGCCTGTGCCAGAGTCTCCTCACTCTCATGAATATCTTCCTCCTCTCCAGTCTCAATCTCTCCTCTCCCAGCTCAAAGCCATTGCCCTCCCAGCCCTGGTCAAAAGTCCCTCTCCAGCTCTCCTGTAGCCCCCTCCAGGTACTGGGAGGCTGCTCTGAGGTCTCCCTGGAGTTTTCTCTTCTCCAGGCTGAAAAGCCCCAGCTCTCCCAGCCTGCCTGCACAGGAGAGGGGCTCAGCCCCCTGAAGCACTTCGTAGATCCCAGCTGGCTCTGCTAAGCAGAGTGCTTGTCCCTGCAGCAGACATGTAGAGAGAGTGAGGCCATCCCCAGCAGGGCCCAGGTGAAGGTTTTTAACAGCTGAGCTTTTTGTCCAACCTGCAGAGGAGGATGCTGAGAAAATATTGGCCCCAGAGGTTTGGAGGCATGCTGAGGACTTCAGGGATAAAGAGAGGAATATTGCAGATGATGCATGTAGTGTTTCCTCTGATGGATTTGTCACTCTCAGCAAAACCCTGGGGGAAGCACAGTTGCCCACTGAATTTGTTGCTGGGCATCTTTATAATGAAACAGCTCTCTGGAGCCAGAGGAGGGTTTTAGAGAGGGAAGCACTGCAGCTTCACAGCAGGCCTGCAGCAAGTTCTCACAGTTCACTTCCCCAGCTCTCAGCAAGGTGGGCAGAGCCCAACAGGATGGCATTCAACAAGTCCAAGTGCTGGGTGCTGCACTTTGGCCACAACAACCCCAGGCAGAGCTACAGGCTGGGGGCAGAGTGGCTGAGAGCTGCCAGGCAGAGAGGGGCCTGGGGAGAGTGGTGGACAGCAGCTGAACAGGAGCCAGCAGTGTGCCCAGGAGGCTTAGAAAGCCAAGTGTTTACTGGCCTGCATCAGGAGGAGTGTGGCCAGCAGGAGCAGGGAAGTCCTTGTGCCCTGTGCTCAGCACTGCTGAGGCCACACCTGGAGTCCTGTGTCCAGTTCTGGGCTCCTGAGGTTAGGAAAGAGGTTGAGCTGCTGGAAGGTGTCCAGAGAAGGGCAAGAAAGCTGGGGAGGGGTCTGGAGCACAGCCCTGGGAGGAGGAGGCTGAGGGAGCTGGGGTTGCTTAGCCTGCAGAAGAGGAGGCTCAGGGGAGACCTTCTTGCTCTCTGCAACTCCCTGCAGGGAGGTTGGAGCCAGGTGGGGGTTGGTCTCTTCTGCCTGGCAAGCAGCAGCAGAACAAGAGGACACAGTCTCAAGCTGTGCCAAGGGGAGGTTTAGGCTGGAGGTGAGGAGAAAGTTCTTCCCAGAGAGAGGAATTGGCCACTGGAATGAGGTGGTGGAGTCCCCATCCCTGGAGATGTTCAAGAGGGGCTTGGATGTGGCACTTGGAGCCATGGTCTAGTCATGAGGTCTGTGGTGCCACGTTGGATTCAGTGATCTCTGAGATCTCTTCCAACCTTGGTGATTCTGTGATACTGTGACTCTGGCACAGGTTGCCCAGGGGAGGTTGTGGCTGCCCTTTCCCTGGAGGTGTTCAGTTCTAGGTTGGATGAGGTCTTGGGCAGTCTGTCCCCAGCTTCCTTGCCTTGCACAGCAAGGCCACCAGAAGGTCTCTCTGGAGCCTTCTCTCCCCCTGGCTGAACAAGCCAAACTCTCTCAGCTCTTCATATTGGTCCCTTAACATCTAACCAGGAACAGAAATGCTTCTCCTTGGAGCCCTGGTGAGCATCCTTTCCCCCAGGATGTAGATCCATTAGAAGCCAACTTTTCCCTTCCTGTAGTGCCCCAAGACCAGCAGGCTGACAATTCCTCTTGTGCTGCTGCACCACTAAATGATGCTTAAGTGAGAAGGAGATTTGCAAGGGAACCTCTGGCTGGTGGGAGCCCAGTTCTGCTGAGGTGTAGTCCTCACCTCCTGAGGCTCAGTCCACACTTCCTGAGGCTCATCATCCAACAGGCTTGTGTCAAAAGACTTGGGCCACCTGACAGCTGAGGAAATTAAGGCCTTCTCTGCTTGGAGCAGGGAGAAGAAGGGGAAGCAGCCTGCTTAGTCCTGAACCCCTGAACAGAAGAGGACACCCCCAAGGCTGCAGCTGTGCTCACTGCAAGATTTCAGGCTGCTCCTCCAATACAACTGAGCTCCCCAGCTCAAGATAGGCAGGGAACTGCTGGAGAGAGTGCAGGGATGCTGAGGGGCCTGGATCAGCCCTGTGAGGAGTAAAGGCTGAGAGACCTGGGGCTGAGAGCCTGCAGAAGAGCAGCCCCAGAGGGCAGCTGAGCAGTGTTCAGCAAGAGCTAAAGGCTGGGGGGCAAGGGGCTGGGGCCAGACTCTGCTCAGTGGGGCCCAGGGACAGCACAAGGGGCAGAGGGCACAAACTGGAACCCAGGAGGTTCTGTCTGAGCAGGAGGAGAAAGTTGTTTGGTGTGAGGCTGCTGGAGGCCTGGAGCAGGCTGCCCAGAGAGATTGTGGAGTCTCCTGGTGCGGAGAGCTTCCAACCCCCCCTGGGCATTGTGCTCCTGGGCAAGCTGCTGTGGGTGCCCTACTGGAGCAGGTAGGGTTGGACTGGTTGGGATTCTGGGACTGTGGAGTTGTGTGAAGTGCTTCTAGCACATCAGCAGCAAGCCTAAAATCATGTGATTAAAAGAGGGGGGGGAAGACAGAAACAACCCTGGTGTTAAATTAGTATGGACTACCTTATAATTAATTGAAGATTAATGGGAACAACTGAGTTAAGATTCTGTAACCATAGTTAGCAAGCAAATTAAAATCAAAGAGCAGGCAGCAACTCCAAGTAATTACAGTGTACATACCCCGAGCTCCATGCCCTGCCTGCAAATAACACACATGTGAGCTAACAGCAGCCAGCCTGGAGCGGCACCGCCAGCAGGGGGGCAACAGCCTCCAGGTCCCTCCAGCGTCACAGCTGGAGCCAGAGAGCATTCTGGAATCAGCCAGGTTGGCAAAGACCTCAGAGAGCATCAAGTCCAAGCTGGCACCCAACACCTCCTGACAACTAAACCATGGCTCCAAGGGCCACATCCAATCCCCTCTTCAACACCTCCAGGGATGGGGACTCCACCACCTCCCTGGGCAGCACATCCCAGTGGCCAATCTCTATTGCTGGGAAGAACTTTCTCCTCACCTCCAGCCTAAACCTCCCCTTGGCACAGCTTGAGACTGTGTCCTCTTGTTCTGCTGCTGCTTGCCTGGCAGAAGAGACCAACCCCCACCTGGCTACAACTTCCCTGCAGGGAGTTGCAGAGAGCAAGAAGGTCTCCCCTGAGCCTCCTCTTCTCCAGGCTAAGCAACCCCAGCTCCCTCAACCTCTCCTCCCAGGGCTGTGCTCCAGACCCCTCCCCAGCTTTCTTGCCCTTCTCTGGACACCTTCAAGTCTCTCAATGTCCTTAAATTGATGGACCCAGAACTCAGCTTCTGCATCCAACAGAATGCCACAATCCCAGCGTGGTAGGGGTTAGAAGGGACCTCTGGAGATCTTCTAATCCAACCCCCCTGCAGGGGCACCCACAGCAGCTTGCCCAGGAGCACAATGCCCAGGGGGGGCTGGAAGCTCTCCACACAAGGAGACTCCACAACCTCTCTGGGAAGCCTGCTCCAGGCCTCCAGCTACCTCTCTGTGAGAGTGAGGCCACATCTGGAGTTCTAGGACTTGTTCTGGCTCTCCCCACCAGCCAGTGCTCCAGTCCCTTCAGCATCCTCACAGCCCTCCACTGGACTCTCCCCAGTAGATCCCTGTGATCCCTGTGATCCCTCTTTCTTGCCACCTCTCCAAACCTTTCCTATAACATGGTGCTGGGATCCTCCCCTCTGCATAGCCTCCTGCTGCCTGGAGAAGCCCAGGGAAGGCAGCCCAGCTCCCAGCAGCCACGTGGCAGCAGCAGGAGCACTGAGTCACTCTGTGTGTGTGTGTGTGTGTGTGGGTCTGTGTGGTTGTCTGTGTGTCTGTGCATGTGAGTGTGCATCTATGTCTGTGTGTCTGTGAGTCTCTGTGTCTGGGGGAGTGTCTGTGTGGGGGTCTGTGTGTTTGTCTGAGTGTCTATGTCTGTGTGTCTGTGTGTCTTTGTGTGTGTCTGTCTCTGTATCTGTATGTCTGTGTCTGTTTTTGTCTGTCTGTGTCTGTGTGTCTGTCTCTGTATCTGTGTGACTGTGTCTGTTTTTGTCTGTGTCTCTATGTCTGTGTGCCTGTGTCTCTGTGTCTGTGTCTCTGTGTCTGCCTGTGTCTCTGTACCTGTGTGTCTGTATCTGTGTCTGTGTCTCTGTGTCTGTCTGTATCTGTGTGTCTGTGTCTGTGTGCCTGTATCTCTGTGTCTGTGTCTGTATCTGTGTCTGTGTCTCTGTGTCTGTCTGTGTCTATGTATCTCTCTGTGTCTGTGTCTCTGTGTCTGTGTCTGTGTCTGTGTCTGTGTGTCTGTGTCTGTGTGTGTGTCTGTCTCTGTATCTGTGTGTCACTGTGTGTCAGTGTGTCTGTGTATGTGTGTCTGTGTCTGTGCATGTGAGTATGCATGTATGTCTGTGAGTCTCTGTGTCTGGGGGGTTGTCTGTGTGGGGGTCTGTGTGTTTGAGTGTCTGTGCTTCTGTGTGTCTGTGTCTGTGTGTGTGTCTGTCTCTGTATCTGTGTGTCTCTGTGTGTCTGTGTCTGGTTTTGTCTGTGTATGTGTGTGTGTCTGTGTTTCTGTTTCTGTATCTGTCTCTGTGTCTCTGTGTCTCTGTATTTGTGTGTCTGTGTGTCTGTGTCCCTGTGTCTGTGTCTGTATCTGTCTGTGTGTGTCTGTGTCTGTATCTGTCTGTGTCTCTGTGTCTGTACCTCTGTGTGTCCGTGTGTCAGTGTGTCTCTGTATCTGTGTCTATGTGTCTGTGTATCTGTGTTTGTGTCTGTTTTTCTGTGTCTGTGTCTGTGTCTGTGTGTCCATATCTGTGTCTGTGTCTGTGTGTTTGTATCTGTGTCTGTGTATCTGTGTCTGTATCTGTCTGTGTCTATATCTGTGTCTGTGTCTGTACCTCTGTGTCTGTGTCTGTGTGTCTCTATCTGTGTGTCTGTGTCTGTATCTGTTTTTCTGTCTGTATCTGTGTCTCTGTGTCTCTGTCTCTGTGTCTGTATCTGTCTCTGTCTCCGTGTCTCTGTGTCTGTATCTGTGTCTGTCTCTGTGTCTCTCTGTCTGTATCTGTCTCTGTGTCTGCCTCTGTGTCTCTGTCTCTGTCTCTGTCTGTCTCTGTGTCTCTGTGTCTGTGTCTGTGTCTGTCTGTCTCTGTCTCTGTCTGTCTCTGTGTCTCTGTGTCTGTGTCTGTCTCTGTGTCTGTATCTGTCTGTCTCTGTGTCTCTGTGTCTCTGTGTCTGTCTCTGTCTCTGTGTCTGTGTCTGTGTCTGTCTCTGTGCCTCTGTGTCTGTGTCTGTCTCTGTGTCTCTGTGTCTGTCTCTGTGTCTCTGTGTCTGTATCTGTCTGTCTCTGTGTCTCTGTGTCTATCTCTGTGTCTCTGTGTCTCTGTGTCTGTATCTGTCTGTCTCTGTGTCTCTATGTCTGTGTCTGTATCTGTGTCTCTGTGTCTGTATCTGTGTCTGTCTCTGTGTCTCTATGTCTGTGTCTGTCTCTGTGTCTCTATGTCTGTGTCTGTATCTGTGTCTCTGTGTCTGTATCTGTGTCTGTCTCTGTGTCTCTGTGTCTCTGTGTCTGTATCTGTCTGTCTCTGTGTCTCTGTGTCTGTGTCTGTATCTGTGTCTCTGTGTCTGTGTCTGTATCTGTGTCTCTGTGTCTGTATCTGTGTCTGTCTCTGTGTCTCTGTGTCTGTGTCTGTATCTGCGTCTGTCTCTGTGTTTCTGTGTCTGTCTCTGTGTCTCTGTGTCTCTGTGTCTGTATCTGTCTGTCTCTGTGTCTCTATGTCTGTGTCTGTATCTGTGTCTCTGTGTCTGTGTCTGTATCTGTGTCTCTGTGTCTGTATCTGTGTCTGTCTCTGTGTCTCTGTGTCTGTGTCTGTATCTGTGTCTGTCTCTGTGTCTCTGTGTCTGTGTCTGTATCTGTGTCTGTCTCTGTGTCTCTGTGTCTGTCTCTGTGTCTCTGTGTCTCTGTGTCTGTATCTGTCTGTCTCTGTGTCTCTGTGTCTGTCTCTGTGTCTCTGTCTCTCTGTGTCTGTGTCTGTCTGTCTCTGTGTCTGTGTCTGTATCTGTGTCTGTCTGTGTCTGTGTCTGTGTCTGTGTCTCTGTGTCTGTGTCTGTATCTGTGTCTGTCTCTGTGTCTGTGTCTGTATCTGTGTCTGTCTCTGTGTCTCTGTGTCTGTATCTGTCTGTCTCTGTGTCTCTGTGTCTGTGTCTGTGTCTGTGTCTGTCTCTGTGTCTCTGTGTCTCTGTGTCTGTATCTGTCTGTCTCTGTGTCTCTGTGTCTGTCTCTGTGTCTCTGTCTCTCTGTGTCTGTATCTGTCTGTCTGTGTGTCTCTATGTCTGTGTCTGTATCTGTGTCTCTGTCTCTGTGTCTGTATCTGTGTCTGTCTCTGTGTCTGTCTCTGTGTCTCTGTGTCTGTCTGTGTCTCTGTGTCTGTGTCTGTGTCTGTCTGTGTCTCTGTATTTGTGTCTGTCTCTGTGTCTCTGTGTCTGTATCTGTCTGTGTCTATATCTGTGTCTGTATCTGTGTGTCTGTGTCTGTGTCTGTGTCTGTCTCTGTGTCTATGTGTCTGTGTCTGTGCGTCTGTGTCTGTGTCTGCGTGTGTCCATGTGTCTGTCTTTGTGTGTGTGTCTGTATGTGTATGTGTCTATGTGTGTCCCTATGTGTGTGCCTATGTGTGTGTGCCCCCACCAGGGTGTCAGACGATGACAAAGCCTCCAAGCAGGCTCAGCTTTGCAGCTCACCCCTGTGGGTAAAGCGGAGCAGAACTGCCTTGCAGTGAGAGATGAGGCAGTGGCTGAGGCTCCAGCACAGGTCCTTTGGCAGCACAGGAGGGGTTTTCTTTCCCCCTCCTGTGGGTTTGGGTTGGGGTTTGTATACATATATATATATTTATTCTTATTTTTGTCAGTTTTTCTTCTTCTTCCCTCATTTGAGATCTTTGATTCATCAGCTCAGACCACCCCAAGCTGCAGACACCGAGCCAGAGCTGCATTTTAAGGAGGGCCAGGCAGAGCTGGCCTCTTTTCTTTCCTTCTCTGGGAGAGGTTAATGTTATAAATGCATCTTAAATGTCTTAATACATAAGCAAAGGCCATAAAAATGGAAATGTTATGAGTATTGAAGCCCAGAGAGCAAAAATCATTGCTCATTGCTCTTGCCACCAAAGAATTCAGCTGTGAATACAAGCTGCAAACTTGCCTGGAGTCATATTCCTGGAAATTTCAGGGCACTGGAAGAAAAATGAACAGGTCATGTCTAGTTTCCCCACCCCCCCTCCCCTGGTTTAGAACTGCTGAGTGCAGAGCAGAGCCTCCAGGTCTCTCCATCACAGAGCCCAGAGGATTCTATCCCAGGCACAGATACAGGCTGGGCAGGGACTGGCTGGAGAGCAGCCCCAAAGGAAAGGCCTTGGGGGTGCTGGGGGAGGAGAAGCTCAGCAGGAGCCAGCAGGGAGCACTTGCAGCCCAGAGAGCCAAGCAGAGCCTGGGCTGCAGCAAGAGAAGTGTGGCCAGCAGGGCCAGGGAGGGGAATTCTGCCCCTCTGCTCCACTCTGCTGAGACCTCCTGGAGCTCTGGGGCCAGCTCTGGAGCCTCTGTGCCAGGAAGGGATCTGGAGGTGCTGGAAGGTGTCCAGAGAAGGGCCAGGAGGAGGAGCAGAGGGCTGGAGCTGCTCTGCTGTGAGCACAGCCTGAGGGAGTTGGGGTTGTGCAGGCTGGAGAGGAGAAGGCTCCCAGGAGACCTCACTGTGGCCTTCCAGGATCTGAAGGGGGCTGCAAGAAGGCTGGGGAGGGACTTTTGAGGGTGTCAGGGAGGGATAGGACTGGGGGGGATGGAGCAGAACTAGAAGTGGGGAGATTGAGATTGGCTGTGAGGAAGAAGTTGTTGCCCAGGAGGGTGGTGAGAGCCTGGCCCAGGCTGCCCAGGGAGGTGGTGGAAGCCTCCTGGCTGGAGGTGTTTGCAGCCAGGCTGGAGGTGGCTGTGAGCAACCTGCTGTGGTGTGAGGTGTCCCTGGGCATGGTAGGGGGGTTGGGACCTGGCTGATCCTTGAGCCCCTTCCAGCCCTGACAGTTCTGTGATTCTATACCCAAAGGTTTCAATGCTTGTAGGGTTTCTCCAAAGTTTGTTTAAGACATTGAGGTCCTTTAGGACTTGGAGGTGCTGGAGCAGGTCCAAAGAAGAGCAACCAAGCTGGTGAAGGGCTTTGCACACCAGTTTTATGAGGAATGGCTGAGGGAGCTGGGATTGTTTAGCCTTCAGAAGAGGAGGGTGAGGGGAAACCTTCTAGCTCTCTACAACTCCCTCCCAGGAGGCTGGAGTGAGGTGGGGCTTGGTCTCTTCTCACATGCATCAAGTGGGAGGAAAAGAGGAAGCAGCCTCAAGCTGTGCCAGGTTCTGGTTGGTTGTTGGGAAAAATTTCTTCCCAGCAAGGGTCCTCAGGCACTGTTCAGGCTGCCCAGGGAGGTGCTGGAGTCACCACCCCTGGAGGTGTTTGAAAGATGCAGAGAAGTAGTGCTGAGGGCTTTGGTTTATTGGCAGGGGCTTAGCAGCTGTGGTGGGATCATGAGGTCTGGGTGAGAGGTTGGACTTGATCATCTCAAAGACCTCTTCCAACCTTAACAGTTCTGTGTTTCCATGCTGCCATTTTTCTTGCCAGGTCCTTGCTTGCCTGTCCATAGTATGCCCAGTAGTGCAGGGAAAGGGGTTGGCATCCATCAGGAGCAAGGCAGGTGCCAGCCAGGGGAAGGATATCAGCTCAAGGTGTGCTTGAGTAATGAACTGCCTGGAATGTGCCTGGCAGAGGGTGAGAAGCAGTAGGTGAGAGGATGATGTGATGTGCAAGGAGCTGATCACACCTGTACAGAGGAGAGCTGTGCTGTGGATAATTGAGTTCCAGACTGATGGGCAGCTGCTCCTGCTGGGTCACCTCCTGACCAGTGGTGCAGCACAGTCACTCCTGCTGCTTGCTGCCCTGGCCTGGTAAAGAGCCAGGAGTGATGGGCTGGGTGCTGACAGGGGGCTCTCCAGCACAGCAAGAAGGTGCTCCTGCCTCCTTCTGACCAGGCTTTTGCCAGCTGAGCCTCTCCCAGAGGGGATGTATGGTACCCAGAACCACCAACCAGGCTTCATCTGTGACTATCTACAGAATACAGAACTAACCAGGTTGGAAAAGACCTCAGAGATCATCAAGTCCAAGCTGGCACCCAACACCATCTGATCAGCTGACCCATGGCACCCAGTGCCTCATCCATGCTTATTTTAAACACTTACAGGGATGGGGACTCCACCACCTCCCTGGGCAGCACATCCCAGTGGTCACTCTCTCATGCTGGGAAGAATTTTCTCCTCACCTCCAGCCTAAACCTCCCCTGGCACAGCTTGAGACTGTGTCCTCTTGTTCTGGGTGCCTGGCAGAAGAGACTGGCTGGAGTTGGAGAGAGCAAGTTCTCCTCTGAGCCTCCTCTTCTCAAGGAGCTGAACAGGAGCCAGCAGTGTGCCCAGGGGGCCAAGAAGGCCAAGGGCATCCTGGCCTGCAGCAGGAAGAGTGTGGCCAGCAGGAGCAGGGAAGTCCTTGTGCCCTGTGCTCAGCACTGCTGAGGCCACACCTGGAGTCCTGTGTCCAGTTCTGGGCTCCTCAGGTTAGGAAAGAGGTTGAGCTGCTGGAAGGTGTCCAGAGAAGGGCAAGAAAGCTGGGAGGGGTCTGGAGCACAGCCCTGGGAGGAGAGGCTGAGGGAGCTGGGGTTGCTAAACAAAGCAAACCAAAGGCTGGACTCAGTCACCACCCATGCCCTGCTGGCATGACTGTTTCAGAACATCTTCTGAGACTGGGAGGGTGGTGGTTGGTGTTTTTTCTCCCTGGTATGAAGTGATGACACCAGAGGAAACAGCCTCAAGTTGCACCAGGGGAGGTTTAAGTTGGAAATTAGGACGAATTTCTCTACTGCAAGAGTGGTCAGGGATTGACACAGGCTGCACAGGGAGGAGGTGGAGTCCCTACTGAGGACTCCTCACCTCCTGGGGTCAGTTTTGGGGACCTCACTCCAAGAAGAACATTGAGGAGCTGAAGTAGGTCCAGGGAAGGGTAATGAAACTGAGGAAGAGTCTGGAGAGCAGGGCTGGGGAGGAGCAGCTGAGGGAGCTGGGGGTGTTCAGCCTGGAGAAGAGGAGGCTGAGGGGAGACCTCATTGCTCTCTACAGCTCCCTGAGAGGAGGCTGGAGCCAGGTGGGGGTTGGGCTCTTCTCCCTCTGATCAGGTAGCAGAATGGGAGGAAATGTCCTGAAATTGTGCCAGGGGAGGGTTAGGTTGGAGATGAGGAACAATTTCTCTGCTTCAAGAGTGGTCAGGGCATGGCACAGGCTGCCCAGGGAGGTGGAAGAGTGCCCATCCCTGGAGGCGTTCCGGAACCCTGTGGCCGTGGCACTTGGGGGCACGGTTTGGTGGCCATGGCGGGGTTGGGCTTGGTGGTTGGACTTGATAGTCTTAGAGGTCTTTTCCAACCTTAATAAATTCTCTGATTTATGCTCTCCACCTTCAGAGGCCTGCTGCTGTCAGAGCCCTGCAGAAGGCAGCGCTGGCACCAGCTCCCTTCAGCTCTCCTCTCATGCGTGCGGCAGGCTCGGCGAGCTAACAAATAACCGGTGAGGCAGGCTGAAGTGTTAAAGGAGACAAGTCAATCTTGACTTATGGTTATTATCTCCTAATAGTTTACACTGCATTACTCTGTAATTACTCAGTGAATCATGCTGACACTCGGCGTGTTCGCCGTTCGGATGAGCTGCTCCTGACGCCTGCCTCGCAAGGCACCATCCCTCTTCTTGGCGGAGCTGCCGCCCCCACGGGTCCTGCTGTGCAGCCGTCCCACCGCTGGGGCCCTCCAGGGGAGGCCCTGGACACTCTGCTTGCTCACCCCCAGCAGCAGCTTCTCCCCTGGGTAAATAACTCCTGGCTAACTCCAGCTCCGCCCGGTTGCGACTTCTCCTGCAGCGCCATGAGTGATGGGAGCGGGGAGTAAGTCCTGGCTTTAATAAGGCCAAGAAATATTTAATGCAGCCACCCAGCACTAAATTAAACAAAGCCCTTCCCCAAGTGGCTGGGAGACTGAGCTGCCTCTCCTGCAGAGATTGCTTTGTCACTGTCTGCCTTCAGGCCACCTCCGCCGCTTGGCTCTGGGAGTCCGTCATCGAGTCCTGCAGTGAGAGTGGCTGAAACAAAGAGCTGCCTCTCTGGGCTGAGGAACCTTGGGCTGGGTGGAGAAGCTGCCTGAGCCTCCCTCTCACTCCTGTCTGGGGCATCTGCCTCACACCGGGGTGCACCACGTAGAGCAGAGGCCAGCTGTGGGCACAGCCTGGCAGGGCAGCTCTGGTGAGGGCACACCTCGAGTATTGCCACCCCTTGTCCTGGCTCTGGGCACCACTGCAGACAGCCTGACTTGTTCTGGCACTCCCCACCAGGCTGTGCTCCAGTCCCCACAGCATCCTCACAGCCCTCCACTGGACTCTCCCCAGTAGATCCCTGTGATCCTCTTCTTGCCACCTCTCCAAACCTTTCCTAAAACATGGTGCTGGGATCCTCACCTCTGCATAGCCTCCTCCTGCCTGTCCAGTTCTGGGCTCCTGAGGTTAGGAAAGAGGTTGAGCTGCTGGAAGGTGTCCAGAGAAGGGCAAGAAAACTGGGGAGGGGTCTGGAGCACAGCCCTGGGAGGAGAGGCTGAGGGAGCTGGGGTTGCTTAGCCTGCAGAAGAGGAGGCTGAGGGGAGACCTTCTTGCTCTCTGCAACTCCCTGCAGGGAGGTTGGAGCCAGTTGGGGGTTGGTCTCTTCTGCCAGGCAAGCAGCATTAGAACAAGAGGACACAGTCTCAAGCTGTGCCAGGGGAGGTTTAGGCTGGAGGTGAGGAGAAAGCTCTTCCCAGCAAGAGAGATTGGCCACTGGGATGTGCTGCCCAGGGAGGTGGTGGAGTCCCCATCCCTGGAGGTCTTTAGGAAGAGCCTGGATGAGGCCCTTGGTGCCATGGTTGAGTTGATCAGATGGTGCTGGGTGAGAGGTTGGACTGGATGATCTCTGAGGTCTTTTCCAATCTGGTTAATTCTATTCTATTCTATTCTAGTCTAGTCCATCCTATCCATCCTATCCTATCCTATCCTATCCTATCCTATCCTATCCTATCCTATCCTATCCTATCCCATTCTATTCTAACCCCCTGCAGGATCACCTGGAGGAGATCACACAGGAACACAGTTCCCCCTTCAGTCTTCTCTTCTCCAGGCTAAGAAGCCCCAAGCCCTTCAGCCTTTCTTTACAAGGTAGATGTTTGAGCCCCTCCTCATCCGGAGCAGGAGGCGGTGTCAGGGGCTGGCATTCAGGATCAGTGCCTTGGGCAGGGCTCCTGGAGCCGGGCAGGATCCCTGGAGCCGGGCATCTCCCGGAGCCACTTCTGCTGCCAGACCTTTGCCATCAGCACAGCAGCTTCTAGGAGCAGTATGCTGCTTCCCCCCAGGAGGCTGGAGGTGGAAATGAGGTGAAGGGAAGCTGTAGCTTTCCTTTCCTTGATGTCTCTCTGTCGCTGCCTTGTTTGCCTGACGTTCTCCCTGTGTTTGCTTTGAGCCCCTCAGCACTTGAGGAGGGTGTGACACGTGCTCCTAAATAACCATTAACTCCACAAGTGCTTTCCAGTTCAAACAATTTAAAGCCAGAGATGTAAATCTTCTGAAATGTTAGCTTCTGTAGCACTCTCTTCCATCTGCATGCACTCTGCCTTGCAGCAAGGAACCCCTGCCGAGGGACAAGGCTGGCATGGGCTAGATTGGTGTTTCCTGATCAAGAGTGGGAAAAGAGAGACAGCTCTGGCACTGGGAAATCAAACAGCAAGATCAAATACCTGAACATCTCATCCAGCTTAAAAGTCAGCTGCTTCCCACCATGCACTGATGTCTCAGCACATAAAAGTGGCTGCAGGCTCACAGAGCTGCACAGCGTTAGACAAGGAGGGGCTGCCACAGAAACAGGAACTGGTTAGGCACTGGGATTGAATGGGGAAGGGGAGGCACAGAGATCATACCCCCCTGAAATGCTCAGTGGGATGCTCTGCCCTGCCCTGCCTTGCCCTGCCTTGCCCTGCCCCCTGTCCTGCCCTGCCCTGCCCTGCCCTGCCCTGCCCTGCCCTGCCCTGCCCTGCCTCGCCCTGCCCTGCCCTGCCCTGTCCGCTCCTGCACTGCCCTGCCCTGTCCTGCCCTGCCCTGCCCTGCCCTGCCCTGCCCTGCCCTGCCCTGTCCTGCCCTGTCCTGCCCTGCCCTGTCCTGTCCTGCCTTGCCCTGTCATGCCCTGCCCTGTCCTGCCCTACCCTGCCCTGCCCTGCCCTACTGTGTCCTGTCCTACCCTGCCCTGCCCCACCTTTCCCTGTCCTGTCCTGCCCTGCCCTGCCCCGCTGTGTCTTGTCCTGTCCTGCCCTGCCCTGTCCTGCCCTGCCCCACCTGTCCCTGCCCTGCCCTGCCCCACCTTGCCCTCCTTGCCCTGCCCTGCCCCCTGCCCTGCCTTGTCCTGCCCTGCCCTGCCCTGTCCGCTCCTGTCCTGCCCTGCCCTGCCCTGCCCTGCCCTGCCTTGTTTTGCCCTGCCTTGCCCTGCCCTGCCCTGCCCTGTCCTGCCCTACCCTGTCCGCTCCTGTCCTGTATTGCCCTGCCTTGCCTTGCCCTGTCCTGCCCTGCCCTGTCCGCTCCTGTCCTGTCCTGTCCTGCCCTGCCCTGTCTTGCCCTGCCTTGCCCTGCCCTGCCCTGCCCTGCCCTGCCCTGTCCGCTCCTGTCCTGTCCTGCCCTGCCCACTCCTGTCCTGTCCTGCCCTGCCTTGCCCTGCCCTGCCCTGCCCCGCCTTGCCCTGTCTTGCCCTGCCCTGTCCGCTCCTGTCCTGCCCTGCCCTGCCCTGCCTTGCCCTGCCTTGCCCTGCCCTGCCTGCCCTGTCCTGCCCTGCCCTGCCCTTGCCCTGTCCTGCCCTGCCCTGTCCTGCCCTGCCCTGCCCTGTCCACTCCTGTCCTGTCCTGCCCTGCCCTGCCCTGCCCTGCCTTGCCCTGCCTTGCCCTGCCCTGCCCTGTCCTGCCCTGTCCGCTCCTGTCCTGCCCTGCCTTGTCCTGCCCTGCCCTGTCCTGGCTTGCCTTGTCCTGCCCTGCCCTGCCCTGCCCTGTCCTGCCCTGCCCTGCCCTGCCCTGCCCTGCTGTATCCTGCCCTGCCCTGCCTTGCCCTGCCCTGCCCTGCCCTGCCCTGCCTTGCCCTGCCCTGCCCTGCCTTGCCCTGCCCTGCCCTGTCCTGTCCGCTCCTGCCCTGCCCTGTCCTGCCCTGCCCTGTCTGCTCCTGTCCTGTCCTGCCCTGCCCTGCCCTGCCCTGTCCTGCCTTGCCCTGCCTTGCCCTGCCCTGCCCTGCCCTGCCCTGCCCTGTCCTGCCCTCCTGTCCTGCCCTGCCCTGTCCTGCCCTGCCTTGCCCTGTCCTGCCCTGCCCCCTGCCCTGTGCCCTGCCCCTGCCTTGCCTTAACCTGTCCTGCCCTGCCCTGCCCCTGCCCTGCCCCTGCCCTGCCTGCCCCTTGTCCTTGCCTTGCCTTGTCCTGCCTTGTCCCTGTCCTGCCCTGCCTGCTGTCCTGTCCTGCCTGTCCTGTCCCTGTCCTGCCTTATCCTGCCCTGCCTGTCCTGCCTTGTCCTGCCTTGCCTGCTGTCCTGCCCTGCCTTGCCTTAGCCCCTGCCCTGCCTTGCCCTGTCCTGCCCTGCCCTGCCCCTGCCCTGCCCTGCCCTGCCCTGCTGTATCCTGCCCTGCCCTGCCTTAACCTGCCCTGCCCTGGCCTGCCTTGTCCTGCCCTGCCTTGCCTTGTCCTGCCTTGCTGTATCCTGTCCTGCCCTGTCCTGCTGTGTCCTGTCCTGCCCTGCCTTAACCTGCCCTGCCCTGTCCTGCCTTGTCCTGCCCTGCCTTGCCTTATCCTGCCTTGTCCTGCCCTGCCCTGTCCTGCCTTGTCCTGCCCTGCCTTGTCTTATCCTGCCTTGTCCTGCCCTGCCCTGTCCTGCCTTGTCCTGCCCTGCCTTGCCTTATCCTGCCTTGTCCTGCCCTGCCCTGTCCTGCCTTGTCCTGCCCTGCCTTGCCTTGTCCTGCCCTGCCCTGTCCTGTCCTGCCCTATCCTGCCTAGGAGCAGGCAGAGGTCCCTGGAAAGGGAGGATGAGGCAGAGAGGGTAAAGTGAGTCGATTGTAGGAGCCCAGCTGGGAGCTGGTTGGGGTAGGAGCAGTCAGCTCCACTGACCTCAAGTGAAACCCCCCCGGCAATGTCCTGGGTTTGGAGACATGGCAGCTGGAGGGGTTTGCTACAGGGCTGGACTTCCTGAGGCACTTCACAGAACCCTAGAATGGGTTGGGCTGGAAGGGACCTCAAAGCTCATCCATTCCAACCCCCCTGCCATGGGCAGGGACACCTCCCACCAGCCCAGGCTGCTCAAGGCCTTATCCAGCCTGGCCTTCAACACTCCCAGGGAGAGAACATGCACATCCTCCCTGGGCAGCCTGTGCCAGTGTCTCTCCAACCTCACTCCAAAGAGCATCTTCCCAATCTCCAGACTCAGTCTGAGTGGTGAGACTCTGGAACAGGTTGCCCAGGGAGGCTGTGGATGCCTCATCCCCGGAGGTGTTCAAGACCAGGTTGGATCAGTTCTGGGCCCCATCCTGTTCAATATCTTTATTGATGATCTGGAGGAGGGGACTGAGTGCATCATCAGTAAATTTGCAGATGACAGCAAGCTGGGGCAGGAGTTGATCTGTTAGAGTGTAGGAGAGCTCTGCAGAAGGACCTTGCCAGGCTGGGCAGATGGGCAGAGGCCAAGGGCAGGAGACTGAACACATCCAAGTGCCAGGTTCTGCACATTGGCCACAGCAACCCCAGGCAGTGCTACAGGCTGGGGGCAGCGGGGCTGAGAGCAGCCACGCAGAAAGGAACCTGGGGGTACTGGTGGACAGCAGCTGAACAGGAGCCAGCAGTGTGCCCAGGTGGCCAGGAGGGCCAAGGGCATCCTGGTCTGTAGCAGGCAGAGTGTGGCCAGCAGGAGCAGGGAAGTCCTTGTGCCCTGTGCTCAGCACTGCTGAGGCCACCCTGGAGTCCTGGGTCCAGTTCTGGGCTCCTGAGGTTAGGAAAGAGGTTGAGCTGCTGGAAGGTGTCCAGAGAAGGGCAAGAAAGCTGGGGAGGGGTCTGGAGCACAGCCCTGGGAGGAGAGGCTGAGGGAGCTGAGGTTGCTTAGCCTGCAGAAGAGGAGGCTGAGGGGAGACCTTCTTGCTCTCTGCAACTCCCTGCAGGGAGGTTGGAGCCAGGTGGGGGTTGGTCTCTTCTGCCAGGCAAGCAGCAGCAGAACAAGAGGACACAGTCTCAAGCTGTGCCAGGGGAGGTTTAGGCTGGAGGTGAGGGGAAAATTCTTCCCAACAAGAGAGATTGGCCACTGGGATGTGCTGCCCAGGGAGGTGGTGGAGTCCCCATCCCTGGAGGTGTTCAAGAGGGGATTGGATGTGGCACTTGGTGCCATGGTTTAGTTGATTAGGTGGTGTTGGGTGCCAGGTTGGACTTGATGATCCCTGAGGTCTTTTCCAACCTTATTGATTCTATGAGGCCAGCTGGGGTGCTGAGAAGTTCCCCTACCCACAGCAGGGGGGGTTGGAACCAGAGGGCCCTTTCCAGCCCAAACCATTCTACAACTCCATGATCATATTAAAGCCAAACCTTTCTTCTGAGCACAGCTGATCATTCAGGCTCCTTTCTCCAGCTCATCAGCAGGCAGACCTCTGCCTCTTAGCAGCCCAGGTTGTCTCCTCAACAAATGGGGGGGAGTGGGGGAGGGTGGAGGACTTGCTCAGGCTGCCACCCTTCTGGCAGCTGCTGTTTGTAAGACAAGCAGGAGCTGACAGCTCTGCAGGGCAGCCCCAGCGTGAGCTTACAAACCCCAGCTCCCGGGAAGCGTGGAGGAATCTGGGGCGGATGTGCTGCTGCTGCTGCCTGGATATAGCAGCCCCAGAGTTATTCTGGTAGCTGATTCAGTCCCTTTTTAAGATGCAGGAAGCTGTTACTCATGATAGTAGCTCCAGGCCATGTGCTCAGTCTGAATTTCACCACCAAGCTCGTGTGGGTGCCTGAGGTTTCCACCAGCATGCAATGAGTCTGGTCCACACCTCCAGCAGAGAAACCGGGTGGAGATGAGATCATCCTAGGGGCATGTGTGAGGTGATCCAACTGCATGAGACTGGGCTGAACACCACATCCCTACCCTGCATCACTGTGCCTCATCCCTGTGCTGCATCCCTGCACCGCATCCCTGCCCTGCATCCCTGCCCTACATCCCTGTGCTGCATCCCTGCACCGCATCCCTGCCCTGCATCCCTGCACCGCATCCCAGCCCTGCATCCCTGCCCCTCATCCCTGTGCCTCATCCCTGCACCTCATCCCGGCCCTGCATCCCTGCCCTGCATCCCTGCCCTGCATTCCTGCCCTGCATCCCTGCACCGCATCCCTGCCCTGCATCCCTGCCCTGCATCCCTGCACCGCATCTCTGCCCTGCATCCCTGCACAACATCCCTGCGCCGCATCCAAGCACCACATTGCTATCCTGCATCCCTGCACCACACCCCTTCACCTGCATCCCTGCACCTGCATCCCTGCACCACATCCCTGCACTGCATCCCTGCCCTGCATCCCTGCCCTGCATCCCTGTGCCTCATTCCTGCACCGCATCCCTGTCTCCTTTATGAGCTGCTGCACTCCGAAGGCCGAGTGCATGCAAAGCCTGCAGGAATGTGAGGCCAGGCTGCCTGGCAGGGCTGCAGCTGGGCCGTTGGGGTCAGGGCAGGTTTCCCTCAGAACAGCAAACAGTGACTCCTCTGCTGTGCTGTAGAAGCTCTGTGCTCTGCCCAGGGCACACTGCTCCTCCAGCTCCTGAGAACACAGAATCCTCTGTCAGCAATGCTGTGGCCAGTAGGACCGGGGAAAGGACTGTCCCCTAGTACTGGGCACTGGTGAGGGCAGTGCTGGGCTCAGTTTTGGGCCCCTCACTCCAGGAAGGACACTGAGGCTGGAGCAGGTCCAGAGAAGGGCAACCAAGCAGCGGGAGGGTCTGGAGAACAGGGCTGGGGAGGAGCAGCTGAGGGAGCTGGGGGTGTTTAGTGGGGAGGTCCCAAAAGTTATCTGCTGGCATCCAGAGCAGAATCCAGCCCCAAGTGTTCCAAGTTTGGCCACAACAACCCCAGGCAGTGCTACAGGCTGGGGGCAGAGCAGCTGGAGAGCAGCCAGGCAGAAAGGGACCGGGGGGTAATGGTGGACAGCAGCTGAACAGGAGGCAGCAGTGTGCCCAGGGGACCAAGAAGGCCAAGGGCATCCTGGCCTGCAGCAGGAAGAGTGTGGCCAGCAGGAGCAGGGAAGTCCTTGTGCCCTGTGCTCAGCACTGCTGAGGCCACACCTGGAGTCCTGTGTCCAGTTCTGGGCTCCTGAGGTTAGGAAAGAGGTTGAGCTGCTGGAAGGTGTCCAGAGAAGGGCAAGAAAGCTGGGGAGGGGTCTGGAGCACAGCCCTGGGAGGAGAGGCTGAGGGAGCTGGGGTTGCTTAGCCTGCAGAAGAGGAGGCTCAGGGGAGACCTTCTTGCTCTCTGCAACTCCCTGCAGGGAGGTTGGAGCCAGGTGGGGGTTGGTCTCTTCTGCCAGGCAAGCAGCAGCAGAACAAGAGGACACAGTCTCAAGCTGTGCCAGGGGAGGTTCAGGCTGGAGGTGAGGAGAAAGCTCTTCCCAGCAAGAGAGATTGGCCACTGGGATGTGCTGCCCAGGGAGGTGGTGGAGTCCCCATCCCTGGAGGTGTTTAGGAAGAGCCTGGATGAGGCACTTGGGGCCATGGTTTAGTTGATCAGAAGGTGTTGGGTGAGAGGTTGGACTGGATGATCTCTGAGGTCTTTTCCAACCTCATTGATGATTCTGTGACTCTCAGCTTCCCAGAGCTGGCTCTGTTGTGGGGTTTTAGTTTTGTTGAGGGTGGGTTTTTTCCCACATCAATGTCATTTCACAATTACATAACTGCAGAGAAGCATCTGAAAGCCCTGGGATTGGTGCTTCTATTTTATCAACCCTTTTCTCCATTAGCCTTCCCACACAACTGCTGTCACCCATTAGCCTGCCAGGGAAGCATTCCATGCAGCCTTCCTCTGTGGCAGCTCAGCAGGTACCACTTACCTGCCCCACCAGCCAGCCCCTCCTCATGGCCTGCCCCACAGCCCTGTGGATGGGCTCTGCCCACACCAAGGGCCCTGGGGACAGTCCCTCAGCACCCACCCACGGCCAAATCACACAGAGAGGGCAAAATCCCCCAAACTCTCCTTCTGCAGAGGGTGAGAGGAGAGTTTGCAGTGACCTGGTGAGACCTGGGTCCAGTTCTGGGCTCTCCTGTTCAAGAGGGCAGGGAAATGCTGGGGAGAGTCCAGTGGAGAGTCACAGAGATGCTGAGGGGTCTGCAACATCTCTCTGCTGAGGAAGGGCTGAGAGCCCAGGGGCTGTTTAGCCTGGAGAAGGGCAGCCCCAGAGGGAGTCTGATCAGTGTCTATAAGTATGTGGAGGGTCACAGAGATGCTGAGGGGTCTGCAACATCTCTCTGCTGAGGAAGGGCTGAGAGCCCAGGGGCTGTTTAGCCTGGAGAAGGGCTCTGATCAGTGTCTATAAGTATGTGGAGGGTCACAGAGATGGAACATCTCTCTGCTGAGGAAGGGCTGAGAGCCCTGGGGCTGTTTAGCCTGGAGAAGGGCAGCCCCAGAGGGTCTGAGTCTGTATGTCAGTGTCCATCTCTCTGCTGAAGTGATTTGGAGGGTCACAGAGATGCTGAGGGATCTGCAACATCTCTCTGCTGAGGAAGGGCTGAGAGCCCTGGGGCTGTTTAGCCTGGAGAAAAGCAGCCCCAGAGGGAGTCTGGTCAGTGTCCATAAGTATTTGGAGGGTCACAGAGATGCTGAGGGATCTGCAACATCTCTCTGCTGAGGAAGGGCTGAGAGCCCAGGGGCTGTTTAGCCTGGAGAAGAGCAGCCCCAGAGGGGGTCTGGTCAGTGTCTATAAGCATTTGGAGGGTGGGTGTCACGAAGCAGGGGCCAGGCTCTTTTCAGTGGTGTCCTGGGATAGGACAAGGGGCAATGGGCACAAACTGGAGCACAGGAAGTTCCACCTCAACATGAGGAGAGAGCTCTTTGGTGTGAGGGTGCTGGAGGCCTGGAGCAGGATGCCCAGAGAGGTTGTGGAGCCTCCTTCTCTGGAGCCTTTCAAAACCCTTCTGGATGTGTTCCTGTGTCACCTGCCCTGGGTACCCCTGCTCTGGGAAGGGATTTGGACTGAATGATCTCCAGAGGTCCCTTCCAACCCCTCCCATGCTGTGATTCTGTGATTCTACAGGTGGGAATTGCCCTGAGGAGCCTGTGCTGGAATACCCTGCAATATCCCTTTGAGTTTGAGAGGATTTGGAGCAGCTTGGGGGCTGTCAAAAGTTTTCCTCTGCAGTTCTTTTTGAGAGGGATCCAGGATTGCTTTTGACAGAGAGAGAGACTCTTTTCCTTCTGCAGAAAGGGTTGGGTTCCCTTGGGGATTATCATTTGAAGTCTCCCCAAGCCTTGCAAGGAGCTGCTGTCACCCCAGGGGTCTCCATGTGCCTTTGCTCTGCTGTGCTGCAGGGTGAGCAGGCTGGGAGCAGAGTTAGGTCACAGCCTCACAGGCTCACAGAACGTTAGGGGTTGGAAGAGACCCCTGGAGAGCTTCCAGTCCAAGCCCCTGCCAGAGCAGGAGCAGAGAATCCAGCACAGGTCCCACAGGAACACATCCAGGCAGGGCTGGGAAGGCTCCAGAGCAGGAGACTCCACAACCTCTCTGGGCAGCCTGCTCCAGGCCTCTGGGAACCTCACAGTGCAGAAGTTCCTCCTCATGCTGAGCTGCAACCTCCTGGGCTGCAGTTTCCATCCATTGCCCCTTGGCCTATCCCAGGGCATAGTGAGCAGAGCTTGGCCCTGTCCCCTCCCTCCTGACCCCCAGCCCTCAGCTATTGATAGCCATTGATCAGATCCCTCTCAGCCTTCTCCTCCCCAGCCTGAACAGCCCCAGGGCTCTCAGCCTCTCCTCCCCAGGCAGTGCTGCAGTCCCTTCAGCATCCTTGTAGCCCTCCCTTGGACTCTCTCCAGCAGATCCCTGTCCCTCCTGAGCTGGGGAGCCCAGAGCTGGATGCAATATTCCAGGGGAGGTCTCAGCAGGGCAGAGCAGAGAGGGAGGAGAACCTCCCTGGCTCTGCTGGCCACACTCCTCTGAGTGCAGCCCAGGACGGTCCCATGCAGAACTTGCAGCCCATCAGCACTCCCAGCTCCTTCTCCACTGGGCTACTCGAAGCTGGATCTGCTGGAGCCTTGCCCTGGTGTGCAGCCCTTCCCAAACAGCAGCCTGAGCCCCTGCCCCTCTCTCCTGTCCTCCAGGTGGGACACAAGCCCTTCCCAAACAGCAGCCTGAGCCCCTGCCCCTCTCTCCTGTCCTCCAGGTGGGACACAAGCCCTTCCCAAACAGCAGCCTGAGCCCCTGCCCCTCTCTCCTGTCCTCCAGGAGGGACACAAGCCCTTCCCAAACAGCAGCCTCCCCTCCCCTGTCCTCCAGGTGGCCTGAGCCCCTGCCCCTCTCTCCTGTCCTCCAGGAGGAACACAAGCCCTTCCCAAACAGCAGCCTGAGCCCCTGCCCCTCTCTCCTGTCCTCCAGGTGGGACCCCTTCCCAAACAGCCCCCCTGCCCCTCTCTCCTGTCCTCCAGGTGGGAGGCCCTTCCCAAACAGCAGCCTGAGCCCCTGCCCCTCTCTCCTGTCCTCCAGGAGGGACCCCTTCCCAAACAGCAGCCCCCTGCCCCTCTCTCCTGTCCTCCAGGAGGAACACAAGCCCTTCCCAAACAGCAGCCTGAGCCCCTGCCCCTCTCTCCTGTCCTCTAGACAGGACACAAGCCCTTCCCAAACAGCAGCCTGAGCCCCTGCCCCTCTCTCCTGTCCTCCAGGCATCTGTCCCCAGGTCACTGGTGCTGCTGTGGCTCTTTGATGCCTGCTCCCCGTGCATCTGTCCCCAGGCTACTGCAGCTGCTGTGGCTCTCTGATGCCTGCTCCCTGTGCAGAGCAAATTGCTCACACAGGGAGGAAAAGAACAAAAAACCTCGAGGAGAATTCTGGCAGCTGCAAATTCTCCTGCAGCTCTTTTTGTGCCACAAACCATTCCCAGCAGCAAATACGTTTGGGGGTGGGGGTGGGGATGGGGAGGTTTCAGTGGCAGCTCTTGGGTCAAACCCTGGCAGTGGACTGCTCCAAAGCTGCTTAATCCTTTAAAACTCCAAAGCCTCTGCGGGGAGAGCCCAGCCTTGGCCCAGCAAGTGAGGCATTTGCTTTGCAGCAGATGAGCTTCAAGCAGCCAACAAAGCAGCCTCTGCACATGGCCACGGGGCTGGAGGTTGAAAGGATGATGTGGGCTTCGTGCTGGAGGTGACCAGCTCTGATCCCTGCCAAGCTGTGCTCACATTCCAGTGTTTGAAGCGTGGCCTTTTCCTGCTTCCCTCCCTGCTGCTCTAAAGAGCAGGGCTGGGGCAGCCTTTTTTTCCCCCCCCCCCCTTTGCTTTGGCTGGTAGTTGAAATAACAGCAACAGGTTGAAGAGGAGAAAGGGCCATTTCCCACCTGGCTCCCAGAAGAGCCTTCAAATACCAGGGAAAGACAAAGAATAAACATTAACTGCAGGAATTGCTCCCTTAACTTGATTTAGAGGCAACACTCCCTGGGAGGGATATAAGTTTCAGTCCCTTGCAGCATTTAAACACAAAGCAGCTGTCCTCAGCCTTTCCCAGGTCCAGTAAATTTAAGGGGAGAGGAAAGGGCTCAGCAGAGGCAGGGAGGGTGGAATGAAGGCAGCAGATGGATTGTCTCTCCAGACAGAGGAGGTGACATGAAATATTCACCAGGATTCCTCCTGGCCCTGGAGTCACTGCAGGGGCTGGTGTTGCAGAGGGACCTCGACAGACTGGACAGATGGGCAGAGGCCAA
The DNA here is from genome assembly GCA_011125475.1 of Melanerpes aurifrons. Taxonomy (NCBI): domain Eukaryota; kingdom Metazoa; phylum Chordata; class Aves; order Piciformes; family Picidae; genus Melanerpes; species Melanerpes aurifrons. The sequence continues at coordinate 237,100 of WWNC01000063.1, read as the reverse complement.
TGGGATGGCATTCAACAAGTCCAAGTGCCAGGGGCTGCACTTTGGCTATGGCAATCCCATGCAGAGCTGCAGGCTGGGGTCGGAGTGGCTGAGAGCTCCCAAACAGAGAGGGACCTGGGGTGCTGATTGACAGCCACCTGAATATGAGCCAGCAGTGTGCCCAGGTGGCCAAGAGGGCCAATGGCATCCTGGCCTGCATTAGGAATAGTGTGGCCAGCAGGAGCAGGGAGGGCATAGTGTCCCTGTGCTCTGCTTTGGTTAGGCCACACCTTGAGTCCTGTGTCCAGTTCTGGGCCCCTCAGTTTAAGAAGGACATCAAAATACTTGAAGGTGTCCAGAGAAGGGCAACAAGGCTGGGGAGGGGTCTTGAACACAGCCCTGTGAGGAGAGGCTGAGGGAGCTGGGGTTGTTTAACCTGGAGAAGAGGAGGCTCAGGGGTGACCTCATTGCCCTCTACAACTACCTGAAAGGAAGTTGTAGCCAGGAAGAGGTTGGCCTCTTCTCCCAGGCAAGCAGCACCAGAACAAGAGGACACAGTCTCAAGCTGTGCCAGGGGAGGTTTAGACTCGAGGTGAGGAGGAAGTTCTTCACCGAGCGAGTCATTTGTCACTGGAACGGGTTGCCCAGGGAGGTGGTGGAGTCATCAACCCTGGAGGTGTTCAAGAGGAGATTGGACGTGGCACTTGGTGCCATGGTCTAGGCATGGGGTCTGTGTTGATAGGTTGGACTCGATGATCCTCAAGGTCCTTTCCAACCTAAGTTATACTGTGAGACTGTGATACAAATCACAGAACCCTGGAAGTGAAGAACCATGGAGTTGTTTGGGTTGGAAAAGCCCTCTGGGATCACCCAGCCCAACCACCAACCCAGCTCCACCCTGGGCACTAACCCATGGCTCCAAATGCCATGGCCACACCTTTCTTGAGCACCTCCAGGGATGGGGGCTCCAGGATGTCCCTGTGTCCAGCAGGAACCTCCAGGTTCCCATTTTCAGGTGCTGCCACTCCTGGCTTTTGAGGCTGCATGAGGTCCAGGAGAGCCTCCAGAGCCATCTTCACACTCCAGGGCTATGCTTACAAAGCATCCTGAATTATCCTTCCCACACTTCCCACTGTTGCTTCCCACCACCACTCCTGAAGGTCGTAGGTGACGACTCATCCTCAAGGTTATGGTGCAGTAGTGGCCCTGGGAGAGTTATGCAATGGTTGGAACTGAAAGCAGCTTGGCAGAGAGAGATCTGGGGGTACTGGTCAACAACTGACTGAATATAAGGCAGCAGTGTGCTCAGGTGGCCAAGAAGGCTACCAGCATCCTGGCCTGGATCAGCAATGGTGTGGGCAGCAGCAGGAAGGAAGTGATGGTGCCCCTGGACTGGACACTGGTGAGGCCACATCTCAAAACTTGGGTTCAGTTTTAGACATTGGGAGGCTGGAGCAGGTCCAGAGAAGGGCAACCAAGCTGGGGAAGGGTCTGGAGAAGAGGGCTGGGGAGGAGCAGCTGAGGGAGCTGGGGGTGTTCAGGCTGGGGACGAGGAAGCTGAAGGAAGACCTCATTGCTCTCTGCAGCTCCCTGAGAGGAGGCTGCAGTGAGGTGGGGGTTGGGCTCTTTGGTCTCTTCTCCCTAGTCTCAGGTGATAGAATGAGAGGGAATGGCCTCAGGTTGTACCAGGGGAGAGGGAGGTTGGAGATGAAGAAAAAATTCTTCACTGAAAGGGTTCTTCAAGGCTTGGCCCAGGCTGCCCCAGCCCGGTGGTGGAGTCCCCATCCCTGGAGGTGTTTCAGAGGTGTTAGGATGAGGAGCTTATGGACATGGCCTAACAGCTGTGTACAGGGGGAGGTTAGGTTCTGCTAGGACCTGATGACCTCAAGGTCTTTTCCAACCAGGCCATTCTGTGATTCTATGACCCTGAAGGCTCTGTTCCAGCTTCTATCATCCCCACAGAGATCAGCTCACACAGCCCAGGACCAAAGCACTGAGGTTACACAGAGAGAAGGAGTAAAGCCAGAGTTAGGCACCACCTTTGTCTGTGTCTCTGCATTTTCTGACAGGCCCCCAGACAGACCAGAGAATCACAGAATGCACTGGGTTGGAAGGGACCCTCAAAGGTTCATCTTGTTCAACCCCCCTGGGGGCACCAGGGACACTTCCAACCAGAGCAGGCCGCTGAGGAACCCACCCAAGTCTGATCTTGAATGTCTCCAGGGATGGAGCCTCCACCATATCCCTGTGCCTGTGACTATGCCTTTTCCAGTGTCTCACCACCCTCATGGGGGAGAACTTCCTCCTGATGTCCAACCTAACTCTGCCCTGCTCCAGTTTCAAACCATTGCTCTACATCCTATCTCCACAGCCCCTTCTGGACAGTCCCTCCCCAGCCTTCCTCCAGGTCCCCTTCAGATAGTGAAATGCAGCTCTAAGGTCGCCCTGGAGCCTTCTCTTCTCCAGGCTGAACAGCCCCAACTCTCCCAGCCTGTCTTTGTAGCATTGGGATAGGATGGGATAGGATTAGGATGGGATAGGATAGGATAGAATAACTTTATTAGAATAGAATAAACCAAACCAGGTTGGAAGAGACCTTCAAGATCATCGTGTCCAACCCATCAACCAATCCAACCCACCCAAACAGCTAACCCATGGCACTAAGCACCCCATCAAGTCTCCTCCTGAACACCTTCAATGACGGCAACTCCACCACCTCCCTGGGCAGCCCATTCCAATGGGCAATCACTCTCTCTGGATAGAACTTCTTCCTAACATCCAGCCTGAACCTCCCCTGGCGCAGCCTGAGACTGTGTCCTCTTGTTCTGGTACTGGGTGCCTGGGAGAAGAGACCATCATCCGCCTGTCTGCAACCTCCCTTCAGGTAGTTGTAGAGAGTGATAAGGTCACCCCTGAGCCTCCTCTTCTCCAGGCTAAGCAACCCCAGCTCCCTCAGTCTTTCCTCACAGGGCTGTGTTCCAAGCCCCTCACCAACTTTGTTGCTCTTCTCTGGACTCGTTCCAGCAAGTCAACCTCCTTCCTAAACTGAGGGGCCCAGAACTGGACACAGGACTCGAGGTGTGGCCTAACCAGTGCAGTGTACAGGGGCAGAATGACCTCCCTGCTCCTGCTGGCCACACTGTTCCTGCTGCAGGCCAGGATGCCCTTGGCCCTCTTGGCTGCCTGGGCACACTGCAGGCTCATGTTCAGCCTGCCATCGACCAGTACCCCCAGGTCCCTCTCTGCCTGGCTGCTCTCCAGCCACTCTGCCCCCAGCCTGTAGCTCTGCCTGGGGTTGCTGTGGCCAATGTGCAGAACCTGCCACTTGGATGTGTTCAATCTCATGCCGTTGAATTCTGCCCATCTGTCCAGCCTGTCGAGGTTCCTCTGCAGAGCCTCTCTACCCTCCAGCAGATCAACTCTTGCCCCCAGCTTGGTGTCGTCAGCAAATTTACTGATGATGTGCTCAATGCCCTCATCCAGATCATCAATAAAGATGTTAAAGAGCACAGGGCCCAGCACTGATCCTTGGGGCACACCACTAGTGCCTGGCTGCCAGCTGGATGTGGCACCATTCATAGGATAGGATAGGATAGGATAGGATAGGATAGGATAGGATAGGATAGGATAGGATAGGATAGGATTAACCAGGTTGGGAAAGACCTTCAAGATCATCCAGTCCAACCTCTCACCCAGCACCATCTGATCAACTCAACCATGGCACCAAGTGCCTCATCCCAAACACCTCCAGGGATGGGGACTCCACCACCTCCCTGGGCAGCACATTCCCATGGCCAATCTCTCTTGCTGGGAATGTGCTCCAGCTCTCTGACCCTCCCTATGGCCTCCTCTGGCCCCACTCCAAGAGTGATCTGCTGCAGCTCTCATGGTGCTCTCTGACCCTCTCCTGCCCAGCCACAACCACACAATGCTTCACTGTGGCCATGTTCCCGCTTTGCAGCTGGCCAGATTTGGAGGCTTCCCAGTGATGAAGGCTTTCACCAGCTCAGGAAGGTGGCCAGAGGGCCACCAAAAGGAGTGGAGAGCTCTGGTGGGCAGTCCTGTGTCCTGTGGTCCTTTGTGACCAGGGGAGCAGCGGGCAGAAGATCCTCGACGGCAGATGTGGAGTGCAGCAGAGAAGGAGCTGACTGACGCTAAGAGGTTGGAAGAACTTTGCTTCTCCAGTTTTGCTGAGAAGACTTCTGGTTAAAATTAGTTCTTCAGCAATCCAGAGGTGTTTTCAGCTGCTTCACTCCCTCTCCTCTTCCCTTCAGCGGTGAAATGGAAAACAGGGGAGAAGAAGAGGAAGAAAAAAAAGCTAATTGGGAGGATGCCAGCTGAGGAGCTTAAAATAGATGGAAATTATTCCTCTTTTCTACCTGCAGAAGAAAAACATGTGTAGATGTGCCCCTCAGTTTAAGAAGGACTTTGAGAGACTTGAAGGTGTCCAGAGAAGGGCAAGAAAGCTGGGGAGGGGTCTGGAGCACAGCCCTGGGAGGAGAGGCTGAGGGAGCTGGGGTTGCTTAGCCTGCAGAAGAGGAGGCTCAGGGGAGACCTTCTTGCTCTCTGCAACTCCCTGCAGGGAGGTTGGAGCCAGGTGGGGGTTGGTCTCTTCTGCCAGGCAAGCAGCAGCAGAACAAGAGGACACAGTCTCAAGCAGTGCCAGGGGAGGTTTAGGCTGGAGGTGAGGTGAAAGTTCTTCCCAGCAAGAGAGATTGCCCAGGGACAGGACAAGAGGCAACAGAGAGCAATTGGAACATAGGAAGTTACAGCTGAACATGAGGAGAAACTTCACATTGAGGCTGCTGGAGCCCTGGAGCAGGCTGCCCAGAGAGGTGCTGGAGTCTCCTTCTCTGCAGTCATTCCAAACCCACCTGGACACCATCCTGTGCAACCTGGTTCAGGTTCAGGCTGGATGCTAGGAAGAAATTCTTCAGAGAGAGAGAGAGATTGGCCACTGGGATGTGCTGCCCAGGGAGGTGGTGGAGTTCTCACCCCTGGAGCTGTTTAGGAAGAGCCTGGCTGAGGCACTTGGTGCCATGGTTGAGTTGATCAGATGGTGCTGGGTGAGAAGTTGGACTGGATGATCTCTGAGTTCTTTTCCAACCTGATTAACTCTTCTAGACAGTCACTGCCCTGCTCCTGCTGCCCACACTGCTGCCACTCCAGGGCAGGATGCTGGGGGAATTCTCAGCAGCCTCCTGCATAACCCTAGGAAAAAAGAAAACCAAGCCTCTTTATTTGCTTTTCACACACAGGCAAGGCCCAGAAGCAATCCCCCAAGGAGCAGCAGCATCTTGGCTCTCTGGGGCATTTGTTTGATCTCTCTTCAGTTGTGTTCTTCGCCCCCCCAGCCCTTACACAGAGGCAAGGCAAATGAGATATGAAAAGTGTCCCTGGTGCTGGCTCTGAAAGCAGAGCTGTAAAACACAAACCATTTATTCCTTTCACTTCAGCACTGCTGCAGGAATGGATGCAGCAGAAGAAGGAACACTGACAAAGTTATTTGTGTGCCTTCAGTGCTTGGCCATGGATCAAGCAGCTCACCTCCCTCCATCCAAACACCACCACGCACTGCCCCCCAGTCACTGCAGGCCCTGTGACAGATGGAGAGCAGAGCTGCACCTAGGAGGGCTCTGCTCAGAGAATCCTCAATTAACTCAGAGAGATTCAAAGCTTGGAAGCTTCATAATTGATTTGCAAAGGATGGAAAACAACTCTGTGGTTGGTCAGGAAATTCTGGGCTCTGGATTCCTCTCCTCACCTCTTCCATCACAGCTCCAAGACAGAGGTCAAAAACCACCTTAGGACTAGAAGCCCTGTGAGGAGAGGCTGAGGGAGCTGGGGTTGCTTAGCCTGGAGAAGAGGAGGCTCAGGGGAGACCTTCTTGCTCTCTGCAACTCCCTGAAGAGAGGTGGGGGTTGGTCTCTTCTCCCAGCCAAACAGCAGCAGAACAAGAGGCCACAGTCTCAAGCTGTGCCAGGGGAGGTTTAGGCTGGAGGTGAGGAGAAAGTTCTTTCCAGCAAGAGAGATTGGCCATGGGAATGTGCTGCCCAGGGAGGTGGTGGAGTCCCCATCCCTGGAGGTGTTGAAGAGGGGATTGGATGTGGCCCTTGGAGCCATGGTTTAGTTGTCAGGAGGTGTTGGGTATTGGGGAATAGGTTGGACTTGATGATCTCTGATGTCTTTTCCAACCTGGTGCCACTGGAAGTGTTGGTGCAGAAAGCAAAGGCTGAGCCCAGCTGGGCACCACTGCATGGTGGGACAGGTGTAAAGCTGCTGGCTTTGCTGGAGGATGAAGGACCTGGGAATGCTGGAGCACAGCAGGCTCCCCATGAGCCAGCAATGAAGGCAAATGGTCTCCCAGCCCTCATTCAGAAGAGTGTGAGCATCAGGGCAAGGGGAGGTTCCACTGCCCCTCTACTCTGCCCTAGGGAGGCCACATCTGGAGTGCTGGGTCCAGTTCTGGGCTCTCCAGTTCAGGAGAGACAGGGAGCTGCTGGAGAGACTCCAGAGGAGGCTCCAAAGCTGCTGAGCGCCCTGGAGCAGCTCTGTGAGGAGTAAAGGCTGAGAGCCCTGGGGCTGAGAGCCTGGAGCAGAGCAGCCCCAGAGGGGAGCTGAGCAATGCTCAGCAAGAGCTGAAGGCTGGGGGGCAAGAGGCTGGGGCCAGACTCTGCTGAGTGGTGCCCAGGGACAGGGCAAGGGCCAAGGGGCACAAAGTGGCACCCAGGAGGTTCCACCTGAGCAGGAGGAGAAACTTCCTTGGTGTGAGGCTCCCCATGAGCCAGCAATGTGCCCTCGTAGGTTCCCCCAGAGCTGGGCTGGTCTCAGATTGAGCTGGGCTGGGTTTGGCAGGTGCTAGGGGATGGGAGGCAGCAGTAAAAGAGTGAAGCTGAGATGGCAGCTTCCATGGAAACCCTGATTTCCAAGTGGTTTGTGGCTTTCTCACAGCGTGGTGGCTTCAGCAGGAACTGGGGTGGGGTTGAAGTGGTTTAGGTAAGGCAGAGAATGATTGCAGAAGGAGTGGTGTCTGTGTTGGGACAGGAGTGTGCTGGTGCTGCTCTGACACACAGCAACCTGCTGGGCTGCAACATCAGATCTGTCCCACTGGGGTGTCCTGGTGGGTGCCTGAATCCTAGAACCCCAGCATGGGGAGGCTTGGAAGGGTCCTCTGGAGCTCACCCAGTCCAACCCCCTCCTCCAGCAGGGCACCCACAGCAGCTTGCCCAGCAGCACAATGCCCAGGGGGTTGGAAACTCTCCACACCAGGAGACTCCACAACCTCTCTGGGCAGCCTGCTCCAGGCCTCCAGCACCCTCATACCAAACAACTTTCTTCTCCTGCTCAGATGGAACCTCCTGGGTGCCACTTTGTGTCCCTTGCCCCTTGTCCTGCCCCTGGGCACCACTCAGCAGAGCCTGGCCCCAGCCCTTGCCCCCCAGTCTTTAGCTCTTGCTGAGCATTGCTCAGCTCCCTCTGGGGCTGCTCTCCTCAGGCTCTCAGCCCCAGGGCTCTCAGCCTTTGCTCCTCCCAGAGCTGCTCCAGGCCCCTCAGCAGCTTTGTAACCTCCCCTGGACTCCCTCCAGCAGTTCCCTGCCTCTCTTGAACTGGAGAGCCCAGAACTGGACCCAGCACTCCAGATGTGGCCTCCCTAGGGCAGAGTAGAGGGGCAGTGGAACCTCCCCTTGCCCTGATGCTCACACTCTTCTGAATGAGGGCTGGGAGACCATTTGCCTTCATTGCTGGCTCATGGGGAGCCTGCTGTGCTCCAGCATTCCCAGGTCCTTCATGCCCCAGCAAAGCCAGCAGCTTTACACCTGTCCCAGCATGCAGTGGTGCCCAGCTGGGCTCAGCCTTTGCTTCCTGCACCAACACCTCCAGTGGCACCAGGGGATGCTTCTGTGCAGGCAAAGGGATCCTTCTCCTGACCAACCTCCTGCCTGGGGCCAGCCACCCTTTTGGTGTCTGACCCTCTTCTCCTTGGCTTCTTCTGAGAGCTAAAATCAAGCCTGACCATTTTTTTTCAGGGGCTTTTGCAGCACAGTGGAGATCAGAGTCCTGCTGCCTTTGATCCCAGCCCTGTAATCTCCCCTCCTGCTCTTAGGGAGTAAAGCTGCTCTAAACCAGATGATTTCCAGCTTTTGCAAAGCTGATCCCTGTCCTGGATGCACTCAGGAGGTTACTCCCACCCCAGAACTCCTCATGGCACTGATCTGGGGATAGCTCTGCTGCCTACTAACCCACCAAGAACTGCCCTGCAGAGCTGGGGAGTGGATTAAAGGCCTGAATCTCTCTGGGATGCACTGACAGGATTGGGGGCATGCTGGAGAGCCAAGCCTCCTGGAATCCCCAGAAACTCAGACTGGTGTTGATGGACCTGAGCTTGGTTGACAGCCATCTGAATATGAGCCAGGAGTGTGCTCACATGGCCAAGAAGGCCACCAGCAGCCTGGCCTGCAGCAGGAGTAGTGAGACCAGCAGGGGCAGGGAAGTGATGGTGCCCCTGGACTGGGCACTGGTGAGGCCACACCTCGCATCCTGGGCTCAGTTTTGGGCACCTAACTCCAGGATGGACATTGAGGAGCTGGAGCAGGTCCAGAGAAGGGCAACAAAGCTGGGGAAGGGTCTGGAGAGCAGGGCTGGGGAGGAGCAGCTGAGGGAGCTGGGGGTGTTGAGCCTGGAGAAGAGGAGGCTGAGGGAGACCTCATTGCTCTCTACAACCCTGAGAGGTGGCTGGAGCCAGGTGGGGGTTGGGCTTCTCTCCCTAGAATCAGGTGATAGGATGAAAGGAACTGGCCTGAAATTGTGCCAGGGGAAGCTGAGTTTGGAGATGAGGAACAATTTCTGTGCTGCAAGAGTGGTCAGGGATTGGCACAGGCTGCCCAGGGAGGTGGTGGAGTCCCCATGCCTGGAGGTGTTCAAGAAACCTGTGGCCATGGCACTTGGGGATGTGGTTTAATGGCCATGGTGATGGTGATGGTTTAATGGTCATCGTGCTTGTGATGGTTTGATGGTCATGGTGGTGGTGGTGGTTTCATGGCCATGGTGGTGGTGATGGTTTCATGGTTGATGCTGTTGATGGTTTCATGGTCATGGTGCTGTTGATGGTTTCATGGCCATGGGGCTGTTGATGGTCTCATGGCCATGGGGCTGTTGATGGTCTCATGGCCATGGTGCTGTTGATGGTTTAATGGTCGTGGTGGTGGTGATGGTTCAATGGTCATGGTGGTGTTGATGGTTTCATGGTCATGATGCTGTTGATGGTTCCGTGGTCATGGTGCTAGTGATGGTTTCATGGCCATGGTGGTATTGATGATTTAATGGTCATGGGGGTGGTGAAGGTTTAATGGTCATGCTGGTATTGATGGTTTCCTGGTCATGGTGGTGGTGATGGTTCAATGGCCATGGTGCTAGTGATGGTTCAATGGTCATGGTGGTGATGGTTTAATGGTCATGGTGGTGTTGATGGTTTAATGGTTGTGGTGCTGTTAATGGTTTCATGGCCATGGTGCTGGTGATGGTTTCATGGCCATGGTGGTATTGATGATTTAATGGTCATGGTGGTGTTGATGGTTGCATGGCCATGGTGGTGGTGATGGTTTCATGGCCATGGTGCTGGTGATGGTTTAATGGTCATAGTGGTGTTGATGGTTCAATGTCCATGGTGGTGTTGATGGTTTCATGGCCATGGTGCTGTTGATGGTTTAATGGCCATGGTGGTGGTGATGGTTTCATGGCCATGGTGCTGGTGATGGTTTCATGGCCATGGTGGTGTTGATGGTTCAATGGCCATGGTGCTGTTGATGGTTTCATGGCCATGGTGGTGTTGATGGTTCAATGGCCATGGTGCTGTTGATGGTTTCATGGCCATGATGGTATTGATGATTTAATGGTCATGGTGGTGTTGATGGTTTCATGGCCATGGTGCTGGTGATGGTTTAAAGGCCATGGTGGTGGTGATGGTTTCATGGTCATGGTGGTGTTTTCATGGCCATGGTGGTGGTGATGGTTTCATGGTCATGGTGGTGTTTTCATGGCCATGGTGGTGGTGATGGTTCAATGGCCATGGTGCTGTTGATGGTTTCATGGTCATGGTGGTGTTTTCATGGCCATGGTGGTGGTGATGGTTTCATGGTCATGGTGGTGGTGATGGTTTCATGGTCACGGTGGTGGTTTCATGGCCATGGTGGTGTTGATGGTTTCATGGTCATGGTGGTGGTGGTGATGGTTTCATGGTCATGGTGGTGGTTTCATGGCCATGGTGGTGTTGATGTTTTCATGGCCTTGGGGGTGGTGATGGTTTCATGGTCATGGTGGTGGTTTCATGGTCATGGTGCTGTTGATGGTCTCCTGGCCACAGTGGTGTTGGGCCAGTGGTTTGGCTCCATGCCCTTAGAGTCATTTCCAAGCCAAACAAGGCTGTGGTTCTATGATTGTGAGCAGCATCTCTGTGTCCTGGTGGGTGCAGGGCTCTGGCTGGCTGAGGTTTGGTGGGTTTTCAGCTTCCCAGTCACGCCTTGAGTCTGGAGGGCAAAGCATTTGGGGCTGAGCTTTCATTCCCTTCGCTCCAGTTTGGGATCAGTTCAAGAGCAGCAACGAGAGGGTGCAGCAGGAGCAAAGGTTGTGATTTACTTTGCAGGGCTTCTAAAGCTTTGATTTAATCCCTTCTTGTCTTAACCTGAGCTGATGCTTGAAGGGAGAAGGAAGTTTCCAAGGGCAGAGATGCCTTGGGGAGAGGAAAACCTGGGACTGTTGATGCTTTCTGTTCCTTTCAGGGGCACACAGGTCACACCTTGGGGGGGGAGGGGGGAAGGAGAATGGGAAGACCAACCCAAAATGATCTCCTGGATTTCTCCTGTGGAGTTTCCTTTCCACCCAAACTCTGCTCTCCAACAGGAGCAGCAAACTCACTCTACCCACCCCCACCCCCATCCCCCCCACTTCCTCTACCCAGGGATCACTTAGGAGTGAGTTGTTGATTAATAAGCAATATTTATTGATTCTAGCTCTATTATTCTCTCCATGTATTAAGCTCAATAAGCTTTTGAGCTGCTCTGGCTGTGTAAAGAATTAATGAGGACTCTGCTGAAGCCAGTCCAGAGGGGGAGGGGGCAGGAAGCAGGAGCTGCTTGCTTGGATCACTGGGAAAATGGAAATGCTTTCCCCAGGGGCAGGGGGTGGATGTGCAGGGCGAGGTGCAGACCTTCTGGTGATGCTTTCAATTGTATTACACAGAATCCCAGCATGGAAGGGGTGGGAAGGGACCTCTGGGGACCATCCAGTCCAACCTCACTCCTAAAGCAGGAGCACCTACAGCAGCTTGCCCAGGATCACAGCGGCCAAGGAGGGGATTGGAAACTCTCCACAACCTCTCTGGGCAGCCTGCTCCAGGCCTCCAGAGCCTTCATACCAAAGAAGTTTCTTCTGCTGTTCAGGTGGAACCTCCTGGGTGCCACTTTGTGCCCCTTGCCCCTTGGCCTGTCCCTGGGCACCACTGAGCAGAGTCTGGCCCCAGCCTCTTGCCTCCCACAGCTCCTTTAGCTCTTGCTGAGCATTGCTCAGCTCCCCTCTGGGGCTGCTCTTCTTGGCCTTCCAGTGTCTGAAGGGGGCCTACAGAAAGGCTGGGGAGGGACTGCTCAGGATCTCAGGGAGTGATAGGACTAGGGGGAATGGAATGAATCTGGAGGTGGGGAGATTGAGGCTGGAGGGGAGGAGGAAGTTCTTCCCCATGAGAGTGGTGAAACCCTGGAATGGGTTGTCCAGGGAGGTGGTTGAGGCCCCAGCCATGGAGGTGTTTAAGGCCAGGCTGGCTGAGGCTGTGGCCAGGCTGATCTAGTGTGGGGTGTCCCTGCCCATGGCAGGGGGGTTGGAACTGGATGATCCTTGTGGTCCCTTCCAGCCCTGACTGATACTAGGGTACTGTGATACTGTGATACTGTGATACTGTGATACTATTCTCCAGGCTCCACAGCCCCAGGGGCTCTCAACTTTTGCTCCCCTCAGAGATGCTCCAAGCCTTTGTCTTGTTGCTGAGAAGAGTCTGGCCCCATCCTCTTGACACCCAAGTTTTGTCTTCACAGTGGGGGAAGCTTTTCAAGCCCAGCTCAGGGCGAGGCTGCTCTCGACCATCCTCCTCCCATTCACCGAGGGCTGAGGGTTATCTAATTAAGACAAGCTACTCCCCCAGGCATCAAAGAGGGAATAGTTGAGCAGATCATTTGGAGTGGGTGCATTTCAGAGGGGGAAAAAAAACCCAGCCATGCAGCAGCTTTTCACACAAACCTGCTGTTCTTTGCTTTACAATCCCCCTTTGCCAAGCTACCCCCCTCCTCCCCCCCCCCCCCCCGAATATTTCGTGTTCATGCTTTAGAGATGGGGAAGAGGTTGAAATGAAGCAAGAGGACAAAGTCCAAGGCGGTCCCGTGTTCCTCCAGCCGGCCACAACTCAAAGCCCTGGCACCTCAAGGGAACCTGGAGCTGTCCAGGATCGTCTTTGCTGCAAGACAGTGATGAGGTTCGCCGGGGGAGGCAATGTTTGAGGCTGTTTATAGTCGGTCCCCGTTGATTTCCGTGGGTTTGTGGCAATATATCATGGGTGGAACAATCTCAGCGCGCCTGGTGGTGAAGCAGTTTGGAGGTTTATTATCCTGTGAGGGAGGCAAAGGGAAAAACTCCCACTGAGAGCAACAGGTGGGAGGAGGAAAGCTGAGCCCGGCTTTGAAAGCAGGCTGAGGCTTGGGTGGGAGCTGCTAGCTCCCATGTTACACAGCAGCGGAGTGACTTCGGGTCGCTTCCCTTCCAGGCTAAGAAGGGTGGTGGCCACCCCTGGGGGCTTGAGAAGGATATGACACTGTGGGGCAGTGATAAAAAGGGGTAAAACTGCAGAGTGTGGGCATGAGGGCTCTGTGACCAGGGATCACAGAATCCCACCATGATGGGGGATGGAAGGGACCTCTGAGGATCATCCAGTCCAACCCCCCTGCCAGAGCAGGGGCACCCACAGCAGCTTGCCCAACAGCACAATGCCCAGGGGGGGTTGGAAGCTCTCCAGAGGGACTCCTCAACCTCTCTGGGTAGCCTGCTCCAGGCCTCCAGCACTCTCACACCAAACAACTTTCTCCTCCTGCTCAGGTAGACCCTCCTGGGTGCCAGTTTGTGTCCACTGCCCCTTGGCCTGTCCATGGGCACCACTGAGCAGAGTCTGGCCCCAGCCTTTGCACCCCACAGCTGCTTTAGCTCTTGCTGAGCATTGCTCAGCTCCCCTCTGGGGCTTCTCTGTTCCAGGCTCAACAGCCCCTGGGGCTCTCAACCTTTGCTCCTCTCAGAGATGCTCCAAGCCCCTCCCCTGGACTCTCTCCAGTAGTTCCCTGTCTCTCCTGAACTGGGGAGCCCAGAACTCCAAACGTGGTCTTTCTAGGACAGAGGGGGGGGCAGGGCAACCTCTGTCTCCCTGCTGGCCACACTCTGCTTCATGCATCCCTGGTGACCATTGCCCCTCTTGGCCATGAGGGCACATTGCTGGCTCATGATGAACTTGCTGTCCCCCAGCACTCCCAGGTCCTTCTCCTTGCAGCTGCTTCCCAGCCTGGCTGGGTCGAAGTTGTTTGATGTATTAAAGCCTATCCCCCATGGATGTGTGTGTGCAACCCCCTGCTGCCACCGGCTCCAGCACAGGAGCCGCGGGCACAACCTCAGCCTCCCTCCAACGTATTCTCCTCTGCTGCCCCAGGGTCTGGAGCGGGGTTCTGCGGACAGCTCCCCGCCAAGCTGGGGTTTGCTGCACGTTTGCAGCTCTTCCACAGTGAGAGAGGGAACTGTGAGAGAGGCTGGAGCCAAGCAGGCTGTGACTGCTCCATCTATTGGGTAAAAATGAAAAGCGGAGCGACAGGCACAGGGAAAATGAATTCGGAAGGCGGGGGGGAGGGGGAGAGGGGGGGGGGGATGGATTCAGAGGGGATTCAGAGCCCTAACTGCCACTTACAGCTTAATTGGGGACAATTAGAGGAACGTTCCTCGGTACTCTGGAAATCAAGGTAGAAGGGAGCTGCTTTCCAGAGAGCAGAGCCCAGCGAAGCCCACCGGCTGCCAGTGTCTCTGGCCCCATCTTGTCGGGGCACTGAGGAAAAGGGACTGGGTTTGGTGTCCAGTGAGGGGGACAGCGAGCCCTGTCCCCAGAGGGCTCTCCAGGCTTGGGCACGACCCAAGCAGATGGGCACAAAGGGGCCGAGCGTGGGGGGATGCTCTGGTGAGGGGGTGTTCGCTGTGTTGGTATTTGTCTTCCATGGACGCAGAGGACCATGGAGCAGCTTTTCTGTGGAAAGCAAGAGGAAACCCCCCCCCCCCAGCAGCAGCAGCAGCACCAAACCTCTGTCATCCAGTTGCCTCACAAAACAAGCAGTACACTGGGCAGGCTCCACACCTTGCCAGGGTTGCTCGGTGTCTCCGGGGTCATGTTTGCCCCCGGGGACGCTGAAAGGCAGAAAAACAAAGTCGGGCTGGAGGAGAGAAGGAGATGGAGGGAAAAGGAGGGAGAAGAAGGAAGGGAGAAGGCGGGAAGGAGAAGGAAAGAGAATGAATAAGCCGGGGGAGCTCCCCAAAGCCCGGCCAAGGCCGGTGGCGGCGGCAGTCCCAGCTGCTGTGAGCGGGGCCGCGCTTCCCCCGCTCTGCCGGGGGATAAATAGAAGCGGGGGGGGGGGGGAAGGGGGAGGGTTACGGTGCGATCGGGGCCGAGCATCCCTCCCTCCGCCTCCCGAGCGTGGCTGGCGCCGAGCGGCGGGGCTGGCACCTCGGGAAACCTTCGTCCCGCTCTTCCTCCTCCTCTTTCATCCTCCTATTCGTCTTCCTCGCCCGGCGGAGGGGCTTTCCCCGGGGAACCGGAGGGCAGCAGCATCCCGGGCGGGGCAGCATGAGAGGCGGCCGGGGCCGGTGGAGCGCGGCTCGGGGCTGAGCGGCTGTCCGGGGAAAGGGGCGGGGGGCGTCCCGCAGCTCTCGCCCCGCAGAGGGTCCCGGAGCTACCGCCGGGGCTCGGGAGGCGGCTGGTGTCGGGGAACACCGGAGGTGCCGGTGGTCCCGGGGCGGGGCGGGAGAAGCCCGCGGGGGAGCCCGGGGCGCGCCGAGCCCCTCTGCTCCCGCGGGCGGTGCCCGGTACCGGCAGCGGGGGGCGGACGGGGCGGGGTGGTGCTTGTGGAGGGGGGTGAAGAAGCGGCAGCGGCGGCAGCGCAGCATGTGAGCGGCGGGGCCGGGCGGGCGGGAGGCTCGGCCGGTGTCTGCGGGCAGGGCCGCCCCGCTGCCCCCCGCGGGGTGCGGAGAGAAGGCGGTAGCGGCGGCGGCGGCGGCGGCAGCAGCAGCGGGGCCCGGCATGCCGCGCTGCCGGAACTGCTGCCCGGCGGAGAGCTCGGTGCCGGCGCGGCGGGCTGCCCACGGAGGCTCCCCCCGCCGCTCGGGGCCGCTGCCGGCCGCGGCGCGGGGAGCGGGGAGGCTGGCGGGGCCCGGCATGGCGCGGCGCTGCTCCTCGCACTGATCCCGGGGCGGCGGCGGTGGCAGCGGTGGTGGCAGCGGTGGCGGCGGTGGCGGTGGTGGCGGCGGCGGCGGGGAGCGCCGATGGCGCGGGGGGGGGGGCGCCGGTGGCCGCCGCTGCGCAGCCGGTTGCACGGTCTGCGGCACATGTGCTCGCGGCGGGCGGCGCTGCCGCGGAGAGCGCTCTGGGTCCTGGCCTTCTGCACGGCGCTGGGCTTGCTGCTCTCCTGGTCCTCCAACCGCCTGCTCCACTGGCTCTCCTTCCCCTCGCACACCCAGGTGCGCACCAAGTGGAGCCGCCAGCTGCCCTTCCCCGCCGTCACCCTCTGCAACAACAACCCCCTGCGCTTCCCCCGCCTCTCCAAGGGGGATCTTTACTACGCGGGGCACTGGTTGGGCTTGTTGCTGCCCAACCGGACCGCCCGCCCGCTGCTCACCGAGCTGCTGCGGGGTGACGAGGCGCGGCTCCGCTGGTTCGCCAAGCTGGCCGATTTTCGCCTCTTTTTACCCCCCCGGCACTACGAGGGGATCAGCGCTGACTTCATGGACCGCCTGGGCCATCAGCTGGAGGACATGCTGCTGTCCTGCAAGTACCGCGGCGAGCTCTGCGGGCCCCACAACTTCTCCGCGGTGAGTCAGCCCGGCTCTCCTCCTGGTTCCTTCCCGGTTCCCAGCCCTGAGCCCCGCCTGGTTCCCAGCCTAGATCTCCCCCCGCTTCCCAACCCAGCTCCCACCCTGGGCCATCCCCGCTTTTCATCCCGGTTCCCCCACGGTCCATCCCCCGCTTGCCATCCCGGTCCCCCCACTGGTTCCCATCCCAGTTCCTCTCCCGGTGCATCTCGGGTTCCTTCACGGTCCCCTCCGGACTCCTTGCCGCCGCCCCGCCAGCGCCAGCCCGGGCTCTCTCGATGCGTGTTCCTGCCAGGGTCGCAGTCGTGCCGCTCTTTGGGCAGTTCGGGGGCTGGGGTGCAGGGCACGACCCCCCTCAACTGCCGAGTTCTCGTCGCAGCCCCCTCGCAGGAGCTCTCCAGCAGAGCTCTGCCCACGAAAGTGCTTCCCTGAGCACTGCTTTCTCCTCTGGACCAAAGCTAACGCTTTCTGCTCTCAGGGTAGCTCTGGCCACCAGCAGTGGGTGGTGAGGGACTGGCTGCCCTCTTAATTTTTAATAAAGAATAACAAACGGGAGGCTGCAGCCATCCCAGCTGCTGCTGGCACATTTCCCCTGTTGCTTCCAGCATAATTGCACCTCGCGTTTCTCCACTCTCAAAGTTTCCTCAGGTGAACTCTGCCTGAGGAGGCAGAAGCTGGGCTCCATCCCACTGGGACACCGGGGGCTGGCAGCTGGGGCGGGCAGCCTGGCCTCGGTTTGGAGCCTGCTCCAGTGAATTCCTGCCGGGTTTGCTGGGCTGCACCCAGCGCGGCTCTGTGTCTCTCTGTGTGTCGTGCGGCGTGAGCTGGTTTGCAAATGACGAGCTCTGCTCAGCGGAGCTGCTGCCTTCACCTTCCGAAAGCTCCCAGCTCCCTTCGGTGTGAGGGAGGCAGGGCTCTGCCCACCGACCCTGCCGAGGGATCGCCCTCCTCACCTTAGGGCACTGGTTTGCAAACCACCAAATAGTTATCTCTGCTCGGGGAGGCTCCGGTGGGACTGGAGGGGTTTGTGGAGTTTCCTTCTCTGGAGGCTTTCAAACCCTGCCTGGACATTGTGATCCTGGACAACCTGCTCTGGATGACCCTGGTTTGTCGGGGAGGGTTGGGCTGGATGATCTCCAGAGGTCCCTTCCAACCCCCAGCACTCCACCATCCTGTGATTGAAGCTACAGCGTGGTGAGAGCCTGACTCGTAACAGCTCTAATTGAGAGCTGAAACCCAACTCTTTTGAGTCCCCCTCCCATACTTCATGGCTAGCAGCTGGATGTTTATTGTGCTGGAATATTCCTCTCTTCTAATCTCTGCAGATATCCAGGAGGGAGAGGTGTATGCTGTGATTAAACACTCTGTGAGGGCTGCTGGTGTCTGTGGGGAGAGATAACTAGTTTGAGCTGTTGCTGTTTCACACGCAGGAGAGGAGTTGAATTCCCTCTTCTGTGAGGGCTGCCTGAGATGCATACCTAAAATCAAAAGGAAATTGTCTCTTTGGACTTGTCACATCAGCCTGCCTGGCTGCTAGAGGGGAGGGGAAAGGAAATCCCTGTGGGATGAAGCGAGCTGCCCAGGACTGTTGAGTTAGCATATGCTGTGCTGCTGCTGCTAGGAGGAGCAGAAATGGCACACTTGGAAATGAGGAAAGAAATCATCCAGCAGCTGGAGGCAGGCCCTCCCTGGCAGGACAGAGCAGCACCATGGTGTAAGGAAACTGGGGAATAACAAGCAGAAACAGATGCTCAGCCTCTGGGCTGTGAAAAGCTGCTTCCCTCTTCCACTTTCAAGCCCTGGAACAGGTTGCCCCGGGGAAGTGGTGGAGTCCCCAACCCTGGAGGGGGGTTCAAAGCCGTGGAGATGTGGTGCTGAGGGCCATGGGTTAGTGGTGACCTGGCAGTGCTGGGTTACCAGTGGGACTCGATGATCTTCAGGGTCTGTTCCAGCCAAAGTTACTCTGTGATTGCCCAGCCTGCAGGTGTGATGATGTTTGCTAGGGCTTGGCTGCAGGCTCTGATGAACTCTTGTTCCACGTTGTGGTGAGCAAGGCACCGTGCTCCACCCTGTCCCAAGAAACACAAAGCCTGGTTTGGCTTGGAAAAGGGCAAAGGATGCAGTGGGTGGGGAGTGGTGCTGGAGTTAAGGGCAGATTCTGTTTGATGCAGCCAGCTCCTGAATGCCCTGCAGCAGCTGTTTCATGCCACCAAGAAGGACTAATGAATGTGGTCCTGTCCAGCCATCCTGCAGAGATCTGAGGGTGAAAGGGAAGGAGAGGAGCATGTGGCAACCCTGGGGGTCTGCTGGGAGCATCCCAGGACCTGGTCTGGGGCACAGAGGAGTGCTCCCCATATCTCCTGTCAGACCTATGCCATCACACTGAATCATTTGGCAGAGGAAAGAGGAAGCAAACAGGCAGCTGAAGAGATAGGAAGCAAAGAGGGATTTCCCCCCCCCCCCCCTTCTTCCCATCCCAAAGGGTGTGTGGCTCCAGAGGGACACACTGGGGTGGGGGGAGATGAGAGCCTTTCGTGCCAGGGTAAGCAACTGGATCTGCCTTCCCTGCATCAAGCTGCCATGTGAGCAAGGTGAGAGGGAAGGTTGGTGCCAACTCCTCTGTCACAGCATGTCCTTCCTCCTCTCTTCTGAAGCAAAAGAGAGTGACCTCTGCATTGTCCTTGAGTAAAGGAGCTCCTCCACCTCTGCATCCCTAGGAAAGAGAGATGTTCCTTGGGAAGATGCTGGAAGTGACTGCTCTGGGGTTTGGTGTGTCTGGAGAGCTCGTTGCAGGGGGGACATCACTCCCTGGGGTGTGTGGTGTCAAACCCAGGGTCTGGGGTTTGCTGTGAGGGCAACTCTCAGAGCTGGGCAGCCCCAGGCAGCCCTTTGGGTCTGGGCTACTTGAAGCCTCTGCTTTCACTCCTGAGTTGGGAGGAAAAAACCACTAAGGGTGGTCAAGAAAGTGGTGCAGGTTGAACTGGGCACAGACAGGCAGCACAGAAGGTGGAAAAGGATCAAATGCAAACTGAAGGAATGAGAGTGCAAGGAGTGGTTTGCAGGTTTGGTGTCTGCTCAGAGGTGCAAAGGGCATTTTCTGTCTCCAAAGACAAGAGTGAGGTAATGCTGGCAGGGTTCTGCCTTTCACTGGGTGAAAATAAACAACTCCAGACCCCAAACCAGGCATGTGTTGGAGCATGTGTTTGGGGTTGCTTAGCCTGGAGAAGAGGAGACTCAGGGGTGACCTTATTGCTGTCTGCAACTACCTTAAGGGAGGTTGTAGACAGGCAGAGGTTGGTCTCTTCTCCCAGGCGCCCGGCACCAGAACAAGAGAACACAGTCTCAGGCTGTGCCAGGGGAGGTTTAGGCTGGAGGTTAGGAGGAAGTTTTACACAGAGAGAGTGATTGCCCATTGGAATGGGCTGCCTGGGGAGGTGGTGGAGTCACCATCACTGGAGGTGTTCAGGAGGAGACTTGGTAGGGTGCTTGGTGCCATGGTTTAGTTGATTAGGTGGTGTTGGATGATAGGTTGGACACGATGATCTCGAAGGGCTCTTCCAACCTGGTCTATTCTATTCTATTCTATTCTATTCTATTCTATTCTATTTATTCCATTCCATTCCATTCCATTCCATTCCATTCCATTCCATTCCATTCCATTCCATTCCATTCCATTCTATTCTATTTATTCCATTCCATTCCATTCCATTCCATTCCATTCCATTCCATTCCATTCCATTCCATTCCATTCCATTCCATTCTATTCTATTCTATTCTATTCTATTCTATTCTATTCTATTCCATTCCATTCCATTCCATTCCATTCCAACAAGTCCTGCCTGAGAACTGAGGCAGAAGAAAAAGGCTCTAGGTGAGAGAGCTGCTCTGCTTTCTTCCTTCTGACTCTGGTAGTGCATCTCATCCAAGAGCTCATCTGCTCCTTCCCAACCTGCCTTGGTCCGTGCCGTCAGGGCCCGGCGGCAACCGTGGGCTGGGAGCGTGGAGAAGCAAAGAGCGGCTTGAGGACAGGCACCGCGGAGCCAACACGTGTAGGCAGCGCTGCTGCTGCCTCCCCCCCCGGTATGGAAATGCAGGGAGGCTCACACTGCTCTCTGGAACTCAGTCTGCAGGAGTAAAATGGGTTAGTTGGACATGTTCAGCTTGCTTATGAGCGCTCGGGCTGGAGTGCTTCCCTTGCCTGTGCAGGGTAGGTTGGGTTGGCTGTGGGCAGCGCTTTTCCGGCTGGATGAGGACGGTTGTGCCCAGCTGAGATGGTGTTTGCTGCCCCTGGGGCAGTGTGTGAGGGTTTATTGCACAGAATGCCAGCGTGCTGAGGCTTGGAAGGGACCTCTGGAGATCATCCAGTCCAATCTCCCTGTGTAAAACAGAGTCACTCA
Source organism: Melanerpes aurifrons (assembly GCA_011125475.1). Lineage (NCBI taxonomy): Eukaryota > Metazoa > Chordata > Aves > Piciformes > Picidae > Melanerpes > Melanerpes aurifrons. The sequence goes on along the minus strand of WWNC01000063.1, from coordinate 216,578 downwards.
GAGTAAATCAGCTGGGAATACATCCAGGCAGGTTTTGAATGCCTCCAGAGAAGGAGATTCTGCAACCCCTCTGGGCTCTCAGCCCCCCTCAAAGTGAAGAATGTTTTCCTTATGTTTACATGGGGGGTTGGAAGCTCTCCACACAAGGACACTTCACAACCTCTCTGGGCAGCCTGCTCCAGGACTCCAACACCCTCACACCAAACAACTTTCTCCTCCTGCTTAGATGGAGCCTCCTGGGTTCCACTTTGTGTCCTCTGCCCCTTGTGCTGTCCCTGGGCACCACTGAGCAGAGCCTGGCCTCAGCCTCTTGCCCCCCACAGCTCCTTTAGCTCTTGCTGAGAATTGCTCAGCTCCCCTCTGAGGCTGCTCTGCTCCAGGCTCTCAGCCCCAGGGCTCTCAGCCTTTGCTCCTCCCAGAGCTCCTCCAGGCCCCTCAGCAGCTTTGTAACCTCCTCTGGAGTCTCTCCCATAGTCCCCTGTCCCTCTTGAACTGGGGGGCCCAGAACAAGTCCTAGAACCTTTTACTCTTCACAGAGCTGCTCCAGGCCCCTCAGCATCTCTGTAGTCTCCAGTGGTTCCCTGTGTCTCCTGAACTAGGGATCCCAGAATTGGATGCAGCATTCCAGATCAACCTTAACAAGGGTAGAGTGGAGGGGTCTGGTCCACAGGCTGGACCTCAAAAGTTCAAACCCTTGCCACATACAGAGGAGGTTCAGGGGAGACCTTCTTGCTCTCTCCAACTCCCTGCAGGGAGGTTGTACCCAGGTGGGGGTTGGTCTCTTCTGCCAGGCAAACAGCAGCAGAACAAGAGGACACAGTCTCAAGCTGTGCCAGGGGAGGTTCAGGCTGGATGTTAGGAAGAAATTCTTCAGAGAGAGAGAGAGATTGGCCATTGGGATGTGCTGCCCAGGGAGGTGGTGGAGTCCCCATCCCTGGAGGTGTTTAGGAGGAGACTTGACAGCGTGCTTGGTGCCATGGTTTAGTTGATCAGATGGTGTTGGGTGATAGGTTGGGCACAATGATCTCAAAGGTCTCTTCCAACCTGGTCTATTCTATTCTATTCTATTCTATTCTATTCTATTCTATTCTATTCTATTCTATTCTATTCTATTCTATTCTATCCTATCCTATCCTATTCTATTCTATTCTATTCTATTCCTCACGTACTCAAGCCTTGCTTTGACTGGAGGGGAAGCAGCCGAGCAGCTGCTGAGCAGTTGGTGTCCTTCAGAAACTTCCTCCAGTCTCCAATCTGGAGCTGTCAGAGCTGGGCACTTTAATGATTAAGGATGGTGTTTGCTTTTGCCTCGCAGGAGCAGCCTCAGCTCTCTGTCTCTGACTATCAGGATTAAGTGGACGATTGCTTTGCTCTGCATCCCTCCCATTTGGGTGCTGATATATTCCACACAGCTCTGTCTCTCTTTTTTTCTCTCTCTCTCTCTTTCCAAAATATTTATCATGGTTATGCTGCCCTGTGCTCATTGATTTCTTGGGCTTATTTATTTGTTTAGCCCAATCCTTCCCTGGCGCTGTTTGGCTCTCCCTTTCGGAGCAAAGTTATTAACACAGCCCTGGGGGCTGGGATTTATGGGCTAATTACCTCCCCCCCCCAGCCCTGATTTAAGAACTGCCCAAACAAAACCTGTCACCTGTGGCCTGCAGCCTGGGAATGGAATGGAATGGAATGGAATGGAATGGAATGGAATGGAATGGAATGGAATGGAATGGAATGGAATGGAATGGAATGGAATGGAATGGCATGGCATGGCATGGCATGGCATGGCATGGAATGGAATAGAATAGAATAGAATAGAATAGAATAGAATAGAATAGAATAGAATGGAATGGAATGGAATGGAATAGAATAGAATAGAATAGAATAGAATAGAATAGAATAGAATAGAATAGAATGGAATGGAATGGAATGGAATGGAATGGAATAGAATAGAATAGAATAGAATAGGAATAGATAGAATAGAATAGAATAGACCAGGTTGGAAGAGACCTTTGAGATCATCGAGTCCAACCTATCACCCAACACCATCTGGAGTCTCTTTCTCTGCAGCCTTTCAAGACCCACCTGCATGCATTGCTGTGCAGGCTGCCCTAGGTGACCCTGCTCTGGCAGGGGGGGTGGGCTGCTGGATAAATAAACCGGGTTGGAAGAGGCCTTCAAGGTCATCAAGTCCAACCTATGATCCAACACCACCTGATCAACTCAACCATGGCACCAAGTGCCTCAGCCAGGCTCTTCCTGAACACCTCCAGGGATGGGGACTCCACCACCTCCCTGGGCAGCACATTCCAATGGGCAGTCACTCTCTCTGTGTCGAACTTCTTCCTAACCTTCAGCCTAAACCTCCCCTGGCACAGCTTGAGACTCTGTCCTCTTGTTCTGCTGCTGCTTGCCTGGCAGAAGAGACCAAGCCCCACCTGGCTCCAACCTCCCTGCAGGGAGTTGTAGAGAGCAAGAAGGTCTCCCCTGAGCCTCCTCTTCTCCAGGCTAAGCAACCCCAGCTCCCTCAGCCTCTCCTTCCAGGGCTGTGCTCCAGACCCCTCCCCAGCCTCGTTGCCCTTGTGTTGGGATCCCATAGCTGGACAAAGTTTTCCATGTGAGGCTTTAGCAGAGCAGAGCAGAGCAGAGCAGAGCAGAGCAGGGCAGAGCAGAGCAGAGCAGAGCAGAGCTGTGCCTCCAGTGTGGCCAGCCCAAGGCTTGGAGCAGCTGCAGCACCGTGCTGAGCTCCACCAGAGCGAGCTGCAGAATCCTTTCAGTGTGCCTGTGTGGTTCTGTTTGTTTGGGGATCTTGCTCACTCAACCACAAACAAACCACTTCACCCAGTTCCTTTTTAGCCCCTGTTCTGGGCTATTTTTACTCCAGTTATTTAGGTTGGGGTTGCTTTGTGTGGCTTTTGGTTTGCTGGGGGCTTTTTTTAGCACCACTTCCAAACATAACTCGGATCTGGCTTGATGCTCCTCTTGCTTTTGGAAGGGAAGTGGCTTGTGTTTAATCATGCTGCTGTGGGGCTGAAGCTTTAAATACACTCCCAGTTTGTACAGCTGCCATTCCTGGGAGCCATGAGTGGAGCCAGTTGGATGCAGCCTCCCTCATCGAAGCAGCAGTGCCAAGTCCCTGCTCTCCTCAGCAGACTGCAGCAGCATGAAGTAATACTGCTGAATCTGAGGTGTCAAAGAGTGGAAGGGGAAAGGAGGAAGGCGCTCCACTGAGTACTGCCCAAAATCATCAAGTCAGAGGATTGTTTGGGTTGGAAAAACCCTCTAAGATCACCCAGTCCAACCAGCAACTCAACCCCACCATGGCCACTAAACCACGGCCCCAAGTGCCATGGCCACAGAACACCTCCAGGGATGGGGACTCCACTACCTCCCTGGGCAACCTAAATGATTCTTGCTGTGCAAGGTGAGCTGGTCCAAAGAGGGGGTTGGGATGATTGAATGTATTTAGGGGGTCACTTGGTGCCTGCACTGAGGTTAGATTTTCTTCTTTCATAGAATCATGAAGGGGTTAGGTTGGAAGGGACCGCAAAGCTCATCTAGTTCCAACCCCCTGCCATGGGCAGGGACACCTCCCACCAGCCCGAGTTGCTCAAGGCCTCATCCAGCCTGGCCTTCAACACCTCAAGGGAAGAGACATCCACAACCTCCCTAGGCAGCCTGTGGCAGTACCTCTTCACCCTCATTCTCAAGAATTTCTTCCTCATCTCCAGTCTCAATCTCTCCTCTCCCAGCTCAAAGCCATTCTCCTTGGTCCTATCACTCCCAGCCCTTGTCCAAAGTCCCTCCCCAGCTCTCCTGCAGCCACTTCAGGTACTGGAAGGCTGCTCTGAGGTCACCCTGAAGCCTTCTCTTCTCCAGGCTGACCAGCCCCAACTCTTGTCCTGCCATTGGCTGTTGAGGTGACTGTGACTGCAGTCAAATTGGGGAATAAAAGCTGAGATGAAGATTGGCAGCTAATTGCTGGATCCTGGCTGGGTAGGAAAGGGTCATCAAGCTGTTGAAGAAGGCTGGAGACCGAGGAGCATCACCTGGCTGGTCCTGCAGTAGCCTTTCCAAAGCAGTTTTTCCAGCACTGCTGATACCACACCTTGAGTCCTGTGTCCAGTTCTGGGCTCCTGAGGTTAGGAAAGAGGTTGAGCTGCTGGAAGGTGTCCAGAGAAGGGCAAGAAAGCTGGGGAGGGGTCTGGAGCACAGCCCTGGGAGGAGAGGCTGAGGGAGCTGGGGTTGCTCAGCCTGGAGAAGAGGAGGCTCAGGGGAGACCTTCTTGCTCTCTGCAGCTCCCTGCAGGGAGGTTGTAGCCAGGTGGGGGTTGGTCTCTTCTGCCAGGCAAGCAGCAGCAGAACAAGAGGACAGAGTCTCAAGCTGTGCCAGGGGAGGTTTAGGCTGGAGGTGAGGAGAAAGTTCTTTCCAGCAAGAGAGATTGGCCACTGGGATGTGCTGCCCAGGGAGGTGGTGGAGTCCCCATCCCTGGAGGTGTTCAAGAGGGGATTGGATGTGGCCCTTGGAGCCATGGTTTAGCTGTCAGGAGCTGTTGGGTGCCAGGTTGGACTTGGTGATCTCTGTGATCTTTTCCAACCTGGCTGATTCTATGATTCTATGATTCTATGATTCTATGTCCCTGGGGCAGCTGGGCAGCGTGCACAGCCTGGGGTCATGGGCTGCTTCTCTCACCTTATTTCATTTGGGAGCTTCAGGCTTGTGGAGAACAGGCTCCTTCAGCAGGAGCCAGGAGCTCTGCAGGGCCTTTTATTGCCACATCTCTTTGATTTAGGAGCCTGAAATGGGATGTGGTCAGGATGTGGGCACCTGAGCCCTTTTTATTGGTGTTTGTCTTGCAGCAGATAGCCCAATTTATCTTGTCTGCAGGGATTGATAGAGCAGCTCTGCACAGCACCAGCAGGCAAGTGGCTCCTTGGTGCTGCAGCTGCAGTCCTAAGGGCCACGTGCTGCGGGGTTCGAGTGGAGGGCTGGCCAAGGCTTAGCTGAGACAGGAGCTGGCTGTGGTGCTGGCAGCAGGACTGGCCAGAACTGCGAGGGAAGTGAAGCTGGCTGGACAGTGACACAAGCTGGTGGGAAGGGGTTGCCAGTCCATCACTCTTTGTGGTTCCTTGGAGGTGGAAGTGACCCTTTGAGCACCCAGAATCACAGAATCAAGCAAGCTGGAAAAGACCTCAGAGATCATCAAGTCCAACCTCTCACCCAACACCATCTGATCAATTAAACCGTGGCTCCAAGTGCCTCATCCAGGCTCTTCCTAAACACCTCCAGTGATGAGGACTCCACCACCTCCCTGGGCAGCACATCCCAGTGGCCAGTCTCTCTTGCTGGAAAGAACTTTCTCCTCACCTCCAGCCTAAACCTCCCCTGGCACAGCTTGAGACTGTGTCCTCCTGTTCTGGCTAATCTTCATCAGCCTGGCTGTGTGTCAGAGCCCTCCAAACTTCTTGGCATCTGGTGTGGAGAAGGTCCACGCTTTGCTTCAGTCAGGGCTGGGCCTCTCTTGCAGTTTTGGTTTGCAGGAGGTGGATCAGGTCGTGGTTGATACTCAGCCCTTCCACTTCCTGGGGCACTCACATTTATTTATTTATTATGTGTGGTGTTAGAACTTTTCATGAGGTAAATCAGTCTGAAAATGCTTTGGTTTGGTGTCACCTTCTTGACTCCTCACCCTCTTGACTCTTCACCCTGTTGACTCTTCACCCTGTTGACTCTTCACCCTCTTGACTCTTCACCCTCTTGAATCTTCACCTTCTTGACTCTTCACCCTCTTGACTCTTCACCCTCTTGAATCTTCACCTTGACTCTTCACCTTCTTGACTCTTCACCCTCTTGACTCTTCACCCTCTTGACTCTTCACGCTCTTGACTCTTCACCCTCTTGACTCTTCAACCTCTTGACTCTTCAACCTCTTGACTCTTCACCCTCTTGAATCTTCACCTTGACTCTTCACCCTCTTGACTCTTCACCTTCTTGACTCTTCACCCTTTTGACTCTTCACCCTCTTGACTCTTCACCTTCTTGACTCTTCACCTTCTTGACTCTTCACCCTTTTGACTCTTCACCCTCTTGACTCTTCACCTTCTTGACTCTTCACCTTCTTGACTCTTCACCTTCTTGACTCTTCACCTTCTTTACTCTTCACCTTCTTGACTCTTCACCCTCTTGACTCTTCACCTTCCTGACTCTTCACCCTCTTGGCTCTTCACCCTCTTGACTCTTCACCCTCTTGACTCTTCTCCCTCTTGACTCTTCACCTTCTTGACTCTTCACCTTCTTGACTCTTCTCCCTCTTGACTCTTCACCTTGACTCTTCACCCTCTTGACTTTTCACTTCCTTGACTCTTCATCTCCTCAAACCTATATCCTGTAGCTGAAGCATAATTTCCCACTGGAAAATGGAGATGCTTTGGAAACTCTTCTCTTGGAACACTTTTGATCAGTTCACAGATTGCATTGGGTTGGAAGAAACCCTCAAAGGTCATCTTGCCCAACTCCCCTGCATCCAGCAGGGATATCTCTCAACTAGATCAGGCTGCCCAAGACTTGAACATACTTTGAGGTAGGGACAAAACTGGTCTGGAGGAAAAGTATCTGAGGGGAGACTTCATTGCTCTCTACAGCTCCCTGAAGGGAGGTTGGAGTGAGCAGGGGCCTAGCCTCCTCTCCTTGGTGGCAAGTGACAGGATCAGGAGAAATGGTTCCAAGCTGCAGCAGGGGAGGCTCAGGCTTGATGCTGGGAAATATTTCTTCACAGAGAAGGTTCTCAAACATGGGCATGGTCTGCCCAGGGCAATGATGGAGTCACCATCCTTGGAGGTGTACAAGCAGCCTGTGAACCTAGTGCTTAGGGACATGGTTTACTGTTGGACTGGATGAGCTTGGAGCTCTTTTCCAACCAGATGTGTGGTACCTTCCAACACAGGGCCAGGCAGTGTCCTTCCAGAGGTGAGGTGGAAGATAAGAGGCAATTGCCACACAGCCTGTGGTTTTCCACTCTCTGTCTTTGGAGCATCTCCTTGGAAGGAAAAAGAAAGCAGACACAAATTGAGCAGAGTGTGGAGACCCTGCAGGGCAACGGCAATGAAAGAGGGCAGCTGTGGGACTGGTTTCTGAGGCAGGAGCTGGGTAGGTTGTCCAAGCCAAGGGGGGCTCTCTGAGGAGGTGGTCTCTAAGGAGGATGTCTTTGATTGGTTGATCCCAGAATCCCACCATGGGGGGGCGGGGGGGGGGAGGTGGGGTTGGAAAAGGTCTCTGGGCATCATCCAGTCCAACCCCCTGCTCAAGCAGGGCACCCACAGCAGCTTGCCCAGCAGCACAATGGCTAGGGGAAGTGGAAGCACAACGAGGCTGGGGAGAGGCCTTGAGCACAGCCCTGTGAGGAGGAGAGGCTGAGGGAGCTGGGGTTGCTTAGCCTGGGGAAGAGGAGGCTCAGGGAGACCTTCTTGCTCTCTGCAACTCCCTGCAGGGAGGTTGGAGCCAGCTGGGGGTTGGTCTCTTCTGCCAGGCAAGCAGCAGCAGAACAAGAGGACAGAGTCTCAAGCTGTGCCAGGGGAGGTTTAGGCTGGAGGTGAGGAGAAAGTTCTTCACAGAGAAAGTTGTTAGCCATTGGGATGTGCTGGCCAGGGAGGTGGTGGAGTCCCCATCCCTGGAGGTGTTTAGGAAGAGCCTGGATGAGGCCCTTGGGGCCATGGTTTAGTTGATCAGATGGTGTTGGGTGATAGGTTGGACTGGATGATCTTTGAGCAACCCTTAGGCTGGAGGTGAGGAGAAAGTTCTTCCCAGAGAGAGTTGTTAGCCACTGGGATGTGCTGCCCAGGGAGGTGGTGGAGTCCCCATCCCTGGAGGCGTTCAAGAGGAGATTGGATGTGGCACTTGGGGCCATGGTTTAGTCATGAGGTCTGTGGTGTCAGGTTGGACTTGATGACCTTTGAGGTCTCCTTCAACCTTGGGGATTCTGTGAAGCTCTCCAGAGGAGGAGACTCCACAGCCTCTCTGGGCAGCCTGCTCCAGGCCTCCAGCAGCCTCAATTATAAACTGAGAAGATGCAAGGCTGGCTGAGATGAGGTAGGTGAAGATTCAGTGGTGAGGGCAGGCCCCTAACTGGTCTCCTGCTGGAGACAGGCTGCAGAGGACAGGCTGCAGGGAGCAGCCCTTTGCTGCCTTGTGGGTGATCAGCTGGGTCCAGCCAAGCTTCTCTGAGCTGGGCCACAGGGATTTAGGTATTTCTTTCTTTCTCTTTTCATTTGACAAATGGCTTTGGGCTTTAGGAGCTGGCAGGAGACTGCTGTGAGGAGTGCTCCTCACTGCTGCCTCAGCACTCATGCCTCCCAGCTCCATCAATACCCAGTGCTGGGAAGGCCACCCTCAGATCCTTTCAGGCTGACCTGGAGCTGTGCTGCCCAGCCCCAGCCATCAACTCCCCAGCCTGGGGAGGATGAGGATCTTCAGAGGGACCTCCTGGTTCAGGAAACAAATCATGGGAGGTTCTTTCTGCTTGGGGGTTTGACAGCCCCTTGGGTTTGGTTTCTGGGGAGTGCTGCCCTGCAGCTGCCTGGAGCGAGGGGGATGGCTGTGAGGAGTTGAGTCCAGGCTGGGGCTCCCAGGGGTCTGCTGGAGAGAGGCCAACAGAGGCTACAAGGGGGATAAGGGGACCTGAGCATCTCTCCTGTCAGGAAAGGCTGAGAGCCCTGGGGCTGCTTAGTCTGGAGAAGAGAAGGCTGAGAGGGGATCTGAGCAATGTCTATCCATATCTGAGGGCTGGGGGTCAGGATGGAGGGGCCAGGCTCTTTGTGGTGGTGCCCAGTGACAGGACAAGGGTACAAGCTACAAGCCAGGAGGTTCCACCTCAACATGAGGAGAACCTTCTTTGGTGAGAGGGTGCTGGAGGTCTGGAGCAGGCTGCCCAGAGAGGTTGTGGAGTCTCCTGCTCTGGAGACCAAGACCCACTTGGATGTGTTCCTGTGTGACCTGCCCTGGGTGATCCTGCTTGGGCAGGGGGGTTGGGCTGGATGGTCTCTTCCCAGCAAGAGAGGTTGGCCACTGGAATGTGCTGGATTGGAGTTTAGTCACAGAAGCACAGAATGGTAGGGGTTGGAAGAAGATGGGATGGGATGGGATGGGATGGGATGGGATGGGATGGGATGGGATGGGATGGGATGGGATGGAATAGAATAGAATAGAATAGAATAGAATAGAATAGAATAGAATAGAATAGAATAGAATAGAATAGAATAGAATAGAATAGAATAGAATTTACCAGGTTGGAAAAGACCTCAGAGCTCATCCAGTCCAACCTCTCACCCAACACCATCTGATCAACTAAACCATGGCACCAAGTGCCTCATCCAGGCTCTTCCTAAACACCTCCAGGGATGGGGACTCCACCACCTCCCTGGGCAGCACATCCCAGTGGCCAATCTCTCTTGTTGGGAAGAACTTTCTCCTCACCTCCAGCCTAAACCTCCCCTGGCACAGCTTGAGACTGTGTCCTCTTGTTCTGCTGCTGCTTGCCTGGCAGAAGAGCCCAACCCCCACCTGGCTCAAACCTCCCTGCAGGGAGTTGCAGAGAGCAAGAAGGTCTCCCCTCAGCCTCCTCTTCTGCAGGCTAAGCAACCCCAGCTCCCTCAGCCTCTCCTCCCAGGGCTGTGCTCCAGACCCCTCCCCAGCTTTCTTGCCCTTCTCTGGACACCTTCCAGCAGCTCAACCTCTTTCCTGACCTCAGGAGCCCAGAACTGGACACAGGGCTCCAGCTGTGGCCTCAGCAGTGCTGAGCACAGGGCACAAGGACTTCCCTGCTCCTGCTGGCCACACTCCTGCTGCAGGCCAGGCTGCCCTTGGCCTTCTTGGTTCTCTGGGCACACTGCTGGCTCATGTGAGGGTTGCTCCAGCCCCGGTGCAGAGCCATGCACTCTCTCTTGTTGAGCCTGGTTGAGGATCACCTGGGCCACTCTGTTCCTGCTGCACTCGAGTCAGGGGGAGGCTGGGAGAAGGGACTCAAACTGCAAACCCAGAGTGGGGGCAGGGGGGAGGGCTGTCTCTGGCAGGACTTTGTGGGCATTTTTCTGGGTGTTTCCTTTTTCCTCTTCATTTCTACCCCAGCCATCAGTCAAGCCAGGGAGCCCCACTTAGTTGCAGGCTGAACATGTAATCATCAACAGAGGTTTGGTTTGGTTCTATAATAGATTCCAAATAATGGCTTGCCACCCTGCAGCAGAATTAATATAATTAGGGACATAATTGCAGCTACCTTCCACTCAGGCATTCTGCTGAGCCTTAATTAATGTTTGCAGATTGCTCCAGGATCCACCGACCATCTCCTACCCCGTGAGGAGGGAGGCAGAGAATGAGAAGTCTCCTGTTGTTCTGTAGGTGCTGAAGGAAAGTGCTGTGGGGAGGGACGGAAAGCACAGCAGGCAGCCAGGCCCTCTGGTGGGTGGGGATGGGATCATAGCATCCCAGAGTGGTAGGGGTTGGAAGGGACGAGGAGAGGAGAGGAGAGGAGAGGGAGGAGAGGAGAGGGAGAGGAGAGGAGAGGGAGAGGAGGGAGAGGAGAGGAGAGGAGAGGAGGGAGAGGAGGAGAGGAGAGGAGAGGAGGAGAGGAGAGGAGAGGAGAGAGAGAGGAGAGGAGAGGAGGGAGAGGAGAGGAGAGGAGAGGAGAGGAGAGGAGAGGAGAGGAGAGGGAGAGGGAGAGGGAGAGGGAGGGGAGGGAGGGGAGGGAGAGGAGAGGAGAGGAGAGGAGGGAGAGGAGAGAGGCTAGAATAGAATAGAATAGAATAGAATAGAATAGAATAGAATTTACCAGGTTGGAAAAGACCTCAGAGCTCATCCAGTCCAACCTCTCCCCCAGCACCATCTGAGCAACTCAACCATGGCACCAAATGCCTCATCCAGGCTCTTCCTAAACACCTCCAGGGATGGGGACTCCACCACCTCCCTGGGCAGCACATCCCAGTGGCCAATCTCTCTTGCTGGGAGGAACTTTCTCCTCACCTCCAGCCTAAACCTCCCCTGGCACAGCTTGAGACTGTGTCCTCTTGTTCTGCTGCTGCTTGCCTGGCAGAAGAGACCAATCCCCACCTGGCTCCAACCTCCCTGCAGGGAGTTGCAGAGAGCAAGAAGATCTCCCCTGAGCCTCCTCTTCTCCAGGCTAAGCAACCCCAGCTCCCTCAGCCTCTCCTCCCAGGGCTGTGCTCCAGACCCCTCCCCAGCTTTCTTGCCCTTCTCTGGACACCTTCCAGCAGCTCAACCTCTTTCCTAACCTGAGTGGCCCAGAACTGGACACAGGACTCCAGGTGTGGCCTCAGCAGTGCTGAGCACAGGGCACAAGGACTTCCCTGCTCCTGCTGGCCACACTCTTCCTGCTGCAGGCCAGGATGCCCTTGGCCTTCTTGGCTGCCTGGGCACACTGCAGGCTCCTGTTCAGCTGCTGTCCAGCACTCTCCCCAGGTCCCTTTCTGCCTGGCTGCTCTCAGCCATTCTGCCCCCAGCCTGTAGCACTGCCTGGGGTTGTGGCAAAGTGCAGCCCCTGGCACTTGGCCTTGTTGAATGCCATCCTGTTGGACTCTGCCCATCTGGAGACTGATAAACCTGGCTCGAGGGAAAGGATGAGGGAAATGAGAAAGGAGGTTGGAGTGATCTGGGAGTTGGTCTCTTCTTTCAAACAACAAATGATGCAATGGAAGGAAATGGTCTGAAATTGCACCAGGGGAGGTTTAGGTTGGAAATTAGGAACAATTTCTTTGCTGCAAGTGTGGTCAGGGATTGGCACAGGCTGCCCAGGGTGGTGGTGGAGTCCCCATCCCTGGAGGTGTTCAAGGAAGCTTGTTTAGTGGCCAGAGGGACAGGGATCTGCTGTAGAGAGTCCAAGGGAGAGCTACCAGGTTGATGAAGGGGTGGAACAATGCCTGGGGAGGAGAGGCTGAGAGCCCTGGGGCTGTTCAGTCTGGAGAGGAGAAGACTGAGAGGGATCTGATCAATGTCTATCAATAGCTGAGAGCTGGGGGTCAGGAGGGAGGGGACAGGAACAGGCTCTGCTCACTGTGCCCTGGGATAGGCCAAGGGGCAATGGATGGAATCCACAGCACAGGAGGCTCCACCTCACCATGAGGAGGAACTTCTGCACTGTGAGGCTCCCAGAGCCCTGGAGCAGGCTGCCCAGAGAGGTTGTGGAGTCTCCTCTGGAGCCTTCCCAGCCCTGCCTGGATGTGTTCCTGTGGGATCTGTTCTGGATTCTGTTGTCCTGCTCTGGCAGGGGGCTTGGACTGGAAGCTCTCCAGAGTTCCCTTCCAACCCCTCCCACCCTGTGATCTGTGAGCCTGTGCCCCCCTGACGAACCTCCCAGCGCAGGATCTGGCTGCAGGAAAGTCACCCACGGCTTGGAGGAGGTTTCAAGACAGGAGAGGGCTGCAGACTGGCTGAGGAGCAGGGTGATTGATGTGTTTGATGTCAGGCAGAGTGCTGACTTCCTGCTGCTGTAGGGAGCTGGCATCGTGTGCATCTGCCACTGCCACTGCCTGCAGGAAGTATCTCAAGCCTTGACTAACTCCAGGTATGGTGACACCTTCCTGGGGGTGGTGAAACACACTGCCTGGAAGGCAGGCATTTGAGCATTCAGCTGAGCATTAAGTGGTTTAGAGACCAGCAGATGGCTAATCATCAGCCAGAGCAGGAAATGAGCCGGTGATCTACGCTGCGACCTGCTGCTCGAGCCACACGGAGGGAGCCCCGACCTCAAGGCTCCTGCTGAGAGCAGCTCACAACATCTCCATACATTATGCCAGGAGGTGGTGGCACAGAGAGGGAGGAAATTGAGGGGAAAGACTCCTAATCCCTCTGGGAATTCATTGCTCCTGCAAGATACTCGTTGTACTTGGCCACTGGGACGTGCTGCCCAGGGAGGTGGTGGAGTCCCCATCACAGTACCATAGTATCCTAGTGTCAGTCAGGGGTGGAAGGGACCACAAGGATCATCTAGTTCCAACCCCCCTGCCATGGGCAGGGACACCCCACACTAGATCAGCCTGGCCACAGCCTCAGCCAGCCTGGCTGCAAACACCTCCAGGCTGGGGCCTCAACCACCTCCCTGCACAACCCATTGCAGGGCTTCACCACTCTCCTGGGGAAGAACTTCCTCCTCCCCTCCAGCCTCAATCTCCCCACCTCCAGCTTCATTCCATTCCCCCTAGTCCTATCACTCCTGAGAGCCTGAGCAGTCCCTCCCCAGCCTTCTTGGAGCCCCCTGCAGATCCTGGAAGGCCACAATGAGGTCACCTGGGAGCCTTCTCTTCTCCACACTGAACAGCCCCAACTCTTTCAGTAAGGTGAGAGGTTGGACTTGATGATCCCTGAGGTCTTTTCCAACCTGGTTGATTCTGTGATTCTAAGTGTGGCTGGAAGCATCAACCCTCCACCCTTCCTGCCATGTCTCCTCTCACCCCCCACTGCCCCCTGACTGCTGGTCACAGTGTCTCCAGCCTGCTGATGAGATACTCTGCCCTTGCTGCTCAGGGCTGGCTTTGGGTTGCAGGAGGCTCCTCAGTGTCACAGCTCCTGCTCACAGCTCTCTCATTAAATAATTGAACTGCAGTTCCCTGGCATTAAAAGTCTGATCCTGCTGACTCCAGACCATATGTTTTTTGTGACCCTGGAGGGCAGAGGCTTTGTTGTGGCTTCTTCTTTTTCCTGCTTTTTGCCAGGCAGACGTGGGGATGAGAGGTGCAGCCCAGATGGATGCTCCTGGCTTGGCTGCTTGGCTTTTTCCTCCCACTTGCTGGCTCCCAGCTGGCCCCAAGCCCCATGAGTGCCCCTGAGCTGGCACAACCTTTGGAGAAGGCTTCTTGGCGCTCTGCATCCCTCCAGGTGGCTTTCTCTGCTCATCCCTCTTAAAGAATCAGAGAATCAATAAGGCTGGGAAAGAGCTCAGAGATCATCAAGTCCAAGCTGTCACCCAGCACCTCCTGAAGACCAAACCCTGCTGTCACCCAGCACCTCCTGACAACTTCATAAACCCAATAAGGCTGGCTCCATCAGTGCTGTCACATCCAATCCCCTCTGGAACACCTCCAGGGATGGGGACTCCACCACCTCCCTGGGCAGCACATCCCAGTGGCCAATCTCTCTTGTTGGGAAGAACTTTCTCCTCACCTCCAGCCTAAACCTCCCCTGGCACAGCTTGAGACTGTGTCCTCTTGTTCTGCTGCTGCTTGCTTGAGAGAAGAGCCCAACCCCACCTGGCTCCAACCTCCCTGCAGGGAGTTGCAGAGAGCAAGAAGGTCTCCCCTCAGCCTCCTCTTCTGCAGGCTAAGCAACCCCAGCTCCCTCAGCCTCTCCTCCCAGGGCTATGCTCTCCATCACCTCCCTGCTCCTCTTTCATGTTTTTCATTGATCTCTTCCCACTGCTATCAGGATGGAACTTCTGACAAGGGCTGGCAGTGCCAGGACAAGGAACAATGGCTTTGAGCTGGGAGAGAGGAGATTGAGACTGGAGATGAGGAAGAAATTCTTTAGTGAGGGTGAGGAGAGCCTGGCACAGGTTGCCCAGGCAGGCTGTTGCTGCCTCCTCCCTGGAGGTGCTCAAGACCAGGCTGGATGAGACCTGTGCTGGTGGAAGGTGTCCCTGCCCATGGCAGGGGAGTTGGAACTGGATGAGCCTCAAGGTGCCTTCCAACTCAGACCATTCTGTGTCCCCCAAGTAGAGGTTTTCATGGATGTCCTTCCTGGTGGCCTTTGAGCACCCCACTTGCTGTGTGTCCCCAGAGTCCAGAGCTTTGGCTGGGTGGCACAAAAGCCTGGGCTGCTCAGAGGCTGCCTGTGGATGCTGTGGGGGAAGTGATCAGCTCAAATCTGTTGCCAGTTTTAGGGCTGGAGATGAGAAATGTGGGAGTTAGTAGTAAATACTTCATTCTGCTTTGTGACATCCCAGCAGGACCTGCCAAGGTGATCACTTCCATTTTCACCCTGCCTCACACCAAGAGCAGCACTTTGGGCTTGCTCAGCTGCTCCTGACCCTTTGGGAAGGACTCTGCTGCTGCAGGAAACATCTGGAGGGGGTTGCAGGTGGTCAGAGAAGAGAGGCAGAAGGATGCCAGGCGTTGGGGAAGAGCTTGGAGGTGGTGGTGGGTGGGTGGTGGGACTGGTGCTATCCAAACAGTAAAAATAGCAGCAGCTGCTGGGCTGCTCCCTGTGTTTTGGAGCCTGCCTGAGTCATTGCTCTACCTTTTTATTAGCATCGTGGGCGAGGCTGCTTTGGGGATCTTCCTGCCTGGCTTTGCCATCCTGGCTTGGCTGCTGCTGGTCTCTGAGGGAAGGTGGTGGTGGGATGGACTCAAGGCCCCACCTGCCCTGGGGGACCCTGCTGTGACAGGGGGCTTGGACTGGATGACCTCAGGAGGTCCCTTCCACCCCCTAGCTCTCTGTGATCTCCAAAGGTCCTTTCCAACCCCTAACTCTCTTTGATTCTGTGACCACCAGAGGTCCCTTCCAACCCCTAACTCTCTGTGGTCTCCAGAGGTCCTTTCCAACCCCTAACACTCTGTGATCTCCAGAGGTCCCTTCCAACCCCTAAGTCTGATTCTGTGGTCCCAGAGGTCCCTTCCAACCCCTAACTCTCTTGATTCTGTGGTCTCCAGAGGTCACTTCCAACCCTAACTCTCTTTGATTCTGTGATCTCCAGAGGTCCCTTCCAACCTCTAACTCTCTGTGATCTCCAGAGGTCACTTTCCAACCCCTAACTCTGTGATTCTGTGATCTCCAGAGGTCACTTTCCAACCCTAACTCTCTGTGATTCTGTGGTCTCCAGAGGTCCTTCCAACCCCTAACTCTCTTTGATTCTGTGATCTCCTGAGGTCCCTTCCAACCCCTAACCCTCTGTGATTCTGTGGTCTCCAGAGGTCCCTTCCAACCCCTCCCATTCTCCAATTCCTCTCCACTCTTCTTTTACTGAAGTGGTTTTGTTTCTTTGGCTCTCCATTTCCTGCCTGTCTTGTGAGGGATGAGCTCTGGGGGAAGGGAAGAGCCAACCCTTGGTGCCAGCCATGTGTTCAAGACAGGCTCTTAGTGGCACTGCTGAGTTCTGGGTCTTTAAAGAAGCCCAGCAGTGAGAGGGGCAGCAGTGGGGGCTTCACCTCTAATTTTCCCATCCAGGGGGCCTCAGTCTCATCTCACCTCCCTGCTGCCACTGGATGGAGTCAATGCTGGCAGTTTAGACTTCTGTCAGTGAAGAAGAATCAAGAGCAGAAGGGATTGAGATGCCTCAGAATCACAGAAGTGTCAGGGTTGGAAGGAACCTGGAGCACAGGGAGAAGCTGAGGGAGCTGGGGTTGCTTAGCCTGCAGAAGAGGAGGCTGAGGGGAGACCTTCTTGCTCTCTGCAACTCCCTGCAGGGAGGTTGGAGCCAGGTGGGGGTTGGGCTCTTCTGCCAGGCAAGCAGCAGCAGAACAAAAGGACACAGTCTCAAGCTGTGCCAAGGGGAGGTTTAGGCTGGAGGTGAGGAGAAAGTTCTTCCCAGAGAGAGGAATTGGCCACTGGAATGTGCTGCCCAGGGGGGTGGTGGAGTCCCCATCCCTGGAGGTTTCAGGAGGGATTGGATGTGGCACTTGGAGCCATGGTTTAGTTGTCAGGAGCTGTTGGGTGCCAGCTTGGACTTGATGATCTCTGAGGTCTTTTCCAACCTTATTGATTCTGTGATTCTATGACTTCAAGGCTCAGCCAGCTCCAACCCCCTGCCATGCCCAGGGACACCTCACACCACAGCAGGTTGCTCACAGCCACCTCCAGCCTGGCTGCAAACACCTCCAGCCAGGAGGCTTCCACCACCTCCCTGGGCAGCCTGGGCCAGGCTCTCACCACCCTCCTGGGCAACAACTTCTTCCTCACAGCCAATCTCAATCTCTCCACTTCTAGTTCTGCTCCATCCGCCCCAGTCCTATCCCTCCCTGACACCCTCAAAAGTCCCTCCCCAGCTTTCTTGCAGCCCCCTGCAGATCCTGGAAGGCCACAAGGAGGTCTCCTGGGAGCCTTCTCTTCTCCAGCCTGCACAGCCCCAACTCCCTCAGGCTGTGCTCACAGCAGAGCAGCTCCAGCCCTCTGCTCCTCCTCGTGGCCCTTCTCGGGCAGCTGTGGTTCCCAGCAACTAAAGAGGAGTGAGGAAAGCCCCAGAGCCACAGCAGCTGCTGTGTGCCGAGGTGGTTGTTGTAGAAGCCTTCCTGAGCCATCCCTGCTTGTCAGTGTCGGGCTGACACGGCTGGGTTTTCATCTTCCTCTCCCCTGGGCTTGGCCAGGCAATGCCCTTCTGATGTCAGACATCAAGGAAACAGGCTCCTGCCTGCTGATTTGGGGATCCCAGCCAGAGCAGGGAGGGGGACTGCAGCCCACCTGTAGCAAGCTGATTGCATTCTGCACACAGCTCCTTTGCCAAGCTTGTGACTCCTTATCTGTCAAATAGACACTGCAACAGCAGCAAAAGAGTGGCTGAGAAGGAAAGGTGGTGCAGGAGGAAGCTAAAGCTCAGCCTGATGAAGACCTCCTGCTGCTCTGGAAGAGGATTTGTGGTGTGCTGGGATACAGAAGCACAGACTGGGTTGGGTTGGGGGAAACCTCCAAAGCTCCTCCAGTGCAGCCCCCTGCAGCCAGCAGGGACAGCCCCAGCCAGAGCAGGCTGCTCACAGCCCCAAACCACCTCCCCTGCAGTGGTGCCAGGCATGGGGCAGCTCCCAGCTCTCTGGGCAGCCTGGGCCAGGCTCTCCCCACCCTCACTGCCAAACATTTCATAGAATCATAGAATCAATAAGGTTGGAAAAGACCTCAGGGATCACCAAGTCCAAGCTGTCACCCAACCCCTCCTGACAACTAAACCATGGCTCCAAGTGCCACATCCAATCCCCTCTGGAACACCTCCAGGGATGGGGACTCCACCACCTCCCTGGGCAGCACATCCCAGTGGCCAATCTCTCTTGCTGGGAAGAACTTTCTCCTCACCTCCAGCCTAAACCTCCCCTGGCACAGCTTGAGACTGTGTCCTCTTGTTCTGCTGCTGCTTGCCTGGCAGAAGAGCCCAACCCCCACCTGGCTCCAACCTCCCTGCAGGGAGTTGCAGAGAACAAGAAGGTCTCCCCTGAGCCTCCTCTTCTGCAGGCTAAGCAACCCCAGCTCCCTCAGCCTCTCCTCACAGGGCTGTGCTCTCCATCACCTCCCTGCTCCTCTTTCATGTTTTTCATTGATCTCTTCCCACTGCTATCAGGAAGGGACTTTTGACAAGGGCTGGCAGTGCCAGGGCTTGTGCTTTGCCCTTCTCTCCACTCTCAATCTCTCACTTCCCAACCATCTCCCCTTGGCCTGTCCCATCAGGCCCTGCTCAAAGCTCTGTCCCCAGCTCTCTGCTGGGCCCTTGAAGCACTGCAAGGCCACCAGAAGCTCTCCCTGGAGCCTTCTCCTCTGCAGGCTGCCCAAGGCCAACTCTCTCAGCCTGGCTCCCAGCAGAGGGCTTCCAGCCCTGCCAGCACTGCTGTGGCCTCCTCTGGCCCTGCTCCCCCAGCTCCCTGTCTGTGCTGAGGGCTCCAGAGCTGCCCCAGCCCTGCAGGGGAGGTCTGAGCAGAGCACAGCAGAGGGCAGAATCCCCTCCCTGCCCCTGCTGCCCACCCTGCTGGGGCTCAGCCCAGGGCTGGGGCTGGGCTGGCAGTGCTTGGTGCCAGCCTCTCACGGACCTCGCCGTGGGTCGTCTCAGGCTCTGCCTCCTGAGTGAGTTGTTTGGAAGCTTTGAATGCCCAAATCAGGGCATTTTTGGTGCTTTTTAAGGGCTTTGTTTAGTCTTGTACCAGCAGCAGCGTGGAGAGCCCTGGAGGAGGCTGTTTCACCGATCTTGCTGCGTTGACTGGCAGGGCAGTGAGGGGCTGGAGGACTTGGTTGGCAAGCTGAGCAAAGCCCAGCTCAAAGCCCACAGCAAGCTCTTGCAGCCCTGCAGAATCCTGCTCAAACAAAGGCTGTAAACCCTGGGCCCTCGAGGCAAGGCTCCTAAACCCCTGCAAGAGAAATTGCTGCTGGTGTGCTGGAGCAAGGGAACATTCAGCTGCCCCTGAGCTTTAACCATGGATCAGCAGGAGCTTCAGAGCCTCCCTCCTGGTGGAACAGGCAGGGGGATTGCAGGTCTCAGCACAAAGGCTTTAGCCCTGGCTTGAGGTGGGCAGCTGGGGTTTGCTCTTGGGTTGTTTGTTGTGGCTTTTTTTCCCCCTCCTGATTTTCTGTTGTGCCTTGAGAGGGAGGAGCTGGGCTTGGGCTTCACCTCCTTGGCTTGGGCTTCACCTCCTGGGCTTGGGCTTCACCTCCTGGGCTTGGGCTTCACCTCCTGGGCTTGGGCTTCACCTCCTGGGCTTGGGCTTCACCTCCTTAGCTTGGGCTTCACCTCCTGGGCTTGGGCTTCACCTCCTTAGCTTGGGCTTCACCTCCTGGGCTTGGGCTTCACCTCCTTAGCTTGGGCTTCACCTCCTGGGCTTGGGCTTCACCTCCTTAGCTTGGGCTTCACCTCCTGGGCTTGGGCTTCACCTCCTGGGCTTGGGCTTCACCTCCTTGGCTTGGGCTTCACCTCCTGGGCTTGGGCTTCACCTCCTGGGCTTGGGCTTCACCTCCTTGGCTTGGGCTTCACCTCCTGACTCCCCAGGGACCATAGTGGGTGGAAAACTGATCAGATGCCTTCAGCTTGTGCTCAAGGACATGCTTCCTCCAGACATGGATAGACCAAGCTGTGCCTGGATGGGTCCTGCCCAATGTTCCTTCTGCTCTCTGCTGCTGTCTGTGTGTCTTTGGGCCTGGCAGGACCCTGATGTCCAGCATGTGGAGAAGTGGCTGGGCAAGGGAATTTGCAGAAGGAACTTCACAGAATGGGTCTGGGTTGGAAGGGACCTTCAAGGTCATCCAGTTCCAACCCCCTGCCATGCCCAGGGACACCTCCCACCAGCACAGGTGGCTCAAAGCCTCATCCAGCCTGGCCTTCAACACCTCCAGGCATGGAGGGGACATCCTTGGGCAACCTGTTCCAGTGTCTCCCCAGCCTCATTCTAAAGAATTTCTTCCTCCTCTCCAGTCTCCATCTCCCCTCTCCCAGCTCAAAGCCATTGTCCCTCATCCTGGCACCCCCTGTCCCTCCCCAGCTCTCCTGGAGCCCCTTCAGGTACTGGAAAGTTGCTCTAAGGTCTCCCTGGAGCCTTCTCTTCTCCAGGCTGAACAGCCCCAACTCTCTCAGCCTGTCCTCACAGGGGAGGTTTTTCATCCCTCTGATCCTCTCTGTGGCTTCCTCTGGACCCTCTCCAACAGTTTGATGTTTTCTTGTGCTGGGGGCCCCAGAGCTGGAGGCAGTGCTGCAGGTGGGGGCTGAGCAGAGCAGAGCAGAGGGCAGAATCCCCTCCCTGTGCTGCTGCTCTCCCTGCTCTGGCTGCAGCTCAGCACAGGGCTGGCTCTGGGCTGCCAGGGACCACTGCTGGCTCCTGGGGAGTTTGTCACCAGCTGACAGCCCCAAGTCACAGAATAACAGAATCACCCAGGTTGGAAGAGACCCCAAAGATCATCAAGGCCAACCAATCACCCAACCTTGTCTAATCAACTGGGCCATGGCACTAAGTCCTTTGCCTCCAGACTGCTCTGCAGCCATTCCTTGCCCAGGCCTCTATCTGCCCCAGTCCAGATCTACCTCCCAAACACCATTCCCCCAGCAAACTCCTGGACAAGCTGTCAGCCCCTGGCTTGGACAGTAGCTCTCTGAGCTGGGTTAGGAACTGGCTGGAGGCTGAGCCCAGAGAGTGGTGGTGAATGGTGCCACAGCCAGCTGGCAGCCAGGCACCAGTGGTGTGCCCCAGGGAGCAGTGCTGGGCCCCAGCCTGTTCAACATCCTTATTGATGATCTGGAGGAGGGGATGGAATCCATCATCAGTGAATTTGCAGATGACACCAAGCTGGGGGCAGGAGTTGATCTGTTAGAGGGTTGGAGAGCTCTGCAGAGGGACCTGGACAGGCTGGGCAGATGGGCAGAGGCCAAGGGCAGGAGATTGAACACATCCAAGTGCCAGGGGCTGCACTTTGGCCACAGCAACCCCAGGCAGTGCTACAGGCTGGGGGCAGAGTGGCTGAGAGCAGCCAGGCAGAGAGGGACCTGGGGGTGCTGGCGAACAGCAGCTGAACAGGAGCCAGCAGTGTGCCCAGGGGGCCAAGAAGGCCAAGGGCATCCTGGCCTGCAGCAGGAAGAGTGTGGCCAGCAGGAGCAGGGAAGTCCTTGTGCCCTGTGCTCAGCACTGCTGAGGCCACACCTGGAGTCCTGTGTCCAGTTCTGGGCTCCTGAGGTTAGGAAAGAGGTTGAGCTGCTGGAAGGTGTCCAGAGAAGGGCAAGAAAGCTGGGGAGGGGTCTGGAGCACAGCCCTGGGAGGAGAGGCTGAGGGAGCTGGGGTTGCTTAGCCTGGAGAAGAGGAGGCTCAGGGGAGACCTTCTTGCTCTCTGCAACTCCCTGCAGGGAGGTTGGAGCCAGGTGGGGGTTGGTCTCTTCTGCCAGGCAAGCAGCATCAGAACAAGAGGACACAGTCTCAAGCTGTGCCAGGGCAGGTTTAGGCTGGAGGTGAGGAAGAAGTTCTACAGAGAGAGAGAGATTGGCCATGGGAGTGTGCTGCCCAGGGAGGTGGTGGAGTCCCCATCCCTGGAGGTGTTCAGGAGGAGACTTGCTGGGGTGCTTGGTGCCATGGGTGAGTTGATTAGGTGGTGTTGGAGTAGTTGATAGGTTGGCCACAATGATCTCGAAGGTCTCTCCCAACCTGGTTTATTCCATTCTAACACAGGCTCAGGTCCTGCAGCTCCTCCATGCTCTGGCAGAGGTGGTGTAGCTCCAGGCTGAGCCTCTGTGCTTCATCATGGCCCCAAAGCAGCAGCCTTCCACCCCACCCCCTCTGGCTCCTCGTTCCTGCAGCAAGATTACCTTCCCAACATCTGCCTTGCCTCCTCCTGTTAGCATTTTTATTTCCCCCTCTCCAAGCACCCAGCTGGGCTCAGATCATGAATTTTCAACCTCCCTCTGAGTGCAATGGTAGGAAAAGGTCTGAGAGCTGAGAAAGTTCTGCTGAAGTTTGAAGGGGAGGGGTGGGAGAGGTGGGAAACACTTCTGCCTGAGTGAAAGAGAAGAGGAGGCTCAGGGGCAAGAAAGCTGGGGAGGGGTCTGGAGCACAGCCCTGGGAGGAGAGGCTGAGGGAGCTGGGGTTGCTTAGCCTGCAGAAGAGGAGGCTGAGGGGAGACCTTCTTGCTCTCTGCAACTCCCTGCAGGGAGGTTGTAGCCAGGTGGGGGTTGGTCTCTTCTGCCAGGCAAGCAGCACCAGAACAAGAGGAAACAATCTTAGGCTGTGCCAGGGGAGGTTTAGGCTGGAGGTGAGGAGAAAGTTCTTCCCAGCAAGAGAGATTGGCCACTGGGATGTGCTGCCCAGGGAGGTGGTGGAGTCCCCATCCCTGGAGGTGTTCCAGAGGGGATTGGATGTGGCACTTGGAGCCATGGTTTAGTCATGAGGTCTGTGGTGCCAGGTTGGACTTGATGATCTTTGAGGTCTCTTCCAGCCTTGGTGACTGATTCAGTGACAGAGGCCTTGGTGCCATGGATGGAGGCATTTTTGTTGCTGTTTAATTCGATTAGCCCTGCAGGTGTTGTGGCCAGCTGTTCACTTTGCAGAGAAGCAAGAAGAGAAAAGACCAGGAGGAAAAAAAAAACACCTCAAAAACATCTTCCCAGCATTGCACTCCTGCTGCTTTCATCTTGTAATGAGCTTGTTAGCAATTAGTTTGCTGCTGGAACAGGCTGGTGTGGTGTGGTGTGAGGACACTCAGCTGGGAGTGGGGGCTGAGAGGTGGCCCAGGTGAACCTCATCCAGGTTCACCAGGAGGGAGTGCAGGGCTCTGCACCTGGGCTGGAGCAACCCTCACATGAGCCAGCAGTGTGCCCAGGTGGCCAAGAAGGCCAAGGGCATCCTGGCCTGCAGCAGGAAGAGTGTGGCCAGCAGGAGCAGGGAAGTCCTTGTGCCCTGTGCTCAGCACTGCTGAGGCCACACCTGGAGTCCTGTGTCCAGTTCTGGGCTCCTGAGGTTAGGAAAGAGGTTGAGCTGCTGGAAGGTGTCCAGAGAAGGGCAAGAAAGCTGGGGAGGGGTCTGGAGCACAGCCCTGGGAGGAGAGGCTGAGGGAGCTGGGGTTGCTTAGCCTGCAGAAGAGGAGGCTCAGGGGAGACCTTCTTGCTCTCTCCAACTCCCTGCAGGGAGGTTGTAGGCAGGTGGGGGTTGATCTCTTCTGCCAGGCAAGCAGCACCAGAACAAGAGGACACAGTCTCAAGCTGTGCCAGGGGAGGTTAAGGCTGGAGGTGAGGAGAAAGTTCTTCCCAGCAAGAGAGATTGGCCACTGGGATGTGCTGCCCAGGGAGGTGGTGGAGTCCCCATCCCTGGAGGGGTTTAGGAAGAGCCTGGCTGAGGCCCTTGGTGCCATGGTTGAGTTGCTCAGATGGTGCTGGGTGATAGCTTGGGCTTGATGATCTCAAAGGTCTTTTCCAGCCTGGTTAGTTCTTTTCTGCTTGCAGGGATGGGGCTTCTACCACCTGTCTGTGCAACTGGGAGAGGCTGTGGTGAGGGTTGCCCTTTGTTTTGAACTCTAAGGCATCCCCAACTAGACAAAGCTGTGCATCCTCCCTGCCCCTTCCCTCTGCATGGAGAGATCCAGAGCTGGCAGGGAGGCAGGACAGGAGACATTTACATTGAGAAATCTGAAAGCCAGCCTCACACACCTTGTTTCTTCTTTAGGGTAAGGCCCAGTGCAGGTCTTGGTCTTGCAGCAGAAGTTGCAGTTCCAGTCTCCTGGGAGCAGCCATGGAATGGGTTTGGGACTGGAAGGGCTCTTAAAGCTCACCCAGTTCCAACCTCCTGCCATGGGCTGGGACACCTCCTACCAGTCCAGGCCTCATCCGGCCTGGCCTTCAACACCTCCAGGCAGGGGACAGCCACAGCCTCCCTGGGCAACCTGTGCCACAGTCTCCCCAGCCTCATTCTAAAGAATTTCTTCCTCCTCTCCAGTCTCAGTCTCTCCTCTCCCAGCTCAAAGCCATTGTTCCTCATCCTGGCACCCCCTGTCCCTCCCCAGCTCTCCTGGAGCCCCTTCAGGTACTGGAAAGTTGCTCTAAGGTCTCCCTGGAGCCTTCTCTTCCCCAGGCTGAGCAGCCCCAACTCATTGTCCCTCCCTGGGCAGCCTGGTGGTGGAGTCCCCGTGCCTGGAGGTGCTCAGGAAACCTGTGCCCATGGCCCTTGGGGCTGTGGTTTAGTGGCCATGGTGGTGCTGGGTGGATGGTTGGACTGGGTGATCCTGGATGTCTTTTCCAACCCCAAAGAGTTCTCTGCCTCCTCTGTGTGCTGAGGCTGAGCTGCCCTGCCCCAGGGCAGCCTGGCTGAGGAGGGAAAGCACAGGAGAGTGGGACAGGAATGCTGCTTCTGCATTGCCTCTGCTGCTCTTTCCTGCTGCTGTGTTGCATTCATCTTCCCTTCCAAACCTCCCCAAACCATCATGACTCAAGGACTGCAAGCAAATTAATCCTTGCCAAGGCTCACAAGTGGAGGGAGGGAGGGAGGGGGGGAAAGGAGTGAAAAAAGAAACCCAAATAAACTGAAATACAAAATAGCTTTGAGGAATGTCCTGAGGAAAGAGCAAACAGAGGCAGAAATGAAGCTGCTCTTGCAAGCTGCTCTCACTTAAGCCTCACCCCCACAGGCTCCTCCTGCCCCACAGATGTGCATGAGGTGCCTGCCAGGCTCCACTGGGGCACTGCAGATGCCACCCATGGGGGTCCAGGGCCAGCTTCCCCACCAGCTGCAGCAGGGAAGGGCTCTTGCCTTTCCTGGCTGTTGGTCAGGGGAAGTTAATGAGCATCAAATGAGGCTGAAGGCTCCTGTGGACAGCCAGGGCTGCCTGCAGAGGAGGAGTGTTTGGTATTTATATCATGCTCTATTTAGTTAGCAAGAAACAAAAGGTCCCACTGGGGTTTGCTTGTGACACACAGCTGACCTTGTGTGTTGTGTTCCCCTCCTCCTCCTCCTCTGCTCTGCCCTGGGGAGGCTGCACCTCGAGGCCAGCTCTGGGCTCCCCAGCTCAAGAGGGACAGGGAACTGCTGGAGAGGGTCCAGGGGTGGCCACAGAGCTGCTGAGGGGCCTGGAGCAGCTCTGTGAGCAGCAAAGGCTGAGAGCCCTGGGGCTGAGAGCCTGGAGCAGAGCAGCCCCAGAGGGCAGCTGAGCAATGTTCAGCAAGAGCTAAAGGCTGGGGGGCAAGGGGCTGGGGCCAGGCTCTGCTCAGTGGTGCCCAGGGACAGCACAAGGGGCAAGGGACACAAAGTGGCACCCAGGAGGTTCTGTCTGAGCAGGAGGAGAAACTTCCTTGGTGTGAGGCTGCTGGAGGCCTGGAGCAGGCTGCCCAGAGAGGTTGTGGAGTCTCCTGCTGTGGAGAGCTTCCAACCCCCCCTGGGTGTTGTGCTGCTGGGCAAGCTGCTGTGGGTGCCCCTGCAGGGGGGCTGGACTGGAGGATCTCTGGAGCTCCCTTCCAACCTGCACTATGCAGGGACTCTGTGACCAGAGAAGTGCTCCCCTGGGGGCTCTGCTCTCATGAGCTGCAGCTGGGGGATTGAGGAGGGTTCAGGTTTGCTTGCAGCTGTGTTGTGGGGATGCTGATTGTGTGTGTGTGTTCAGGTGTGTGTTCAGATGGTGTCCCTGCCCACGGCAGGGGGGTTGGAACGACATGATCCTTGTGGTCCCTTCCAACCCTGACTGATACGATGACACTATGATACTATGATACTATATACAGCTGCAGAGAAGGAAGTGGCTGATGCTGCTGGCAGCTCTTGGCCTGCTGGCAGCTCCTGGCCTGCTGGCTCAGGAGCTGTGTGTTGAGGAGCAGCAGGGTTGCTGGAGCCCCTGTGGATGAGCACTGAGGTGCTCTCAGCAGCAGCAGTTGGGGCTGCACCCCAGACAAGCTAATGATAGAACTGTCAGGGCTGGAAGGGACCTCAAGGCTCAGCCAGCTCCAACCCCCTGCCATGCCCAGGGACACCTCACACCACAGCAGGTTGCTCACAGCCACCTCCAGCCTGGCTGCAAACACCTCCAGGCAGGAGGCTTCCACCACCTCCCTGGGCAGCCTGTGCCAGGCTCTCACCACCCTCCTGGGGACCAACTTCTTCCTCACAGCCAATCTCAATCTCCCCACTTCTAGTTCTGCTCCATCCCCCCCAGTCCTATCCCTCCCTGACACCCTCAAAAGTCCCTCCCCAGCTTTCTTGCAGCCCCCTGCAGATCCTGGAAGGCCACAAGGAGGTCTCCTGGGAGCCTTCTCCTCTCCAGCCTGCACAACCCCAACTCCCTCAGGCTGTGCTCACAGCAGAGCAGCTCCAGCCCTCTGCTCCTCCTCCTGGCCCTTCTCTGGACACCTTCCAGCCCCTCCAGATCCTTCCTGGTACAGAGGCTCCAGAACTGGCCCCAGAGCTCCAGCTGTGGTCTCAGCAGAGTGGAGCAGAGGGGCAGAATCCCCTCCCTTGAGCTGTGAGTGATTCCTCTGGGCTGCAAGTGAAGGCTCCCAGCACCAAAATCATTTGCTGGCTGCCTGCCCCCCCTGTACCCTGTGACTAACAGAAGATTCCATCTCTGGGAAAACAGCTCCAGGCTCTTCCAGTTAAATGTGTCATTTCAGCTGCTTATTCACCCACTGTGCACATTCATCTCCTTCCATCCCTCACTCTGTCCTTCTGCTGTGCACATGTACTCCTCTGCTCCCTGGGGATGGTTTTACAACCTGGCCTGGCAGTCAGCTCATCCCACAGCCTCCTGCCAAAGTGATGTGGGGTTGAGGCTAGGAGCAGCCAGAGCAGCCAGCAGACCTTCCCCAGGCTCCCAGGGTGCCAGCTGGGAAGGGACCCCAGGGTTCAGCTGCTCCAACCTTTCCAGGTAGTGGCAATGAGCTGGCCCAGCAGCCTGGCAAGCTGAGTCTCCAAACTGTCCCAAGCTGGGGAATCCACCACTGCCCCTGGGAGATGATCCCAGCCTCCAGATGTTCCCACAGTGAAACAGTTTCATAGAACCACAGAATCAGCCAGCTGGGAAAAGACCTCAGGGATCATCAAGTCCAACCTGGCACCCAACACCTCCTGACAACCAAACCATGGCTCCAAGTGCCACATCCAATCCCCTCTTGAACACCTCCAGGGATGGGGACTCCACCACCTCCCTGGGCAGCACATCCCAGTGGCCAATCTCTCTTGCTGGGAAGAACTTTCTCCTCACCTCCAGCCTGAACCTCCCCTGGCACAGCTTGAGACTGTGTCCTCTTGTTCTGGGGCTGCTTGCCTGGCAGAAGAGCCCAACCCCCACCTGGCTCCAGCCTCCCTGCAGGGAGTTGCAGAGAGCAAGAAGGTCTCCCCTGAGCCTCCTCTTCTGCAGGCTAAGCAACCCCAGCTCCCTCAGCCTCTCCTCCCAGGGCTGTGCTCCAGACCCCTCCCCAGCTTTCTTGCCCTTCTCTGGACACCTTCCAGCAGCTCAATGTCCTTCTTAAATTTCCAGGAGGTGGTGGAGTCACCACCAAAGGGCATCAGATCCAACCCTCTGCAGTGAGCAGGGAGGGTTGGGGGACCTGTCCTTAAGACAAAGGGTTGGATTGATTGCTTAGCCTGGAGGAGGCTCAGGAGAGACCTTCTTGCTCTCTGCACCTCCCTGTAGGGAGGTTGGAGCCAGGCTGGGGTTGGTCTCTTCTCCCAGGCAAGCAGCAGCAGAACAAGAGGACACAGTCTCAAGCTGTGCCAGGGGAGGGTTAGGCTGGAGGGAAGGAGAAAGTTCTTCCCAACAAGAGAGATTGGCCACTGGGATGTGCTGCCCAGGGAGGTGGTGGAGTCCCCATCCCTGGAGGTGTTCAGGAGGGGATTGGATGTGGCACTTGGTGCCATGGTTTAGTCAGAGGGCTGTGGTGCCAGGTTGGACTTGATGACCTTTGAGGTCTCCTCCAACCTTGGGGATTCTGTGATTAAATTGAGGAGCCCAGAACTGGACACAGTTTTGTTCTGGAGTCCAATGGCAATCCCCCCAGCAGTTACAAGGACTTGGGGGAGCTGGTGGGCAACAAGTTCCTCATGAGCCAGCAATGTGCCCTTGGGGCCAAGGAGGCCAATGGAACACAGGAGGTTCCACCTAATCATGAGGAAGCATTTCCTTGGTGTGAGGCTGCTGGAGCCCTGGAGCAGGCTGCCCAGAGGGGTTGTGGAGTCTCCTTCTCTGCAGAGCTTCCATCCCCCCCTGGCCATTGTGAGCCCTGGGGCAGGCTGCCCAGAGAGGTTGTGGAGTCTCCTCCTCTGCAGATCTTCCATCCCCACTTGTGAGCCCTGGAGCAGGCTGCCCAGAGGGGTTGTGGAGTCTCCTCTGCAGAGCTTCCATCCCCCCCTGGCCATTGTGAGCCCTGGAGCAGGCTGCCCAGAGGGGTTGTGGAGTCTCCTCTGCAGAGCTTCCATCCCCCCCTGGCCATTGTGAGCCCTGGAGCAGGCTGCCCAGAGAGGTTGTGGAGTCTCCCATCCCCCTGCAGGAGCAGGCTGCCCATCCCCCTGGCCATCCCCACTGTGAGCCCTGGAGCAGGCTGCCCAGAGGGGTTGTGGAGTCTCCTCCTCTGCAGAGCTTCCATCCCCCCCTGGCCATTGTGAGGCCTGGGGCAGGCTGCCAGAGAGGTTGTGGAGTCTCCCCTGCAGAGCTTCCATCCCCACTTGTGAGCCCTGGAGCAGGCTGCTGTGTGTACCCTGCTCAGGTGAGCTTCCCAACCCCCCCTGGATGTGTATCTGTGTGACCTGCCCTGGGGGGTCCTGCTGTGGGCAGCTGGGTTAGGCTGGCTGATCTCTGATCTCCCTTCCAGCCCCTACCACGCTGGGAATGTGGGATTCTGTGGCTCTGGAGCCCTCCTAGCATCAAGCCTGACACCTCCAGGGAGGCAGTGGAGGGACACAAAGGCACTGTGGCAACTTGGCAGCCTGTGCTGAGCTGGTGATGTGTAAATTGCCTCTGTCCCCCCGACCCCCTGGGTGCAGTGGCTGTGCTGGATGCTGTCTCCATCCCCTGCACAGGGGCTGCTGTGGGACCCCAGGCTGGGGGTGTGCAGGAGGCTGCTGGCTGGAGGGATGTTGCTTCCTTCCTCCCAGTGGTGTGGGGATGGTGGAGCTGCAAGGAGCCTCACAAGCAGTGACTCTTGCCATGTATAATGCATAAATCCCCCACTTTTACCTCTGTTGGAGAAAGAAAAGGGGGGAGGGGGGGTGGAATCAGGCAATTTCCTAGCAAGGGAGAGTGACATTTCTATTTTTAAAGGGCCATTTATAAATAGGCTCTGTGCAGCAGTTCAGTCCTGGGCAAGAGTGGAGGTGCAGAGCATCGACCTACAAGGCACTGAGGGAGCAGCAGAGGGCTGCCAAGGTGCTGGGCCTGGAGCAGCTCTGTGGTGGGGAAGGACTGAGAGAATTGGGGCTGTTTAGTCTGGAGGAGAGAAGAGTGGGGGGTGGGGGGCAGCTCCTCAGTGATCAATCCTCCAAGGGTGGGTGGCAGGAGGGTGGGACCAGGCTCCTGGCAGTGCTGCACAGTGGCAGGAGAAGGGGCAGGGGGCACAGACTTGAGCTTGGGAGGTTCATCTAAAGATGAGGGGGAACTGGAACGAGGGGAACTGGAACAAGGGGGAACTGGAACAAGGGGGAACTGGAACAAGGCTTCCCCAGAGGGGTGGTGGAGCCTCCATCTCTGGAGACATTCAGAACCTTCCTGGATGTGCTCCTGTGGGACCCTCTCCAGGTGAAGTGCCTTGGCTGGGGAGGTTGGACTGGATGACCTCCAGAGGTCCCTGGCAGCCCCTCCTGTTCTGTGCTTCTGTGAGCTGAGCTGCAGCCCTCTGACTTCCCCTCCCTTTGTGCTCTGCAGGCACGTTTCCTCTTGACCTATTTTTGGTGGTGGTGGTGGTGGTGCTGTGTGCTTGTGCTGAGCCCCAGCTGGCCTGGGCCTTGCTTTGTGACTTGCCAGAGGCAGCACTTTGCCTCTGCTGTAGCTCACCTGGGCGCTTGCTTTATGCCTTGGTGAGTTCAGGTGGTGCTGTGCAGCAGCAGCAGGAGGGAGGCTGGGGACTTGCACCTGTTTAATGTGGCACAGTGAGTGGGAATGCTGCTTCCAGTCTCCTAAGCAAGCTTTGCCTTGCCCTAGCTGGTGGGGTGGAGGTGCCTTGCTTTCAGCCACCTCCACGTGGGTCCATGGCAGTGCCAAGCTGCTCTGCAGGCTGCCCTCCTGGGTTTGCCCAGGAGGGGGATGGAAGCTGCAGCTCTGGGCTGATGGGCAGAGAGGGGCTGCTGGGATGGGTGGCACAAGAGTGGCTGAGAGTGGCCAGGCAGAGAGGGACCTGGGGTTGCTGGTTGATAGCAGGATGAACATGAGCCTGCAGTGTGGCCTAGAGGGCCAAGGGCATCCTGGCCTGCAGCAGGAAGAGTGTGGCCAGCAGGAGCAGGGAAGTCCTTGTGCCCTGTGCTCAGCACTGCTGAGGCCACACCTGGAGTCCTGTGTCCAGTTCTGGGCTCCTGAGGTCAGGAAAGAGGTTGAGCTGCTGGAAGGTGTCCAGAGAAGGGCAAGAAAGCTGGGGAGGGGTCTGGAGCACAGCCCTGGGAGGAGAGGCTGAGGGAGCTGGGGTTGCTTAGCCTGCAGAAGAGGAGGCTCAGGGGAGACCTTCTTGCTCTCTCCAACTCCCTGCAGGGAGGTTGGAGCCAGGTGGGGGTTGGTCTCTTCTGCCAGGCAAGCAGCAGCAGAACAAGAGGACACAGTCTCAAGCTGTGCCAGGGGAGGATCAGGCTGGATGTTAGGAAGAAATTCTTCCCAGCAAGAGAGATTGGCCCTGGGGATGTGCTGCCCAGGGAGGTGGTGGAGTCCCCATCCCTGGAGGTGTTTAAGAAGAGCCTGGCTGAGGCACTTGGTGCCATGGTTTAGATGTTGTTGGGTGATAGGATGGACTTGATGATCTGGAAGGTTTTTTCCAACCTGGTTAATTCTATCCTATCCTATCCTATCCTATCCTATCCTATCCTATCCTATCCTATCCTATCCTATCCTATCCTATCCTATCCTATCCTTCTCTATTCCATTCCATTCCATTCCATTCCATTCCATTCCATTCCATTCCATTCCATTCTATTCCATTCCATTCCATTCCATTCCATTCCATTCCATTCCATTCCATTCCATTCTATTCTATTCTATTCTATTCTATTCCATTCTGTTCTATTCTACTCTGTTCTGTTCTATCACAAGGATGCAGAGGAGGGACAAAATGCAGCAGCCCCAGGGCCGATCTCCTGACCCCCACGGCGCTGCTTCTCCTTCCCTGCTGCCACCTCCTTTAAGGTCTTGCTGCAGTTTGTTTGGCTGATTAGAAAGCAGAGCAGCAAATGCCTCTCTGACTCACAGAGAGGCCGACTGGACCAGCTGCTTTGTACCAGGCTCCACTGCCAGCTCTGCCTGGGCAGCCCTTTGTCCCCGCTGCCAGCTCCCAGGCCCCTGCTAAGTCGGCAGGAAAATGCAGCAGCGCGGCGTGGAGCTCATGGCTTGGCCCTGCCTGTCAGGAAGGCTGAGATCATTGCTTCCTTGCTGTCAGAGTGGAAAAGATTCTTCCCCCCCACCACCCCTCCCTTAGGTCTCAGCCGGATCTCTCCCAACTGGAGAGAGCTCTGTGTGCCGGCGCCATCCGGCGCCACCATCCCGCAGGGCTGCAGATGCCCTGTTGGCTTCCAGGGCTAATAGAACTAACAGGGCAGAGGGAGCCAGCTTGGAAAAGGCCTCAGAGATCACCAAGTCCAACCTCTCACCCAGCACCATATGATCAACTAAAACATGGCACCAAGTGCCTCAGCCAGGCTCTTCCTAAACACCTCCAGGGATGGGGACTCCACCACCTCCCTGGGCAGCACATCCCACAGCTTGAGACTGTGTCCTCTTGTTCTGCTGCTGCTTGCCTGGCAGAAGAGACCAACCCCCACCTGGCTCCAACCTCCCTGCAGGGAGTTGCAGAGAGCAAGAAGGTCTCCCCTCAGCCTCCTCTTCTGCAGGCTAAGCAACCCCAGCTCCCTCAGCCTCTCCTCCCAGGGCTGTGCTCCAGACCCCTCCCCAGCTTTGTGTGCTTTCTCCCTCCTTGGTGCAGCTCTTGCCACTTGAGCCTGAGGATTTGGGAGCAGAGAATCAGTAAACCAGTTTCATGGTTTAAAACTCATAGAATAAATAGAATAGAATAGAATAAACCAGGTTGGAAGAGACCTTCAAGATCATCACATCCAACCTATCACCCAACACCACCCAATCAACTAACCCATGGCACCAAGCACCCTGTCAAGTCTCCTCCTGAACACCTCCAATGATGGTGACTCCACCACCCCCCAGGCAGCCCATTCCAATGGGCAATCACTCTCTCTGTGTAAAACTTCCTCCTGACCTCCAGCCTGAACTTCCCCTGGCGCAGCCTGAGACTGTGTCCTCTTGTTCTGGTGCTGGCTGCCTGGGAGAAGAGACCAACCTCTGCCTGTTTACAACCCCCCTTCAGGTAGTTGTAGAGAGCAATAAGGTCACCCCTGAGCCTCCTCTTCTCCAGGCTGAGCAACCCCAGCTCCCTCAGCCTCTCCTCACAGGGCTGTGTTCCAAGCCCCTCACTAACTTCGTTGCTCTTCTCTGGACTTGTTCCAGCAGCTCAACATCCTTCCTAAACTTCCTTCTCTTCAAACATCCTTCTCTTCAAAGTGAAGAGTGAACAAAAAAACCTCTCAGCCTTTCCCAGGAAAACTTTCATGGCGCTGAACCATTTTGGTTTGCTTGTCCAGGCCAGCCAGGAGCTTCCCTTCCCTCCTCTTTAATGTCCTCATTGATGATCTGGATGAGGGCATTGAGTGCATCAACAAATTTGCAGATGACACCAAGCTGGGGGCAGGAGTTGATCTGTTAGAGGGTTGGAGAGCTCTGCAGAGGGACCTCGACAGGCTGGACAGATGGGCAGAGTCCAAAAGGATGGCATTCAACAAGTCCAAGTGGTGGGTGCTGCACTTTGGCCACACCAACCCCAGGGACCTGGGGGTGCTGGTGGACAGCAGCTGAACATGAGCCAGCAATGTGCCCAGGTGGCCAAGAAGGCCAATGGCATCCTGGCCTGCAGCAGGAAGAGTGTGGCCAGCAGGAGCAGAGAAGTCATTGTGCCCTGTGCTCAGCACTGCTGAGGCCACACCTGGAGTCCTGTGTCCAGTTCTGGGCTCCTGAGGTTAGGAAAGAGGTTGAGCTGCTGGAAGGTGTCCAGAGAAGGGCAAGAAAGCTGGGGAGGGGTCTGGAGCACAGCCCTGGGAGGAGAGGCTGAGGGAGCTGGGGTTGCTTAGCCTGCAGAAGAGGAGGCTGAGGGGAGACCTTCTTGCTCTCTGCAACTCCCTGCAGGGAGGTTGGAGCCAGTTGGGGGTTGGGCTCTTCTGCCAGGCAAGCAGCAGCAGAACAAGAGGACACAGTCTCAAGCTGTGCCAGGGAGGTTTAGGCTGGAGGTGAGGAGAAAGTTCTTCCCAGCAAGAGAGGTTGGCCACTGGGATGTGCTGCCCAGGGAGGTGGTGGAGTCCCCATCCCTGGAGGCGTTCAAGAGGGGATTGGATGTGGCCCTTGGAGCCATGGTTTAGTTGTCAGGAGGTGTTGGGTGACAGGTTGGACTTGGTGATCTCTGAGGTCTCTTCCAACCTTTGTGATTCTGTGGTTTTCTTTTCTCACTTGCTGTAGGAGCAGCCAGGTGAGATCCCCACCCCCATGCACGGGGAGCAGAGGTGAACTGGAGAAGCTGAAGCACTTAGCTGTAAGCCAGCAGCATCTTGGAAGGGCTTTGTGCTGTGAAAGCACTGAAACCCTGAGAGCTCCAATCAGCTCTGCCAGCTCTGAGGATGCTTTAATTAAAGGTGCTGCCATCAGAGGCAAGTGATGAGGGAGCTGTCAGTTCCCTCCTTGGGTTTCCAAGAGGAATGGGCACTTTCCTGGCACATGGAGCTCCTGCTGCACCCCAGAGACTCCACAAGTGGCTCCTCTGCTGCTGCTTGGGCTCTCACCCAAACTCCCTTGTGCTGCTTAATTAATTAACCTTAATATCATGTTTGTGCCTGGCTGTCTGGCTGGGCTGCTTCTGAATGTGTAGAGCAGCAAGTTTCAGGAAGAAGGATGAAGTCCAGGCTTGATTGCTCATCCTCAGCATGAGGAGAAACTTCTTGGGGGTGAGGAGAAGCAGCCTCAAGAGCTCATTGCTCTTCTCCATTCCTCATTCCTCTCCTGTTTTCTTCTTCTGCCCCTGTGCTCAGCACTGCTTAGGCCATGCCTGGAGTCCTGTGTCCAGTTCTGGGCTCCTCAGGTTAAGAAAGAGGTTGAGCTGCTGGAAGGTGTCCAGAGAAGGGCAAGATGATGGAGAAAGGATCTTCTATAGGAGGGACTTTTTACAGGTCTTTTTACAGGTCCAAGTGGTGGGTGCTGCTCTTTGGCCACAACAACCCCAGGCAGTGCTACAGGCTGGGGGCAGGGTGGCTGAGAGCAGCCAGGCAGAGAGGGACCTGGGGGGACTGGTGGACAGCAGGTGAACAGGAGCCGGCAGTGTGCCCAGGGGGCCAAGAAGGCCAAAGGCATCCTGGCCTGCAGCAGGAAGAGTGTGGCCAGCAGGAGCAGGGATGTCCTTGTGCCCTGTGCTCAGCACTGCTGAGGCCACAGCTGGAGTCCTGTGTCCAGTTCTGGGCTCCTGAGCTTAGGAAAGAGGTTGAGCTGCTGGAAGGTGTCCAGAGAAGGGCAAGAAATCTGGGGAGGGGTCTGGAGCACAGCCCTGGGAGGAGAGGCTGAGGGAGCTGGGGTTGCTTAGCCTGGGAAGAGGGAGGCTGAGGGGAGACCTTCTTGCTCTCTGCAACTCCCTGCAGGGAGGTTGGAGCCAGGTGGGGGTTGGTCTCTTCTGCCAGGCAAGCAGCAGCAGAACAAGAGGACACAGTCTCAAGCTGTGCCAGGGGAGGTTTAGGCTGGAGGTGAGGAGAAAGTTCTTCCCAGAGAGAGTTGTTTGCCACTGGGATGTGCTGCCCAGGGAGGTGGTGGAGTCCCCATCCCTGGAGGTGTTCAGGAGGGGATTGGATGTGGCACTTGGAGCCATGGTTTAGTCCTGAGGTCTGTGGTGAGAGCTTGGACTCGATGACCTCTGAGGTCTCTTCCAACCTTGGTGATTCTGTGACTCTCTAAAACTGAGCTGCCCATTCACTGTGGTAACTTCTCCACCTGAACTCCACCTGTCCTGTTGCTGGGTGGCTGTGGGGGTGAATGGGAAGCAGGAATCCCTGCCAGGCTCCCTCAGCTCCTCACTCGGCGTGAGGGTTTGGGGCTTGTTGTCGTCGTTGTTGTTGTTGGCTTTCAATTAGGAGTTGATTAATGAGAGCTCTGGTGATGCTCTTCTCTCAGAGCCTGTGAGGAGCAAGACATCTCCCCAGGCCTGCAGCCCAAAAATAGCAGCAGTATTTCATCAGCTGCTTGGTTTGTTTGCCCACAAACACCACCACCCCACCACCACCCCCCAGAGCCAGTTGTTTACCTTCAGCTGGAGCAGGGCTTCCTGCTCAGCTGGGGGAGGCAAGGAGAAGTGCAGCACTCCCAAGGATTCTGCTCTGCTCTCCTCCTCCAGGGGCTGTGGTTTATCCATAAGGGTCACAGGCAGGAGGGATGTGCTTGGGATGCAGTGCAGAATGGGCCAGGCAGCTGTGGGCTGGGCAGTGAGACCTCTTGCACCTCCAAACGTGGGTTCAGTTTGGGGCCCCTCACTCCAGGAAGGATATTGAGAGGCTGGAGCAGGTCTAGGGAAGGGCAACCAAGCTGGGGAAGGGTCTGGAGAGCAGGGCTGGGGAGGAGCAGCTGAGGGAGCTGGGGGTGTTAAGCCTGGAGGAGGCTGAGAGGAGACCTCATTGCTCTCTACAGCTCCCTGAGAGGAGGTTGGAGTGAGGTGGGATTGGTCTCTTCTCCCTGGGAACAAGAGATAGGACAAAGGGGAAATGGCCTCAGGCTGTGCCAGAGGAGGCTTAGGTTGGGGATTAGAAACAATTCTTTACTGAAAGAGTGGTCAGGGATTGGCACAGGCTGCCCAGGGAGGTGCTGGGGTGATGGGGTCACTGAATCACAGAATGATGGAGTGGAATGGGATGGGATGGGATGGGATGGGATGGGATGGGATGGGATGGGATGGAATGGAACAGAATGGAATGGAACAGGATGGGATGGGATGGGATGGGATAGAATAGATGGGATGGGATGGGATGGGATGGGATGGGATGGGATGGGATGGGATGAATGGATGGGATGGAATGGGATGGGATGGGATGGGATGGGATGGAATAGAATGGGATGGGATGGAATAGGATGGGATGGGATGGGATGGGATGGGATGGGATGGGATGGAATAGAATGGGATGGGATGGGATGGGATGGGATGGGATGGAATAGGATGGGATGGGATGGGATGGGATGGGATGGAATAGGATGGGATGGGATGGGATGGAATAGAATGGGATGGGATGGGATGGGATGGGAGAATAGAATAGAATAGAATAGAATAGAATAGAATAGAATAGATTAACCAGGTTAGAAAAAGGCCTTTGAGATCAAGTCCAACCTCTCACCCAGCACCATCTGATCAACTCAACCATGGCACCAAGGGCCTCATCCAGGCTCTTCCTAAACACCTCCAGGGATGGAGACTCCACCACCTCCCTGGGCAGCACATCCCAGTGGTTAACAGCTCTCTCTAGGAAGAACTTTCTCCTCACCTCCAGCCTAAACTCCCCTGGCACAGCTTGAATCTGTGTCCTCTTGTTCTGATGCTGCTTGCCTGGCAGAAGAGACCAACCCCCACCTGACTACAACCTCCTTGCAGGGAGTTGCAGAGAGCAAGAAGGTCTCCCCTGAGCCTCCTCTTCTCCAGGCTAAGCAACCCCAGCTCCCTCAGCCTCTCCTCCCAGGGCTGTGCCCCAGACCCCTCCCCAGCTTTCTTACCCTTCTCTGGACACCTTCCAGCAGCTCAACCTCTTTCCTAACCTCAGGAGCCCAGAACTGGACACAGGACTCCAGGTGTGGCCTCAGCAGTGCTGAGCACAGGGCACAAGGACTCCCCTGAGAGAGTCCAGGGAGAGTCCCTGGACATCAAGTCCAGTGAGGGTGCTGAGTACAAGGTGCTGAGTACAAGGACAGAGTGACTTCCCTGAAGGGAGTCCAGGGAGGGTGCTGAGTACAAGGGCAGAATGACTTCCCTGAGGGAGTCCTCAGCACTTCAGAACAGTGATGGAGCACAGCACAACCAGCCCTGTGCAGCCTTATTTCTTACTCTTCTCACCCAAACTCTCTGTAGGACTCTCAGAGTTGCTCTGGCTTCTAAGGCAGCCTGGGCTCTGCCTCTGGCTGGGACCAGCTTGTCCCTGATTCTGCTCCCTGTCGTTCCTCTCTTCAAAGGAGCTGGAGTTGTGCAGGCCCTACAGTGAACATTTGTAGGTCTCCCCTTGCTCTGCTCTTCACAAGCTTCCAGCAAGCAGATTAAATGGAGAAAGAGCTAGGAAAGGGAGCTGCAGTCCAAGCCCTGCAGATGAAGTGCAGCTCATGCTGGGTTTGGTGACTATCAGGATGCCTTAGTGACAAGCAGGGGACAGCCACTGCTCCAGGCTCTGTCTAGGCAGCAGAGTGATGCTCTACCTGCCCATGGGCAAGTTCTGGCTGCTTTTATCAGTGCCAGCAGAAATGGGGTGAGCTCAGCAGAGTCTGAGCCCCATCCTCACCCAGTGCATGTGGCTGTGGTGGTTTAAGGCTCAAACCACCCCAGTGGTTCATGGCCATCCATGGATGGGTGTAAGAGGCTTTGGGCTGCTGTGCTGTTCCTTGCTTCAGCAGCTAGGTTTGGCTTCAAGAAGGAGTTTGGAGGCTCTCTGCAAGCCAGGGATTGAATGTGGTGCAGCCTCCATGGCATGATGCAGGCAGTGCTGCTGCCTGCTGGGGGGCACTGGGTGTGGTGCTCTACACATGGTGCTGAAGGGGGTGCTGTAGGGGTGGCCCTGGTAGAGTTAGGTGGTGCCAGACTTCATGCCATGGTCATGGGAGGACACCTCCCACCAGCCCAGGTTGCTCGAGGCCTCATCCAGCCTGGCCTTCAACACTTCCCAAGGAGGGAGTATCCACAACCTCCCTGGGCAACCTGTGCCAGGGTCTCCCCACCCTCACTCT
Source organism: Melanerpes aurifrons (assembly GCA_011125475.1). Taxonomy (NCBI): domain Eukaryota; kingdom Metazoa; phylum Chordata; class Aves; order Piciformes; family Picidae; genus Melanerpes; species Melanerpes aurifrons. Next base: position 178,259 of record WWNC01000063.1, on the reverse strand, counting down.
CAAGAATGTCTTCCTCATCTCCAGTCTCAATCTCCCTTCTTCTGCTCAAAGTCATTGTCCTACCACCACAAGCCCTTGTCCAAAGTCCCTCCCCAGTGGACTAGATGATCTGTTAGAGGGCAGAAGGGCTCTGCAGAGGGACCTTGCCAGGCTGGACAGATGGGCAGAGTCAAACAGGATGGCATTCAACAAATCCAAGTGCCAGGTGCTGCACTTCGGCCACAGCAACCCCAGGCAGTGCTACAGGCTGGGGGCAGAGTGGCTGAGAGCAGCCAGGCAGAGAGGGACCTGGGGGGAGTGGTGGACAGCAGCTGAACAGGAGCCAGCAGTGTGCCCAGGGGGCCAAGAAGGCCAAGGGCATCCTGGCCTGCAGCAGGAAGAGTGTGGCCAGCAGGAGCAGGGAAGTCCTTGTGCCCTGTGTTCAGCACTGCTGAGGCCACACCTGAGTCCTGGGTCCAGCTCTGGGCTCCTCAGGTTAGGAAAGAGGTTGAGCTGCTGGAAGGTGTCCAGAGAAGGGCAAGAAAGCTGGGGAGGGGTCTGGGGCACAGCCCTGGGAGGAGAGGCTGAGGGAGCTGGGGCTGTTCAGTCTGGAAAGAAGATTGAGAGGGGATCTGATCAATGTCTATCAATAGCTGAGGGCTGGGGGTCAGGAAGGAAGGGACAGGGCCAGGCTCTGCTCACTGTGCCCTGGGATAGGCCAAGGGGCAATGGATGGAAACTCCAGCACAGGAGGTTCCACCTCAACCTGAGTAGGAACTTCTGCCCTGTGAGGGTCCCAGAGCCCTGGAGCAGGCTGCCCAGAGAGGTTGTGGAGTCTCCTGCTCTGGAGCCTTCCCAGCCCTGCCTGGATGTGTTCCTGTGGGACCTGTGCTGGAGTTCTCTGCTCCTGCTCTGGCAGGGGGACTTGGACTCAATGATCTCTGGCGCTCCCTTCCAACCCCTCCCACCCTGTGAGCCTGTCATCCTGGTGGCAGAAGTGACCTGCTGTGGTTTTCCTCCTCCAGCTTGCTGTGAGAGCTGCAGGCCCTGGGAGAGCCTTGCCTTGTCCCCAGGCGCTCCCAGCGCTCCCCTGGCTGCCCCTGGCGGGGGAGGCTCTTCCTTGCTCCCTGTGTTTTGATGTTGTTTTTATTTCACCACCACCACCACATCTTTCTTGCCTTACTCATGCAAAAATCTGTTGCCTGTTTGTGGTATTTTGGTGGTGGTGGTGGTTTGTTTTCTCCCCTCCACCCCTGCTTGTTGTGTGGCTCTCTGTCACCCCGGAGGCAATCCGTGGCGCCGGCAGGGTTGATGTTGCCACTCCCCAGGCTTGGTTTGGTCATTGATGAGCAAAGCCAGCAGCTAACAGGACCTCACTGACCCAGAGCTGCTGCAGGTGACCTCCCACCCCTCCAGCCTGCCAGCCAATTTGTTACCCAATTTACAGCTTGTGTCCTTGGGTTGGGTGGCTGAGAGCTGGGCACGTGTGCCTGGCACACACCGGGGTCCTTCCTCACTGGTGGGCATCTCCTGGGAGCTCAAGTGGAAGGGTTCCTGCAGCAGGAGGGTGATGGAGAGACAGCAGCACCCCCCACACCCCCTCCCCAGTAAGCAACCTCCCACCTGCAGTTAGTCTGTGTCAAGTTCTTCTGGAGCTGTGTGTTCCTGGGGTGATGTTTGGTAGGATAGGATAGGATAGGATAGGATAGGATAGGATAGGATAGGATAGGATAGGATAGGATAGGATAGGATGGGATGGGATGGGATGGGATGGGATGGGATGGGATGGGATGGGATAGAATAGAATAGAATAGAATAGAATAGAATAGAATAGAATAGAATAGAATAGAATAGAATAGAATAGAATAGAATAGAATAGAAGGTTGGAAGAGACCTTTGAGATCATCGAGTCCAACCTATCACCCAACACCATCTGGAGTCTCTTTCTCTGCAGCCTTTCAAGACCCACCTGCATGCATTGCTGTGCAGGCTGCCCTAGGTGACCCTGCTCTGGCAGGGGGGGTGGGCTGGATAAATAAACCAGGTTGGAAGAGATCTTCAAGGTCATCAAGTCCAACCTATGAACCAACACCACCTGATCAACTCAACCATGGCACCAAGTGCCTCAGCCAGGCTCTTCCTAAACACCTCCAGGGATGGGGACTCCACCACCTCCCTGGCCAGCACATCCCAGTGGCCAACCTCTCTTGCTGGGAAGAATTTCTTCCTCACCTCCAGCCTGAACCTCCCCTGGCACAGCTTGAGACTGCGTCCTCTTGTTCTGCTGCTGCTTGCCTGGCAGAAGAGACCAACCCCCAGCTGGCTCCAACCTCCCTGCAGGGAGTTGCAGAGAGCAAGAAGGTCTCCCCTGAGCCTCCTCTTCTGCAGGCTAAGCAACCCCAGCTCCCTCAGCCTCTCCTCCCAGGGCTGTGCTCCAGATCCCTCCCCAGCTCTCTTGTCCTTCTCTGGACACCTTCCAGCAACTCAGTGGAATGGAATGGAATGGAATGGAATGGAATGGAATGGAATGGAATGGAATGGATGGAATGGAGTGGAATGGAGTGGAGTGGAGTGGAGTGGAGTGGAGTAGAATGGAATAGAATAGAATAGAATAGAATAGAATAGAATAGAATAGAATAGAATAGAATAGAATAGAATAGAATTAACCAGGTTGGAAGAGCCCTTTGAGATCAAGTCCAACCTCTCACCCAGCACCACCTGATCACCTCCAGATGTCACCTTTCTGGCTCACTGCCTTTCTAGCCTTGCATGGAGGTGGTTTGACAGTGGAGATGCCCCAGGGAGCTGTGGCCCAGCCCTTCCACTGCATTGTCCTCTTGAGAGGAGGAGGCCTGGGATGCATGCCCAGAGCTGGAGGCCTGCATCAGCTGCTCCCAGTGGCTCTTTCTGCAGGGGCTGTTGACAACCATACTACAAGCTTCATTTCTTTCCTGCTTTGCACCACATTCTCTCCCCATCCACGGGCTAATTTCATGCTTTGTTATGATCTCAGTGTTTCACTGGCTGCTGGAAGGGGAAGAAATGCTGTTAGGGTGGGGGAGAGGCTCATTAGAGCACATTAAAGCTCGCAACGAGATGGCTCTCTGCAATGAGAGGCTTTAACCTCGGCTAGTTCAAATGCAAAGCCAAGCCTGGCCCTGGTGGCACTGCAAGGGATGGCTCCATCTGAGGAAAATGCACTTGGCAAGCCACTTGACATTCCCCTCACTGTTTGCAGGCTGCCTCAGCAGGCTTAGCCCAGTAAAAGCTGCGTGGAGTCCTGGGGTGCACGGCCAGAAGGTCAAGGGAGGTTCTCCTCCCCTCTGCTCTCCCCTGGTGAGGCCACATCTGGAGTATTGTGGCCAGTTCTGGGCTCCCCAGTGGAAGAGAGACAGGGAGCTACTGCAGGGAGTCCAGTGGGGAGGGTACAAGGATGATGAAGGGACTGCAACCTCTGTATGAAGCCCTGGGGCTGTTGAGCCTGGAGAGAAGCAGCCCCAGGGGGGGAGTCTGATCAAATATCTGAGGAATGGCTGTCAAGAAGCAGGGGCCAGGCTCTTTTGAGTGGTGTCCTGTGATAGTGGCAGTGGACACAAACTTGAACCCAGGAAGTTCCACCTCAACATCAGGGAAACATTCTTTGGTGTGAGGCTGCTGGAGGCCTGGAGCAGGCTGCCCAGAGAGGTGCTGGAGTCTCCTGCTCTGAAGTCACTCCAAACCCACCCTGTGCAACCTGCTTTAGGTGACCCTGCTCTGACAGAGGGCTTGGACTGTTGGTTCCACCTCAACATGAAGAGGAACTTCTTTACTGTAAAGGTCACAGAGCCCTGGAGCAGGCTGCTGCACATCCCAGTGGCCAATCTCTCTTGCTGGGAAGAATTTCTTCCTCACCTCCAGCCTAAACTCCCCCTGGCACAGCTTGAGACTGTGTCCTCTTGTTCTGGTGCTGCTTGCCTGGGAGAAGAGCCCAACCCCCACCTGGCTTCAACCTCCCTTCAGGGAGTTGGAGAGAGCAAGAAGGTCTCCCCTGAGCCTCCTCTTCTCCTTCTCTGGAGGCTTTCAAGCCCTGTCTGGATGTGTTTCTGTGTGACCTGCCCTGGATGATGCTGCTTTGGCAGGGGGTTGGACTCAAGGGCATCCTGGGCTGCAGCAGGAAGAGTGTGGCCAGCAGGAGCAGGGAAGTCCTTGTGCCCTGTGCTCAGCACTGCTGAGGCCACACCTGGAGTCCTGTGTCCAGTTCTGGGCTCCTGAGGTTAGGAAAGAGGTTGAGCTGCTGGAAGGTGTCCAGAGAAGGGCAAGAAAGCTGGGGAGGGGTCTGGAGCACAGCCCTGGGAGGAGAGGCTGAGGGAGCTGGGGTTGCTTAGCCTGCAGAAGAGGAGGCTGAGGGGAGACCTTCTTGCTCTCTTCAGCTCCTTGCAGGGAGGTTGGAGCCATGTGGGGGTTGGTCTCTTCTGCCAGGCAAGCAGCAGCAGAACAAGAGGACACAGTCTCAAGCTGTGCCAGGGGAGTTTAGGCTGGAGGTGAGGAGAAAGTTCTTCCCAGCAAGAGAGATTGGCCACTGGGATGTGCTGCCCAGGGAGGTGGTGGAGTCCCCATCCCTGGAGGTGTTTAGGAAGAGCCTGGCTGAGGCCCTTGGTGCCATGGTTGAGTTGTCAGGAGGTGTTAGGGATTAGGTACTAGGTTGGACTTGATCTCTGAGCTCTTTTCCAACCTGGTGCATCTAGGATTCTGTGATTCTATGATCTCCAGAGGTCCCCAGGGGTCCCTTCCAACCCCTCCCTTCCTGTGCTTCAGTGGCTCTGTGCTCTGCACAGCTCTGCCACACTGCTGTAGGATGATGCCTCCCAGCTTCTGGCTGGGTGCAATGCAAAGAGCTGATCATCAGCTGCAGCACAGAGCATCACTCCTGCTGCCACAGCCATGGCTGACACAGGCAGCAGATCTGGTCAGTGCTTACACTTGGAGTTATTTATGGCACACACTGCAGAGGGATTTGGGATTAGAGCTTTGTTTTGAGGGCATCCAGGCACTGGCAGATGGGAACAAGAGGAGGTGAGTCACAGCCTGAGAGCAGCAGGTGTGTGGGGGGGGGCTCCCAGAGGGTCACTGGTGTGATGGGGACAAGTGCCATGGCTGCAGTCTGCAGGAGGGGCCTGTGGCAGAGCCTGGCCATGGCTGGATGGCAGTTCTGTGGCTCTCAGGGTCGTGCCTGGGTACAGCAGGGTGGTGTAAAGGGTCTCTGTGTCACCTGCATTCAGCTTCCAGGGTTGTTTTCCAGGGACTGAAGCTCTTCATGGCCCAGCTGGGAGCTGGCAGTGGGCTGCTGAAGGGGAGGGGGGGAAATGAGAAAGCAAAAACCCCTTTTTTATTTGGGTGGGGGGTTCCTAATAGGAAAGAAAGGCAGGAGTGGAGCACTGCTTCCCAGCCTGGGGCTCCCAGCACAAGAGAAAACCAAACTGTTGGAGCAGGACCAGAGGCCACAAAGATGCTCAGAGGGCTGCAGAACCTCCCCTGTGGGGACAGGCTGGGAGAGCTGGGGCTGTTCAGCCTGGAGAATGCTCCAGGGGGACCTCAGAGCAGCCTTCCAGTACCTGAAGGAGGCTCCAGGAGAGCTGGGGAGGGACTTTGGAGAAGGGCTGGGAGTGGCAGGATGAGGAACAATGGCTTTGAGCTGGGAGAGGAGAGACTCAGACTGGAGATGAGGAAGAAATTCTTTGCAGTGAGGGTGAGGAGACTCTGGCAGAGGTTGCCCAGGGAGGCTGTGCCTGGGGCTGTGTTTCAGCTGGTGGAATTCCAGTTGTGTTCCAGCCTGCTCCAGGGGGCTGCAGGACCTCCCCTGTGGGGACAGGCTGGGAGAGCTGGGGCTGTGCAGCCTGGAGAATGCTGCAGGGGGAACTCAGAGCAGCCTTCCAGTACCTGAAGGAGGCTCAGGAGAGCTGGGAAGGACTGGACAAGGGCTGGGAGTGCCAGGATGAGGAACAATGGCTCTGAGCTGGGAGAGGAGAGACTTAGATGAGACATTAGAAGGAAATTCTTCCCCATGAGGCTGGGGAGACTCTGGCACAAGTTGCCCAGGGAGGCTGTGGCTGTCCCCTCCCTGGAGGTGTCCAAGGCCAGGCTGGGTGATGCTTTCAGCAAGCTGGGGCTGGTGTGAGGTGTCCCTGGGCATGGCAGGGGGCTGGAACTGGCTGAGCTTTGAGGTCCCTTCCAGCCCAACCCATTCTGTGATGCCATGCATCTGGGCAGTGGAGGGGAGAGGGGGTGGGGGGAGGGCAGGGCCATTTCTTCCTGAATTACCTTAATTGTGTTCAGTGGGTGGTTGAGGTGGGCACAGGAGCTTGAACAACAAAGGTATGAAGCAGATGACTCATGCCTGGTGCTCACCAAAGAAACACAAGTGGGTGGAGAAAAGATGGGCAGAGCCTCTGGTACCCACCCACAGCACAGCCCTGGGGCTGGGGGGGAGGTTGATGGGGAGCAGCCCTTCAGGGCAGGAGTTGGGGGTGCTGGGGGGCATGGGAGGAGCTGGACAGGAGCCAGCAATGGGCACTGGCAGCCCACAAGGCCAGTGGCAGCCCAGAAGGAGATTGCCATGGGTACGGTCCTCCCCTACAGGAGGTTGCAGTGAGCATGGTCCCTGCCCCAGGAATGGGATGGGATGGGATGGGATGGGATGGGATGGGATGGGATGGGATGGGATGGGATGGGATGGGATGGAATGGAATGGACTAGACTAGACTAGACTAGAATAGAATAGAATAGAATAGAATAGAATAGAATAGAATAGAATAGAATCAACCAGGTTGGAAAAGACCTCAAAGATCATCCAGTCCAACCTCTCCCCCAGCACCATCTGATCAACTCAACCATGGCCCCAAGGGCCTCATCCAGGCTCGTCCTAAACACCTCCAGGCATGGGGACTCCACCACCTCCCTGGGCAGCACATCCCCAGGGCCAATCTCTCTTGCTGGAAAGAATTTCTTCCTCACCTCCAGCCTGAACCTCCCCTGGCACAGCTTGAGACTGTGTCCTCTTGTTCTGCTGCTGCTTGCCTGGCAGAAGAGACCAATCCCCACCTGGCTCCAACCTCCCTGCAGGGAGTTGCAGAGAGCAAGAAGGTCTCCCCTGAGCCTCCTCTTCTGCAGGCTAAGCAACCCCAGCTCCCTCAGCCTCTCCTCCCAGGGCTGTGCTCCAGACCCCTCCCCAGCTTTCTTGCCCTTCTCTGGACACCTTCCAGCAGCTCAACCTCTTTCCTAACCTCAGGAGCCCAGAACTGGACACAGGACTCCAGGTGTGGCCTCAGCAGTGCTGAGCACAGGGCACAAGGACTTCCCTGCTCCTGCTGGCCACACTCTTCCTGCTGCAGGCCAGGATGCCCTTGGCCTTTTTGGCCACCTGGGCTCACTGCTGGCTCCTGTTCAGCCTACTGTCCACCAGTCTTCCCTCTCTGCCTGGCTGCTCTCAGCCACTCTGCCCCCAGCCTGTAGCACTGCCTGGGGTTGTTGTGGCCAATGTGCAGCCCCTGGCACTTGGATGTGTTCAATCTCCTGCCCTTGGCCTCTGCCCATCTGTCCAGCCTGGCAAGGTCCCTCTGCAGAGCTCTCCTACCCTCCAGCAGCTCAACTCCTGCCCCCAGCCTGCTGTCATGAATGAATCTTTGAGCAAGCTGATCTGGTGGGAGGTGGGGGGTTGGAACTGGGTGATCTGGAAGGTCCCTTCCAACCCAACCCTTCCTATGATTAGTGCTCAGCATTTTGCAGTGTTGCCTTCTCCTGCCCCTGGCTCTCCCAGCAGGCTGCTGGCTCTGGTCTGAGCAGTGCCATTCCCTCCTGGGGTGGTGCTGGCCAGAGGCAAGGAGCTGCTGCCCTTCCAGACAGGGAGGTCTGGCTGTGGGTGGATGGGGGCTGGGTGGTTGCACTGAGGTTTGGGCTCTTGGAGCCGAGGTGGTCTTTGTGCTGGGTGTGAGAGCTCTTCCCAGCCTCAAGGGTGGAAGCAGCAGCACGTTCCTGGTGGCTATATATACACACACACACCCTGGATGTATCTCTAGATGCATGGCTACACTTGGCAAGCTAATTAAAAGGTACTTTTTCTGCTCCTGCACTCAACAAGCTCATTTCCTTACCTGAGTTATGAATATCTGCTGAGGTTATTCTGAGCTGGAAGCAGCTCACAGCACTGCCCAGGGCCACCTTGTCCATCTTGTCCAAGCCCCCTGCAGGCAGCAGGGTCACATCAGATCTTGAATGTCTGCAGGGGTGGGATGCCCACCCCAGGCAGTATTTCCCCACCCTCACTGTGCAGAACTCCCTCCTGATGGCCAACCTAACTCTGCCCTGCTCCACTTTCAAACCATTGCCTCTCATCCTATCCCCACAGCCCCTCCCCAGCTTTCTTGCCCTTCTCTGGACACCTTCCAGCAGCTCAACCTCTTTCCTAACCTCAGGAGCCCAGAACTGGACACAGGACTCCAGGTGTGGCCTCAGCAGTGCTGAGCACAGGGCACAAGGACTTCCCTGCTCCTGCTGGCCACACTCTTCCTGCTGCAGGCCAGGATGCCCTTGGCCCTCCTGGCTGCCTGGGCACACTGCAGGCTCGTGTTCAGCCTACCATCAACCAGCACCCCCAGGTCCCTCTCTGCCTGGCTGCTCTCAGCCACTCTGCCCCCAGCCTGTAGCACTGCCTGGGGTTGTTGTGGCCAAAGTGCAGCCCCTGGCACTTGGATGTGTTCAATCTCCTGCCCTTGGCCTCTGCCCAACTCAGCAGGGGTCAGGAGCCTCATCTTTGCCCTGCTGCTGCTGGAGACCTCACTCTGTGTGACCACCCCTGGGGGGCTGTGGTGCTGGGGTGCAGCACCCCCTGCTCTCCTCCTGAATGGAGCTGCACAGATGCCAGGATCTCCTGCTCAGGAATGCTGTGATTCCCTGCTTCTGTGCCTGGCTTGCTGCTCTCAGTCACTCTGAGATCAAATCAGCCCCATTTGCAAGCAGGATTATTGGCTTTTTCCTTGCCTGCAGCTACCAATCTACCCTGGGATGGGAAAGTTCACTTTATTGTGCCCTCAGCAGTGATGATGATGATGATGGTGATGGTGGTGAGGGACAACTGCAGTTGCATCCCTGGGTGGGTGTTTGAAGCTAGAACAGGAAACAGCCAGCCAGGCTGGCACTGCCCCAGCTGTGCTGGCTCTGGCCCCCAGTTGTGCTGGCACTGCCCCAGCTGAGCTGGCTCTGCACAGCTAGGAGAGGGCAGGAAGAGGAGGAAGATTTCACTCCCTGTAGGCAGTCAATTGGGTGAGAAGAGCTCCAGGAGAGCTGGGGAGGGACTTTGGACAAGGGATACTCCCAGTGGCACAACTTCACCTGATGCCTTCTGCAGAGGAAAGGCAGCAGCCACTTCCCAGCAGAGGATTGCTTTGCTCCCTGGCTATAAACCTGAGGCTGTGTGGAGCTGAGCCTCTCATCCTGGGGGGGTTAAATGGATGGATCTGTCCTGGGGAAATGGGTGGCACTTGGTGCCATGGCTTAGTCATGAGGTCTGTGGTGCCAGGTTGGACTTGATGAGCTCTGAGGTCTCTTCCAACCTTGGGGATTCTGTGATACTGTGTCTGGGTGCAGCAAATGCTGCCCAGCAGCAGCCTGCTGCTTAAACCAAGCTTTTAGTTCAGCTTAGATCTTCTTGCTCAGCCTGGAGGAGAGAAGGCTCCAGGGAGACCTCAGTGCAGCCTTCCAGTAGCTGAAGGGGCTGCAGGAGAGCTGGAGAGGGATTTTGGACAAGGGTGAGGGACAATGAGCTGGGAGAGGGGAGACTGAGACTGGAGCTGAGGAAGAAATTGTTGAGAGTGAGGCTCCAGGGAGACTCTGGCACAGGCTGCCCAGGGAGGCTGTGGCTGTCCCCTCCCTGGAGGTGTCCAAGGCCAGGCTGGATGAGGCCTTGAGCAGCCTGGGCTGGTGGGAGGGGTCCCTGGGGGTTGGAACTGGCTGAGCTTTGAGGTCCCTTCCAACCCCTTCTCTCAATCCAGATGCAGCCACCCAGATGCTGTGGCTTCCTCCACTGGCTGCAGGAGTCTCAGGAGTGGGGTTGGGTCCAGGTTTTCCTGCAGAGACCTGAATTCAGTGGGATGAAAATCCACTTTAGCTGTTATTTTCCTCTCCTCCCTGCAGCAAGGGAGCCATTTGTCTTGCAGCTGTCACTGGGAATAATAGAGCTGCAGCTGGGGACAGAGCTGCTGACATCTCCCTGTAGGTAGCAGAGCTCTCTGTGCCCTGCCTGCTGATGCTCAAATGCTGCATGTGCTGATGTGGCAGGGTGCTGGGGGGTGAAGTTTGATGGTGTCAGGTCTGCTTTGTCCCCAGGACAGGCATGGAGCTGGCCCAGCAGCTGCCCCAGGAGCACAGCAGCCACCCCCTGTGTGTCAGCACAGGGGAGGGCTGACCTGCTGGCCAGCAGCTCTGTGGGACAGGACCTGGGAGTCCTGGCAGGCACCAGCATGGCCAGGAACCAGCAAAGGGCCCTTGTGGCCCAGAGGGTCAGTGGTATGCTGGGGGACGTCAGGAAGAGTGTGGTCAGCAGATAGAGTGAACTTCCCTCTGCTCTGTGCCTCTCTGCTCTGCCCTGGTGAGGCCATTTCTGGAGTGCTGTGTCCACTTCTGGACTCCCCTGTTCTGGAGAGGCAGGGAACTTCCCTGAGAGAGTTGTTAGCCACTGGGATGTGCTGCCCAGGGAGGTGGTGGAGTCCCCATCCCTGGAGGTGTTCAAGAGGGGCTTGGATGTGGCACTTGGGGCCATGGTTTAGTCATGAGGGCTGTGGTGCCAGGTTGGACCTGATGAGCTTTGAGGTCTCTTCCAAACTTGGGGATTCTGTGATTCAAGGCTAACAACTCTCTCTGGGAAGAACTTTCTCCTCACCTCCAGCCTAAACCTCCCCTGGCACAGCTTGAGACTGTGTCCTCTTGTTCTGCTGCTGCTTGCCTGGGAGAAGAGACCAACCCCCACCTGGCTCCAACCTCCCTGCAGGGAGTTGCAGAGAGCAAGAAGGTCTCCCCTGAGCCTCCTCTTCTGCAGGCTAAGCAACCCCAGCTCCCTCAGCCTCTCCTCCCAGGGCTGTGCTCCAGACCCCTCCCCAGCTTTCTTGCCCTTCTCTGGACACCTTCAAGCCTCTCAATGTCCTTCTTCAACTGAGGGCCCCAGGACTCCATCTCCAACTGAAGTGCCTGGCAGTGCTTTATGGAAATACCTTTGTCATTGACTCTGGGGAAGATTTAAGAGCCTAAGTGGGGCTGCTCTGATTTGTGGCTTGGTGGCAAGCCAGAGCAAGCTGCAGAGCATAAAACCATCACCCAGCCACACAGCCCTGGCCACTCTCACACTGGCTGTGGTGGCCAAGCTGGTCCTGAGCTCCAGCCCAAGCCCTGTGCAGGGTGGGGACTGACTTTGCTTTTCCTCCTGCCCCAAATACTTCCCTGCAGGCAGAAGTTGTAGCACTCAGGGCTGTAAGTGGTGGAAGCCTCCCAGGGCTTTGGTGGCTGCAGGGAAATGCTGCTTCCAGCATTTATCTCCTTGCTGTGGGGGGGATGAGGAGGTGGCTGCTGCCTTTCCTTTGCAGAAGGCACCAGATGAAGATGGCACAACTGACAAAGGAAAGGCCATTGGGAGTATCCCTTGTCCAAAGTCCCTCCCCAGCTCTCCTGGAGCCTCCTTCAGCTACTGGAAGGCTGCTCTGAGGTCTCCCTGGAGCCTCCTCTCCTCCAGGCTGAACAAGCAGATCTAAGCTGAACTAAAAGCTCGGTTTAAGCAGCAGAGTGCTGCTGGGCAGGATTTGCTGCACCCAGACACCCATTTCATCCCACTGAATTCAGGTCTCTGCAGGAAAACCTGGACCCAACCCCACTCCTGAGACTCCTGCAGCCAGTGGAGGAAGCCACAGCATCTGGGTGGCTGCATCTGGATTGAGAGAAGGGGTTGGAAGGGACCTCAAAGCTCAGCCAGTTCCAACCCCCAGGGACCCCTCCCACCAGCCCAGGCTGCTCAAGGCCTCATCCAGCCTGGCCTTGGACACCTCCAGGGAGGGGACAGCCACAGCCTCCCTGGGCAGCCTGTGCCAGAGTCTCCCTGGAGCCTCACTCTCAACAATTTCTTCCTCAGCTCCAGTCTCAGTCTCCCCTCTCCCAGCTCATTGTCCCTCACCCTTGTCCAAAGTCCCTCCCCAGCTCTCCTGCAGCCCCTTCAGCTACTGGAAGGCTGCTCTGAGGTCTCCCTGAAGCCTTCTCTCCTTCAGGCTGAGCAAGCAGATCTAAGCTGAACTAAAAGCTTGGTTTAAGCAGCAGGCTGCTGCTGGGCAGCATTTGCTGCACCCAGACACAGTATCACAGAATCACTAAGGTTGGAAGAGACCTCAGAGCTCATCAAGTCCAACCTGGCACCACAGACCTCATGACTAAACCATGGCACCAAGTGCCACCCATTTCCCCAGGACAGATCCATCCATTTAACCCCCCCAGGATGAGAGGCTCAGCTCCACACAGCCTCAGGTTTATAGCCAGGGAGCAAAGCAATCCTCTGCTGGGAAGTGGCTGCTGCCTTTCCTCTGCAGAAGGCATCAGGTGAAGTTGTGTCACTGGGAGTATTTGGAGCTGTTTCTTCCTTTCCATGCAGCTGATGCCTCCCCCATGGGCTGGCTCTGCAGGAGGGTTGAGCTCTCTAGGCAGGGAATGGCCTCAAAACTCCAGACATGAGAAGAGATTTCATAGAATCATAAAATCAATAAGGTTGGAAAAGACCTCAGAGATCATCAAGTCCAAGCTGTCACCCAACACCTCCTGACAACTAAACCATGGCCCCAAGTGCCACATCCAATCCCCTCTTGAAGAACTCCAGGGATGGGGACTCCACCACCTCCCTGGGCAGCACATCCCAATGGCTAACAACTCTCTCTGGGAAGAACTTTCTCCTCACCTCCAGCCTAAACCTCCCCTGGCACAGCTTAAGATGGAGATGGAGGTGGAGATGGAGATGGAGATGGAGGCGGAGGCGGAGATGGAGGTGAAGGTGGAGGTGGAGGTGGAGGTGGAGATGGAGGTGGAGGTGGAGATGGAGATAGAGATGGAGGTGGAGGTAGAGATGGAGGTAGAGGTGGAGATGGAAGTGGAGATGGAGGTGGAGGTGGAGGTGGAGGTAGAAGTGGAGATGAGATGGAGATGGAGATGGAGATGGAGATGGAGGTGGTGGAAATGGAGATGGAGATGGAGATGGAGGTGGTGGAAATGGAGATGGAGATAGAGATGGAGGTGGAGGTGGAGGTGGAAATGGAGATGGAGATGGAGGTGGAGGTGGAGATGGAGATGGAGATGGAGACAGGTGGAGGTGAAGGTGAAGGTGGAGACTGAGAATGGAGGTGGAGGTGGAGATGGAGACAGAGACAGGGGAGAGGTGGAGACGAAGGTAGGGTGAAGATGGAGATGGAGATGATGGAGACAGAGGAGGAGGTGGAGCTGTGCTGCTGCTTGGTGGGAGTTCAGCAAGGGTAATGAAGGATGATTCATTAAATGAATCAGTGGGGAGAGGCCAGGAGGACAGCTTGTAATTAGTGTCCAGATGAATCCTGCCCTTCCAGCCATATGCTGGCACCTGTTAGTAGGCTCCAGGGCTCCTACTGCTGGGCTGAGCAGAGCTCATCCATGGCTTGCTGCTGCTGCTGCTGGAGGGGCAGCCTTGGTGCTCAGGGAGGAGAGGTGCAGTGCAGTCAGTCTCCTGCCTTTCTCCTCCTCTTCCACACCATCTGCTGCTCCCCGAGGGCATCATCCAGGTGGTGGTTGTTGTTGTGTCTGACCTCACTCAACCCAAGCCTGCTGCTGTCATGATCACAACCTGACATGTCCTGGGCCAGCCACCTCCTTTCACTGAGGTGCAGGTTGAGTGGCCTCCCACTTCTGCTGGGGAGTGGAGTTTGAGAAGATGAGGAACAACTTCTGTTACAAAAATCCCAAACCCTCCTGCCCACCCCAAACCCTCCAAACCCTCCTGCCCACCCCAAACCCTCCAAACCCTCCTGCCCACCCCAAACCCCTCCTGTCCACCCCAAACCCCTCCAAACCCTCCTGCCCACCCCAAACCCTCCAAACCCTCCTGCCCAACCCAAACCCCTCCTGTCCACCCCAAACCCCTCCAAACCCTCCTGCCCACCCCAAACCCCTCCAAACCCTCCTGTCCACACCAAACCTCTCCAAACCCTCTTCTCCACTCCCAAACCCTCCAAACCCTCCTGCCCACCCCAAACCCTCCAAACCCTCCTGCCCACCCCAAACCCCTCCAAACCTTCCTCTTCATCCCAAACCCCTCCCAACCCTCCTGTCCACCCCAAACCCCTCCAAACCCTCCTGCCAAACCCAAACCCTCCTGCCCACCCCAAACCCTTCCAAACCCCCCTGTCCACCCCAAACCTCAAATTTGTGTTTGTGTGGGAGGTGAATCTTTGTGGGAGCTTGTGGAGGTTGCTTCCTGCAGTTAATAAGTGCAGTCTGGTGGGGCAGGGTCATAGAATCATCATAGAGTCATGGAATGGCTCAGGGTGGAAGGGACCTCAAGAGTTCATCTACTCCAACCTCCCTGCCATGGGCAGGGACACCTCCCACCAGCCCAGGCTGCTCAAGGCCTCATCCAGCCTGGCCTCCAGGAGGCAGCCACAACCTCCCTGAGCAATGCATTCCAGACTCTCACCACCCTCACACTGCAGAACTTCTTCCTCAGCTCCACTCTAACCCTGCTCTGCCTCAGCTCCAAACCATTCCCTCTTGTCCTGTCTCCAGACACCCTCAGGAAAAGTTCCTCTTCAGCCTTCTTGTAGCCCCCTTCAGGTACTGAAAAGCAGCTCTTTGGGGGTGACAGCAGCTGAACAGGAGCCAGCAGTGTGCCCAGGGGGCCAAGAAAGCCAAGGGCATCCTGGCCTGCAGCAGGAAGAGTGTGGCCAGCAGGAGCAGGGAAGTCCTTGTGCCCTGTGCTCAGCACTGCTGAGGCCACACCTGGAGTCCTGTGTCCAGTTCTGGGCTCCTGAGGTTAGGAAAGAGGTTGAGCTGCTGGAAGGTGTCCAGAGAAGGGTAAAAAAGCTGGGGAGGGGTCTGGAGCACAGCCCTGGGAGGAGAGGCTGAGGGAGCTGGGGTTGCTTAGCCTGCAGAAGAGGAGGCTCAGGGGAGACCTTCTTGCTCTCTCCAGCTCCCTGCAGGGAGGTTGGAGCCAGGAGGGGGTTGGTCTCCCAGGCAAGCAGCAGCAGAACAAGAGGACACAGTCTCAAGCTGTGCCAGAGGAGGTTTAGGCTGGAGGTGAGGAGAAAGTTCTTCCCAGCAAGAGAGATTGGCCACTGGGATGTGCTGCCCAGGGAGGTGGTGGAGTCCCCATCCCTGGAGGTGTTTAGGAAGAGCCTGGCTGAGGCACTTGGAGCCATGGTTGAGTTGCTCAGATGGTGTTGGGTGATAGGTTGGACTGGATGAGCTCTGAGGTCTTTTCCAGCCTGGTTAATTCTGTATTCTGCTTTCTTTGAGGCCCCTCTGGAGCCTTCTTCAGCCTGAACCCCCCCAGCTCCCTCAGCCTGTGCTCATCATTCATTCTGCATCACTTTGTGACATGGGGAAGCCATCAGGGCCTGATGAGGAGCGGGGGGGGGGGCTGGCAGTTGCCTTACCTTATGGACCAGCATAATTCTCAGCTCTTTGCAGCTTCCCCATCACAGTTCATTCATTTGCTGCCAGAATATTAGTGCCTTTTTTACTCCTCAACCATCCACTCAGCTGGCTCTGAATGGCAGTGATGGATCTGCAGGTGATTTATGGGACCTGTAAGGACCCTCCAGAAGTTCCCCATTCAAACAAGTGCTTGGAGCAATCTGCCAGGGCAAGGGGTGGCTGATTGCATCAATGAGGAGAAAATTCACATCCCTTGCTGACTTCAATGGGCTAATCCCAGAGCCTCAGCATGCTGGGGGCTGGAAGGGACCTCTGCAGATCCTACAGTCCAGCCCCACCTGCCAAAGCAGGGCACCCACAGCATCTTGCCCAGCAGCACAGTGCCCAGGGGGGGTTGGAAGCTCTCCACACCAGGACACTCCACCACCTCTCTGGGCAGCCTGCTCCAGGCCTCCAGCACCCTCCAAGTAACAAAGGTTTTCCTCTAATTTCAAGTGAAACCTCCTGGGATCCAGTTTGTGCCTCTTGCTCCCTCTCACTGCTACCTTTGAAAACAGCCCAGCCCCAGCCTCCTGCCCCCCAGCCTTTAGCTCTTGCTGAGCACTGCTCAGCTCCCCTCTGGGGCTGCTCTTCTCCAGGCTTTCAGCCCCAGGGCTCTCAGCCTTTGCTCCTCCCAGAGCTGCTCCAAGCCCCTCAGCAGCTTTGGAGCCTTTCTCCAGTAGTTCCCTGTCCCTCTGGAACTGGGAAGCCCAGAACTGAATCCAGAGCTCTAACCATGCCTCCACCAGGGCAGAGTAGAGGTAGGAGAACCTTCTGAATGCACCCCAGGAGACCACAGCCCTTTGTGGCTACACGGGCACAGTGCTGGCTCCTGGGGAGCTTGGCCCATGGCAATCTCCCCTGCCTCTGCCTTAGTGCTGCTGAAGTGTAACTGTTCTGGAAGAGCAGGCTTTGGGGGATGAAATGAGATCCATGACTGGCATTTGATGTGGACTGTGGGGTGGCATTTGATGGGATCCAGGGGCTGGCATTTGATGTGACCCATGGGCTGGCATTTGATGTGACCCATGGGCTGGTATTTGATGGGATCCAGGGGCTGGCATTTGATGGGATCCAGGGGCTGGCATTTGATGTGGACTGTGGGGTGGCATTTGATGGGATCCAGGGGCTGGCATTTGATGTGACCCATGGGCTGGTATTTGATGGGATCCAGGTGCTGGCATTTGATGGGATCCATGGGCTGGCATTTGATGTGACCCATGGGCTGGCATTTGATGTGACCCATGGGCTGGCATTTGATCTGATCCATGGGCTGGCATTTGATCTGATCCATGGGCTGGCATTTGATGTGACCCATGGGCTGGCATTTGATGGGATCCAGGGGCTGGCATTTGATGGGATGTATGGGCTGGTATTTGATGTGACCCATGGGCTGGCATTTGATGGGATCCAGGGGCTGGCATTTGATGGGATCCAGGGGCTGGCATTTGATGTGACCCATGGGCTGGCATTTGATGGGATCCATGGGTTGGCATTTGATGGGATCCATGGGTTGGCATTTGATGGGATCCATGGGCTGGCATTTGATGGGATGTATGGGCTGGCATTTGATGGGATCCAGGGGCTGGCATTTGATGTGACCCATGGGCTGGCATTTGATGGGATCCAGGGGCTGGCATTTGATGGGATCCAGGGGCTGGCATTTGATGTGACCCATGGGCTGGCATTTGATGGGATCCATGGGTTGGCATTTGATGGGATCCATGGGTTGGCATTTGATGGGATCCATGGGCTGGCATTTGATGGGATGTATGGGCTGGCATTTGATGGGATCCATGGGGTGGCATTTGATGTGATCCATGGGGTGGCATTTGGTGGGATCCATGGGGTGGCATTTGATGGGATGTATAGGGTGGCATTTGATGGGATCCATGGGCTGGCATTTGATGGGATCCATGGGCTGGCATTTGATGGGATCCATAGGGTGGCATTTGATGGGATGTATAGGGTGGCATTTGATGGGATCCATGGGCTGGCATTTGATGGGATCCATGGGGTGGCATTTGATGGGATGTATAGGGTGGCATTTGATGTGGACTGTGGGGTGGCATTCAGTGTGATCCAGGGGCTGGTATTTGATGTAATCCATAGGGTGGCATTTGATGGGATCCATGGGGTGGCATTTGATGGGATGTATAGGGTGGCATTTGATGTGGACTGTGGGGTGGCATTTGATGAGATCCATATGATGACATTTGATGGGATCCATAGGGTGGCATTTGATGTGACCCATGGGCTGGCATTTGGTGGGATCCATGGGCTGGCATTTGATGCCACCCTGCCACTGAAGCAGATGAGGAGAGGAGTGTGTCCTGCCCCGTGTGCCAGCCTGGCTCTGCAGGCACAGGTCTGTGCCGGGAGGGTTCCGTGCAGCGGTGGCAGACGATCAGCGTGGGGCTGCTGCCGCCGCTAGCTCGTAGGAGAAGGATCACTGATGTCATCACAAGGCTCGGGTGGTGCCCAGGACCTCTCTAACTTCTCATTTCCCGGCAGCAGGCTGGGCTCAAACCGGAGCTGTCAGCCCTGCTGCCGGCACGGCCCTGCGGCGGCGGCGCCCGGAGCGGCTCGGGCGGGCTGGCTGCAGCGGCACGTCCGCCTGCCCAGCCCCGCAGGGGGCTCGACAAGCCCCGCGGGGAGAGCTCGGTCCTGGAGGCCGAGAGGAAACCCCTGTCCTT
This sequence comes from Melanerpes aurifrons, assembly GCA_011125475.1. Classification (NCBI taxonomy): domain Eukaryota; kingdom Metazoa; phylum Chordata; class Aves; order Piciformes; family Picidae; genus Melanerpes; species Melanerpes aurifrons. The sequence goes on along the minus strand of WWNC01000063.1, from coordinate 159,870 downwards.
GTAAACACATCTCCGAGAGCGTTTAGGGCTCTGCTTGCCGCGGCTCCGGCCTCGTTACTCTTCTCGGCGGCGAGATTAAAGCTGACACCTTGAAGGATGGAGAGCGTGGGGCTTGTCTGACAGCCCTGCTGTGCCAGGTCTCCAGTAACACGGAGCAAACGTGCCTTTAAAGAGATAGCTACAGCGAGCCTTGGGGGAGGAGGAGGAGGAGCGGGAGGAGGAGGAGAAGGGGGAGGAGAAGGGGGAAGGGGAGGAGGAGGGGGGGGGAGGAGGAGGGGGGGGGGAGATACCAACACTATGTCACCTGCACGGCGTTTGCCCTCCTGCTCGAGGCTGATGTTGGAAGGAGCTCTGCTGTTGCCTTGTGGGCTCTGGAGGGTGGCAGAGCAAGTCCCCCTTCAGTACACGGTCTGGGAGTTGGTTGTATTCATAGAGTCACAGAATGGGTTGGCTTGGAAGGCATGAAGCTCATCCAGCTCCAACCCCCTGCCATGGGCAGGGACACCTCCCCCCAGCCCAGCTTGCTCAAGGCCTCATCCAGCCTGGTCTTGAACCCCTCCAGGGAGGGCACAGCCACAGCCTCCCTGGGCAGCCTGTGCCAGAGTCTCCCCAGCCTCACTGCAAAGAATTTCTTCCTCATCTCCAGTCTCAGTCTCTCCTCTCCCAGCTCAAAGCCATTGTTCCTCATCCTGCCACTCCCAGCCCTTGTCAGAAGTCCCTCCCCAGCTCTCCTGCAGCCCCTTCAGGTACTGGAAGGCTGCTCTGAGGTCTCCCTGGAGCCTTCTCTTCTCCAGGCTGAACAGCCCCAACTCTCCCAGCCTGTCCCCATAGGGGAGGTTCTGCAGCCCTCTGAGCATCTTTGTGGCCTCCTCCAGCAGTTCCATATCCTTCTTATGCTGGGAGGGACCAGAATTGGACTCAGAGCTGCAGATGGGGTCTCAGCAAAGCAGAGGAGAGGAGCAGTATCACCTCCCTTGTCCTGCTGTCCACACTCTCTTGGTGCAGCCCAGGATTTGGTATTCCATATTCCACCTGGGGGGCCCTGGCTGTTCCCCCAGCACCTTTGTGGCACTGGGATACAGCCTTGGGGAGGCTTCCATCCCTCCCTGCATGGAACAGCAACTTCATTCCTTCTTTCCTCCCGTGCTCCCCCTTAGAAGGCAGCTGAAGCCTTCCTGCCCATTGGCTGTGAGCTGCCTCCTCCCCAAGCTGTCACCACAGCCTTGTTCTGCTTTGGAAGGAGAGCCCCCTGGGACCTGATGCTTCACAAACCTGTTCAGTGTAGGCATCCCTCCCCATTTGCCCTTTGCAGCCATCCTTGCAGTTTAAATAATGTACTGCTGCCTCCTGCCAGGGCCTGAACAAATGGACCCAGGTGATGTGCTTGCATGGAGCCAGCTGGACCGTGCTGCTCCTCACACCTCCAGTGGAGTAATGAGATGGCTCAGTGCCACCAGCAGCTCAGCAGGAGCCAGGGGAGAGCTGGGAGCTGGGGGAACCAGGGAGGCATGGAAGCCTTTGGGTTGGAAAAGATCTTTCAGATGGTTGAGTCCAACCATTCTCTAGCTCTACCAAGTCTGGTGCTCAGCCAGGTCTCTCAGCACCACAGCTCTGCCAATCTTCAACCACCTCCAGGGATGGTGCTAGTGGAATGTGTCACTCTGCCAAGGACTCAGCAATAAGCTCTTCTTCCATAGGATCACAGAATCAATGAGGTTGGAAAAGACCTCAGAGATCACCAAGTCCAAGCTGTCACCCTACACCTCCTGACAACTAAATCATGGCACCAAGTGCCACATCCAGGCCTTTCCTAAACACCTCCAGGGATGGGGACTCCACCACCTCCCTGGGCAGCACATCCCAGTGGCCAATCTCTCTTGCTGGGAAGAACTTTCTCCTCACCCCCAGCCTAAACCTCCCCTGGCACAGCTTGAGACTGTGTCCTCTTGTTCTGCTGCTGCTTGCCTGGCAGAAGAGACCAACCCCCAGCTGGCTCCAACCTCCCTGCAGGGAGTTGCAGACAGCAAGAAGGTCTCCCCTCAGCCTCCTCTTCTGCAGGCTAAGCAACCCCAGCTCCCTCAGCCTCTCCTCCCAGGGCTGTGCTCCAGACCCCTCCCCAGCTTTCTTGCCCTTCTCTGGACACCTTCCAGCAGCTCAGCATCTTTCCTAACCTGAGGAGCCCAGAGCTGGACACAGGACTCCAGGTGTGGCCACAGCAGTGCTGAGCACAGGGCACAAGGACTTCCCTGCTCCTGTGGCCAGGATGCCACAGGCCCTCTTGGCTACCTGGGCACACTGCTGGCTCATGTTCAGCTGCTGTCCACCAGCACCCCCAGGTCCCTTTCTGCCTGGCTGCTCTCAGCTGCTCTGCCCCCAGCCTGTAGCACTGCCTGGGGTTGTTGTGGCCAAAGTGCAGCACCCAGCACTTGGGCTTGTAAAGAGTCCCTCCTAAAGAGGATCCTTTCTCCATCATCTCCTGTGGATTCCCCCCCACAAGCCATCTCTGGTCATGGATTCAGATATTCATGGAATGGATTAGGGTGGAAGTGACCTCAAAGCTCATCCAGTTCCAACCCCTGCCATGGGCAGGGACACCTCCCACCAGTCCAGGTTGCCCAATGCCTCATCCAGCCTGGTCTTGAATACCTTCAGGCAGGGATCATCTACAGCCTCCCTGGGCAACCTGTGCCAGAGTCTCCCCAGCCTCACTGCAAAGAATTTCTTCCTCATCTCCAGTCTCAGTCTCCCCTCTCCCAGCTCAAAGCCATTGTTCCTCATCCTGCCACTCCCAGCCCTTGTCAGAAGTCCCTCCCCAGCTCTCCTGGAGCCCTTCAGGTACTGGAAGGCTGCTCTGAGGTCTCCCTGGAGCCTTCTCTTCCCCAGACAGGACCTGTCAGGAGAGTCCCTTCTTCCCCTTTTCTTTTCTCCCTTTGCTCTGTTGGCCACAGCTTGGTGGGATGATGTGTGTCTGAAATTTTGTGTGCCAGAAGTGAGGAGAAAATGATTTCTGAGGATGCTAATTTGCACTCTCCAGTGGTTAGTGCCTTAATCTGACAGCTAATGTCTTGCCTTGTCAGGGAGCCCCAGCCTCAGCCTTTGTCTGCAGCTGCAGAAGTAATTCACAGCCCTCCAATTACTGCCTTTTACCAGCATTTTGCTCCCTCCTGAAAGGATAATTTATCACAGATCTGTCCTGTGTTTGCTGCTTATAAACTGTGAAATAGCTTTGATTCCACTCCTCTGGTCAGCCTTGTTTCCCTTCCTGAGCACCAGCCTGCTTTGAGCTGCTGACTCAAGCCACATCTGGAGTCCTGTGTCCAGTTCTGGGCTCCTGAGGTTAGGAAAGAGGTTGAGCTGCTGGAAGGTGTCCAGAGAAGGGCAAGAAAGCTGGGGAGGGGTCTGGAGCACAGCCCTGGGAGGAGAGGCTGAGGGAGCTGGGGTTGCTTAGCCTGCAGAAGAGGAGGCTCAGGGGAGACCTTCTTGCTCTCTGCAACTCCCTGCAGGGAGGTTGGAGCCAGGTGGGGGTTGGTCTCTTCTCCCAGGCAAGCAGCAGCAGAACAAGAGAACACAGTCTCAAGCTGTGCCAGGGGAGGTTTAGGCTGGAGGTGAGGAGAAAGTTCTTACCAGAGAGAGTTATTGGCCACTGGGATGTGCTGCCCAGGAAGGTGGTGGAGTCCCCATCCCTGGAGGTGTTTAGGAAGAGCCTGGATGAGGCCCTTGGAGCCATGGTTTAGTTGATGGGTGGAGAGGAGAAGCTGCTGGGAGGTGTGAAGAGGAGAAGCTGCTGGGAGGTGTGGAGAGGAGAAGCTTCTGGGATGGGTGCAGAGGAGGAGCTGCTGGGATGGGTGCAGAGGAGAAGCTGCTGGGGGATGTGGAGAGGAGAAACTGCTGGGATGGGTGCAGAGGAGAAGCTGCTGGGATGGGTGCAGAGGGGAAGCTGCTGGGAGGTGTGAAGAGGAGAAGCTGCTGGGAGGTGTGGAGGTTCTGGGATGGGTGCAGAGGAGGAGCTGCTGGGATGGGTGCAGAGGAGAAGCTGCTGGGGGATGTGGAGAGGAGAAACTGCTGGGATGGGTGCAGAGGAGAAGCTGCTGGGATGGGTGGAGAGGAGAAGCTGCTGGGAGGTGTGAAGAGGAGAAGCTGCTGGGAGGTGTGGAGAGGAGAAGCTTCTGGGATGGGTGCAGAGGAGGAGCTGCTGGGGGATGTGGAGAGGAGAAACTGCTGGGATGGGTGCAGAGGAGAAGCTGCTGGGATGGGTGCAGAGGGGAAGCTGCTGGGGGGTGTGGAGAGGAGAAGCTGCTGGGAATGTGGAGAGGAGAAACTGCTGGGATGGGTGCAGAGGGGAAGCTGCTGGGGGGTGTGGAGAGGAGAAGCTGCTGGGGAATGTGGAGAGGAGAAACTGCTGGGATGGGTGCAGAGGGGAAGCTGCTGGGGGGTGTGGAGAGGAGAAGCTGCTGGGGGGTGTGTGCCATGTTGTGTACAGTAGGGTGATGACTGCTGGCACTGTAGTGCAGGAGCTGTCAAGAAGCCTTCAAGGTGGCCTCTTCAGGGAGGTCTCCAGGGAGGTCTCTAGCTGCAGAGAGTGGAGTGACTTTCTGCCTTTCCTTCTTCCTTCCCCCCCTTTTCATCTTGGTCTCTCTTGTTGGTTTGTTGTTGTTTGTTTGATGTATCTGTGGCTCCTTGGTGCCTGGGAGCAGGGCTGAGCCTAGCAGAAGACTGCCTGCAGGCATCTGGGGTCACTGCCTGAGCACTGACACTCCTCATGGTTCATGGCTCACAGCTGCTCCTCCCAGAAGCTTCCTCCAAGCAAGCTCAACCTGCAGGGAAAAGCTCTCATTGCTTCCCCCTCACTTTGACCTCTCTGATTCTGACTGGGGCCTCTTAGACCTGGGGCTGCCCTCCCAGGGAGGGCAGCTGGAGCTGAGCAGTGGAGCAGTGTGCAGCTGGCTCAGAGCCCGAGTGGAGGCAGCTCCAGGGGGTTTGGTTGGGTCAGGAGTGTGCTCTGGGGGTGAAGCCACCGACTCTCCTCACCTACTGGGCTTTGGTTTGCACTGAGGAGCTACCTTGGAGCACTTGGGCTCAACTCCTCGTGGATGACACTTAGTGAGAAGATAAACTCCTGCCCAAACAGGCACCTGCTGCATGGCACTGGGCTCAAGCTGGTCCTAAGGAGTAAGAAGCCTCCTCCCCAGCTCTCTTGGTCTCCTAGTCCAGCCTAACCAGTACAGGCTGGGAGGTGATCTGTTGGAGAGCAGCCCAGTGGAGCAGGAGCTGGGAGTGCTGGGGGGCAGCAAGTGCTGCATGGGGCAGCAATGAGCCCTGGGGGCCAAGAAGGCCAAGGGGAGCCTGGGCTGCACTCAGAGGAGTGTGGCCAGCAGAGCCAGGGAGGTTCTCCTCCCCCTCTACTCTGTCCTGGTGAGACCACATCTGGAGTATTGCAGCTCTGGGCTCCCCAGCTCAGGAGGGACAGGGATCTGCTGGGGAGAGTCCAAGGGAGGGCTCCAAGGATGCTGCAGGGACTGCAGCACTGCCTGAGGAGGAGAGGCTGAGAGCCCTGGGGGTGGTTAGTCTGGGTGCCAGGTTGGACTTGATGATCTCTGAGGTCTTTTCCAACCTTATTGATTCTATGATTCTATTACCTAATACCCAACACCTCCTGACAACTAAACCATGGCACCAAGTGCCACATCCAAGCCCCTCTGGAACACCTCCAGGGATGGGGACTCCACCACCTCCCTGGGCAGCACATCCCAATGGCCATTGACTCTCTCAGTGAAGAACTTTCTCCTCACCTCCAGCCTAAACCTCCCCTGGCACAGCTTGAGACTGTGTCCTCTTGTTCTGCTGCTGCTTGCCTGGCAGAAGAGACCAATCCCCACCTGGCTCCAACCTCCCTGCAGGGAGTTGCAGAGAGCAAGAAGGTCTCCCCTGAGCCTCCTCTTCTGCAGGCTAAGCAACCCCAGCTCCCTCAGCCTCTCCTCCCAGGGCTGTGCTCCAGACCCCTCCCCAGCTTTCTTGCCCTTCTCTGGGCACCTTCAAGTCTCTCAATGTCTTTCTTTGGTTGGACTTGATGATCTCTGAGCTCCTTTCCAACCTGGCTGGTTCTCTGATTCTCTGATTCTCTGACTCTGTGGTTCTCTGGTTCTCTGATTCTGCGACTCTGATTCTCTGATTCTTTCTGTGGGATTGGGGTCCCAGCCCTGCAGCTGCAGCCAGCCCTGGCTGCTGTCACTTCACATCTTGTTTGCTGGATGAAGAGGCCCTGAGCTGCAGATTTTCCTCCTCAGTTTCCACAGCTGGCAAAGAGTCCTCCAGGAAACCCCCAGGATTTGCTTGGCTAAGGACTGCTGCAGCTCCCCCAACAGCTCAGCCCTTCCTCAGCACCCACTCCCCCAGGCTCCTGCTTTCGCCCCTGCTCCTCACTCCCTCAGCTTTGCTTCTTTTGCTGCCTTTTCAGCCGTCCTAATGAGGAGTTCTCCCTTCAAAGCCTATCTGGGAAGAGCCATCTCCGAGGCCCTGGCTGCTCACACCGAGGCTGACTGCTGCTCAGCTCTCTCTTTCCAGCTCGAAAGCTTTAATAGGTCACTCAAGTACTGGAATGGGATTTTCACTTGGATGTGAAAGCTTTCTTAAAGGCCATTTGCCTTCCCTCTTTCATCTTTTTGTCTCCCCCCCCATCCCCTCCTCCTTCCCCCCTAGCAAACTCTTTCATACTCCCTGCAGCCTTTCTGCTCCACTTGGGGCTTTTAAACCTGGACACAGAATCAGAAAGGTTTAGCTTGGAAGGGAGCTTAAAGCTCAGCCAGTTCCAAGCCCCTGCCATGCCCAGGGACCCCTCCCACCAGCCCAGCTTGCTCAAGGCCTCATCCAGCCTGGTCTTGAACCCCTCCAGGGAGGGGACAGCCACAGCCTCCCTGGGCAACCTGTGCCAGAGTCTCCCCAGCCTCACACTCAAGAATTTCTTAGTATCAGTCAGGGTTGGAAGGGACCACAAGGATCATCCAGTTCCAACCCCCCTGCCATGGGCAGGGACACTCCACACTAGATCAGCCTGGCCACAGCCTCAGCCAGCCTGGTCTTAAACACCTCCAGGGCTGGGGCCTCAACCACCTCCCTGCACAACCCAGTCCAGGGCTTCACCACTCTCATGGGGAAGAACTTCCTCCTCCCCTCCAGCCTCAATCTCCCCACCTCCAGCTTCATTCCATTCCCCCTAGTCCTATCACTGCCTGAGATCCTGAGCAGTCCCTCCCCAGCCTTCTTCCTCATCTCCAGTCTCAATCTCCCCTCTCCCAGCTCAAAGCCATTCCCTCTCATCCTGTCACTCCAAGGCTTTGTCAGAAGTCCCTCCCCAGCTCTCCTGGAGCCCCTTCAGGCACTGGAAGGCTACTCTTAGGTCTCCCTAGAGCCTTCTCTCCTGCAGGCTGAACAGCTCCAACTCTGTAGCCTGGAGCTGGATGATCACAGAATCATAGAATCAGTCAGGGTTGGAAGGGACCACAAGGATCAGCCAGTTCCAACCCCAGTGCCATGGGCAGGGACACCCCACACTAGATCAGCCTGGCCACAGCCTCAGCCAGCCAGCCATAGGTCTGCTGCCAGCTGTAGGTCTGCAGCCATGAGCACACAGCAAGGCAGGGCTGAGCTGCCTGACCCAAAGGCAGGGAATCTGCTGCATTTCATTACAAGCTCCATCACAGCCTGTCCCTGTGCTTCCCAGGGACTTAACATGATGTGACTCTGCTGAGCTGCTGCAGACATTTGCTCACTGCTCTAAATCAGCTTTGCCCTCCTTCTCTCCCATCCTTCATTTGCTGTAAGGAGAAGACAGAGCACTAAGTGATTTGATTAGCTTGAGCTGTGGGCATTTCCCTTCCAGCTGCAGAGGGCTGCTCAGCTGCCTTTGGTGTGGAAGAGGCAGTGATGGCAGGGGGAGGCTGCAATGATTTCTCTCCTCTTCTCTCCTTGCAGGTGTTTACAAAGTATGGGAAGTGCTACATGTTTAACTCAGGAGAAGAAGGACGACCTCTGCTCACCACGGTGAAGGGAGGGACAGGCAATGGGCTGGAGATCATGCTGGACATACAGCAGGATGAGTACCTGCCAATATGGGGAGAGACAGGTAAGACCTTCTCTTGGCTCCTGAGAGCATGTGTGTGCTGGGGACTGTGCTGGAAAGACCAGCCCAGGCCATCCCATCCCATCCCATTCTACCCCATTCACATCCCATTCTATCCCATCCCATCCTATCCCACCCCATCCCATCCCATCCCATCCCACTCTATCCTACCCCATCCCATCCTATCCCATTCTATCCCATCCCATCCCACTCTATCCCATTCTATCATCCCAACCTCTCCCCCAGCACCATCTGATCAACTAAACCATGGCTCCAAGGGCCTCATCCAGGCTCTTCCTAAACACCTCCAGGCATGGGGACTCCACCACCTCCCTGGGCAGCACATCCCAGTGGCCAATCTCTCTTGCTGGGAAGAATTTCTTCCTAACCTCCAGCCTGAACCTCCCCTGGCACAGCTTGAGACTGTGTCCTCTTGTTCTGCTGCTGCTTGCCTGGGAGAAGAGACCAACCCCCACCTGGCTCCAACCTCCCTGCAGGGAGTTGCAGAGAGCAAGAAGGTCTCCCCTGAGCCTCCTCTTCTGCAGGCTAAGCAACCCCAGCTCCCTCAGCCTCTCCTCCCACGGCTGTGCTCCAGACCCCTCCCCAGCTTTCTTGCCCTTCTCTGGACACCTTCAAGTCTCTCAATGTCCTTCTTAACTTGTTTGTACTCAGCTGAAGATGAGAGGCTTAGGGAAGGGTTCTTGTGTCCCTAGACCTGAGCTGTTGTTGCAGGGCTGAACTGTGCTGGTTGATAAAGCCTCTACCTGCCCATGAAATGCTGTGAGAGTCTCTTCTTAGTCTCAGGTGGCAGAAGGAGAGGAACTGGCCTGAAATTGTGCCAGGGAAGGGTCAGGTTGGAAATGAGGAACAATTTCTTTGCTGCAAGAGTGGTCAGGGAGTGGCACAGGCTGCCCAGGGAGGTGGTGGAGTCCCCAGCCCTGGAGATATCCAGAAACCTGTGGCCATGGCACTTGGGGCTGTGGTTTAGTGGCCATGGTGGGGTTGGGTTGGCCTGGGAGGCCTTTTCCAGGTGCAACAACTCTCTGACTCCGTGATTGAAGGCAGAATCATGCACAGAGGGCTCTGGATTTGGTTGAATGGTGTAGGGGAGGCTCTTGGCCTCCCTCCATGCAAATTTGGCCATGCTCTTACAGGTCCAGGTAGGACTGGTGTTTGACTTTGGAGCTCATCAAGCATTCATCTTTGGCACCCACCAAGGGAGCTCTTTTCTACCCCCCCCCCCCTTCACACAGCACCTTCTGCAAGCTGCCTTCAATCTTCATTGAGCTCTCTGGACACCACCAGAATGGCAATATTAACTGGAGTGGTTAATAGTTGCTGTTCCCATGGCAACACTTAGCTCTTAGTAGGTAGGTGAAGGAGTTGATGATTTCCAAATATTTGCATAATAATGTAAATGTGTTTGGAATTAAATCTCCTCAGCTGCCACCACTGGGGCTGCACAGCCTTGGCTCTCCTGCAGGGTGCTGGCTCAAGGACAAGCAGCTCTTAGCAGTGGACTTCAACCCTTCCTCTGCAGAGGGATGGGGGTGGGCTGGGGCTGACTCAGCCTGGAGAGGAGGAGGCTCAGGGGAGACCTTCTTGCTGTCCAGAGAAGGGCAAGAAAGCTGGGGAGGGGTCTGGAGCACAGCCCTGGGAGGAGAGGCTGAGGGAGCTGGGGTTGCTTAGCCTGCAGAAGAGGAGGCTGAGGGGAGACCTTCTTGCTCTCTGCAACTCCCTGCAGGGAGGTTGGAGCCAGGTGGGGGTTGGTCTCTTCTGCCAGGCAAGCAGCACCAGAACAAGAGGACACAGTCTCAAGCTGTGCCAGGGGAGGTTCAGGCTGGAGGTGAGGAGAAAGTTCTTCCCAACAAGAGAGATTGGCCACTGGGATGTGCTGCCCAGGGAGGTGGTGGAGTCCCCATGCCTGGAGGTGTTTAGGAAGAGCCTGGATGAGGCCCTTGGTGCCATGGTTGAGTTGATCAGATGGTGCTGGGTGAGAGGTTGGACTTGATCTCTGAGGTCTTCTCCAACCTGGTTTATTCTACTCTACTCTGCTCTACTCTACTCTACTCTGCTCTACTCTACTCTACTCTATTCTACTCTACTCTATTCTATTCTATCTCTGGAGGTCCCTTCCAACCCCTCACATTCTGTGATTCCCAGTGAGTGAAGCTCTCCATTTCCCCCTGATCTGTTCCATTCACTCTGTAACACTTCAGCAGTTCCTATGCACTGGGTTTTGCTGCTCCATTTTCTCAGTAGCCATCCTGTGCCCACTAACTTGCTCTTTTCATGGCCTCTTAGCCAGTCTGATTTGTGTGGTTGACCTTTTCTCCCCAGTTTCCAACTTCCTCAGCATCCCTCAAACATGGCTGCTCAAACCATTCCCATTCCCTGCTGGCTGTCCCCAAAGTTTTCCCAGAGCTATCCTGGAGCTTCCCTTCCCAGCTGCTGTCTCAAGACTTGGGTTTGTACTCCATGAAAGGCTTCACTGATGCTGAAGACAAACCAGCTTTCATCACTGCAGGGGGAATCATGCAGTGTGGTGGCCTTGGCTTGTGCTTCCTGCAAGGGTCTGGCCCGTAGGCAACACATTGGTTTTACACATTGGTTCTACACTGGGCCACAACAACCCCAGGCAGTGCTACAGGCTGGGGGCAGAGTGGCTGAGGGCAGCCAGGCAGAAAGGAACCTGGGGGGAGTGGTGGACAGCAGCTGAACAGGAGCCAGCAGTGTGCCCAGGGGGACAAGAAGGCCAAGGGCATCCTGGCCTGCAGCAGGAAGAGTGTGGCCAGCAGGAGCAGGGAAGTCCTTGTGCCCTGTGCTCAGCACTGCTGAGGCCACACCTTGAGTCCTGTGTCCAGTTCTGGGCTCCTCAGGTTAGGAAAGAGGTTGAGCTGCTGGAAGGTGTGCAGAGAAGGGCAAGAAAGCTGGGGAGGGGTCTGGAGCACAGCCCTGGGAGGAGAGGCTGAGGGAGCTGGGGTTGCTTAGCCTGCAGAAGAGGAGGCTCAGGGGAGACCTTCTTGCTCTCTGCAACTCCCTGCAGGGAGGTTGTAGCCAGGTGGGGGCTGGTCTCTTCTGCCAGGCAAGCAGCAGCAGAACAAGAGGACACAGTCTCAAGCTGTGCCAGGGGAGGATCAGGCTGGATGTTAGGAAGAAATTCTTCCCAGCAAGAGAGATTGGCCATTGGAATGTGCTGGCCAGGGAGGTGGTGGAGTCCCCATGCCTGGAGGTGTTTAGGAGGAGCCTGGCTGAGGCACTTGGTGCCATGGTTGAGTTGCTCAGATGGTGTTGGGTGATAGGTTGGACTGGATGATCTCAAAGGTCTCTTCTAACCTGGTTAACTCTCTCCTATCCAACAGCCACCCTAGGATCCCTCCAGCCCAGTTCACTGCCTGCCCCCCAGCCACGGCCAGGGCTCCCTGCCAGACCTTTCCTGCTGCACTCTGGGTTCCTCTGAGCCTCCTTGGCCCCGGAGCTGCTGTGGCTCTGGTGCTTTGTGGGGCTGAATTCTCTCCCTGCCAAGCTGGCAGAGTGAGTCCTGCTTCTGCATTTAGGCCTGGAGCTGCTCTGCTTCCTTGCTGCAGCCTTGGAGATGCCACCACACCGCGTCCTCCTCCCCAGGCAAACGCTTGGCACGTGGGCTCCCAGCACTCCTCATTTGGCTGCTGGCTGCACGCCTCAGGGTCTCAGCTTGCTGTTCTCAGCTGCTCTTTGCAATTCAAATAAGACTGGAAGAAGGAAAACATTGCTTCATAGCTTGGGGTAGGGCAGCTCCAGGAGCTGCTGCCTCCCTGTCACGTTGGCAGATGCCTTGAAATGCCAGGGCCGGGGGAAGAGAAGTGATTTAATTGTTCCTGACTGGGCAAACAGAGTGAAGTCTATTGTCATCCTAAGGAGACCTTTACTGAGTAGCCCTCAATATGCTGGGAAGCTGAAGTGCCTTGTTGAGCAAATCCCTGGCAAGAGGAGAATCCACCTCATGCTCTGCAGCCTGTGTGCAGGGGGGCTGCAGCTTGAGCTCCTCAGACCGAGGAGCTGAGAAGAGCACACAGCCTGCTTCAGCCCTTCCCTCCCCCAGTGCACACAAGAGGGTCTTTGGGCTGTGTCAGATGCCGTGGCAGCCAGGCTGCTCTGCCATCCTTGGGCTGTGCAAAAAATATTGGGTCAGGGCTGTCAGAAGCCTGAGGAGGGGGAAAGAAAATGGATGAGGACAAGGAGGGGGGGGTGGGGAGGGGGGGAAAATGAGTTGGAAATCTCTCTCTTGGCAATTCTGCACTCCCACAGCTTCTCTTTTCTGGCATTATTTTTGCTTTAACCAGCAGCCTGCAAGACAGGAAAGGAGTTGGGGAAAGAGTTTCAGAGATTCACAGAACAGGTTTGGGTTGGAAGGAAGCTCAAAGCTCAGCCAGTTCCAACCCCCCCTGCCATGGGCAGAGACACCTCCCACCAGCCCAGGCTGCTCAAGGTCTCCTTCTTGAGCACAGCCTCCCAGGGCAACCTGTGCCAGTGTCTCCTCACCCTCACTGCAAAGAATTCCTTCCTCCTCTCCACTCTCAGTCTCTCCTCTCCCAGCTCAAAGCCATTGTTCCTCAGCCTGGCACTCCCAGCCCTTCTCCACTGCTCTCCTGCAGCCCCTTCAGGTACTGGAAGGCTGCTCTGAGGTCTGCCTGGAGCCTTCTCTTCCCCAGGCTTAGCAGCCCCAACTCCTGGAGCCTGGAGCTCCCCTGCTCCACTCTCTCCCCACCCTCACTCTGAAGAATTCCTTCCTCATCTCCAGTCTCAGTCTCTCCTCTCCCAGCTCAAAGCCATTGTTCCTCAGCCTGGCACTCCCAGCCCTTGGAAAAGTCCCTCCCCAGCTCTCCTGCAGCCCCTTCAGGTACTGGAAGGCTGCTCTGAGGTCTCCCTGGAGCCTTCTCTTCTCCATGCTGAGCAGCCCCAACTCCTGGAGCCTGGAGCTCCCCTGCTCCACTCTCTCCCCACCCTCACTCTGAAGAATTCCTTCCTCATCTCCAGGCAATGCTTGGATTCGATGCCATGCTCAGGGACACCTCCCATTAGCCCAGTTTGCTCAGAGCCCCCTCCAGCCTGGCCTTCAACACTTCCAGGGATGAGGCATCCACAGCTTCCCTGCCCAGCCTGTTCCAGTGCCTCCCCACCCCTCAGGAAATGAGTGAAACCACTTCCAGGGCTGAGCTTTTGTTGTGCTCCTTGGGGCAAGAGAGAGAAATGCAACCAAAGGCCATACAGGAAACTCTTAATTGCTAGCAGTGGCTGCTGGGGAAGAGAATCCCCTCCTGGTTCATCTCTCTGGAGGGGCCTGAGGTTGTGTATGGTGTCCCTGAGGGAGCAGGAGAGGGGACTGGAGATCACTCAGGCTTTGGGGCAGGAAAGAAGAGCTGCAGTGGGAGCCTCCTGCCTTGGTGCCAGGAGGTGCTGGGTGAGGATGGACATTTCATTGCCCTTCAGCACGACCAGGCTGCAGGAGAGAGAAAAGGGCCATGAGGAATGTGCTGGAAAATTGCACTAAGGAGCAGCATGAAATCTGTAGAGCTGAGGCTCAGATCCACTCAGGAGGCTCTCAGGGAGTATTATGGGCTGTTGGCATTGCATTCAATAGAAAACAGGGGCTGAGAGCAAGACTTACTGGTCTAGGTCAGAGGGGCACAGAATTGAGGGAGCTGCAAGGGACCTGTGGAGATGAGAGGATGTTAGGGGTTGGGAGGAACCTCTGGAGATCATCCAGTCCAACTTCTGTGCCTGAGCAGGAGCAGAGAATCCAGCACAGGTCCCACAGGAACACATCCAGGCAGGGCTGGGAAGGCTCCAGAGCAGGAGACTCCACAACCTCTCTGGGCAGCCTGCTCCAGGGCTCAGCAGCCTCAATGTGAAGTTTCTCCTCATGTTTAGCTGTTCAAATTGCTCTCTGTTGCCCCTTGCCTTGTCCCTGGCCAATCTCTCTTGCTGGAAAGAACTTTCTCCTCACCTCCAGCCTAAACCTCCCCTGGCACAGCTTGAGACTGTGTCCTCTTGTTCTGCTGCTGCTTGCCTGGGAGAAGAGACCAACCCCCACCTGGCTCCAACCTCCCTGCAGGGAGTTGCAGAGAGCAAGAAGGTCTCCCCTGAGCCTCCTCTTCTGCAGGCTAAGCAACCCCAGCTCCCTCAGCCTCTCCTCCCAGGGCTGTGCTCCAGACCCCTCCCCAGCTTTCTTGCCCTTCTCTGGACACCTTCCAGCAGCTCAACCTCTTTCCTGACCTGAGGAGCCCAGAACTGGACACAGGACTCCAGGTGTGGCCTCAGCAGTGCTGAGCACAGGGCACAAGGACTTCCCTGCTCCTGCTGGCCACACTCTTCCTGCTGCAGGCCAGGATGCCCTTGGCCTTCTTGGCCCCCTGGGCACACTGCTGGCTCCTGTTCATCTGCTATCCACCACTCCCCCCAGGTCCCTCTCTGCCTGGCTGTTCTCAGCCACTCTGCCCCCAGCCTGTAGCTCTGCCTGGGGTTGTTGTGGCCAATGTGCAGCACCTGGCACTTGGATGTGTTCAGTCTCCTGCCCTTGGCCTCTGCTCATCTGTCCAGCCTGTCCAGGTCCCTCTGCAGAACTCTCCAACCCTCTAAACAGATCAACACATGCAGGATGTGAGCCCTGAGGAGGAGCAGCCCTGTCTTGAGTCATGGTGCTGGTGGCAAGAATTGATCCTGAATGACTTTCCCAAGGAACAAGCAACAGGACAAGAGGAAATGGCCTCAAGTTGCCCCAGGGGAGGTTGAGGTTGGACATGAGGATCAATTTCTTCCCCAAAAGGGTTGCCATACAATGCATCACATTAGAGGGAACCCTCCAAGATCATCCTGTCCAGGCTCCCAAGCCCTGCCCCAGGCTGCCCAGGGCTGTGGTGGAGTCCCCATCCCTGGCAGGGTCTCAAAACCCTGGAGAGGTGGTGCTGAGGGCCATGGTTTGGTGGTGCCCTAGCAGGGCTGGGTTAAGGGTTGGACTGGATAACCTTAGAGCTCTCTTCCAACCAAAGCAGCTTAAGACTCTGTGATGCCCCAGGGCACCTCTGTGCTCTGCAAGCATCCCTCCACGAGCTGATGCCCAGGGAGATGCAGCTGGATGGAGGTCAGGGCTGGCTCCTCACAGCACAGATGTCACCACCACCTCTTGTCCCCTCTTCCCAGACTCAAGAAGGAGCCAAACCTCCCTTCCCAGAAGAGGCAGCAGCAGCTGCACAGAAACCCAAGCTGACCCCTGGAGCAGCAGGGCCTGCCTGTGAAGGCCTTGGCTCACAATTAAGGCCAAAGGAATTAAATTTCCCTCAATTCAGTTGGGAAATGGAAGGAGATCAGGCAGAATTAAGGCTGCTTTAATGAGGAAGGGAAGCAGTGGCATGGAAATTGGATGCCACCCAACCCACCTCGCCCCTGCTTCATGGAGCTTCATGCTGCAGCCCTGCCCCAGCTGCCCCCACAGCCCTGCCTGCAGGCAGGGTGGACATCCAGCACCTTGGGCATCACAGAGCTTGCTCCTCTAGCCCCCACCACACCTTTGCCCACAACACAACCCACCTGAGGGATCATAGAATGGTTAGGGTTGAATGGGACCTCCAGGATCATCCTGTGTCCAGTTCTGGGCCCCTCAGGTTAGGAGAGATGTTGAAATGCTGGAAGGTGCCCAGGGGGCCAAGAAGGCCAAGGAGGAAGTTTTACACAGAGGGAGTGATTGCCCATTGGAATGGGCTGCCTGGGGAGGTGGTGGAGTCACCATCCCTGGAGGCGTTCAGGAGGAGACTTGATGGGGTGCTTGGTGCCATGGGTTAGTTGATTAGGTGGTGTTGGATGATAGGTTGGACAGCATGATCTTGAAGGTCTCTTCCAACCTGGTTTATTCTATTCTATTCTATCCTGGCCTGCAGCAGGAAGAGTGTGGCCAGCAGGAGCAGGGAAGTCCTTGTGCCCTGTGCTCAGCACTGCTGAGGCCACAGCTGGAGTCCTGGGTCCAGTTCTGGGCTCCTGAGGTTAGGAAAGAGGTTGAGCTGCTGGAAGGTGTCCAGAGAAGGGCAAGAAAGCTGGGGAGGGGTCTGGAGCACAGCCCTGGGAGGAGAGGCTGAGGGAGCTGGGGTTGCTTAGCCTGCAGAAGAGGAGGCTCAGGGGAGACCTTCTTGCTCTCTCCAACTCCCTGCAGGGAGGTTGTAGCCAGGTGGGGGTTGGTCTCTTCTGCCAGGCAAGCAGCAGCAGAACAAGAGGACACAGTCTCAAGCTGTGCCAGGGGAGGTTCAGGCTGGAGGTGAGGAGAAAGTTCTTCCCAGCAAGAGAGATTGGCCACTGGGATGTGCTGCCCAGGGAGGTGGTGGAGTCCCCATCCCTGGAGGTGTTTGGGAAGAGCCTGGATGAGGCACTTGGTGCCATGGTTTAGTTGATCAGATGGTGCTGGGGGAGGGGTTGGACTGGATGAGCTCTGAGGTCTTTTCCAACCTGGTTAATTCTGTTCTGTTCCATTCTATCCTATCCTATCCTATCCTATCCTATCCTATCCTATCCTATCCTATCCTATCCTATCCTATCCCATCCTATCCCATCCCATCCCATTCCATTCCATTCCATTCATCTCCTGCAGAGAGGGCTGGGAGGGGATGAGGGTGACCAGAGGCAGGCTCAGGTGGCCAGAGCCCAACGCTGCCACCCCTGGAGCTTCCTCTGACAAGAGCTTGTGGATGTGGGCTCAGGCTGAGAGCGTTTCCATGGTTCCTTTGATTTATTTTTTGCTTTTCCCATTGCCCTCCAGCACTTGGTGCCAGGCAAAACAGCTTTAAACAGCATCCCCATGCTGCTGAGCTGGGGCTGGGCAGCGTTGGTCCTGCTGCACAGCCACCTCTTAGCTGCAAGGCTTTGTAGAGCAAGGAGGGGGCAAGCTGATGGGGCTCAGGGGTCAGATGTGTCCCCTCCCCTCTTCCCCCAGAGCCTCCCCAGCCCTGGCACTTGCTCTCCCAGCTGCACAGCCTCTGTGCACAGCTCATTGATGAGCCCCAGCCCCAGGGCTTTGGCACTGCCAGCTGTGGAGAGGCACACAGCACTCACTCCCTGTCATTTGCTGCTGCATGTTAGTATGATTAGTGGTGGCTCCTCACAGCTCCAGCCCCTCCCTTTGCTTCCAAGAGAGAGCAGCTCAAGGGGGGCAGGAGGCAGCCTGAGCTCTTCTGGCCTTACACCACCAGGAGCGTTCAGGGTTGGGCCTCTAGCTCCAGGCAGGACTTTGGGGTGCTGGAGAGCATCCAAAGAAGGGCAACTGAGCTGGTGGAGGGCCTTGAACACAAGTCCTGTGGGGAGCTGCAGAGGGAGCTGGAGAGGGGTCTGCCCTTCAGAAGAGGAGGTTGAGGACTTGATGGTCTTTGAGGTCTTTTCCAACCTTGGTGATTCTGTGATTCTGTGAGGGGAGACCTCATTGCTCTCTACAGCTCCCTGAAAGGAGGTTGGAGTGAGGCCACAACTGTGACCAGCAGTACAGGGAGGGGATTCTGCCCCTCTGCTCTGCTCTGCTCTGCTCAGACCCCACCTGCAGCACTGCAGCCACTCCTGACACCCTCAGCACAATGGTTGGAGAGGGTGCAGAGGAGGCCACAAAGATGCTCCAAGGGCTGGAGCAGCTCTGATGTGAGCACAGGCTGAGGGAGCTGGGGGGGTTCAGCCTGGAGAAGAGAAGACTCCTGAAGGGATCCCAGCACCAGAACAAGAGGACACAGTCTCAAGCTGTGCCAGGGGAGGTTCAGGCTGGATGGTAGGAAGAAATTCTTCATAGAGAGAGAGATTGGCCATGGGAATGTGCTGCCCAGGGAGGTGGTGGAGTCCCCATCCCTGGAGGTGTTTAGGAAGAGCCTGGCTGAGGCCCTTGGTGCCATGGTTGAGTTGATCAGATGGTGCTGGGTGATAGGTTGGACTTGATGATCTGGAAGGTCTCTTCTAACCTGGTTAATTCTATCCTATCCTACCCTATCCTATCCTATCCTATCCTATCCTATCCTATCCTATCCTATCCTATCCTATCCTACTCTATTCTAATTATGGTTAAGCAAGGCAAAGAGAGGGCAGATTTTTGGCACAGGGGGTGGACTGGATGATCTTTGAGGTCTCTTCCAACCTGGTTAATTCTGTTCTGTTCTAATCCTCCCTACCCTGTCCTATCCTATCCTATCCTATCCTATCCTATCCTATCCTATCCTATCCTATCCTATCCTATCCTATCCTATCCTATCCTACAGGAAGGCTGCAGAGAGACTTTTCCTGAGGGTGTCTGGAGCCAGGCCCAGGGGGAATGGTTTGAAGCTGAGGCAGAGCAGGGTTAGACTGGAGCTGAGGCAGAAGTTCTTCAGTATGAGGGGGGTGAGCCTCTGGACAGCCTGGAACTGGAGCCATGGTTTAGTTGTCAGGAGGTGTTGGGTGCCAGCTTGGACTTGATGATCTCTGAGCTCTTTTCCAACCTTCTTTATTCCCTGATTCTGTGAACTGAATGACTCCTGAGCTCACATCCAACCCTGACAGCTCTGTGAAGTGCCTGAGGGGTGGGTGTCAGGAGGAAGGGGCCAGGCTCTTTGCAGTGGTGCCCACTGATAGGATAAGGAGCAACAGGCACAAGCTGGGACCCAGGAGGTTCCACCTCAACATGAGGAGAACATTGGTGTGAGGGTGCTGGAGCCCTGCAGCAGGCTGCCCAGAGAGGTTGTGGAGTCTCCTGGTGTGGAGACTTTCAAGATCCACCTGGATGTGTTATGTGTGACCTGCCCTGGCTGCTCCTGCTCTGGCAGGGGGTTGGTCTAGATGATCTCCAGAGGTCCCTTCCAACCCCTACCATTCTGTGACTCTGTCATTAGCAAGTCCAACATCAGCCCAACCCCACCCTGGCCACCAAACCATGGCCCCAAGTGCCATGGCCACAGGTTTCTGGAACACCTCCAGGGCTGGGGACTCCACCACCTCCCTGGGCAGCCTGGGCCAACCTCTGACCACTCCTGCAGCAAAGAAATTGTTCCTCAACTCCAACCTAAACCTCCCCTGGTGCAGTTTCAGACCATTTCTTCTTGTCCTCTCACTGTTTCCTTGTCTGAAGAGACCACTTCCCCCTCACTCCAACCTCCTTCTCTGGAGGCTTTCAAGACCCACCTGGCTGTGGTACTGTGTGACCTGCCCTGGACTGGATGATCTCCATAGGTCCTTTCCAGCCCCCCCACCGTTCTGTGCCTCTCTGATTCAGTCTCTGTGATGAATCTCCTCGTGGGTTAGCATCAGCTATTGACTGCTACCAGGGAGGGATGGCTGCTGAGCCACCCTGGGTGCTGCACAGGGGGAAAGGAGTTTGTCTGAAGTGCTGTGGAGGGTTGGCATCACCAAGCAGCAGTCATTAGGCTAAGACAAGAGGAAAAACCTCCCAGACCTCGCTGACAAAAGGTTGACTCATCCTCCTGAAGGCTCTGAACCTCCAAAGAGATAAATGGCCCTTAGAAAGCACTCCTAGCCCTGAGCATGAATAACACAGAGAGGTTTGGGCCAGGAGGACTCACTGCTTAGCTGCAAGAGGCAGCTCTGCTCTGGGATCAGCTCACAGATTCATAGAATGGGATGGGTTGGAAGAGACCTCAAGGATCATAGAATCATAGAATCAATAAGGTTGGAAAAGAGCTCAGAGCTCATCAAGTCCAACCTGTGCCCCAACACCTCCTGACAACTAAACCATGGCTCCAAGTGCCACATCCAATCCCCTCTTGAACACCTCCAGGGATGGGGACTCCACCACCTCCCTGGGCAGCACATCCCAGTGGCTAACAACTCTCTCTGATCATCCAGTTCTGGCCCCCTGCCGTGGGCAGGGACACCTCCCACCAGCCCAGCTTGCTCAAAGCCTCATCCAGCCTGGCCTTCAACACCTGCAGGGAGGGAACAGCCACAGCCTCCCTGGGCAGCCTGTGCCAGAGTCTCCCCAGCCTCACTCTGAAGAATTCCTTCCTCATCTCCACTCTCAGTCTCTCCTCTCCCAGCTCAAAGCCATTGTTCCTCAGCCTGGCACTCCCAGCCCTTGGAAAAGTCCCTCCCCAGCTCTCCTGCAGCCCCTTCAGGTACTGGAAGGCTGCTCTGAGGTCTCCCTGGAGCCTCCTCTTCCCCAGGCTGAGCAGCCCCAACTCCTGGAGCCTGGAGCTCCCCTGCTCCACTCTCTCCCCACCCTCACTCTGAAGAATTCCTTCCTCATCTCCAGGCAATGCTTGGATTCGATGCCATGCTCAGGGACACCTCCCATTAGCCCAGTTTGCTCAGAGCCCCCTCCAGCCTGGCCTTCAACACTTCCAGGAATGAGGCATCCACAGCTTCCCTGCTCAGCCTGTTCCAGTGCCTCCCCACCCCTCAGGAAATGAGTGAAACCACTTCCAGGGCTGAGCTTTTGTTGTGCTCCTTGGGGCAAGAGAGAGAAATGCAACCAAAGGCCATACAGGAAACTCTTAATTGCTAGCAGTGGCTGCTGGGGAAGAGAATCCCCTCCTGGTTCATCTCTCTGGAGGGGCCTGAGGTTGTGTATGGTGTCCCTGAGGGAGCAGGAGAGGGGACTGGAGATCACTCAGGCTTTGGGGCAGGAAAGAAGAGCTGCAGTGGGAGCCTCCTGCCTTGGTGCCAGGAGGTGCTTGGTGAGGATGAAGATCCTCAGCCTCCCTGGGCAACCTATCTGCAGTTAGACAGTCAGGGTGAAAAGTCAAACAAATGACCAAGCCATGGTGCCTGCCAGCTGCAGGACTCACATCTCCTCCTTCCTCACCACCCAGTCCCAGGTACAGACACAGATGTGCAGAGCAGGTAAGATTCACAGATGGCCTCAGGTTGGAAGGGACCCTCAAAAGTCATCTTGTACAACCCCCCTGCAGGCAGCAGGGACAGCTCCAGCTAGAGCAGGCTGCCCAGGGCCACAGCAAGTCTGATCTTGGATGTCTCCCAAGATGGAAGTCTCCAACCCCAGGCAGTGCTACAGGCTGGGGGCAGAGTGGCTGAGAGCAGCCAGGCAGAAAGGGACCTGGGGGTGCTGGTGGACAGCAGCTGAACAGGAGCCAGCAGTGTGCCCAGGTGGACAAGAAGGCCAAGGGCATCCTGGCCTGCAGCAGGAAGAGTGTGGCCAGCAGGAGCAGGGAAGTCCTTGTGCCCTGTGCTCAGCACTGCTGAGGCCACAGCTGGAGTCCTGTGTCCAGTTCTGGGCTCCTGAGGTTAGGAAAGAGGTTGAGCTGCTGGAAGGTGTCCAGAGAAGGGCAAGAAAGCTGGGGAGGGGTCTGGAGCACAGCCCTGGGAGGAGAGGCTGAGGGAGCTGGGGTTGCTTAGCCTGGAGAAGAGGAGACTCAGGGAGACCTTCTTGCTCTCTGCAACTCCCTGCAAGGAGGTTGTAGCCAGGAGGGGGTTGGTCTCCCAGGCAAGCAGCAGCAGAACAAGAGGACACAGTCTCAAGCTGTGCCAGAGGAGGTTTAGGCTGGGGGTGAGGAGAAAGTTCTTCCCAGCAAGAGAGATTGGCCACTGGGATGTGCTGGCCAGGGAGGTGGTGGAGTCACCATCACTGGAGGTGCTTAGGAGGAGACTTGATGGGGTGCTTGGTGCCATGGTTGAGTTGATCAGATGGTGCTGGGGGAGAGGTGGGACTGGATGATCCCTGAGGTCTTTTCCAACCTTATTGATTCTCTGACTCTGTGGAGTGAGGCATGAATGAGATGAGCAGTGGTGAGGCCATGAAAGGGCAAGACATCAGCAGGGGGATCTTGCAGACCCAAGGGGCACACTGCTCCCTCCCACATGTGCCCAAAAGGTCGAGTCTGGCCTCAAAGGAATCTAAAACCCACAAAGCTTTTTGACCTGAGCCCTCTTGCAGCAAGGAAATTGTTCCTCATCTCCAAGCTAACCCTCCCCTGGCACCATTCCAGGCCATTTCCTCTCCATCACCTGATCAAGGCAGGGGGGATGGTCACAGCCACCTCAGTATCAACTCCATCCCTGGGAGCTGCTGCCAGGAACAGCAACTCACCAACTCCCTGCAGGGAGGTTGTAGCCAGGTGGGGGTTGGTCTCTTCTGCCAGGCAAGCAGCAGCAGAACAAGAGGACACAGTCTCATGCTGTGCCAGGGGAGGTTTAGGCTGGAGGTGAGGAGAAAGTTCTTCCCAGAGAGAGTTGTTGGCCATTGGAATGTGCTGCCCAGGGAGGTGGTGGAGTCCCCATCCCTGGAGGTGTTCAAGAGGGGATTGGATGTGCTCCTTCTTCCTGAGCACCAGGAGTGAGCTGAGGGTGGCAGTGAGCTGTGGGGATGCCCTCTGGCCTGCCCTGGGTTTAGCTGAGGGTCATCCAGGTCACCACCTCCTCCCCTGGCTGGTCCTTCCCTGAAGGTCTCCTTTTTCCTGCTGGAGGCTGGAGAGCTCCCTGCACACTAATCCATCTCACAGGAGATTTTGTGGCTGGGAAGAGCTTTGGAGATAAAAGTCTTTTGCTCGAGGTAATTAAATGTAATTGCATTCATTCCTTTGGTGCAGGGATCAGCATTTTGCTCCCACTTGCTCCAGCCTGTCCTGACAAAGGCTCCAGCTGACATTCTGGGACCTCCCAGCTGCTTCCTGAGGCTAATTGCTGTCCTGTAGTGTAAGGCTGTGCTGAGCATAACAGGGAAGGGGTTTCCCTTCCTGCAGTTCACAGAGTCCCAGCATGGGGAGGGCTGGACAGGACCTCCAGAGATCCTTCAGTCCAACCCCACCTGCTCCAGCAGGGCACCCACAGCAGCTTGCCCAGCAGCACAGTGCCCAGGGGGCGTTGGACTTCTTCCAGAGGAGACTCCACAACCTCTCTGGGCAGCCTGCTCCAGGCCTCCAGCACCCTCACAACAAACAGCTTTCTCCTCCTGCTCAGACAGAACCTCCTGGGTGCCACTTTGTGCCCCTTGCCCCTTGTGCTGTCCCTGGGCACCACAGAGCAGAGTCTGGCCCCAGCCTCTTGCCCCCCAGCCTTTAGCTCTTGCTGAGCATTGCTCAGCTGCCCTCTGGGGCTGCTCTTCTGCAGCCTCTCAGCCCCAGGGCTCTCAGCCTTTGCTGCTCACAGAGCTGCTCCAGGCCCCTCAGCAGCTTTGCAGCCTCCCCTGGCCTCTCTCCAGCAGTTCTCTGTCTCTCTGGAGCTTGGCAGCCCAGAACTGGACACAGGGCTCCAAATGTGTCCTCACTAGCGTAGAGCAGAGGGGTAGGAGAACCTCCCTCTGCCAAGTTACAAGTCAAGAGGAAATGGCCTCAGGTCACACCAGGGGAGGTTCAGGCTGGAGATCAGGAGACATTTCTTCACTGCAAGGGTGGTCAGGGACTGGCACAGGCTGCCCAGAGAGGTGGTGGTGAAGTCCCCATCCCTGGAGGTGTTTAAAAGCTGTTTGGGTGAGGAGCTTGGAGTCATGGCCTAACAGTTGTGTGCAGGGAGATGTTGGATTGTGGTTGGACTCAGTGACCTGCAGGTCCTTTCCAACCAGGCCATTGCAAGGCAGAATAGCCAAAGGTTCGTGCTGAGCACCTCTGGCAAGGGGCAGAGCTGCCTCTGGCTGTCCCTTGCCTCCTTGCAGTCACACAGAGGAATCACAGATGGCCAGGGGCATCTAGAGCACGTTTCTGGGGGGCAACAGAGCAGCTCCAGCCAAGGTCAGCAGAACAGAAGAGCAGAGGAAGGGAGGAGAAAAAGAGAGAGAGAGTTGTGATTAATGATTCAGCTTTTAAGGAGGTTAAAAGGAGGGCAGGAAGGAGTCAAAGCTCCCCCTGGCTCTGCCTGCCAGCAGCACATTCCTGCTGCTGTGTTTGCTGGACCTGTGCTGCTTGGGTGGCTGGAGGAGAGATGAAAAGGAGGGAAAGATCGTGAGTGTTGCAAGGTCTTTGTCAGCCCTGCTGTGCCTTGGCTGCCAGAGCTCTGCAGATGTTGCAGTGGCACAGAGCTGGAACCTGCAGCCACCTGAGGTCTGCTGCTGCTGCTGCTGCAGCTCCGGGCTTCACCTGATGGCTGGGATGGGAATGGAGTTGATGCTGCTTCAGAGAGGATGAAGGGGGAAAGCTGCTGAGCCTTCAGGCAGAGAAAAGGCTAAGCTGGGGAGAAAGGGATGGACACGGCCTAGTGGGTAGGGGGGGACAAAGGAGCTGAAGTGATAGGTAGAGAAGGCTCCCAGGAGACCTAGTTGTGGCTTTCCAGGATCTGCAGGGGGCTGCAAGAAAGCTGGGGAGGGACTTCTGAGGGTGTCAGGGAGGGATAGGACTGGGGGGGATGGAGCAGAACTCAGATTGGATGTTAGGAAGAAGTTGTTCCCCATGAGGGTGGTGAGAGCCTGGCACAGGCTGCCCAGGAAGATGCTGGAAGCCTCCTGCCTGGAGGTGTTTGCAGCCAGGCTGGAGGTGGCTGTGAGCAACCTGCTGTGGTGTGAGGTGTCCCTGCCCATGGCAGGGGGTTGGAGCTGGCTGAGCTTTGAGGTCCCTTCCAGCCCTGGCAGCTCTGTGATTCTAGGACGCTGTGAAGCCCTGGGAAGATGTCTTCTCCTCCTCTTGTCCCTTGTGCCCATAGTGGAGTGAGGGAAACCACTTTCACTGAATGCTTGAGGGACAGGTTGGATAAGAGTCCACCAGAGGAGGCTGAGACTGCTGTGGGGCAGGAGGATAGGTTTGGTGCTCTCTCAAAGCTCTTCCAGCCCTGAGACAGGTTGCTCAGTGCCCATGGCAGCCTTGGCAGGGGCTGGCTCTGCCTGTCCCCCATGGGAGCCTTGGCAGGGGCTGGCTCTGCCTGTCCCCCATGGGAGCCTTGGCAGGGGCTGGCTCTGCCTGTGCCCCATGGCAGTCTTGGCAGGGGCTGGCTCTGCCTGTCCCCCATGGCAGTCTTGGCAGGGGCTGGCTCTGCCTGTGCCCCATGGGAGCCTTGGCAGGGGCTGGCTCTGCCTGTCCCCCATGGCAGCCTTGGCAGGGGCTGGCTCTGCCTGTCCCCCATGGGAGCCTTGGCAGGGGCTGGCTCTGCCTGTCCCCCATGGGAGCCTTGGCAGGGGCTGGCTCTGCCTGTGCCCCATGGCAGTCTTGGCAGGGGCTGGCTCTGCCTGTGCCCCATGGCAGTCTTGGCAGGGGCTGGCTCTGCCTGTGCCCCATGGCAGCCTTGGCAGGGGCTGGCTCTGCCATGCAGGGAGCTGCGTGGGTGAGGTTGCTGCTGCCCTGGGCACGTTGGCATCAGTCTTCTGCCTCTGCAGGAGACATTTCTCATGCTTCCTCTGTTCCTGGCACTCAGGTGTGCCAGGTCCTGCCTGCTGGATGACTTCCTGCTCAGAATGAGGTCACAGAGCCACCTGGTGAAGACAAACAAACTGTTGTGGTGCAAAGGGCCCCCACTGCCTGGGCAGGACCCCAAGCATCTCAGGGCTGTCTAGGGTTGGGTTTGGCCTGTGGCCACCACTGAGAGAAGAGAATAGGATAGGATAGGATAGGATAGGATAGGATAGGATAGGATAGGATAGGATGGGATGGGATGGGATGGGATGGGATAGGATAGGATAGGATAGGATAGGATAGGATAGGATAGGATAGGATAGGATAGGATAGGATAGGACAGGACAGACCAGGTTGGAAGAGACCTTCAAGAGCATCACATCCAACCTATCACCCAACACCATCTGATCAACTAACCCATGGCACCAAGCACCCCAGCAAGTCTCCTCCTAAGCACCTCCAGTGATGGTGACTCTACCACCTCCCTGGGCAGCACATCCCAGTGGCCAATCTCTCTCTCTATGAAGAATTTCTTCCTAACCTCCAGCCTAAACCTCCCCTGGCACAGCTTGAGACTGTGTCCTCTTGTTCTGCTGCTTGCCTGGCAGAAGAGACCAACCCCCACCTGGCTCCAACCTCCCTGCAGGGAGTTGCAGAGAGCAAGAAGGTCTCCCCTCAGCCTCCTCTTCTGCAGGCTAAGCAACCCCAGCTCCCTCAGCCTCTCCTCCCAGGGCTGTGCTCCAGACCCCTCCCCAGCTTTCTTGCCCTTCTCTGGACACCTTCCAGCAGCTCAACCTCTTTCCTAACCTGAGGAGCCCAGAACTGGACACAGGACTCCAGGTGTGGCCTCAGCAGTGCTGAGCACAGGGCACAAGGACTTCCCTGCTCCTGCTGGCCACACTCTGCCTGCTGCAGACCAGGATGCCCTTGGCCTTCTTGGCCCCCTGGGCACACTGCAGGCTCCTGTTCAGCTGCTGTCCACCACTACCCCCAGGTCCCTTTCTGCCTGGCTGCTCTCAGCCACTCTGCCCCCAGCCTGTAGCACTGCCTGGGGTTGCTGTGGCCAAAGTGCAGCCCCTGGCACTTGGATGTGTTCAGTCTCCTGCCCTTGGCCTCTGCCCATCTGCCCAGCCTGGCAAGGTCCCTCTGCAGAGCTCTCCAACCCTCTAACAGATCAACTCCTGCCCCCAGCTTGCTGTCAGCTGCAAACCCACTGCTGCTGGACTCCATCCCCTCCTGCAGGTGATCAGTGAAGCTAGTAAAGAGCATGGCTGCTTTGCTAGCCATGACCCTGTGAGGCTGGGGAGCTTCAGGCAGGAGGGTTTGGGCCTGGGCTGTGTTTGTGGGTTTTAGTATTTTTGTTGTGGTTATTACTCCACTGCTGCCATTTGTGGAGGAGCTTCTGGAGATTAAGAGAGGGAAGTGCCATCTGCAGAGCTTGGCCAAGTGACAAATTGCACTGCATGATGTCATTACTCCAATATTTTGGAGGGTGAGAAGAGTGGAGGAAGGAGGTGGTTGCTGTTGCCTCCTCAGATGGAGACACCCAGAAGGGAAAAGCCTCTTTGCTTCCAGAGAAAAGCAACTGAAGTGTCCTTGGACACAGAGATGGGGAAGAGGTTTCTGCTGTGGAACAGACCCTGAAAGGTACCAGGCAGCTGGGGACAGAATCCCAGAGTGGCTCAGGTTGGAAGGGACCTCAGAGATCTTCTCCTCCATCCTCCCCACCATGCCCAGGGACACCTCTCAACCAGGCTCAGCTGCTCAAGGCCTCATCCAACCTGGGCAGCCTGCTCCAGACTCTCACCAACCTCATACTGAAGAGTTCATCTACTCCAACCTCCCTGCCATGGGCAGGGTCACCTCCCACCAGCCCAGGCTGCTCAAGGCCTCATCCAGCCTGGCCTCCAGGAGGCAGCCACAGCCTCCCTGGGCAATGCACTCCAGACTCTCACCACCCTCATACTGCAGAGCTTCTTCCTCAGCTCCACTCCAGCCCTGCTCTGCCTCAGCTCCAAACCATTCCCCCTGGGCCTGGCTCCAGACACCCTCAGGAAAAGTTCCTCTGCAGCCTTCCTGCAGGATCCCTTCAGGATCCTCTGAGGTCCCCCTGGAGCCTTCTCCTCTGCAGGCTGCACAGCCCCAGCTCCCTCAGCCTGTGCTCCCAGCAGAGCTGCTCCAGCCCTTGGATCACCTCTGTGGCCTCCTCTGGGCTCTCTCCAGCAGCTCTGTGTCCTTCTGCTGCTGGGGACAGCAGAGCTGGAGGCAGCATTGGAGGTGAGGTCTGAGCAGAGCAGAGCCCAGGGGCAGAATCCCCTCTGCTGCCCTGCTGCCCACCCTGCTCTGGCTGCAGCCCAGCACACAGCTGCCTGCAGGGCTGCAGGAAGGCACTGCTGGCTCCTGGGGAAAGGCCAAAGCCAGCAAAGGGTTCATGGAGGGAAAGGACTCTGAGCCAGCTCTGCTTTTCCTCATGAGCTCTTCACCTTTGCTCCTGGGCAAGAGACCATCAGCTCCCAGGGACAGGAGAGAAGCCAATGCCCCACCTGGTCTGAGCCCCATGGCATTGGCAGCATCCTGCTCAGCCTGATGTGTTCTGTGGTGCTTCAGCACCAACCACATCCTCTGAAGCTGGTCCATGCTTCTGGTACCCACGGGGGTGCAGAGGCTCCCTCCAGTTTGCTCCAGGCTTCTTCCCTGATGGCCTCTTCCCCATCACTTCATCAACCTCATCCTCCAAGGAATCTGTGGAGGTTGGACTCATAAATACCTGAGGGGTGGGGGTCAGGATGAAGGGGCCAGGCTCTTTTGGTGGTGCCATGTGCTAGGACAAGGAGCAGTGGGCACAAGCTGGAGCCAAGGAGGTTCCACCTCAACAGGAGGAGAAATTTCTTCCTGGTGAGGGTGCTGGAGAGGTGGTGGAGTCTCCTCTGGAGACTTTCCAACCCCGCCTGGATGTGTTCCTGTGTGACTCTGTGCCCTGGGTGACAGCTCTGGCAGGGGGGAGGTTGGGCTGGATGATCTCCAGAGGTCCTTTGCAGCCCCTCACATTCTGTGATGCTGTGGCTGTGTCACTCAGGCACTTGAGTTGTTTGCCTTCTGGGATGGAGCAGCTCTCTCCTGGCACTCTGCAATCACAACCCACCCCTGAGTGGAGCCCTTTCCCATTCCAATGAGTGTTTACCTTAGATGCTGAGCTCACCAAAGTGCTTTGAAATGGCATCACTCAACCCCCTGACACTGATGGGCGATGCAAATGGAATCAGCACCGCCACAGCTGGCAGTGAGAAGCAGGCAGGGCAGGAGCCAAGGTTCCTGCGTGTGGAGAAAGCCTCTCTGCTGCCTGCAGCTGTCCTTGCAGCTGCAGGGATTGTCTTTAACTGCAAGTGGCCTCCAAAGCTTCCCCACCCAGCCCAGCTTTGTGCTCAGACACAGATTGTTTAGATTGGGCTTCTTCAGCCTGGAGAAGAGGAGGCTGAGGGAAGAACTCATTGCTCTCTACAGCTCCCTGGGAGGAGGTAGCAGTGAGGTGGGGGTTGGGCTCTGCTCCCTAGTATCCCTTCACTGAGAAGAATAGAGTGGAGTGGAGTGGAGTGGAGTAGAGTAGAATTGGAATGGAATGGAATGGAATGGAATGGAATGGAATGGAATGGAATAGAATAGAATAGAATAGAATAGAATAGAATAGAATAGAATAGAATAGAATAGAATAGAATAGAATAGAATAGAATTAACCAGGTTGGATAAGACCTCAGAGATCATCCAGTCCAACCTCTCACCCAGCACCATCTGATCAACTCAACCATGGCACCAAGGGCCTCAGCCAGGCTCTTCCTCAACACCTCCAGGGATGGGGACTCCACCACCTCCCTGGGCAGCACATCCCAATGGCCAATCTCTCTTGCTGGGAAGAATTTCTTCCTAACCTCCAGCCTAAACCTCCCCTGGCACAGCTTGAGACTGTGTCCTCTTGTTCTGCTGCTGCTTGCCTGGCAGAAGAGACCAACCCCCACCTGGCTCCAACCTCCCTGCAGGGAGTTGCAGAGAGCAAGAAGGTCTCCCCTGAGCCTCCTCTTCTGCAGGCTAAGCAACCCCAGCTCCCTCAGCCTCTCCTCCCAGGGCTGTGCTCCAGACCCCTCCCCAGCTTTCTTGCCCTTCTCTGGACACCTTCCAGCAGCTCAACCTCTTTCCTAACCTCAGGAGCTCAGAACTGGACACAGGACTCCAGCTGTGGCCTCAGCAGTGCTGAGCACAGGGCACAAGGACTTCCCTGCTCCTGCTGGCCACACTCTTCCTGCTGCAGGCCAGGATGCCCTTGGCCTTCTTGGCCCCCTGGGCACACTGCAGGCTCCTGTTCAGCTGCTGTCCACCACTACCCCCAGGTCCCTTTCTGCCTGGCTGCTCTCAGCCACTCTGCCCCCAGCCTGTAGCACTGCCTGGGGTTGCTGTGGCCAATGTGCAGAACCTGTCTGAACCTGTGGTCTTGAGGGCCATGGTTCAGCACCAGCCTTGGCAGAGTTAGAGAATGGTTGAATGTGATGATCTCAAAGTGGTTTCCAACCAAACTGATTCTATGAACTCTCTGGAGCCACTTTGGAGCTCCAGTTGAGAACCCACTCTTGTTGACTCCTCTGCCATGTACCTAGAGATGCCATCTCCCTTTCATCAATACCAAAAGCTGGCAGGACCCCTGGGCTCATCCTCTGAGGCATCCCAGTCCTCTCCATCCATCCATCCATCCATCCATCCATCCATCCATCCATCCATCCAGCCAATCCAACCATCCACCCACCCACTCACCCATCCACCCATCCATCCATCCATCCAGCCAATCCAACCATCCATGCATCCATCCACCCACCCTGAAAGGGGCAGCAGCAGAGCCAGGCCCCAGCCTCAGCACTGGGAAGTCTGCTCCCCCCTGACTCCAGTTCCAGCCCAAATTAGCAGCAGCTCTTTCCCTGTTCAATATTTCAGGATGTTGTGGGGGAAGCAGGGAGGCTGCTGGAGGTGGGGGGAGGGCTGTGCCAGAGCTGCTGCTGTGCTGTTCAGACGTGCCCTGTCCTCCCCTCCCCTTGACTCTCTTCTTTTGGATCATTTCTGGCCCTGCAGCAGCTTGCTCAAGCAAAACCTGGCAGATGGGTGGCCCAGGGGGCTCTGCAGCCAGGGATATTGCTCCCCTCCAGGGGCAATATCTGCCTTCCTCACTCCCTGTTCCTGGCAGCAGCTCCCAGGGATGGAGTTGATACTGAGGTGGCTGTGACCATCCCCCCTGCCTTGATCAGGTGATGGAGAGGAAATGGCCTGGAATGGTGCCAGGGGAGGGTTAGCTTGGAGATGAGGAACAATTTCCTTGCTGCAAGAGGGCTCAGGTCAAAAAGCTTTGTGGGTTTTAGATTCCTTTGAGTCCAGACTCGACCTTTTGGGCACATGTGGGAGGGAACAGTGTGCCCCTTGGGTCTGCAAGATCCCCCTGCTGATGTCTTGCCCTTTCATGGCCTCACCACTGCTCATCTCATTCATGCCTCACTCCACAGAGTCAGAGAATCAATAAGGTTGGAAAAGACCTCAGGGATCATCCAGTCCCACCTCTCCCCCAGCACCATCTGATCAACTCAACCATGGATCCAAGGGCCTCAGCCAGGCTCTTCCTAAACACCTCCAGGGATGGGGACTCCACCACCTCCCTGGGCAGCACATCCCAGTGGCCAATCTCTCTTGCTGGCAGAATTTCTTCCTCACCTCCAGCCTAAACCTCCCCTGGCACAGCTTGAGACTGTGTCCTCTTGTTCTGCTGCTTGCGTGGGAGAAGAGCCCAACCCCCACCTGGCTCCAACCTCCCTGCAGGGAGTTGCAGAGAGCAAGAAGGTCTCCCCTGAGCCTCCTCTTCTGCAGGCTAAGCAACCCCAGCTCCCTCAGCCTCTCCTCCCAGGGCTGTGCTCCAGACCCCTCCCCAGCTTTCTTGCCCTTCTCTGGACACCTTCAAGTCTCTCAATGTCCTTCTTAACTTGTTTGTACTCAGCTGAAGATGAGAGGCCTAGGGAAGGGTTCTTGTGTCCCTAGACCTGAGCTGTTGTTGCAGGGCTGAACTGTGCTGGTTGATAAAGTCTCTACCTGCCCATGAAATGCTGTGAGAGTCTCTTCTTAGTCTCAGATGATAGAAGAAGAAGAAATGCCCTGAAATTGTGCCAAGGGAGGGTCAGGTTGGAGATGAGGAACAATTTCTTTGCTGCAAGAGTGGTCAGGGGTTGGAAGAGGCTGGCCAGGGAGGTGGTGGAGTCCCCATGCCTGGAGTTGTTCCCCAAACCTGTGGCCATGGCACTTGGGGCCATGGTTTGAGGGCCATGGTGGGGTTGGGTTGCTGGCTGGACTGGATGATCTCAGAGGGCTTTGCCAGCCCAAACAGTTCTGTGACTCTGGGTGGCTGCTTTGCTCTGAAAGGATGCAGAAGCAGCCAGGACCATTCTGGAGCTGGGCTCTGGCCGCAGAATGCCGTGGCAGCTTCTGGGTTGATCTTGGAGGCCCTTCCCAACCTAAGCAATTCTCTGACTCTATGATTTGGGGGGCAAGCTTCCCTCCTGCAGTCATCCTTCTTCCCTGCCACACAGAGTTCTCAAAGGATGCCCAGGTGGGGAGGGAATTCATTGTCCTTCCCCACCCAGAAGCCATCCTACAAGCAGCATCACCTGGCAGGAGCCACCCAGCCCTGCCCTGGCCTGAACCCAGCAGCAAAGCAGGGTAGGAGACACTTTTTCCCCCT
This sequence comes from Melanerpes aurifrons, assembly GCA_011125475.1. NCBI lineage: Eukaryota > Metazoa > Chordata > Aves > Piciformes > Picidae > Melanerpes > Melanerpes aurifrons. Next base: position 127,742 of record WWNC01000063.1, on the reverse strand, counting down.
CCCCCCTCTCCCCCCCCTACTTTAAGGATTTAAGCTTAATAAGGGGAGAAGCAAGGAGCTGAAATATTCACTTGCTGGCTCCTTGCCATCCAGCCAAACCACTTCAGCAGCTCTGGGCTGGGCTTGCTGGAGACCTGCTGCTTCCTCCTGTGCCCCAGGGATTATGTAAGGAGCTGTTTAATAATATACATTGAGCCATATGGCCCCTCAGCTTCGGGCTGCAAAGGCAAGAGGCTGCCCTAAAAATAGCCCCTGGTGCTTCGTGTGGTTTGCTGCAACACCTTCTGCTGCTCGGGGGAGCGACGGGAGGAGGCTGAGCCCTGCGCGGAGCCTGCAGGCAGGCAGCAGCACAGCAGCGGGCAGGGGGGTGGGGAGGTGCCAGCTGGGGAGGGGCAGCTGGCCAGGGCTGGGGGGGACAGGGCTTGAGCTGGGTGAGGGGGGATTGAGACTGCAGATGAGGAAGAAATTCTTGCCAGTGAGGGTGGGGAGAGACTGGAACAGGCTGCCCAGGGAGGCTGTGGATGTTCCCTCCCTGGGGGTGTTGGAGGTCAGGTTGGATGAGGGCCTGAGCAAGCTGGGCTGGGGGGATTTCAATGTAAGAAGGACACTGAGAGGCTTGAAGGTGTCCAGAGAAGGGCAAGAAGGCTGGGGAGGGGTCTGGAGCACAGCCCTGGGAGGAGAGGCTGAGGGAGCTGGGGTTGCTTAGCCTGCAGAAGAGGAGGCTCAGGGGAGACCTTCTTGCTCTCTGCAGCTCCCTGCAGGGAGGTTGTAGCCAGGTGGGGGTTGGTCTCTTCTGCCAGGCAAGCAGCAGCAGAACAAGAGGACACAGTCTCAAGCTGTGCCAGGGGAGGTTTAGGCTGGAGGTGAGGAGAAAGTTCTTCACTGAGAGAGTAGTTAGCCATTGGGATGTGCTGCCCAGGGAGGTGGTGGAGTCCCCATCCCTGGAGGTGTTCAAGAGGGGATTGGATGTGGCACTTGGTGCCATGGTCTAGTAGTCAGGAGGTGTTGAGTGACAGGTTGGACTTGATGATCCCTGAGGTCTTTTCCAAGCTTATTGATTCTGTGATTCTCTGATTCCATGAGGTGTCCCTGCCTGTGGCAGGGGGTTGGAACTGGATGATTTTGAAGGTCCCTTCCAAGCCAACCCATTCTGTGAATCTGTGAATCATGTCCCATCTCACCATGAGCAGAGAACTGAGCCATGGAATTGCAAACCATAGCAGCACTGAATGCACTGGGCTGGAAGGAACCTCTGGAGATCATAGCATCATAGTATCCCAGTATCCTAGTATCAGTCAGGGGTGGAAGGGACCACAAGGATCAGCCAGTTCCAACCCCCCTGCCATGGGCAGGGACACCCCACACTAGATCAGCCTGGCCACAGCCTCAGCCAGCCTGGCTGCAAACACCTCCAGGGCTGGGGCCTCAACCACCTCCCTGCACAACCCATTCCAGGGCTTCACCACTCTCATGGGGAAGAACTTCCTCCTCCCCTCCAGCCTCAATCTCCCCACCTCCAGCTTCATTCCATTCCCCCTAGTCCTATCACTCCCTGAGAGCCTGAGCAGTCCCTCCCCAGCCTTCTTGGAGCCCCCTGCAGATCCTGGAAGGCCACAATGAGGTCACAATTAGATCATCTTGTCCTAGCCCCCTGCAGTCAGCAGGGACATCTCCAGCTAGATCTGGTTGCTCAGGGCCCCCTGAAGCCTGGCTGTGGATGTCTCCAGGGCTGGGGCCTCCAGCAGGCAGCACAGAGGTTGCATTTCATGGGGAGCTTGGGGGACAGCAGAGCTCTGTCCCCTTCCTGGAGCAGCTGAGGTGTGGAAGCAGTGGGAGCTGAGCCACCTGCACCTTTCACACAGGAGGAGCTGAGGTATCTCAAAGTCTCCTTTCATTTGCATGCAAAGGAAAAGGAGGGGGGAAAAGCCCTTCTGGAATGCTCTGATTGTCTGTAGAGGCAGAGGAGGAGCTGATTCACCTCTGGAGCTGACACCTCAGCCTCACTGCCCTTCAGCACAGGCTGGTGGCCTTTCCTGCTGGCTGCTCTTTCAGCTGCAGGACTTGGGAGGTTTGTGTTCCAGGACCTCACACACACACCCAGAGTGCCCAGAGGAGCTGGTCACAGGCTGCTGCTCTGCTCTCCACTGGCATCAAAGCCTCCAGCAGCCTTTGAGGTCATCCCTGATGTGCTGGAGCCACACCTGGCTCTGCTGCCCAGCTTCTGGGCAGCCACTTAGATCATGTCCCACACCACATCCTGGTCTCCAGGCTGGTGACACATGGTTGTGATGGGTGACCACTGGATGGATACAGAACTGGCTTGGTGGCTGCACCCAAAGAGTGGCTGTCCATGGCTCCATGGCCCAGGGGAGGCCAGGGACAAGCAGAGTCCCTCAGGGATCAGCCCTGGGCCCAGGCTTGTTCAACATCTCTGTGGGTGCCATGGCCAGTGGCACTGAGTGCAGCCTCAGCAGGGTTGCTGATGACACCAAGCTGTGTGGTGCAGCAGACAGCTGGAGGGAAGGGATCCAGCCAGAGGGAGCTGGGCAGGCTGGAGAGTTGGGCACAAGCCAACCTCAGGAGGTTCAACAAGAGCAAGGGCAGGGTCCTGCAGCTGGCTGGAGGCAATTCCAGGCACAAATGCAGGCTGGGCAGGGACTGGCTGGAAAGCAGCCCTGAGGAGAGAGCCTTGGGGGTGCTGGGGGAGGAGAAGCTCAGCAGGAGCTCTCAGTGTGCACTTGCAGCCCAGAAAGCCAATCAGATCAGAGAAGTGTGGCCAGCAGGGCAAGGGAGGTGATTCTCCCCCTCTGCTCAGCTCTGGGGAGACCCCACCTGGAGTCCTGCCTCCAGCTCTGGAGCCCCTATGGCAAGAGGGATGTGGAGGTGCTGGAAGGTGTCCAGAGAAGGGCCAGGAGGAGGAGCAGAGGGCTGGAGCTGACCTGCTGTGAGCACAGACTGAAGGAGTTGGGGCTGTTCAGTCTGGAGAAGAGAAGGCTCCCAGGTGACCTCATTGTGGCCTTCCAGGATCTGAAGGGGGCTCCAGGAAGGCTGGGGAGGGACTGCTCAGGCTCTCAGGCAGTGATAGGACTAGGGGGAATGGAATGAAGCTGGAGGTGGGGAGATTGAGGCTGGAGGGGAGGAGGAAGTTCTTCCCCAGGAGAGTGGTGAAGCCCTGCAATGGGTTGTGCAGGGAGGTGGTTGAGGCCCCAGCCCTGGAGGTGTTTGCAGCCAGGCTGGCTGAGGCTGTGGCCAGGCTGATCTAGTGTGGGGTGTCCCTGCCCATGGCAGGGGGGTTGGAACTGGCTGATCCTTGTGGTCCCTTCCACCCCTGACTGATACTAGGATACCATGGTTTCTCACCTCCTGCTCCACCAGGATCCAGTCCTTTCCCCCTCTTTCATCCCAGCACTGCTCATTGCAGAGCCCCAGGAGAAGATGCAGTCCCTGCTGCAGGCTGCCAGCAGCACTTTGAAGCTGCAAGGTTTGATGTCCCTAGCGACAGGGAAGGGTTTGCAGAGTGGGAAGCTGCAAACCCTTAGTGCTTCCTCAGCTCTGAAGTGGGGAGGCCTGGATTGCCCACTGGGGCTCCCCTGTGCTTGCCTGCCCCTGTCAGAGCTGCTTATGGAGATGAAGGAGCTGCCTTGGCTCGGTGCAGTTGGGAGCTGCAACACCTTGGCCGTGACTCATCCTGCTGTAGACATCTCCTTGGGATGAGATGAATCACTCTGGAGCTGCCTGGCTCCCTCAGTGACAGGAGCAGCCTGAAAATAGATTGAAGTGTCCAGAGCTGGGCTTGCCTGGAGCTTGTTTTGGTGCTTTCAGCAGCACTGAGGCCTCCAGCAGCAGCAGGGACCCCGGGGGTGGCGCTCAGGGCATCCACAAGAGCCCAGCATGGACCATGGCAAGGAGATGCCACTGGAGAGGAAGGGCAGTGGCCCTTGCTGCAAAAGGTTGTGAAGAGGAACAGCCTGGGAGGTGCTGTCCTGTGCTGTGGGCTCCCAGGGGACAAAGTTTGTAGGATCAGAGAATGTTTTGGGTTGGGAGGGGTCTTTAAAGGGCATCAGGTCCAACCCCTCTGCAGTGAGCAGGGAGGGTGGAGGGACCTGTCCTTGAAACAAAGGGTTGGGTTGATTGCTTAGCCTGGAGAAGAGGAGGCTCAGGGGAGACCTTCTTGCTCTCTCCAGCTCCCTGCAGGGAGGTTGGAGCCAGCTGGGGATTGGTCTCTTCTGCCAGGCAAGCAGCAGCAGAACAAGAGGACACAGTCTCAAGCTGTGCCAGGGGAGGTTTAAGCTGGAGGTGAGGAGAAAGTTCTTCCCTGAGAGAGTTGTTAGCCATTAAAATGTGGAGTCCCCATCCCTGGAGGTGTTCAAGAGGGGATTGGATGTGGCACTTGGAGCCATGGTTTAGTCATGAGGTCTGTGGTGCCAGGTTGGACTTGGTGATCTTTGAGGTCTCTTCCAACCTTGGGGATTCTGTGATGCAGCACTCAGGTCTGGGCAGTGTGCAGTGGAGCCTGGCTCTCAGCAGCTCTGTTGGCCCCAAAGAACTCAGGTTGCATTGAACCTGGAGAAGAGGAGGCTCAGGGGAGACCTTCTTGCTCTCTCCAACTCCCTGAAGAGAGGTTGTAGCCCAGTGGGGGTTGGGTTCTTCTCCCAGGCAAGCAGCACCAGAACAAGAGGACACAGTCTCAAGCTGTGCCAGGAGAGGTTTAGGCTTGATCTCAGCAAGAATTTCTTCCCAGACAGAGAGATTCCCTTTGGAATGTGCTGCCCAGGGAGGGGGTGGGGTTGGCATCCCTGGAGGTGTTTGAGAAGAGCCTGGAGGAGGCACTCAGTGCCATGGTCTGGTTGATTAGTTAGGGTTGGGTGATCTCTTGGACTTGAGGATCTTGGAGGTCTCTTCCAACCTGGTTGATTCTGTGTGATCCTGTGTGTGTCTCCACCAGCCCTCTCTGCAGGCCTACACCCTGCAGATGTCTTTCCAGCCTCTCAGCCCCACTCTGAATGCTGCACACAGCTCCTGGGAAGCACTTAGGGAGCTTTGCCCTTCCTCTACAGCACAGCCTCATCTCCAGCTGCCTGGGGGACACTTTTGTCTCCTCCAGCATCAACTTAACCCCATTCCATTGGCCCTACCACATATTCAGTAGTAGCTGGACCCCTCCAAAGCTTGGCCAGATGGAGGAGACTGCAGCAGGCTCCCCTCCTCCCCTGGCCCCCCTCAGGCTGTGGCTTTGGTCATTTAATTTGTCCATTTAATTTCTCCCTCTTCAGTGCAGCCAGGCTGTGTTCCTGCACAGCCCTGCTGAGACTCCAGCTTCTGGAAACAGCCTCAAATTGCCCCAGGGAAGGTTTAGTTTGGGCATGAGGAGCAATTTCCTCCTCCAAAAGGTTATCAAGCTCTGGCCCAGGCTGCCCAGGCCAGTGGTGGAGTCCCCATCCCTGGAGGGGTTTCAAAGTCCTGGAGATGTGGTGCTGAGGGCCATGGTTCAGTGGTGCCCTGGCAGTGCTGCCTTAGTGGTTGCACTTAATGATCTTAGAGGTCTTTTCCCACCTAAATGATTCTCTGATCCCTGCTGCATCCAAGCAGGACACAGAGCATTTTTCCCAGCAGCTGCCAGAGCCAGTAGCAAACATCTCCTTGCCACCCCTGGGGAAATCCCTAGTCCCTGAGTGCTCCCAGAGCAGCAGCCAAAGCCCAGCTCACAGCAGCAAAGCCACACAGGACAGAGCTGAAGCCACTGCTCTGAGGTGGGCAACATTGCATCTGCTCAGTGCCCCCTCAGATGGGAGCTGTCACAGGCTCACAGGTCACTGATCACAGGATGGGAAGGGTTGGAAGGGACCTAAAGAGATGATAAAGTCCAAGCCCCCTGCCAGAGCAGAGAATCCAGCACAGGTCCCACAGGAACACATCCAGGCAGGGCTGGGAAGGCTCCAGAGCAGGAGACTCCACAACCTCTCTGGGCAGCCTGCTCCAGGCCTCTGGGAGCCTCACAGTGCAGAAGTTCCTCCTCATGCTGAGCTGCAACCTCCTGGGCTGCAGCTTCCATCCATTGCCCCTTGGCCTATCCCAGGGCACAGTGAGCAGAGCCTGGCCCTGGCCCCTCCCTTCTGACCCCCAGCCCTCAGCTATTGATAGACATTGATCAGATCCCTCTCAGCCTTCTCCTTCCCAGACTGACCAGCCCCAGGGCTCTCAGCCTCTCCTCCCCAGGCAGTGCTGCAGTCCCTGCAGCATCCTTGGAGCCTCCCTTGGACTCTCTCCAGCAGATCCCTGTTCCTCCCGAGCTGGGGAACCCACAGCTGGATGCAATATTCCAGGTGTGGCCTTACCAGGACAGAGTAGAGTGGGAGAAGAACCTCCCTGGCTCTGCTGGCCACACTCCTCTGAGTGCAGCCCAGGCTGCCCTTGGCCTTCTTGGCCCCCAGGGCACATTGCTGCCCCATGCAGCACTTGCTGCCCCCCAGCACTCCCAGCTCCTTCCCCACAGACCTGGTGGGAGAATCTCCTCCCAGCTGCACTTCTCCTGTTACCAAGCAACTTTAAGGGAAGCAGAGGACAAAACCAGGGCATGTGGAGGGGAGTGGAACTGGGTTTGGTGGCATTAAACTGCTGCCTTCACCAGGCCACCTGGCAGGCTGGCAGGTCCTGCTTTTGGGTGGCTTCCTTTCCATGGGGACTTCTTTGGGGTTGGGGGTTGGGTTGGGTTGGGGGTTTGGGTTGGTTTGGGTTGGTTTGGGTTGGTTTGTTGTGTTTGGGGTTTTAGCTAGGAATTTGTATCTAGGAAAAAAAGATCAATCTGAATCTCAGGCATTTCTCTGAAGGTCCCTGCCCAGCTACAGGTGCTGAGGGGATGTGGCCAGTGGGGACCTGCAGTGCTGGGTTAAAGGTTGGACCTGATGATCTTCCAACCCAATGGAATGGAATAGGCTAGAAGTGAGAAGCGCAGCAGAGAGCTGGGAGGTTTGGGATTCCCTCAGACTCTCCCAGAACCATGAAGGTTGGAACAGGCTTCTAAGATCATCCAGTCCAACCACCAAGCCAACACCACCATGGCCACTAAACCATGTCCCAGACCTGTGCTGTGAGAGGTTAAGCAGAGAGCTGGGAGGTTTGGGCTCCCTACCACTGTCACAGAAACATCAAGGTTGGAAAAGACCTCTGAGATCATCCACCCCTCAGCCCAACCCCACCATGGCCACCAAACCATGGCCCCCAAGTGCCATGGCCACAGGTTTCTGGAACACCTCCAGGGATGGGGACTCCACCACCTCCCTGGACAGCCTGTGCCAACCCCTGACCACCCTTTCAGTGAAGCAATTGTTCCTGAGAGCCAACCTGAAAGTGTGAAAGAGTAAAATGAAAGCCAAAGAATCAATCCCTCCTTGGCCCTTGCCTCGGTTTCCCCCCGCTGTGGCAGGGGAGCAATGGGCTGGAGGAGTCACAGCTGCATGCTCTGCAAAGTGCAACTCCACAGGGCTCTGCAGCACCGAGGTGCCAAGGCAGGAAGCATCCTCTGGGGACACAGACCTCAAAGGCTAGGGGCAGCACCAGGCCCAGCAGCTGGAAGGAAGCACAGATGCTCATCCCCCTGCCAGCTGCACCCTGCCAGGAAGGAAGGCTCCCCAGGGGCAGGGAGGGTGCTGTGGCAGCACAGACATGCCCAGAAGATGCTGTGGGATGTTGAGGTTCATCTCTAAGCTTTTATGGCATCCTTGGCTCAGGATCACCATGGAAACAGCAGGCACCAGAGCCAGCTCTCCTCCACCCCCCGCCTCTGCCCCCGGGCAGGTTGGCATCCCTGGCACCAGGGCTGGGCACCCCGGCTTGCCTGCCTGTGCAAACCAGCATGGCCAAGTCCCTGTGCCCCCCAGCCCACTCACCCCCTAAATCCCTCCTGCATCCTCCCTGCTCTCCTCCCATTTAGCTCAGCAGCTCGTGGGACCAGGCTGGGTATCCTCAGGTCACCCACCAGGGGCTGTGCCCACAGCTCAGCACCTCCTGAGCAGGATGGGCTCACCACACCAAGCCTGGACCCTCAGTGACCCAGGGGATTTGCCTTGTGGTCCTAGGCTTGGAGAAGTCCTGGGCCTCTCAGGTTAGGAAAGATGTTGAGCTGCTGGAAGGTGTCCAGAGAAGGGCAAGAAAGCTGGGGAGGGGTCTGGAGCACAGCCCTGGGAGGAGAGGCTGAGGGAGCTGGGGTTGCTTAGCCTGCAGAAGAGGAGGCTCAGGGGAGACCTTCTTGCTCTCTGCAACTCCCTGCAGGGAGGTTGGAGCCAGGTGGGGGTTGGTCTCTTCTGCCAGGCACCCAGCAGCAGAACAAGAGGACACAGTCTCAAGCTGTGCCAGGGGAGGTTTAGGCTGGAGGTGAGGAGAAAGTTCTTCCCAGCAAGAGAGATTGGCCACTGGGATGTGCTGCCCAGGGAGGTGGTGGAGTCCCCATCCCTGGAGGTGTTTAGGAAGAGCCTGGATGAGGCCCTTGGTGTCATGGTTTAGTTGCTCAGATGGTGCTGGGTGAGAGGTTGGACTGGATGATCTCAAAAGGTATCTTCCAACCTGGTTAATTCTATTCTGTTCTATCCTATTCTATTCTATTCTATTCCATTCCATTCCATTCCATTCCATTCCATTCCATTCCATTCCATTCCATTTCCATTCCATTCCATTTCCATTCCATGCTACTCCATTCCATTCCATTCCCAGCCCAGGAGAAGGCTTAGGACCCAAAATACACCTTCAGGCCACCTTCCAATGCACTCAGAGTGTGAACCAACATAGCCAACGCCATCTACTTGTCTCAGAGCCATGTGGAACCTTCTGTGCTTTCCTCCAAGCAGGAGAAACCTTCTGTGGAGCTGCTGGTGCCACCAGCAGAGCTGGCAAGTGATGGCTCCAGCTAGAAACAAGCCATGACTTAGGCTGGATCTTCAGTCCCTGAGACATTAGTGCCAAGCAGAGCTTCAGATGTTAATTGCCAGAGAGGAGAGGATCAGTCTTGAACATAACAAGGCTGGGGGGGGTGGGAGGGGGGTGGAGGGGGAGCAGGGGAGCTCTGTGCCTTTGGCAGCATCTCTGATTTTGATTGCAGCTCCTTGCAATGTTCCCAGGGATGAACTTTGCAGCCTGTGCCCCAGCGTGCAGGCAGCTGCAGCCTCGGGCAGATTGCTCCAGCACTGCTCTGAGCACAAAGCCCCGACAAAGCCAGGGGAAAGCCACCTCCAGGAATAGAAAGGGCAGCAGCTAATGCTCTGCAGCCAGCTTGAAGCACAGCCTGAATTAATCCCCAATTTAATTAAGGCTCCCCTTAATCCTCCGCTGAAGAGAGCAGCTCAGGATTGGTGTGGGCACAGTGTCCTGTCTGCAGGAGCCCTCTGCTAATGGGCTGGGAAATGCCACCAGGGAGGGCTTGGAGCACCATTCCCAGCCTTAGCTGCTTCATTAGGGCCTCTTCCTTGTCTTTGCCTCATCAGCAGGGCAAAATGATGTGATGGAATGGAATGGAATGGAATGGAATGGAATGGAATGGAATGGAATGGAATGGAATGGAATGGGATGGGATGGGATGGGATGGGATGGGATGGGATGGGATAGAATAGAATAGAATAGAATAGAATAGAATAGAATAGAATAGAATAGAATAGAATAGAATAGAATAGAATAAACCAGGTTGGAAGAGACCTTTGAGATCATCCAGTCCAACCTCTCACCCAGCACCATCTGATCAACTAAACCATGGCACCCAGCACCCCATCAAGTCTCCTCCTAAACACCTCCAGGGATGGGGACTCCACCTCCTCCCTGGGCAGCACATTCCCATGGCCAATCTCTCTCTCTATGAAGCATTTCTTCCTAACAGCCACTCCTGTTTGTGCAGTAAGAGGAGTGTGGCCAGCAGGTCGAGGGAGGTTCTCCTCCACCTCTGTTCTGCCCCAGTGAGACCACATCTGGAGCATTGTGTCCAGTTCTGGGGTCCTGAGTTCCAGGGAGACAGGGAACTGCTGGAGAGAGGCCAGGGGAGGTTTTGAAGATGATGAGGGTCCTGGAGCAGCTCTGTGAGGAGCAAAGGCTGAGAGCCCTGGGGCTGAGAGCCTGCAGAAGAGCAGCCCCAGAGGGGAGCTGAGCAATGCTCAGCAAGAGCTAAAGGCTGGGGGGCAAGAGGCTGGGGCCAGGCTCTGCTCAGTGGTGCCCAGGGACAGCACAAGGGGCAAGGGACACAAAGTGGCACCCAGGAGGTTCTGTCTGAGCAGGAGGAGAAAGTTGTTTGGTGTGAGGCTGCTGGAGGCCTGGAGCAGGCTGCCCAGAGAGGTTGTGGAGTCTCCTGGTGTGGAGAACTTCCAACCCCCCCTTGATGTGTTCCTGGGTGACCTGCCCTGGGTGCCTCTGCTCTGGCAGGGGGCTTGGACTGGTTGATCTCTGGAGGTCCCTTCCAACCCCTACCCTTCTGTGATTCTGTGGCTCCCTTTCCTGCAGCAAGCCTTTCCAGCCCCCCCTGTGGCTCCTCAGCTGCAGCACGGAGCAAGGCAGCATCTTAGATGCAGCTAGGGAGGGCTGCTCTGGGCACTTCCCATCAGAGGGGTCTGCAGGGGGGGGAGGGCTTCTCCTTTTTCTCTTGGTGGAAAACAGCACTTCTGTGGAAGAGGAACTTTCCATGAGGAGCAGCAGCAGCAGCAGCAGCAGCAGCAGCCCTGCTCCCAGGCTGGTTTCATGTTGGTGGTTTCATCCTCACATGTGTTTCCTTGCAGGGGAAACACAAAAGCATCCTGCCTGCCTTGTTGGCAGCTCTGCTGGGCAAGTGCTGTTCGTTTGGCTCCTCTCCTTCTCAGCCATGATGAGTATCAAAAGCTGGGTGCTTTGAAGACAAACTTTCTGCTGTGACATAGTAAACAGCTTCCCCTTCCCCATCCCTGATGGCAGCTGGCTGCCTGCCAGGGGGTTCTAGCTAAGATGACAAACTCTGTTGCTTTTAAGTCTGGAAAGCAGCTCTGTGGAGGAGGACTGGGGGGTGGTGGTAGCTAACAAACTGCCCGTGAGCCAGCAAGGTGCCCTCATGGCCCAGGAGGCCAAGGGGCTCCTGGGGTGCATTAAGAGTGTGGCCAGCAGGGCAAGGAAGGTTCTGCCCTTCTCCTCTGCCCTAAATGAGGGCACATTTGGAGTCCTGGGTCCAGTTCTGGGCTCTCCAGTTCCAGAGAGACAGGGAACTGCTGGAGGGAGTCCAAGGGAGACTGCAAAGCTGCTGAGGGGCCTGGAGCAGCTCTGGGAGGAGCAAAGGCTGAGAGCCCTGGGGCTGAGAGCCTGGAGGAGAGCAGCCCCAGAGGGGAGCTGAGCAATGTTCAGCAAGAGCTAAAGGAGCTGGGGGGGGCAAGAGGCTGGGGCCAGGCTCTGCTCAGTGATGCTCAGGGACAGGCCAAGGGGCAAGGGACACAAAGTGGCACCCAGGAGGTTCCATCTGAGCAGGAGGAGAAAGTTGTTTGTTGTGAGGCTGCTGGAGGCCTGGAGCAGGCTGCCCAGAGAGGTTGTGGAGTCTCCTGGTGTGGAGAGCTTCCAACCCCCCCTGGGCACTGTGCTGCTGGGCAAGCTGCTGTGGGTGCCCCTGCAGGGGGGCTGGACTGGAGGATCTCTGGAGGTCCCTTCCAACCTGCACTATGCAGGGACTCTGTGACCAGAGAAGTGCTCCCCTGGGGGCTCTGCTCTCGATCAGCTGCAGCTGGGGGATTGAGGAGGGTTCAGGTTTGCTTGTGCTTTACTGCTGAAGTGCCCTGTGGCTACTTGCAGGCTGTACCTTGTTTGCTGCTGGGGGGAGCCATTAGGGCTGGGCTCAGCTCACCCAGGAAGCAGTGGGATCCAGTCAGAGCTGAAGAGCCAGGGGCGAGGTGCAGAAGGAGGCAGAATCATGTCAGATGGAAAATGTTTCTACTAAACAGTCCCCATTGCCCAACAAGGCAGCCTAAACAGAAGCTCTCTCCTCCAACTTCTCAGGTAATTACTGGAGGGAGCATATGGCAACTCCTCTGAAGCCTTGGAACAGGACCAGCACCAGGCAAAGCGGCGGAGCGGGGTGGGGTTGGTAGGCTTGGGCATCAGGAGGGAAGAACAGGATCTGGATTGAAACTGGAGGAGTTGTTGGCACTCAGGAGAGGGATTGAACCTGTCCCTGAGGGGTTTCACCCATGGGCTTGGGCACCTGGGTGCTGAGTTGGCTGCAGAGCCCAGGGCTGCAGGGGGGAGGTTGGAGGGCACATTCTGCACTGCCAGGGGGCTTGAGCCCTAGGTGATCTTTGAGCTCTCTTCCAACCTCATTGAATCTCTGATTCTATGATCTTTGTTTGGGTTCCATGAAAGACCTGGCCCCAAACTGAACCAAGAAACCAAACCTCAGAGCTCCTGCTCCACCAGCACTGAATGCTGTTGGCCATCCCTGAAAACCCTTAGCAGCTGTTTCTTGGTCCCAAGACATCTGGGGCTTACCACCCTGGTATGTTTTGAAGGGTCAGCCCTGGGGAGGTGTTGGCAGAGAGGAAAACCTCACATGAAACTGCCATGGGTGGCTACATGCAGGGCTTGAGCAGAGAGTGGGAGAGCTTGGATATGGCAGCAGCCCTCTGACATCTCTTGGAGTGGAGGGAGACCTACAGGCTGGGGACAGAGTGGCTGAGAGCAGCCAGGCAGAGCGGGACATGGGGGTAGTGGTAAAAAGCAGGTGAACATGAGCCAGCAGTGTGCTCAGGGGGCCAAGAAGGCCAAGGGCATCCTGGCCTGCAGCAGGAAGAGTGTGGCCAGCAGGAGCAGGGAAGTCCTTGTGCCCTGTGCTCAGCACTGCTTAGGCCACACCTGGAGTCCTGTGTCCAGTTCTGGGCTCCTCAGGTTAGGAAAGAGGTTGAGCTGCTGGAAGGTGTCCAGAGAAGGGCAAGAAAGCTGGGGAGGGGTCTGGAGCACAGCCCTGGGAGGAGAGGCTGAGGGAGCTGGGGTTGCTTAGCCTGGAGAAGAGGAGGCTGAGGGGAGACCTTCTTGCTCTCTGCAACTCCCTGCAGGGAGGTTGGAGCCAGGTGGGGGTTGGTCTCTTCTGCCAGGCAAGCAGCAGCAGAACAAGAGGACACAGTCTCAAGCTGTGCCAGGGGAGGTTTAGGCTGGAGGTTAGGAGAAAGTTCTTCACTGAGAGAGTTGTTGGCCATTGGAATGTGCTGCCCATGGAGGTGGTGGAGTCCCCATCCCTGGAGGTGTTTAGGAAGAGCCTGACTGAGGCACTTGGTGCCATGGTTTAGTTGCTCAGATGGTGCTGGGTGAGAGGTTGGACTGGATGATCTCAAAGATATTTCCCATCCTGGCCTATTCTATTCTATTCTATTCTATTCCATTCTATTCCTATTCTATTCTATTTTATGATATGCTATTCCATTCCATTCCAATTCTATTCTATTCCATTCCATTCCATTCCACTCCACTCCACTCTATTCTAATTATGGCTAAGCAAGGCAAAGAGAGGGCAGATCCTTGGCTCAGGGGGTCCCAGTAGCAGAGTTGTGTTGCTTGCCATAGCCCCAGGACTGTGGTGGGGAGGGAATTAAACGCAGGTGATTGGGTCTTGGGCAGAAGTGAAGGCCAGGGGCAAGCATGGTTGATGCCAATCTCACTCTGGGAGGCTTAAGAGCAGGGAAAAGCCAAAGCAAACTCAGATTCTTTGTGCCACTATCTCACCAAGGTGGGGCTCAGAGGAGATGCCCTCAAGGTCTGTGTCTGCCCCGTGCCACCCCCTGCTCCATGCCCTGAATCATGGCATCAGTTACATACCAACAGCTCTTTTGTCACAAGGAGGAGACAGTGACCTCGTGTGGGGTGCCTCAGAGCCGGGGCACAGGCAGAAGGAGGTGCCTGGCCTCCAGGGGTGCTGATTAGAGGATGAGCAGAGGGCTGGAGCTGCTTCCATCCATTGCCCCTTGGCCTGTCCCAGGGTGCAGTGAGCAGAGCCTGGCCCTGTCCCCTCCCTCCTGACCCCCAGCCCTCAGATCATAATGAAGAACTTCTTCCTAAAGACTCTCCCACCCTCAGCAGTTCCAGGGTTCTATGGCTTCTGGGATCTCTTTGAGAGGTGCCCTTCCTTCCACTGGTGGGAAAAGACTTAATGACTTCCCTGCCCATGGTGGGGAGGGTGGAGCAGATGATGTCCAGTTCTGGAGCCCCTAGCACAGGAAGGATCTGGAGGGGCTGGAAGGTGTCCAGAGCAGGGCCAGGAGGAGGAGCAGAGGGCTGGAGCTGCTCTGCTGTGAGCACAGCCTGAGGGAGCTGGGGTTGTGCAGGCTGGAGAGGAGAAGGCTCCCAGGAGACCTCCTTGTGGCCTTCCAGGATCTGCAGGGGGCTGCAAGAAAGCTGGGGAGGGACTTTTGAGGGTGTCAGGGAGGGATAGGACTGGGGGGGATGGAGCAAAACTAGAAGTGGGGAGATTGAGCTTGGCTGTGAGGAAGAAGTTGTTGCCCAGGAGGGTGGTGAGAGCCTGGCACAGGCTGCCCAGGGAGGTGGTGGAAGCCTCCTGCCTGGAGGTGTTTGCAGCCAGGCTGGAGGTGGCTGTGAGCAACCTGCTGTGGTGTGAGGTGTCCCTGGGCATGGCAGGGGGTTGGAACTGGCTGAGCCTTGAGGTCCCTTCCAGCCCTGGCAGCTGTATGATTCCATGACCCCACGGCCTGGTGCCTTCTGGTGCCTCCTGCTGCTCACCTTCGTGCAGCCCCTGGGGTCCGTGGCTGTGGCTCCTTGGGGCTGGCTTCCCAGCAGTGCTTCAGACTGCATCCACAGCTGAGGGAAAAAAAAAAAGTGGAAAGCAGAGGAAATAGTAAAACAAAAGCACTACCAAGGAATAGTAAGAAGATAAAGAATGATTCATCTGGAAGCAGAAGCTCTCGAGCTGTGGAGGTGGCACTGCTGGCCACGGAGGCAGATTTGTATTAGTGGGTAACAGATTTTAAGGCCAAATTATGCACAGCTAACAATTTCCTTTGCAAGGCAGCCCTCCCCCCCCATCCCTCCCCCCCACCTCTGGGTCCCATATGCTGCCTCTGGGCTGTGGGAATGGGAGATGGCAGCAGCAGAGCTGAAGGGAGGAAAGGTTACGCCGAGCGAAGACGCCTGCGTGAGGAGAGGAGCCCAAAGTGCTCTTCAGTCACTCAGCTCTCATTTGCATCCCAGGAAATCCACTCCAGAAAGTCTTTCTGGGGGTGGGGATTGGGTTTAGCTTCTAGGTGGCAGAGGAGGACTGGCCTTGAGTCACTTGCTCTTGAGTGAAGCTCACACCACTCATAACTCAGCGACCTGCCCGAGCCCGTGCCCTGCCGAGGCCTTTGTGCAGCCTGGAGCAGCTCAGCTGCCCCCCACAGCAGCAGCTCCTTGGCACCGAACAGCAGTTTGATCTCTTCATTACCTACATTACCTCCCAAGTGGCCTCAGGCTGGGGCAGAGATGGGGCAGCAGCAGAGCTGGGCTGCAGCCATCCCGTGTAGGGGTAGTTAGAAGGGTCCCTGGGGGAAGGAGGGGTTCAGTTGTTCTGGTTAGAGAGGAGGCATTGCAGAGCTAAACATGGAACTGGGGGCCCAGGGAGCTGGTTGGGACCCCATGCCTGGGGATAGGATAGGGTAGGGTAGGGTAGGGGTAGGGTAGGGGTAGGGTAGGGGTGGGGTAGGGTGGGGTAGGGTGGGGTAGGGTAGGATAGGGTAGGGTGGGGTAGGGTGGGGTAGGTCATCAAGTCCAACCTATTACCCAATGGAATAGCATAGAATAGCATAACATAGCATAGCATAGCATAGAATAGAATAGAGCAGGTTGGAAGAGAACTTTGAGATCATCCAGTCCAACCTCTCCCCCAGCACCATCTGATCAACTCAACCATGGCACCAAGGGCCTCTTCCAGGCTCTTCCTAAACACCTCCAGGGATGGGGACTCCACCACCTCCTGGGCAGCACATCCCAGTGGCCAATCTCTCTTGCTGGGAAGAATTTCTTCCTCACCTCCAGCCTAAACCTCCCCTGGCACAGCTTGAGACTGTGTCCTCTTGTTCTGCTGCTGCTTGCCTGGCAGAAGAGACCAACCCCCACCTGGCTCCAACCTCCCTGCAGGGAGTTGCAGAGAGCAAGAAGGTCTCCCCTGAGCCTCCTCAGAGAGGAGAGTGACCCCTTGGGACAGGCAGCAGTGTAGGGACCAGGAGCCTGGAGATGCTCTTGGGCAGCCATGGGAGTTGGGGCTGAGGCCGAGGTGTGCTCTGTCCCACTGCTGCTGGGTTTCCTTCCTTGGTGCCCAGGGGTTTGGTCAAGCAGGTGGAACACTTCCTACTGCTAACCTCCTGCTTGCAAGCAGGAGAGGTTTAGCAGATACAAAATGGATGGGCAAACACATCCAGGCAAGTGGACACCATCCCACCCACCACTGTCTACTGCCAGTGGACACCAGCTCACCCACACTGCCCACTGCCAGTGGACACCAGCCCCCCCACACAGCCCACTGCAAGTGGACACCAGCCCCCCCACACAGCCCACTGCAAGTGGACACCAGCCCACCCACACAGCCCACTGCTAGTGGACACCAGCCCACCCACACAGCCCACTGCCAGTGGACACCAGCCCAGACACACAGCCCACTGCTAGTGGACACCAGCCCAGACACACAGCCCACTGCTAGTGGACACCAGCCCAGACACACAGCCCACTGCCAGTGGACACCAGCCCAGACACACAGCCCACTGCCAGTGGACACCAGCCCAGACACACAGCCCACTGCCAGTGGACACCAGCCCAGACACACAGCCCACTACCAGTGGACACCAGCCCAGACACACAGCCCACTGCTAGTGGACACCAGCCCAGACACACAGCCCACTGCCAGTGGACACCAGCCCACCCACACAGCTCACTGCCAGTGGACACCAGCCCACCCACACAGCCCACTGCCAGTGGACACCAGCCCACCCACACAGCCCACTGCCAGTGGACACCAGCCCACCCACACAGCCCACTGCCAGTGGACACCAGCCCACCCACACAGCCCACTGCCAGTGGACACCAGCCCAGACACACAGCCCACTGCCAGTGGACACCAGCCCAGACACACAGCCCACTGCCAGTGGACACCAGCCCACCCACACAGCCCACTGCCAGTGGACACCAGCCCACCCACACAGCCCACTGCTAGTGGACACCAGCCCACCCACACAGCCCACTGCCAGTGGACACCAGCCCAGACACACAGCCCACTGCCAGTGGACACCGGCCCAGACACACAGCCCACTGCTAGTGGACACCAGCCCAGACACACAGCCCACTGCCAGTGGACACCAGCCCAGACACACAGCCCACTGCTAGTGGACACCAGCCCAGACACACAGCCCACTGCTAGTGGACACCAGCCCAGACACACAGCCCACTGCCAGTGGACACCAGCCCAGACACACAGCCCACTGCCAGTGGACACCAGCCCAGACACACAGCCCACTGCCAGTGGACACCAGCCCAGACACACAGCCCACTGCTAGTGGACACCAGCCCAGACACACAGCCCACTACCAGTGGACACCAGCCCAGACACACAGCCCACTGCTAGTGGACACCAGCCCAGACACACAGCCCACTGCCAGTGGACACCAGCCCACCCACACAGCTCACTGCCAGTGGACACCAGCCCACCCACACAGCCCACTGCCAGTGGACACCAGCCCACCCACACAGCCCACTGCCAGTGGACACCAGCCCACCCACACAGCCCACTGCCAGTGGACACCAGCCCAGACACACAGCCCACTGCCAGTGGACACCAGCCCACCCACACAGCCCACTGCCAGTGGACACCAGCCCACCCACACAGCCCACTGCTAGTGGACACCAGCCCACCCACACAGCCCACTGCCAGTGGACACCAGCCCAGACACACAGCCCACTGCTAGTGGACACCAGCCCAGACACACAGCCCACTGCCAGTGGACACCAGCCCAGACACACAGCCCACTGCCAGTGGACACCAGCCCACCCACACAGCCCACTGCCAGTGGACACCAGCCCACCCACAGCCCACTGCCAGTGGACACCAGCCCACCCACACAGCCCACTGCCAGTGGACACACAGCCCACTGCCAGTGGACACACACACAGCCCACTGCCAGTGGACACCAGCCCAGACACACAGCCGACTACCAGTGGACACCAGCCCAGACACACAGCCCACTGCCAGTGGACACCAGCCCACCCACACAGCCCACTGCCAGTGGACACCAGCCCAGACACACAGCCCACTGCAATTGCACCCCAGCCCACCCACCACAGCCTACTAACCTCCTCCCTTCTTCTTGCAGAGGAGACAACATTTGAGGCTGGAGTCAAAGTGCAGATCCACAGCCAGTCTGAGCCACCCTTTGTCCAGGAGCTGGGGTTTGGGGTGGCCCCTGGATTCCAGACCTTTGTGGCCACCCAAGAGCAAAGGGTAAGTTCTGACTTTCATTTCCAAACCAGGATCCCTCCAGTGGGTCCATGTGAGAGGTCTCTTCTAGGTACCACTGCCCCTGGAGGAGCATCCTCAGCATTCCAGCTCTTTCAATGCCTTGCTTCAGATGGGTTGGCAGGAGGGCAGCTCTGAGAACCATAGAAGCAACCAGGTTGGAAAAGGCTTCAGAGATCATCAAGTCCAAGCTGTCACCCAACACCTCCTGACTAATTAAACCATGGCTCAAGTGCCACATCCAATCCCTTCCTGAGCTCCTCCAGGGATGGGGACTCCACCACCTCCCTGGGCAGGACAGCCTGGATCTCAGGCTCCTCACTTTGGACTGAGTACCAGCAAGGGAGGCCATGCTTGGTCTCCTCCAGCCTCCCCTGCTTCAACCACTCATCCTCTCTGCTCCCCCAGCCCAGGCCCTTCAGGCAGGAGAGGGCAGGCACTCCATGGGAGGAGGGCTCTTGACTCAGCACCTGCAATGGCTCCAAGCAGTGCTGCCTCTCCTGGGCTCAACAGGCACAGCAGGAGCCTCTGAGCACTGCCCATGGAGGGCTGCTGCTCCTGCAGCCAGGCACTAGAGGTGTCCCCGAGGGATCAGTGCTGGGCCCCAGCCTCTTTAGTATCTGATGATCTGGAGGAGGGGATTGAGTCCATCAGCAGTGAGTTTGCAGCTGACACCAAGCTGGGGGCAGGAGTTGATCTGTTAGAGGGTGAAAGGGCTCTGCAGAGGGACCTGGACAGGCTGGAGAGATGGGCAAAGTCCAACAGGATGGCATTCAACGAGTCCAAGTGCCAGGTGCTGCACTTTGGCCACAACAACCCCAGGCAGAGCTACAGGCTGGGGGCAGAGTGGCTGAGAGCAGAGAGCAGCCAGGCAGAAAGGGACCTGGGAGTAGTGGTTGATACTAGGCTGAACAGGAGCCAGCAGTGTGCCCAGGTGACCAAGAAGGCCAAGGGCATCCTGGCCTGCAGCAGGAAGAGTGTGGCCAGCAGGAGCAGGGAAGTCCTTGTGCCCTGTGCTCAGCACTGCTGAGGCCACACCTGGAGTCCTGTGTCCAGTTCTGGGCTCCTGAGGTTAGGAAAGAGTTTGAGCTGCTGGAAGGTGTCCAGAGAAGGGCAAGAAATCTGGGGAGGGGTCTGGAGCACAGCCCTGGGAGGAGAGGCTGAGGGAGCTGGGGTTGCTTAGCCTGCAGAAGAGGAGGCTGAGGGGAGACCTTCTTGCTCTCTGCAACTCCCTGCAGGGAGGTTGGAGCCAGGTGGGGGTTGGTCTCTTCTGCCAGGCAAGCAGCATCAGAACAAGAGGACACAGTCTCAAGCTGTGCCAGGGGAGGTTTAGGCTGGAGGTGAGGAGAAAGTTCTTCCCAGCAAGAGAGATTGGCCACTGGGATGTGCTGCCCATGGAGGTGGTGGAGTCCCCATCCCTGGAGGTGTTCAAGAGGGGATTGGATGTGGCACTTGGAGCCATGGTTTAGTTGTCAGGAGGTGCTGGGTGTCAGGTTGGACTTGATGATCTCTGAGCTCTTTTCCAACCTTATTGATTCTGTGTTTCTATGACTCAGAGCAATGGGGAGAGCAAAGGTCCAGTTCCTGCCTATTTGGGAAGCCAGAGAACAGGAAATGGGCAAAGTGTGTCTGGGGCTGCTGTGGGAAGGCAGCAAATTCCCAAGGAGTCCCAGAATTCATCCCAGCATGGTGGAGGTTGGAAGGGACCTCTGGGATTATCCAGTCCAAGCCCCTGCCAAAGCAGGGCACCCACAGCAGCTTGCCCAGCAGCACAGTGCCCAGGGGGGGTTGGAAGCTCTCCACAGCAGGAGACTCCACAACCTCTCTGGGCAGCCTGCTCCAGGCCTCCAGCAGCCTCACACCAAACAACTTTCTCCTCCTGCTCAGATGGAACCTCCTGGGTTCCACTTTGTGCCCCCTGCCCCTTGGCCTGTCCTTGGGCACCACTGAGCAGAGCCTGGCCCCAGCCTCTTGCCCCCCAGCCTTTAGCTCTTGCTGAGCATTGCTCAGCTCCCCTCTGGGGCTGCTCTTCTGCAGGCTCTCAGCCCCAGGGCTCTTTGCTCCTCCCAGAGCTGCTCCAGGCCCCTCAGCAGCTTTGCAGCCTCCCCTGGAGTCTCTCCAGCATTTCCCTGGGCCCAGGACTCCAGATGTGGCATTACTAGGACAGAGTAGAGGGGGAGAAGAACCTCCCTTGACCTGCTGCCACATCCTTCTTGATGCACCCAGGAGCTCCTTTTCCTCCTGGGCAAGAAGGCCTTGCCCCAGCTGGGCTGCTGGGAGGTGTCCCTGCCCATGGCAGGGGGCTTGGACCTGGATGAGCTTTCTGGTCCCATCCAACCCAACCCATTCTGTGCTTCCATGAATTAATCCTCCAGCTCCTGAATTAATCCTCCAGCTCCTGCACCTCCTGCAGATGTGGTCCCAGCCCACCAGCACCATGGCTGCAGCCCAGTGCTGGTGGAGCTCAACCATCTGTGAGCCCAACCTCTGGTGCTGACTTCACCAGCCCCTGATCCCCCTCACCTCCAACCAGAGCAAGATGCCAAGGGATTGAGAGATTCAGTGTGCTGGGAGGAGAGCTGAGCCCAGCTGAGCCCAGGATGATTTATCCTCCTCTCTCAGACAAGGTGCAGCAGATGGGCTCCATCCTCCACCACTGATGACTAAATGGTGGCATCTGCTGCTCTGTTAGCCTGCAAGTGTAAAGCAGCTGAGGAAGGATCCCCCTCAGACAGCACTTGGCTATTGACACAGAGATGCTTCTGAGGTTTCCAAGCCAAGGTGCTGCTCTGCTGCTGAGCTTCCAAAGCATCCTGTTCAGAGCCTGGCTCAGGGAGGAGGCTCAGAGCCCTGGGAACTGTGCTGCTTGGCTTGGCTCTCTCCTCAGGGCCTCAGCTGCTCCCTGCAGATGGGATCCCTGTGTCACCTGCTGCCTCTTCACACCTGCTGTGGGCACTTTCTGCTCCTCAGATGGGGGCCTGTTGCTCCCAGCAGCTCTGCAGCCCTCACTGCTGCTGCTTCTCAAAGCAGCTTGAGCAGCAGGAGGGACTGAGGCACCCATGGGGGATGCCAGAGCAGTGTGTCCCTCAGTGAGCAGCCCAGGCACCCATGGGTGATGCCAGAGCTGTGTGTCCCTCAGTGAGCAGCCCAGGCACCCATGGGGGATGCCAGAGCTGTGTGTCCCTCAGTGAGCAGCCCAGGCACCCATGGGGGATGCCAGAGCAGTGTGTCCCTCAGTGAGCAGCCCAGGCACCCATGGGTGATGCCAGAGCTGTGTGTCCCTCAGTGAGCAGCCCAGGCACCCATGGGGGATGCCAGAGCAGTGTGTCCCTCAGTGAGCAGCCCAGGCACCCATGGGTGATGCCAGAGCTGTGTGTCCCTCAGTGAGCAGCCCAGGCACCCATGGGGGATGCCAGAGCTGTGTGTCCCTCAGGCAGCAGAGCAGAGCTGATGCAGGGCAGTGTGGAGCTGATGCAGGGCAGAGCAGAGATGATGCAGGGCAGAGCAGAGGTGGTGCAGGGCAGTGTGGAACTGATGCAGGGCAGTGTGGAGGTGTTGCAGGGCAGAGCAAAGGTGATGCAGGGCAGAGCAGAGATGATGCAGGGCAGTGTGGAACTGATGCAGGGCAGAGCAGAGCAGAGGTGATGCAGGGCAGAGCAGAGCTGATGCAGGGCAGAGCAGAGCAGAGCTGATGCAGGGCAGAGCAGAGGTGATGCAGGGCAGTGTGGAGCTGATGCAGGGCAGTGTGGAGCTGATGCAGGGCAGAGCAGAGGTGATGCAGGGCAGAGCAGAGGTGATGCAGGGCAGAGCGGAGGTGATGCAGGGCAGGACAGAGCTGATGCAGGGCAGAGCGGAGGTGATGCAGGGCAGGACAGAGGTGATGCAGGGCAGAGCAGAGGTGATGCAGGGCAGAGCAGAGGTGATGCAGGGCAGGACAGAGGTGATGCAGGGCAGGACAGAGGTGATGCAGGGCAGAGCAGAGCTGATGCAGGGCAGGACAGAGGTGATGCAGGGCAGAGCAGAGCTGATGCAGGGCAGGACAGAGGTGATGCAGGGCAGAGCAGAGCTGATGCAGGGCAGGACAGAGGTGATGCAGGGCAGAGCAGAAGTGGTGCAGGGCAGAGCAGAGGTGATGCAGGGCAGAGCGGAGGTGATGCAGGGCAGAGCGGAGGTGATGCAGGGCTGGACAGAGCTGATGCAGGGCAGAGCAGAGCTGATGCAGGGCAGGACAGAGGTGATGCAGGGCAGAGCAGAGATGATGCAGGGCAGGACAGAGGTGATGCAGGGCAGAGCAGAAGTGGTGCAGGGCAGGACAGAGGTGATGCAGGGCAGAGCAGAGGTGATGCAGGGCAGAGCGGAGGTGATGCAGGGCAGGACAGAGGTGATGCAGGGCAGAGCAGAGGTGATGCAGGGCAGAGCGGAGGTGATGCAGGGCAGGACAGAGGTGATGCAGGGCAGAGCAGAGGTGATGCAGGGCAGAGCAGAGATGATGCAGGGCAGAGCAGAGGTGGTGCAGGGCAGAGCGGAGGTGATGCAGGGCAGGACAGAGGTGATGCAGGGCAGGACAGAGGTGATGCAGGGCAGAGCAGAGGTGATGCAGGGCAGAGCAGAGATGATGCAGGGCAGAGCAGAGGTGGTGCAGGGCAGAGCGGAGGTGATGCAGGGCAGGACAGAGGTGATGCAGGGCAGGACAGAGGTGATGCAGGGCAGAGCAGAGGTGATGCAGGGCAGTGTGGAGCTGATGCAGGGCAGTGTGGAGCTGATGCAGAGCAGAGCAGAGGTGGTGCAGGGCAGTGTGGAACTGATGCAGGGCAGAGCAGAGGTGATGCAGGGCAGAGCAGAGGTGATGCAGGGCAGTGTGGAGCTGATGCAGGGCAGAGCAGAGATGATGCAGGGCAGAGCAGAGGTGGTGCAGGGCAGTGTGGAACTGATGCAGGGCAGTGTGGAGGTGGTGCAGGGCAGAGCAAAGGTGATGCAGGGCAGAGCAGAGCAGAGGTGATGCAGGGCAGTGTGGAGCTGATGCAGGGCAGAGCAGAGGCTGTGCAGGGCAGTGTGGAGCTGGTGCAGGGCAGAGCAGAGGCTGTGCAGGGCAGTGTGGAGCTGATGCAGGGCAGAGCAGAGGCTGTGCAGGGCAGTGTGGAGCTGGTGCAGGGCAGAGCAGAAGTGGTGCAGGGCAGAGCAGAGGTGTTGCAGGGCAGAGCAGAAGTGGTGCAGGGCAGAGCAGAGGCGGTGCAGGGCAGAGCAGAGGCGGTGCAGGGCAGAGCAGAAGTGGTGCAGGGCAGAGCAGAGGTGATGCAGGGCAGTGTGGAGCTGGTGCAGGGCAGAGCAGAGGTGATGCAGGGCAGTGTGGAGCTGATGCAGGGCAGAGCAGAGGTGATGCAGGGCAGAGCAGAGGCGGTGCAGGGCAGAGCAGAAGTGGTGCAGGGCAGAGCAGAGGTGATGCAGGGCAGAGCGGAGCTGGTGCAGGGCAGAGCAGAGGTGATGCAGGGCAGTGTGGAGCTGATGCAGGGCAGAGCAGAGGTGATGCAGGGCAGAGCAGAGGCGGTGCAGGGCAGAGCAGAAGTGGTGCAGGGCAGAGCAGAAGTGGTGCAGGGCAGAGCAGAGGTGATGCAGGGCAGAGCAGAGGCGGTGCAGGGCAGTGTGGAGCTGGTGCAGAGCAGAGCAGAGGTGATGCAGGGCAGAGCAGAAGTGGTGCAGGGCAGAGCAGAGGCGGTGCAGGGCAGAGCAGAAGTGGTGCAGGGCAGAGCAGAGGCGGTGCAGGGCAGAGCAGAAGTGGTGCAGGGCAGAGCAGAGGCGGTGCAGGGCAGAGCAGAAGTGGTGCAGGGCAGAGCAGAAGTGGTGCAGGGCAGAGCAGAGGTGATGCAGGGCAGAGCAGAGGCGGTGCAGGGCAGTGTGGAGCTGGTGCAGAGCAAAGCAGAGGCTGTGCAGGGCAGCTCAGAGCAGGGCAGAGGCTGTGCAGGGCAGCTGAGAGCAGCGCTGCTGTGCCCACTGCTGACCCGTGGTCCCCCTGTGCCCTCCCTGTCTTGCAGCTCACCTACCTGCCTCCGCCCTGGGGCGAGTGCCGCTCGTCGGACCTGGGCTTAGACTTCTTTCCCGTTTACAGCATCACAGCCTGCAGGATCGACTGTGAGACTCGGTACATCGTGGAGAACTGCAACTGCAGGATGGTGCACATGCCAGGTCAGTGCCCCGGGGGCACCCCCGCCCCCGCCCGGCCCGGTAAGGGTTAACCCGCTGGAGAAGCGGCAGGCGGGGAGGGAATGCCTTCCCCTGAGGGGTGAAGGATGCTGAGCAGCCCTGGCAGAGGGCCCTGGAGTAGGGACAGGACTTGGCAGAGGGACCTGGATCTCAAGCTGTGCCAGGGGGAGGTTTGGGCTGGATGGTGGGAAGAAACTCTTCCCAGAAAGAGTGATTGGGCTGCCTGGGGAGGTGGTGGAGTCCCCACCCCTGGAAGGTGTTTGGAAAAAGGCTGAATGAGGCTCTGGGTGCCATGGTTGAGTTGATTAGATGGTGCTGGGGGATAGGTTGGGCTTGGTGATCCCCAAGGTCCTTTCCAACCTGGTTAATTCCATTCCATCCTCTCCTCTCCTTCTCCCCTTCTCCTCCCCTTCTCCTCCCCTTCTCCTCTCCTTCTCCTCTCCTTCTCCTCTCCTTCTCCTCTCCTTCTCCTCTCCTTCTCCCCTCCTTCTCCCCTCCTCCTCTCCTCTCCTCTCCTCTCCCTCTCCTCTCCTCTCCTCTCTCCCTCTCCTCTCCTCTCCCTCCCCTCTCCTCTCCTCTCCTCTCCTCTCCTCTCCTCTCCTCTCCTCTCCTCTCCTCTCCTCTCTCCTCTCCTCTCCTCCTCTCCTCCTCCTCTCCCTCCTCCCCTCTTCCTCCCCTCTTCCTCCCCTCTTCCTCCCCTCTTCCTCCCCTCTTCCTCCCCTCTTCCTCTCCTCTTCCTCTCCTCTCCTCTTCCTCTCCTCTTCCTCCTCCCCTTCCTCTCCTCTCCTCTTCCTCTCCTCTTCCTCTCCTCTCTTCCCTCTCCTCTTCCTCTCCTCTTCCTCTCCTCTTCCTCTCCTCTTCCTCTCCTCTTCCTCTCCTCTTCCTCTCCTCTCCTCTGGTGCTGGGACTGGTTGGGCTTGGTGGTCTCCAAGGTCTTTTCCAACCTGGTTAATTCTGTGTGATTGTTTGCTCTGGAGAGGAGGAGGATGAAGGGAGGCCTCATCACTGCTCTCTGCAACTCCTGGAAGGGTTGCAGTGAGGCAGGGGATTGGTCTCTCCTCCCTAGGACCAAGTGATGGAAGGAGAGGAAATGGCCTCAAGGTGCAGCAGGGGAGCTTTAGGTTGGAGATAAGGAAGACTTTTCTTTGCTGCCAGAGTGGTCAGGGGTTGGCACAGGCTGCCCAGGGAGGTGGTGGAGTCCCCAGCCCTGGAGGTGTTCAAAACAATATGTCATAGAATCACAGGACAGTCTGGGTTGGAAGGGACCTTAAAGCTCAGCCAGTGCCAACCCCCTGCCATGCCCAGGGACACCTCCCCCCAGCCCAGGCTCCTCAAGGCCTCATCCAGCCTGGCCTTCAACACCTCCAGGGAAGGAACATCCACAGCCTCCCTGGGCAGCCTGTGCCAGAGTCTCCCCAGCCTCACTGCAAAGAATTCCTTCCTCATCTCCAGTCTCCACCTCCCCTCTCCCAGCTTCAATCCATTCTCCCTCATCCTCTCCCCACATGGCCTTGCACAGGGTCCCTCTGCAAGTGGATGTGGCACCTGGGGACATGGTTTAGTGGCCATGGAGGTGTTAGGTCAGTGGTTGGACTTGATGACCTTAGAGGTCTTCTCCACTGGAAACAGTTCTCTGATTCCCTTATTCAGTCCCAGTTAAGGCCCTGGGTGCTGTTCCCAGCAGCCCCCTCCTCAGTTTGCAAGGAGAGGCCCCCAGGGCAGGCAGAGGTGGGGCAGTGCCTCCGCTGCCCATCCCCAGGCTGGGCTCACTGTGCTAATGGGAGCTCCTTGTGGCTGCTGTGGAGAGCCCAGCAGGTCCCAGCTTGCCTGCAGGGGTGGTGGCTGAAGCTCACTGATGGCTGTGTCCTTTCCATGCAGGGGATGCTCCCTTCTGCACCCCGGAGCAGTACAAGGAGTGTGCAGAGCCTGCTCTTGGTGAGTACCAAGAGGTGAAGCCTGGCTCCATGGGTGTCCCAGGCTGGAGGGACTTCCAGCAACCTCTGTCCTGCTGGCTGGCAGGACTGGGGTCCTCCAGAGCAGCTTCATTCCAGCACTGGGTTTTGATGAGACCAGACTTGTTGGGAAGGGCTGGGTGCACCCTGGGGGAAAAGCTTCCTTTGGTCCTACCTGGGGCTTGGGGCTCCAGCAGCACAGAAACCCTCAGGGTAGGGAGCACCCCAGCAGGGCTGTAGGAGGGGAAGCCCTCTGGGTGTGGGTTGGAGATGCAGGCACCCAGTCTGTGTCTGCTCTTAGGGGAGGCTATCACCACGTGTTCCTCAAGCACTTGCTGGTGAGGCCTCCTGCAAAGGAGCCTTCCTCTCCAAGGTGATGATGACTGTGAGCTTGCAGGGAAGTGGGAGAGAACTGACATGGAGTGGGTTTTCTGCAGCTTTCCTTGGCTCCTCTTTGGGTGGCATGAGCAACTCAAGGCCTCTCTCCAAGAGGATGACTATGAGCTTACAGGGAAGAGGGAGAAAACTGGCCAGGAGTGGGTTCCCTGCAGCTTTCCTTGGCCCCTCTCTGGGTGGCATGAGCAACTCAAGGCCTCTCCCCAAGAGGATGATTAGGACCTTGCAGGGAAGAGGGAGAGAACTGGCCAGGGGTGGGTTCCCTGCAGCTTTCCTTGGCCCCTCTCTGGGTGCCATGAGCAGCAAAAAGCCTCTCTCAGAGAGGATGACTATGAGCTTGCAGGGAAGTGGAGGAGAAATAGCCAGGAGTGGGTTCCCTGCAGCTTTCCTCAGATGTTGTGACTCCTGTGGTGGGTTGAAGTTGCCTCCCCCAGCATTCACTTTCAGCCAGACCAAATCAGTCTGGGTGGCATGACCCAGCTCAAGGCCTCTCTCCAAGAGGATGATTATAAGCTTGGAGGGAAGTGGAGGAGAAATAGCCAGGACTGAGGTTCCTGCAGCTTTCCTTGGCCCCTCTCTGGGTGGCATGAGCAGCAAAAAGCCTCTCTCCAAGAGGATGATTAGGACCTTGCAGGAAAGTCGAGGAGAAATAGCCAGGAGTGGGTTTCCTGCAGCTTTCCTCAGATGTTGTAACTCCTGTGGTGGGTTGAAGTTGCCCCCCCCCCCCAGCATTCACTTTCATCCATACCAACTCAGTCAGAAGCAAATGGAGCTGTGTTTACAAGCAGGAACCACACTCTGCCATGGAGTGCAGTGAAAGTGTACAATAGGTACAGGACTCACAATATTACACAGGCATTTACAATTAGCAAACAGCATCAACCCCCCTGGTCAGAAGTCCAAGGAGAGCTGTTCCACTGCCACCCCAAACCCAAGAGAGAGAGAAGAGATGAGAGCAAGCAGTGGGTTAGGCTTATCCCAAGACCAGGCAGAAGCAGCAGGTTGTCTCCCAAGCAAAGCAGTAGCAGCCAGGATCAGAGGAGAAGAGAAAAGGAATGGGGATGGAAGTGAAATGTGACGGATTGTTCTGATCCAGCTTCTCTTCTCCCAGACATCTCTCCAATGAATTGCTTTAGAACAATCTTTTGGTTTCCTTCTTGCACCCAAAGGTGATTTATTGATAGTTTTCTCTACTTTTCTGCAGTTGCATTTTAAAGGCAGAGCCTAAAGCCACCACAGCCCACCCCTGATCAACAATCCCCTTGGCTGCTAATACTGTCCCTCCAATCTAAAACAAAAGCTAACAATAGTGAGTGGCAGGAGCAGCTCAAGGCCTCTCTCCAAGAGGATGATTCTGACCTTGCAGAGCAGTGGAGGAGAAATAGCCAGGGGTGGGTTTCCTGCATCTTTCCTTGGCCCTTCTCTGGGTGGCAGGACCCAGCTCAAGGCCTCTCTCCAAGAGGATGATTAGGACCTTGCAGGGAAGAAGGAGAGAACTGGCCAGGAGTGGGTTCCCTGCAGCTTTCCTTGGCCCCTCTCTGGGTGGCAGGAGCAGCTCAAGGCCTCTCTCCAAGAGGATGATTAGGACCTTGCAGGGAAGAAGGAGAGAACTGGCCAGGAGTGGGTTCCCTGCAGCTTTCCTTGGCCCCTCTCTGGGTGGCATGAGCAGCAAAAAGCCTCTCTCAGAGAGGATGATTCTGACCTTGGAGGCAAGTGGAAAAGAAATAGCCAGGAGTGGGTTCCCTGCAGCTTTCCTCAGATGTTGTAACTCCTGTGGTGGGTTGAAGTTGCCCCCAGCATTCTCTTTCAGCCAGACCAACTCAGTCTGGGTGGCATGACCCAGCTCAAGGCCTCTCTCCAAGAGGATGATTCTGACCTTGCAGGGAAGAGGGAGAGAACTGGCCAGGAGTGGGTTCCCTGCAGCTTTCCTTGGCCCCACTCTGGGTGGCATGACCCAGCTCAGGGAAGTGGGTTCCCTGAGCTTTCCTTGGCCCCTCTCTGGGTGGCAGGAGAACCTCTCTCAAGAGGATGATTAGGACCTTGCAGGGAAGTGGGAGAGAACTGTCCAGGAGTGGGTTCCCTCCAGCTTTCCTTGGCCCCTCTCTGGGTGGCATGACTCAGCTCAAGGCCTCTCTCCAGGAGGATGATTCTGACCTTGCAGGGAAGTGGAGCAGAAGTAGCCAGGACTGAGTTTCCTGCAGCTTTCCTTGGCCCCTCTCTGGGTGCCATGACCCAGCTCAAGGCCTCTCTCCAAGAGGATGATTCTGACCTTGCAGGGGAAGTGGAGCAGAAGTAGCCAGGAGTGAGTTTCCTGCAGCTTTCCCAAGATGTGACTCCTTGGCCCCTCTCTGGGCACCACAGACCTTGGCTCCCACAGCTGCTGTGTGGCCCTGGCTCCCTGGGCTCTAACTCTGTGACCTCCTGCAGGTTTGCTTGCTGAGAAGGACAGCAATTACTGCATCTGCAGGACACCCTGCAACCTGACCAGGTACAACAAAGAGCTCTCCATGGTCAAGATCCCCAGCAAGACTTCAGCCAAGTACCTGGAGAAGAAATTCAACAAGTCAGAAAAGTACATCTCGTGAGTGCTGCTGCAGGGGAGGCAGCTCCCTTGCTTTGTGGCCCCTCTGGCTGGTCAGAGCAGCCCCTGCTGATCCCAAACCTTGCCCCAGGTCACCAAGGAGGGGAATGTCCTCCAGGGTGGGGGGGAATGTCCTCCAAGGTGGCATCTCCCTTGCTTTGTGGCCCCTCTGGCTGGTCAGAGCAGCCCCTGCTGATCCCAAACCTTGCCCCAGGTCACCAAGGAGGGGAATGTCCTCCAGGGAGGGGGGGAATGTCCTCCAGGGTGGGGGGAATGTCCTCCAGGGTGGGGGGGAATGTCCTCCAGGGTGGGGGGGAATGTCCTCCAGGGAGGCAGCTCCCTTGCTTTGTGGCCCCTCTGGCTGCTCAGAGCAGCCCCTGCTGATCCCAAACCTTGCTCCAGGTCACAAAGGAGAGGAATGTCCTCCAGGGAGGATGGGAATGTCCTTCAGGGAGGCAGCTCCCTTGCATTGTGGCCCCTCTGGCTGGTCAAAGCAGCCTCTGTTGATCCCAAACCTTGCCCCAGGTCACCAAGGAGGGGAATGTCCTCCAGGGAGGGTAGGAATGTCCTCCAGGGTGGAGGAATGTCCTCCAGGGTGGAGGGGAATATCCTCCAGGGTGGGTGGAATGTCCTCCAGGGTGGAGGAATGTCCTCCAGGTGGCATCTCCTCAGGGTGGGTGGGAATGTTCCAAGGTGGCCCCTCTTTGCTGGTCTGGCTGCTCAGAGCAGCCCCTGCTGATCCCAAACCTTGCCCCAGGTCACCAAGGAGGGGAATGTCCTCCAGGGTGGGGGGGAATGTCCTCCAGGGAGGCAGCTCCCTTGGGCTGGTCAGAGGATCCAAACCTGCCCCAGGTCACCAAGGAGGGGAATGTCCTCCAGGGTGGGTGGGGGAGGGTGGAATCCTTGAAGAGGTGAGGTGAAAGTTGCTTTCTCCTCAGTAGAGATGTTCCCAGCCAGCTGTTTGTTCCTTCCCTGGCCTTGTCTCCATGAGCATGCTCCATAGCCACCTCCTCTTGTCCTGATGGGGAAGGGCAAAGCTTGCTGGCCCTGTCTGAGCTGTGGCTGCTCTCTACCTGAGGCTGGGCTGTGGACCTCAAGCAGCTGCAGTCTTGGCCCTCTGCCAGCCCTGGGCACATGGAGGCACTGAGAGCTATTCCTTGTGAAGCATCTGTTGGACTCTTAGCATCAAAGTGAGATCCAGAGAGATCCTGGGGAAACATTTCCCAGCTCCTGCCAAGGCTGCCAGAATCCTGATGGTGCCTGAAGGGCTCCAGGAGGTCCCAAGTGTCTGTGGGGTGCTGAGGAGCCCAGGAAGAGAACAGTCAGGACAGAGAGGGGGATAAACCCCCAAAGCCCCCTGGGTTTTTGTCTGGCCCCAAAGCACCCAAGGCTGCTGGTGCCTGATGCTGTTGTCCTCTTCCTACAGAGAGAATATTCTTGTGCTGGACATATTTTTTGAAGCCCTCAACTATGAGACAATTGAGCAGAAGAAAGCCTATGAAGTGGCAGCCTTACTTGGTAAGGAGAGCTCAGAGCTGCAGCTTGGAGTCTGGGTGAGCCTGGGCTGGACTCTGGCTGTGCCTGTGGGCCAGGCAGGTGCTGGGCAGCCACAGCTTAGGAGCACTGCCTTCAAAACCCCAGCAAGGTCCACTCCCCTTCCTGGCCAGGATGCTTTCCTGTTGGCCTTCCAACACCAAGCTGTGCCAGGAGTGGCCCTGGGACCACAGCTCATCCATGTGTGACCTGTGAAGGGTTCACATCCCCAGGCAGTGCTCCAGGCTGGGGAAAGAGTGGCTGAGAGCAGCCAGGCAGAGAGGGACCTGGGGGGACTGGTGGACAGCAGCTGAACATGAGCCAGCAGTGTGCCCAGGGGACCAAGAAGGCCAAGGGCATCCTGGCCTGCAGCAGGAAGAGTGTGGCCAGCAGGAGCAGGGAAGTCCTTGTGCCCTGTGCTCAGCACTGCTGAGGCCACACCTGGAGTCCTGTGTCCAGTTCTGGGCTGCTGAGGTTAGGAAAGAGGTTGAGCTGCTGGAAGGTGTCCAGAGAAGGGCAAGAAAGCTGGGGAGGGGTCTGGAGCACAGCCCTGGGAGGAGAGGCTGAGGGAGCTGGGGTTGCTTAGCCTGCAGAAGAGGAGGCTCAAGGGAGACCTTCTTGCTCTCTGCAACTCCCTGCAGGGAGGTTGTAGCCAGGTGGGGGTTGGTCTCTTCTGCCAGGCAAGCAGCAGCAGAACAAGAGGACACAGTCTCAAGCTGTGCCAGGGGAGGTTTAGGCTGGAGGTGAGGAGAAAGTTCTTCCCAGCAAGAGAGATTGGCCACTGGGATGTGCTGCCCAGGGAGGTGGTGGAGTCCCCATCCCTGGAGGTGTTCAAGAGGGGACTGGATGTGGCACTTGGAGCCATGGTTTGGTTGTCAGGAGGTGCTGGGTGACAGCTTGGACTTGCTGATCACTGAGGTCTTTCCCAACCTCATTGATTCTGTGATTCTATGATTCCAAACCCTTGTGGATGCTGTGCTGTGTGACCTGCTCCAGGTGATCCTGCTCTTGCAGGACTCAATGATCTCCAGAGGTCCCTTCCAACCTTTCCCATTCTGTGATGCTGTGGTGCAGATGCCCTGGGTGCAGCCAGCCCCAAGGAGTGGGGAAAAGCAAGGGATGACCTCCAGAAACACCAAGGGCTCGAAAGCCATCAAAAGCATCCTGGGAAGGATGTTGCTGGCCACTAAAACTTTTCTCCTGCTGATGAGGCCATCAGCTGGAAGCCTAATGAGGATGAACTACCTAAAGCTGGCATCTGAGGAAGCCATCTGGCAGAGCTGGGCAGCAGCTTCATCCCAGGAATCCCAAAGCCCAATTCCCAAACCAGGCAGGGGAAGGGGAAAGATGTTGGAGAAGAATTGGGTAACATCCCCTGGAGCCTGGAAAACCCTCCACCTGCCAAGGAGAGGCAGGGGAGGAGGCCTGCTTTGTGCAGGAGACCATCTCAAGGCTGCTTGAGTGCCCCAGGGCTGGGGAAGGGCTGAGGAGGAGGCACCATGGGGAGAAGAGATGTCAGGAGGCTGCTGGGGATCTGCCTGCTGACATGAGATCATGGAGTGGTTGGGGTTGGAAGGGACCTTCAAGATCATCCAGTTCCAACCCCCTGCCACAGGCAGGAACACCTCCCACCAGCCCAGGCTGCTCGAGGCCTCATCCAGCCTGGCCTTCAACAAAGAGCATCCACCACCCACTTGGCCCAGGGAGTTCCAAATGGCAGGGCCCTGGCAGCATGCAGAGGTGGAGCAGCTCATGGTCACAGCATCAGAGAATCAATGAGGTTGGAAAAGACCTCAGGGATCATCAAGCCCAAGCTGTGACCCAACACCTCCTGACAACCAAACCATGGCTCCAAGTGCCACATCCAAGCCCCTCTTCAACACCTCCAGGGATGGGGACTCCACCACCTCCCTGGGCAGCACATCCCAGTGGCCAATCTCTCTTGCTGGGAAGAACTTTCTTCTCACCTCCAGCCTAAACCTCCCCTGGCACAGCTTGAGACTGTGTCCTCTTGTTCTGGTGATGGGTGCATGGGAGAAGAGACCAACCCCCACCTGGCTCCAACCTCCCTGCAGGGAGTTGCAGAGAGCAAGAAGGTCTCCCCTGAGCCTCCTCTTCTGCAGGCTAAGCAACCCCAGCTCCCTCAGCCTCTCCTCCCAGGGCTGTGCTCCAGACCCCTCCCCAGCTTTCTTGCCCTTCTCTGGACACCTTCCAGCAGCTCAACCTCTTTCCTAACCTGAGGAGCCCAGAACTGGACACAGGACTCCAGCTGTGGCCTCAGCAGTGCTGAGCACAGGGCACAAGGACTTCCCTGCTCCTGCTGGCCACACTCTTCCTGCTGCAGCCCAGGATGCCCTTGGCCTTCTTGGCCCCCTGGGCACACTGCTGGTTCCTGTTCAGCTGCTGTCCACCATCACCCCCAGGTCCTTCTCTGCCTGGCTGCTCTCAGCTGCTCTGTCCCCAGCCTGTAGCTCTGCCTGGGGTTGCTGTGGGCAGTGTGTAGGAGCCAGCTCTTGGAAGTGTTCACTGCTGTTGTCTCCCCAGGTGACATTGGAGGCCAGATGGGGCTGTTCATCGGTGCTAGCATCCTCACCATCCTGGAGCTCTTTGATTATATCTATGAGGTAAGACCTCTGGGGGTGTAGGGGGAGGTGCTGCCAGCCCTGATGCCAGGCTGGGGTGGGCAGCCAGTGTCCCAGGTTTAATGTCTGACACTCCATAATCAATGCTCCATGTTGTGGTCAGAGCTGCTGCAGCAAGCAGCGGGGAGGGGACCTTGGTGTCTGGCAGCTCTGCCCCCTCCTGCCCTCCTGCAGCAGGCAGCTAAGACCCTTGTGGGGTTTTAATCTCTTTCTTCTCAAGCATCTTCCCCTAGCAGATGCTGATGCCTGAGCCCACAGCTCAGCTCAGCAGCTCCCAGGGGGTTTGGGCTTGTCTGTGCCATGATGCCCACACAGCCTCTGTTGGCCTCCTGCTGCTCCCAGCCCACCTGCAGCATCCTCCACTGCTGGCCCTGGGAGCACAGAGGCAGATTCCAGCTGCTCCCTGCTGCCATTTGGGCTTTTTCCATCTCATTTTTCATTTTCCCCCTCAATGAGTCCTGGCCCAAAATGATGCTCCCTGGAGCATCCTCCCTGCCAGCTGTTGAGTCTCCCTTCCCATGAGGAAGGTTGGTGCTGGGCATCAGGCTGGAGGTTTCTGTTTGTGAAAGGAGAAATGGAGGCAAGAGGCTGGGGCCAGGCTCTGCTCAGTGGTGCCCAGGGACAGGACAAAGGGCAGTGGGCACAAAGTGGGACCCAGGAGGTGCCCTCTGAGCAGGAGGAGAAAATTCTTTAGTGTGAGGGTGTTGTGAGGGACCAGAAAGCTCATCCAGGTCCAAGCCCCCTGCCATGGGCAGGGACACCTCCCAGCAGCCCAGCTGGGGCAAGGCCTTCTTGCCCAGGAGGAAAAGGAGCTCCTGGGTGCATCAAGAAGGATGTGGCAGCAGGTCAAGGGAGGTTCTTCTCCCCCTCTACTCTGTCCTAGTAATGCCACATCTGGAGTTCTGGGCCCAGGGAACTGCTGGAGAGACTCCAGGGGAGGCTGCAAAGCTGCTGAGGGGCCTGGAGCAGCTCTGGGAGGAGCAAAGGCTGAGAGCCCTGGGGCTGAGAGCCTGGAGGAGAGCAGCCCCAGAGGGGAGCTGAGCAATGCCCAGCAATAGCTAAAGGCTGGGGGGCAAGAGGCTGGGGCCAGGCTCTGCTCAGTGGTGCCCAGGGACAGCACAGGGGGCAGAGGGCACAAAGTGGCACCCAGGAGGAGAAAGCTGTTTGTTGTGAGGGTGCTGGAGGCCTGGAGCAGGCTGGCCAGAGAGGTTGTGGAGTCTCCTGGTGTGGAGAGTTTCCAACCCCCCCTGGGCACTGTGCTGCTGGGCAAGCTGCTGTGGGTGCCCCTGCAGGGGGCTGGACTGGATGGTCTCCAGAGGAGCCTTCCAACCCTCCCCATGCTGGGATTCTGGCATCCTTCAAAGCTCTGCCCCTGGCCAGGTGGGAGGAGGCTGCTCCATGCCTCCTGTGTGCCCAGGCAGGCAGGGCAGAGGGCTTGCCTCCTCCAGCCCACCTTCACCCAACCTTCTTCTTTTGCAGCTCATCAAGGAGAAATTATTAGACCTGCTTGGAAAGGAGGAAGAGGAAGGGAGCCATGATGAAAACGTGGTAAGGAACTCTGCTGGGAGACAGGAGGAGAGTTCCCTCTGCTCTGTCAGCTCCCTAGGAAGGTATTGGCAGCCCAAAAAGCAAACCATGCCCTGGGCTGCAGCCAAAGCAGTGGCACCAGCAGGGTGAGGGAGGTGATTCTGCTCTGGTGAGACCCCACCTGCAGTGCTGCATCCAGGTCTGGGCCCCTCAGCACCAGAAGAACATCCAAGTGTTGGAGCAGATCCAGAGGAGGGCACAAAGGTGCTCAGAGGGCTGAAGAACCTCCCCTGTGGGGGCAGGCTGGGAGAGCTGGGGCTTACCTGTTCCCTGCCACCTGCCCTGAGGAGGGGAGAGGGAGAGGGAGAGGGAGAGGGAGAGGGAGAGGGAGAGGGAGAGGGAGGGGAGGGAGAGGGAGGGAGAGGAGGGGAGAGGGAGGGAGGGGGGGGGGGAGGGAGGGGAGGGGGGAGGGAGAGGAGAGGGAGAGGAGAGGAGAGGGAGAGGAGGGAGAGGAGAGGAGAGGAGAGGAGAGGAGAGGAGAGGAGAGGAGAGGAGAGGAGAGGAGAGGAGAGGAGAGGAGAGGAGAGGAGAGGAGAGGAGAGGAGAGGAGAGGAGAGGAGAGGGAGGAGAGGGAGAGGGAGAGGAGAGAGGAGAGGAGAGGAGAGGAGAGGAGAGGAGAGGAGAGGAGAGGAGAGGAGAGGAGAGGAGAGGGAGAGGAGAGGAGAGGAGAGGAGAGGAGAGGAGAGGAGAGGAGAGGAGAGGAGGAGGGAGAGGAGAGGGAGGAGGGAGAGGAGAGGAGAGGAGAGGAGAGGAGAGGAGAGGAGAGGGAGAGGAGAGGAGAGGAGAGGAGAGGAGAGGAGAGGAGGGAGAGGGAGAGGAGAGGAGAGGAGAGGAGAGGAGAGGAGAGGAGAGGGGAGAGGAGAGGAGAGGAGAGGAGAGGAGAGGAGAGGAGAGGAGAGGGAGAGGAGAGGAGAGGAGAGGAGAGGAGAGGAGAGGAGAGGAGAGGAGAGGGAGAGGAGAGGAGAGAGAGGAGAGGAGAGGAGAGGAGAGGAGAGGAGAGGAGAGGAGAGGAGAGGAGAGGAGAGGAGAGGAGAGGAGGAGAGGAGAGGAGAGGAGAGGGAGAGGAGAGGAGAGGAGAGAATTAACCAGGTTGGAAAAGACCTTCAAGATCATCAAGTCCAACCCAGTGCAGGCTGTTGAAGCCTGAGAAGGCTTCAGGGGGACCTCAGAGCAGCCTTCCAGTATCTGAAAGGGCTGCAGGAGAGCTGGGGAGGGACTTTGGACAAGGGCTGGGAGTGGCAGGATGAGGAACAATGGCTTTGAGCTGGGAGAGGAGAGACTGAGACTGGAGATGAGGAAGAAATTGTTGAGAGTGAGGCTGGGGAGACTCTGGCACAGGCTGCCCAGGGAGGCTGTGGCTGCCTCCTCCCTGGAGGTATTCAAGGGCAGGTTGGATGAGGCAACCTGGGCTGGTGGGAGGTGTCCCAGGCATGGCAGGGGGTTGGAACTGGATGAGCTTTGAGGTCCCTTCCAACCCAACCCATTCCAGGAGTCTCTGGTGAGGTGCAGCCCACAGGGTTCAGCCACAGCTTGAGTTGCACTCATGGGAGCTGTGCTTGGGCTCAGGGATAGAACCATAGGATCATAGGATCAGTGAGGTTGGAAAAGAGCTCAAAGATCATCAAGTCCAACCTGCCACCCAACACCTCCTGACAGCTAAACCCTGGCTCCAAGTGCCACATCCAATCCCCTCTTGAACACCCCCAGGGATGGGGACTCCACCACCTCCCTGGGCTGCACATTCCAATGGCCAACTACTCTCTCTGGGAAGAACTTTCTCCTGGCTGGAGGGGGGAGGGCTGGGGAGGAGCTGGGAGCCCCAGGCTGACTCTGTGCCCTGCCCTCCCCCCACAGAGCACTTGTGAGCCCATGCCAAACCATTGGGAAACAGCCACACTGTGTTGGTTCTTGAGTTGCACTCAGGGGACACTCAGGGGAGCAGAGCTGTGCTTTGGCTGAGGGTTAGCAGCTGGGGGGAGGGCTGGGGAGGTCCTGGCACCCCCAGACTGATTCTACCATGCCAAACCATCAGCCACGCTGTGAAGGTGCAGCTTTGGCTCAGGGTTAGCAGCCGGGGGGAGGGCTGGGGAGGACCTGGCACCCCCAGGCTGACTCTCCCATGCCAAACCATCAGCCACGCTGTGAAGGTGCAGCTTTGGCTCAGGTGCTGGGGCTTTGGCTCTTGTGAGGCCAAACCATTGGCCATCAGCCACGGGGGTGCAGCTTTGGCTGGGGTTAGCAGGGGGAAGGGCTGAGGGACCTGGGACCCCAGGCTGATGCCAAACCATCAGCCACACCTTGACTGTGAAGCTTTGGCTGAGGTTAGCAGCAGGGGAGAGGGCTGGGGAGGACCTCCCCAGGCTCCTCTGTGCCCTACCCTCCCCTCACAGAGCACTTGTGACCCCATGCCAAACCATTGGGAAACCATCAGCCACGTTGTGAAGGTGCAGCTTTGGCTGAGGGTTAGCAGCTGGGGGAAGGGCTGGGAGGTCCTGGGACCCCCAGGCTGACTCTCCCATGCCAAACCATCAGCCACACCT
Source organism: Melanerpes aurifrons (assembly GCA_011125475.1). Lineage (NCBI taxonomy): Eukaryota > Metazoa > Chordata > Aves > Piciformes > Picidae > Melanerpes > Melanerpes aurifrons. The sequence goes on along the minus strand of WWNC01000063.1, from coordinate 89,850 downwards.
TGACGGTGAAGCTTTGGCTGAGGGTTAGCAGCAGGGGAGAGGGCTGGGGAGGACCTGGGAGCCCCAGGCTGCCTCTGTGCCCTGCCCTCCCCCCACAGAGCACTTGTGACCCCATGCCAAACCATTGGGAAACCATCAGCCACGTTGTGAAGGTGCAGCTTTGGCTGAGGGTTAGCAGCTGGGGGGAGGGATGGAGAGGACCTGGGACCCCCTGGCTGATTCTCCCATGCCAAACCATCAGCCACGCTGTGAAGACGCAGCTTTGGCTGAGGGTTAGCAGCTGGGGGGAGGGCTGGGGAGGACCTGGGACCCCCTGGCTGACTCTCCCATGCCAAACCATCAGCCACACCGTGATGGTGCAGAGTCAGCAGCCGGGGGGAGGGCTGGGGAGGACCTGGGAGCCCCAGGCTGACTCTGTACCCTCCCCTCCCCCCACAGAGCACTTGTGACCCCATGCCAAACCATTCGGAAACCATCAGCCACACTGTGACGGTGCCGCTGCAGGCAGCCCTGGGGACGCTGGAGGAGATCGCCTGCTGACAGCCCCCCACCCCCCGACCCCCACCCCCTACCCCCCCCCTCGGCCGGCCCCAGCCCTGCTCCACAGTGCCAAGCACCTAAGGAAGGGAAACTGCCCAGGAGAGCAGGGACCCAGCTCAGGTTTGCAACGTGGGGGGGGGGGGGGGCAAAAAGAAACCCACGGAAGGAAACCAAGCGAAACAAATTGCTCCTCCAAAAGAGAAAGTAAACAAAGAAAAGAAAACCAATGACAGAAAATTCCATTCAAAAGGGGGGGGGGAAAAACCCACCCCAATCTTCAAACCAATAAAACCCAGAGGAGAGCAAACCCTGAAGGGAGCAAATGGCTATGCATTCAAACCCAATAAATGTGTATATTATATATATACTCTGGCAAAAGCAAGCGAGAGGCACCTCGGACTTGGCTCGTGTGGTCCTTTTCCTCTTCGTTCTGTCTGCTGAGGGGGGGTGGAGGTTGTCCTCCAGGGGTGGAGGCAGCAGCTCCTCTTGCTGCTCTGCTCCTCTTGGTTGTTCAGCTCTACCAGGCGAGCAAGGCCACCACCAGCCAGCCAGCCGCCAAGCAAGCGCCAACTACCAAGCAAACACCAAGCAACCAACTAACCACCAGCCAAACACCATACACCAACCAAGCACCAACACCCAACCAACCACCAAGCAACCAACTAACCACCAGCCAAACATCATACACCAACCAAGCACCAACACCCAACCAACACCAACACCCAACCAACCACCAACCAACCAACTAACCACCAGCCAAACATCATACACCAACCAAGCACCAACACCCAACCAAGCACCAACACCCAACCAACCACCAAGCAAACGCCAAGCAAGCACCAACCACCAAGCAAACACCAAGCAAACACCAAGCAATCAACTAACCACCAGCCAAACACCATACACCAACCAAGCACCAACCAGCACCCAACCAACCACCAAGCAAACACCGACCAACTAACCACCAGCCAAACACCAACCACCAAGCAAACACCAACACCCAACCAATCACCAACACCCAACCAACCACCAACCAACCAACTAACCACCAGCCAAACATCATACACCAACCAAGCACCAACACCCAACCAACCACCAACACCCAACTAACCACCAAGCAACCAACTAACCACCAGCCAAACACCATACACCAACCAACCACCAACACCCAACCAACCACTAAGCAAATGCCAAGCAAGCACCAACTACCAACCAATCAACTAACCACCAGCCAACCACCAAGCAAACACCAACCAATCACCAACCAACCAGCCAACCACCAAGCAAACACCAATCAACCAACTAACCACCAGGCAAACACCAACCAACCAACCAAACCAACCACCAACCAACCACCAACCAACCAACTAACCACCAGCCAAACATCATACACCAATCACACCAACCAACCAACCAGCCAACCACCAAGCAAACACCAATCAACCAACTAACCACCAGGCAAACACCAACCAACCAAACCAACCACCAACCAACCACCAACCAACCAACTAACCACCAGCCAAACATCATACACCAACCAAGCACCAACACCCAACCAACCACCAACCAAACACCAACCAAACACCAACCAACCAACTAACCACCAGCCAAACACCAAGCAAACACCAACCAATCACCAACCAACCAGCCAACCACCAAGCAAACACCAATCAACCAACTAACCACCAGCCAAACACCAACCACCAAGCAAACACCAACACCCAACCACCAACCAACACCCAACCAACCATGAAGCAAACACCAACCAAACACCAACTGCCAAACATCAACCAAACACCAACCAATCAACTAACCACCAACCAAACACCAACCACCACCCAAACAACCACCAATCAGCCACCAAGCAAACACCAAGCAAACACCAACCAAACACCAACTAGCCAACCACCAATCAACCACCAACCAACCACAAATCAACCAGACACCAACCAAACACCAACTAAGCAAACACCAACAAAACACCAACCACACAAACACCAACCAAACACCAATCAACCAAACACCAACTAACCACCAACCAACCAAACATGAACAAAACACCAATCAACCAACCATCAATCAACCACCAACCAACCACCAACGAAGCAAACACCAACTAACCAACCACCAAAAACCTACAAAACACCATTAGCCAAGTAATCACCAACCAACCATCACCAAAACACCAGCCAACCAACCAACCACCAACCAACCACCAACCACCAATCAAACACCAACCACCAACCAAACACCAACCAATCACCAACCAAACACCAACCACCAACCAAACACCAAACACCAATGAAACACCAACCAACCACCAACCAACCACCAACCAAACACCAACCAACCACCAACCAATCAATCACCAACCAAACATCAACCACCAACCAAACACCAACTAACCAACCAAACACCAACCAATCAATCACCAACCAAACACCAACCAATCACCAAACAAACACCAACCACCAACCAAACACCAACCAACCAATCACCAACCAAACACCAACCACTAACCAAACACCAACCAACCACCAACCAAACACCAACCAACCAATCACCAACCAAGCACCAAACACCAACCACCTACAAAACACCAACCAAACACCAACCAACCAGCAAACACCAACCAACCAAGCACCTACCAAACACCAACCACCCACCAGCCAACCAAGCACCAACCAACCACAACCAAACCCCAAACATTTCACATCCTGCCAAGTGACCCCCCAAAACCCCCAACCCCCCCCTGCATGCCAGGTCTGTTGGTGCCAGCGAGGTGGTTGCTGTCGGTCTTGACCAGCTCTGTTCCTCTTTGCAGTCTCTGATTTTCACTACCAGAAGGACCTCTTGGGCCCAGCCATCCCCAACCATTTCTAACCTCGTAAGCTGAAATAGAATAAAGAGACAAAAAGTCCCCAGCTCTTGGATTCTTCTTCTTCCTCTTCCTCTTCCTCTTCCTCTTCTTCTGTTCTTCTCCTTCATGTCAGTCTGTGATGAATCTTAAGCTAAAGCCTGGCTCCCTCCCCAGCAAGGCCAGGTCACCACTGGGGCTTCCTCAACGCTATCAATCCTCATCCCCCACCCCCAAGGTGAGCAGGCCTGGAGAGGAGCAAGCTTTTGGTGGCTCATCTCCCTCCCACCTCTCATTGTGGTCTTCCATCCCCAGTGCCTGGCTGGTCTGTCTGTGGAGGGGAGGCTCACAGGGTGGGGGGCAGGAGCTCTTTAAGGGATTTTTTTATATACATTTTAACCCCCCCAATAGATTCTGTGCTTTCTCCTCCTCCTCATGACTGATATTAAAGCTGATCTAGGGGAAATGGCCAGGCTGTGTCATTTCTGCCTTGTCTCCACCACACCAAGCTGGAGCCTCCTCAATGCAAGGGGAGGAGCAGAACCCTGAACAAGCTCATCCTGCACAGGCTAAGGAGCAGACACCAGGACAAGCTCATCCTGCACAGTGGGAGGAGCAGACACCAGGACAAGCTCATCCTGCACAGGGTGAGGAGCAGACACCAGGACAAGCTCATCCTGCACAGGCTAAGGAGAAGGCAGCAGAACAGAATCATCCTGCACAGGGTGAGGAGCAGACACCAGGACAAGCTCATCCTGCACAGGCTAAGGAGCAGACACCAGGACAAGCTCATCCTGCACAGGGTGAGGAGCAGACACCAGGACAAGCTCATCCTGCACAGGCTAAGGAGCAGGCAGCAGGACAAGCTCATCCTGCACAGGGTGAGGAGCAGGCAGCAGAACAGAATCATCCTGCACAGGGTGAGGAGCAGGCAGCAGGACCAGCTCATCCTGCACAGGGTGAGGAGCAGGCAGCAGGACAAGCTCATCCTGCACAGGGGAGGAGCAGACACCAGGACAAGCTCATCCTGCACAGGGGGAGCAGCAGACACCAGGACAAGCTCATCCTGCACAGGGTGAGGAGCAGACACCAGGACAAGCTCATCCTGCACAGGGTGAGGAGCAGGCAGCAGCACAGAATCATCCTGCACAGGGTGAGGAGCAGGCAGCAGGACAAGCTCATCCTGCACAGGGGGAGGAGCAGGCAGCAGGACAAGCTCATCCTGCACAGGGGGAGGAGCAGGCAGCAGGACAAGCTCATCCTGCACAGGGGGAGGAGCAAACACCAGGACAAGCTCATCCTGCACAGGGGGAGGAGCAGACACCAGGACAAGCTCATCCTGCACAGGGTGAGGAGCAGGCAGCAGCACAGAATCATCCTGCACAGGGTGAGGAGCAGGCAGCAGGACAAGCTCATCCTGCACAGGGGGAGGAGCAGGCAGCAGGACAAGCTCATCCTGCACAGGGGGAGGAGCAGACACCAGGACAAGCTCATCCTGCACAGACTAAGGAGCAGGCAGCAGCACAGAATCATCCTGCACAGGGTGAGGAGCAGGCAGCAGGACAAGCTCATCCTGCACAGGCTAAGGAGCAGGCAGCAGGACAAGCTCATCCTGCACAGGGTGAGGAGAAGGCAGCAGAACAGAATCATCCTGCACAGGGGGAGGAGCAGACACCAGGACAAGCTCATCCTGCACAGGCTAAGGAGCAGGCAGCAGGACAAGCTCATCCTGCACAGGCTAAGGAGCAGGCAGCAGCACAGAATCATCCTGCACAGGGTGAGGAGCAGACACCAGGACAAGCCCATTCTGGAGGCTGTCCAGGGTTGTTCCCCTTCCCACCGATGTCCTCACTCATCCTCTGATGGGTGGGCATGCTGCCAGGGCTGTGCTCAGCTGCATCCCTGCCTGCTCCATGCTGCTGGGGCCAGCTCTGATGTTGTGCTCGTGATGTTCTCTTGGGAGTCTCTTTTGGTAGCCACTAGGAGCTCCATGAGCACTGGGTCACAGTGATGCTCTTTTACCCAAGTAAGAGTGGAGGAAAGTTTTCTGGAGCTCCAGACCCTGCAAGGCTGCTTCCAGGGCCCTTGGGGAGGTGAGAGTCCGTGGGGGTGTCCAGAGGTGCTGTGAAGAGTTTTGAATAAAAACTTTATTTAGAATAAAATAAACCAGGCTGGAAGAGACCTTCAACATCATCATGTCCAACCCATCAACCAATCCAACCCACCCAAACAACTAACCCATGGCACCAAGCACCCCAGCAAGTCTCCTCCTGAACACCTCCAGTGATGGTGACTCCACCATCCCTGGTGTCTCCACTCCCTGGGCAGCACATTCCAATGGGCAATCACTCTTTCTGGATAGAACTTCTTCCTAACATCTAACCTGAACCTCCCCTGGTGCAGCCTGAGACTGTGTCCTCTTGTTCTGGTACTGGCTGCCTGGGAGAAGAGACCAACCCCCACCTGGCTACAACCTCCCTTCAGGTAGTTGTAGAGAGTGATAAGGTCACCCCTGAGCCTCCTCTTCTCCAGGCTGAGCAACCCCAGCTCCCTCAGTCTCTCCTCACAGGGCTGTGTTCCAAGCCCCTCACCAACTTTGTTGCCCTTCTCTGGACACCTTCCAGCAGCTCAACCTCCTTCCTAAACTGAGGAGCCCAGAACTGGACACAAGACTCGAGGTGTGGCCTAACCAGTGCAGTGTCCAGGGGCAGAATGACCTCCTTGCTCCTGCTGCCCACACTGTTCCTGATGCAGGCCAGGATGCCATTGGCCCTCCTGGCCGCCTGGGCACACTGCAGGCTCATGTTCAGCCTACCATCAACCAGTACCCCCAGGTCCCTCTCTGCCTGGCTGCTCTCAGCCACTCTGCCCCCAGCCTGTAGCACTGCCTGGGGTTGCTGTGGTCAATGTGCAGCCCCTGGCACTTGGATGTGTTCAATCTCCTGCCCTTGGCCTCTGCCCATCTGCCCAGCCTGTTGAGGTCTCTCTGCAGAGTCTCTCTACCCTCCAGCAGATAAACTCCTGCCCCCTTGGTATCATCAGCAAATTTGCTCATAGGGAAGAGCCTCTTGAGTGGGGAGGGGGTGGTTAGCAGGAGGAGGGCATCTCTGGTGGTTCCTGAGGAGCACAGCCTCCAGAGGACTTGCTGAAGAGCTCATTTTGTATTTCATTATCTCCTGAGACCTGGCTGCTGGCCACTGTTCATCATCCCTGGGATGTCCAGCAGCCAGCAGTTGCTAACAAGTGCTCATTTGACAGCCTGGCCGCAAAGCTGAGGAGCTGCCAAGCTCCCAGTGCCAAACCTCTGTGCCTGCACGGTCCCTGTAGTCCCTTCTGGCCCAGTGGAGGGAACTGATGCCAGGCCTGGCTGAAGGTGACACATTGCAACATCTCCAGGCTCCTAGCCATGCTCATGGTGACTGCTGGAAGCAGTGTCACAGACCAGCACTGCCTGGGCTCCTCCTGCAGGCTGTTCTCTGTCCCTCTGTTCCACCTCCCTGGGCAGCACATCCCAGTGGCCAAAAACTCTCTCTGGGAAGAACCTTTTCCTCACCTCCAGCCTAAACCTCCCCTGGCACAGCTTGAGACTGTGTCCTCTTGTTCTGCTGCTGCTTGCCTGGCAGAAGAGACCAACCCCCACCTGGCTACAACCTCCCTGCAGGGAGTTGCAGAGAGCAAGAAGGTCTCCCCTCAGCCTCCTCTTCTGCAGGCTAAGCAACCCCAGCTCCCTCAGCCTCTCCTCCCAGGGCTGTGCTCCAGACCCCTCCCCAGATTTCTTGCCCTTCTCTGGACACCTTCCAGCAGCTCAACCTCTTTCCTAACCTCAGGAGCCCAGAACTGGACACAGGACTCCAGGTGTGGCCTCAGCAGTGCTGAGCACAGGGCACAAGGACTTCCCTGCTCCTGCTGGCCACACTCTTCCTGCTGCAGGCCAGGATGCCCTTGGCCTTCTTGGTCACCTGGGCACACTGCTGGCTCCTGTTCAGCCTAGTATCAACCACTACTCCCAGGTCCCTTTCTGCCTGGCTGCTCTCTGCTCTCAGCCACTCTGCCCCCAGCCTGTAGCTCTGCCTGGGGTTGTTGTGGCCAAAGTGCAGCACCTGGCACTTGGACTCGTTGAATGCCATCCTGTTGGACTTTGCCCATCTCTCCAGCCTGTCCAGGTCCCTCTGCAGAGCCCTTTCACCCTCTAACAGATCAACTCCTGCCCCCAGCTTGGTGTCAGCTGCAAACTCACTGCTGATGGACTCAATCCCCTCCTCCAGATCATCAGTGAAGATACTAAAGAGGCTGGGGCCCAGCACTGATCCCTCGGGGACACCTCTAGTGCCTGGCTGCAGCAGCAGCAGCCCTCCATGGGCAGTGCTCAGAGGCTCCTGCTGTGCCTGTTGAGCCCAGGAGAGGCAGCACTGCTTGGAGCCATTGCAGGTGCTGAGTCAAGAGCCCTCCTCCCATGGAGTGCCTGCCCTCTCCTGCCTGAAGGGCCTGGGCTGGGGGAACAGGGAGGATGAGTGGTTGAAGCAGGGGAGTCTGGAGGAGACCAAGCATGGCCTCCCTTGCTGGTGCTCAGTCCAAAGTGAGGAGCCTGAGATCCAGGCTGTCCTGCCCAGGGAGGTGGTGGAGTCCCCATCCCTGGAGGAGCTCAGGAAGGGATTGGATGTGGCACTTGAGCCATGGTTTAATTAGTCAGGAGGTGTTGGGTGACAGCTTGGACTTGATGATCTCTGAGGCCTTTTCCAACCTTATTGTTTCTATGATTCCATGAATTGCTGCCACCTTCCCTCCCACCCACACCAGGCCTCCTCCAGGCAGCAGCTCCTGGGAGGGCTGCTGGTGCATCACAAAGAGTTCCACCAAGGGCTGCAAAGGGCAGATGGGAGGCTTGGCAAGCTGCCTGCCAGCCAGACAAAAGTCCAAGTCATTTAGCTGAACAAAGGGAAGGTGAAGAGGTGGCTCCAGCAGCCCATAAATCCCTCTGTGCTGGGATGGCTAACAAAGGGCTCTTCAATCCAGCAGACAAAGGCAGAACTGGGAGGGGAAAGAGGTCATGTCAGGGGGAAGCTAAAGGAATTCAAATGGCAGAGCCTGCCTGGGACCATGGATGGTATCTGCAGGGGGCTGCAAGAAAGCTGGGGAGGGACTTTGGAGGCTGTCAGGGAGGGATAGGACTGGGGGGGATGGAGCAAAACTAGAAATGGGGAGATTGAGATTGGCTGTGAGGAAGAAGTTGTTGCCCAGGAGGGTGGTGAGAGCCTGGCACAGGCTGCCCAGAGAGGTGGTGGAAGCCTCCTGCCTGGAGGTGTTTGCAGCCAGGCTGGAGGTGGCTGTGAGCAACCTGCTGTGGTGTGAGGTGTCCCTGGCCATGGCAGGGGGTTGGAGCTGGCTGAGCCTTGAGCTCCCTTCCTACCCAACCCATCCTATGAATCCATGCATCTCAATGGCAGCAGGCAAGAGGACATCAGAGGGGGATGCTGGCCTGAGCTGGCCTGGGACCCTGTGGAGGGGTCCAAGTAATGCACATCGACCTCCAGCCCTGCTCCTGGCTGTCAAACAGGGCTTGGAGCTGCCATGAAGTCTCCATAAGGAGATCATCCTTCAGATGGTGACACAGGACCCCAGGGCTTAGGGATTGGGAAGGGTATTGGACTAAGTCTTATGAGGAGCAGCTGAAGGAAATGGGATACTTAGGTCTGGAGAAGAGGAGGCTGAGGGAGACCTCATTGCCCTCTACAGCTCCCTGAGAGGAGGTTGCAGTGAGGTGGGGGCTGGGCTCTGCTCCCTAGTCTCAGGTGACAGGAGAGGAACTGGCCTGAAATTGTGCCAGGGGAGGCTTAGGTTGGAGATGAGGAACAATGTCTTTGCTGCAAGAGTGGTCAGGGCCTGGCACAGGCTGCCCAGGGAGGTGGTGGGGTCCCCATCCCCACAAAAGCTGTGGCCATGGCCCTTGGGGCTGTGGTTCAGTGGCCATGGTGGGGCTGGGCTGCTGGCTGGGCTGGATGACCTCAGAGGGCTTTTCAAAGGCAGGGCCCTGCTGCCCAGCCTGGTGAGCACAGCCTGAGCTCCTCACCACCAGCTCCTCACCACGGGGATGGCAGCAGCAGATCTGCATGAGGATCACAGCTTGCTTTGCAGGGTTCCAAGCTCCCTCCTGAGCGCTGGAAGCTGTGAAGCCAGTGTCACCTTTCCCTCTCAGCAGGTGGGAGGAACAGGCAGAGAAAAACACCTCCCAGTTTGGGGCTCTGTGTTTATCATTCAGAGACAGCTCACAGAATCACAGAAGGGTATGGGATGGAAGGGAGCTCCAGAGCTCAGCCAGTCCAAGCCCCCTGCCAGAGCAGAGGCACCCAGGGCAGGGCACACAGCAACACATCCAGGGGGGTTGGAAGCTCTCCACACCAGGAGACTCCACAACCTCTCTGGGCAGCCTGCTCCAGGCCTCCAGCAGCCTCACACCAGAGAAGTTTCTCCTCCTGTTGAGGTGGAACCTCCTGGGTGCCACTTTGTGCCCACTGCCCCTTGTCCCTGGGCACCACTGAGCAGAGTCTGGCCCCAGCCTTTGCACCCCACAGCTCCTTCAGCTCTTGCTGAGCATTGCTCAGCTCCCCTCTGGGGCTGCTCTGCTGCAGGCTCTCAGCCCCACAGCCTCTCTGGGCAGCCTGCTCCAGGCCTCCAGCAGCCTGACACCGGAAAAGTTTCTCCTCATGGTGAGATGGAACTGCCAAAGCAGGATCCTGATCCTTCTCCTGCTTGTTTAAGGCCACCCTGTGATTTCTGGGGGGAGGTTTGCTGCTGAGGGCAGCTCCTCTTCTGCAGGCTAAGCAACCCCAGCTCCCTCAGCCTCTCCTCCCAGGGCTGTGCTCCAGACCCCTCCCCAGCTTTCTTGCCCTTCTCTGGACACCTTCCAGCAGCTCAACCTCTTTCCTAACCTCAGGAGCCCAGAACTGGACACAGGACTCCAGGTGTGGCCTCAGCAGTGCTGAGCACAGGGCACAAGGACTTCCCTGCTCCTGCTGGCCACACTCTTCCTGCTGCAGCCCAGGATGCCCTTGGCCTTCTTGGCCCCCTGGGCACTCTGCTGGCTCATGTTCAGCCTACTATCAACCAGCACCCCCAGGTCCCTTCCTGCCTGGCTGCTCTCAGCCACTCTGCCCCCAGCCTGCAGCACTGCCTGGGGCAGAATGATTTCCCTGCTCCTGCTGGCTACCCTCTTCCCCTGGCCTTGGGCAGCATGCTGAGATGCTTCTCCAGACATGCAGCCCCCCTGAGCTGCTCCCCTGGCCAGCCAGCCAGCCTCTGCAGCCCTTTGCTGGCCTGGCTGTGCAGCGAGATGCTGGCAGGTCCCAGCTTCCAGCTGCAGCTTTGCCATCTCCCTGCCACCACCTCCTGCACAGAGCTGCTTCTGTTCTCCTCGCCTGTGCATCCCCTGGCACCATCCCTGCACCTCCAGCCAGCTCCTCTGTAGCTCTCACCCTTCCTGGAGAGCTGTGCAGCTCTGAGCTTGCAATCCAGGCCCTGCTGGGAGGCAGCACACGCTGGAGATGTGCTGTGTGGCTGATGTCACCGAGGAGGAAGCAGGGAAGGTCACCCTGGTGGGTTTGGGAAGGGCCCAGGACAAAGCTGCTCTGGCTCCCAGCCTCCTCTTGGGAGCTGACAAATCTGGAGCACGTGTGGCTGTCACAGCTGCCCCTCTGGGGGCTGGGTGAGAGGGAGAGCTCAACAGAGCCAAGTGACAACACTCTGAGCTGGAGCAGCTTGCCCAAGTGGCAGCTCTGGAGTTCCAGCGCTGCTCTCACCTCACATCTCACTCAAACACAGCTTCTGAGCAGCAGCTGAGGGAGCTGGGGGTGTGCAGCCTGGAAGAAGAAGGGGGTGAGGGAGACCTCAGTGCTCTCTACAGCTCCCTGAGAGGAGGCTGGAGCCAGGGGGTGGTTGGGCTCTGCTCCATAGTAATAAGAGATGGGATGGGATGGGATGGGATGGGATGGGATGGGATGGGATGGGATGGGATGGGATGGGATGGTGGGATGGGATGGGATGGGATGGAATGGTGTGGGATGGGATGGGATGGGATGGGATGGGATGGGATGGGATGGGATGGGATGGGATGGGATGGGATGGTGTGGGATGGGATGGGATGGGATGGAATGGTGTGGGATGGGATGGGATGGGATGGGATGGGATGGGATGGGATGGGATGGGATGGGATGGGATGGGATGGGATGGAATGGTGTGGGATGGGATGGGATGGGATGGGATGGGATGGGATGGGATGGGATGGGATGGGACAGAAAGGAATAGAATAGAATAGAATAGAATAGAATAGAATAGAATAGAATAGAATAGAATAGAATAGAATAGAATAGAATAGAATAGAATAGAATAGAATAGCCCCAGCCCCTGGATCACCTTTGTGGCCTCCTCTGGACTCAGTGCAAGATCTCTGTGTCCTCCTGCCCCTGGATCATCTCTGTGTCCCTTTGAGGCTGGGGACCCCAGAAGTTTCCTCTGGCTCCTTCTAAGCAGCAGCTCTCTGGACACTGCAGGCTCACCCCTGTGTCAGGGCTGCTTTCCCAGCCAGGAGACACAAACTGCCTCTGTAGCTCCTCCAGCCAGGTCCACAGGAAGCTGAAGTTTTCCTCCTGATTAATTCAAGTTGCTGAAACTTGGTTCTGGGATGGCTTGCCTTGTAATAAACCTTAATTCATTTTGATCCTGATTGCAGCCATCCAGGCAAGTTCAGCTCCTCTCTAATCTCTTTAATATCCTCCTCTGTTGCCTTCTCTCCTGCTCTGATAAGATCAAAGAGCCTCTCCCTCATCACTGCCAGGCTCAGGCTTCCTCTTGGCATGGCACTTTGATCAATTTGTGCTTCCAGAGGCCTTCTCCTCCCTCTGTCTGGAGGTATTAGCCTCCAAGATCACGAACAAACTGCCCAGGGTGCAGGCTGGCAGGCTCCTGCCACCTCCCCAGCACTCCACAATGCTGACTGTGCCTGGGATGTCTCCCCTGGTGAGGGGTTGTGACGTGCTCTAGCTGCTTCCTGAGGCAGGAGGCTCTCCCAGGTTCTCCTCTCTGGCAATCAGAATCAAAGAGAGCAGAGAGGCTGCTGGCTCAGCAAGGCAGAGATGATCCCAGTGTGGAATCATAGAGGTGCTACAGGCTGGGGTCAGAGAGGCTGAGAGCAGCCAGGCAGGAAGGGACCTGGGGGGGACTGGTTGATACTAGGCTGAACAAGAGCCAGCAGTGTGCCCAGGGGGCCAAGAAGGCCAAGAGCATCCTGGCCTGCAGTAGGAAGAGTGTGGCCAGCAGGAGCAGGGAAGTCCTTGTGCCCTGTGCTCAGCACTGCTGAGGCCACACCTGGAGTCCTGTGTCCAGTTCTGGGCTCCTGAGGTTAGGAAAGAGGTTGAGCTGCTGGAAGGTGTCCAGAGAAGGGCAAGAAAGCTGGGGAGGGGTCTGGAGCACAGCCCTGGGAGGAGAGGCTGAGGGAGCTGGGGTTGCTCAGCCTGGAGAAGAGGAGGCTCAGGGGAGACCTTCTTGCTCTCTGCAACTCCCTGCAGGGAGGTTGGAGCCAGGCAGGGGTTGGTCTCTTCTGCCAGGCAAGCAGCAGCAGAACAAGAGGACACAGTGTCAAGCTGTGCCAGGGGAGGTTTAGGCTGGAGGCTAGGAAAAAGTTCTTCCCAACAAGAGAGATTGGCCACTGGGCTGTGCTGCCCAGGGAGGTGGTGGAGTCCCCATCCCTGGAGGTGTTCAAGAGGGGATTGGATGTGGCACTTGGGGCAGGGGCAGGCAGGGGGTGGCAGGTGGTAGGCAGGGGGTGGCAGGGAGTGGCAGGGGGTGGCAAGGGGCAGGCAGCAGGTGGCACATGTCCAGCTCCAGCCACCTTGTCTCGCCCATGCTCACACTGAGCTCTGCCAGGTCCTGCCACTTGCTGGCCCACATGGCACTGCCCATGAGCAGCTTGCACCACCCAGCTCCCTCCAGGCCGCACTTGCTGCTGCCAAGCAGCCCCCTCCCCACCATAAAGCAGCGTTATTGGCACGTTGAAGTGGCTGGCAGCAGCTCCCCCACCCCCTGCCCCCATAGCCAGGCTGTTTACTCACTCAGTGAATAAATAGATGGATGGTGGGAATTCGGAATGGCCACTTGTGCCATCAACCTCGATCAATTGCCAGATCATTCCTCCCTCAGGACAGTCCTTAATTGCTTCCTGAACGATCCCAGCTCTCCTCTTCGCAGCTTTGCCTCCCAGGGCCACACAGGCAATTAATTAGGGAGGTGAAACCTGCGTCCCTCTGCTCCCTCCCAGTGTTTTAACTCCTGCTCAGCTCTCCTGGCTTCCCAGCCAAGCCTTGCCCAGCCTCTTTCCAGCCTGACTGTGCCACTGGGAGCTGGTGGTTTTAACCCAGAGGCTCAGCACTCTGAGGGGAGATGCAGTCATCCATTGCAGCTCATTACTGTTGTCTGGAGGTGCAGCCTTCAGCTTGAGAGACAGAGAAGAGCTGAGGTTGGAAGTGACCTTGGACATAGAACCATAGAATTGGCAGGGTTGGAAGGGACCTCAAGGCTCAGCCAGTCCCAACCCCCTGCCATGGACAGGGACACCTCACACCACAGCAGGTTGCTCACAGCCACCTCCAGCCTGGCTGCAAACACCTCCAGGCAGGAGGCTTCCACCACCTCCCTGGGCAGCCTGGGCCAGGCTCTCACCACCCTCCTGGCCAACAACTTCTTCCTCACAGCCAATCTCAATCTCCCCACTGCTAGTTCTGCTCCATCCCCCCCAGTCCTATCCCTCCCTGACAGCCTCCAAAGTCCCTCCCCAGCTTTCTTGCAGCCCCCTTCAGATCCTGGAAGGCCACAGTGAGGTCTCCTGGGAGCCTTCTCCTCTCCAGCCTGCACAACCCCAACTCCCTCAGGCTGTGCTCACAGCAGAGCAGCTCCAGCCCTCTGCTCCTCCTCCTGGCCCTGCTCTGGACACCTTCCAGCCCCTCCAGATCCTTCCTGGCACAGAGGCTTCAGAACTGGACATAATCTGCTCCAACCTCCCCACCATGGACAGGGAAGTCATTAAGGCTTTTCCCACCAGTGGAAGGAAGGGCACCTCTCAAAGAGATCCCAGAAGCCATAGAACCCTGGAACTGTTGAGGGTGGGAGAGTCTTTAGGAAGAAGTTCTTCATTATGATCTGAGGGCTGGGGGTCAGGAGGGAGGGGACAGGGCCAGGCTCTGCTCACTGCACCCTGGAACAGGCCAAGGGGCAATGGATGGAAACTGCAGTCCAGGAGGTTGCAGCTCAGCGTGAGGAGGAACTTCTGCACTGTGAGGCTCCCAGAGGCCTGGAGCAGGCTGCCCAGAGAGGTTGTGGAGTCTCCTGCTCTGGAGCCTTCCCAGCCCTGTCTGGATGTGTTCCTGTGGGACCTGTGCTGGATTCTCTGCTCTGGCAGGGAGCTTGGACTTTATCATCTCTTTAGGTCCCTTCCAACCCCTCCCATCCTGTGAGCTGTGAGCCTGTGATCTCCTCTCTTCTGGCTTCCTTGCTCTGGGAGGCACTAACCTGCTTCTGCTGCCTCTTTGCTGACCTTAGCTGCATTGCTTTGTTGTGGCTGAGTATCCTAACAAAACCACTCTCTGCTCTTTCTCTTATCCCCTTGTGTCCAGGGGGGCAGAGGGAAAGGGGGCAGGGAGTGGGAAGCTATTGGCTGCCCTGGGTTTTGGCCAGGGGAGGTTCTTGTGTTGTTTATAAGTTGTAAATACTTGTACATCTTGTACCTGTTGTGTGTTCTGTACACTACTCAAGCACTGCTGAGGCCACACCTGGAGTCCTGTGGCCAGTTCTGGGCTCCTCAGCTTAGGAAAGAGGTTGAGCTGCTGGAAGGTGTCCAGAGAAGGGCAAGAAAGCTGGGGAGGGGTCTGGAGCACAACCCTGGGAGGAGAGGCTGAGGGAGCTGGGGTTGCTTAGCCTGTAGAAGAGGAGGCTGAGGGGAGACCTTCTTGCTCTCTGCAACTCCCTGCAGGGAGGTTGGAGCCAGGTGGGGGTTGGGCTCTTCTCCCAGGCATGCAGCAGCAGAACAAGAGGACACAGTCTCAAGCTGTGCCAGGGGAGATTTAGGCTGGAGGTGAGGAGAAAGTTCTTCCTAGAAAGGGAGATTGGCCACTGGGATGTGCTGCCCAGGGAGGTGGTGGAGTCCCCATCCCTGGAGGTGTTTAGGAAGAGCCTGGATGAGGCCCTTGGTGCCATGGTTGAGTTGCTCAGATGGTGCTGGGTGAGAGGTTGGGCTTGATGATCTCTGAGGTCTTTTCCAACCTGGTTTATTCTATTCTATTCTATTCTATTCTATTCTATTCTATCCCATCCCATCCCATCTCATCCCATCTCATCCCATCCCATCCCATTCCATTCCATTCCATTCCATTCCATTCCATCCCATCCCATCCCATTCAGTGCATTTCATGGCTGATTGTAGCTTTGCCTGCAAACACAGCTCCATTTGCTTCCAGCTAGGCTGGGCTGGCAATTTAATGTTGGGAAGGTGTGTGTGTGATTTTCAACCCACCACCAACCCTGCTGGCTTCCAGTTTGTGAGATGTTCTCCTGCTGCCTTGCCTGGCAGTGCTGCATGAGGGCTCTGCCAGACACACTTGTTGGGGTGAACTGCCAGGACAAGAGGGCTTCTCCTCAACCTTGTTGCTGCAGAAGGTGGAATCTCCTCTGTGCTTTGCAGGCTTTGGCAGGAGTTGCTGTGGCAGCCAGGGCTCAGCCCTGAGCAGGAGCAGAGCTGGCTAAATGCCATGGATTGAGCTCCACAGAGGGCAGAGCAGGTCAGGTGTGAGGTGGTGGAGTTCCCTCTGCTGCTCTCTCTCTCTCTCTTCCTTCTGGTTCTGG
The DNA here is from genome assembly GCA_011125475.1 of Melanerpes aurifrons. Lineage (NCBI taxonomy): Eukaryota > Metazoa > Chordata > Aves > Piciformes > Picidae > Melanerpes > Melanerpes aurifrons. The sequence continues at coordinate 73,571 of WWNC01000063.1, read as the reverse complement.
CTCTTGGCTCAGAAGTGGAGAGGGTTTTAAATCTGTGTCTTCAGGGCAAGCCAAGAAATGTCCAGCAGCAATTACACCTGGTGCAGGCCAACCACTTCCCTTGCATCTTCCCCCCCTGTGCTCAGCACCTTGAGTTCTGTGTCCAGTTCTGGGCTCCTCAGCTTAGGAAAGAGGTTGAGCTGCTGGAAGGTGTCCAGAGAAGGGCAAGAAAGCTGGGGAGGGGTCTGGAGCACAGCCCTGGGAGGAGAGGCTGAGGGAGCTGGGGTTGCTTAGCCTGCAGAAGAGGAGGCTGAGGGGAGACCTTCTTGCTCTCTGCAACTCCCTGAACAGAGGTTGTAGCCAGGTGGGGGTTGGTCTCTTCTGCCAGGCACCCAGCAGCAGAACAAGAGGTCACAGTCTCAAGCTGTGCCAGGGGAGGTTTAGGCTGGAGGTGAGGAGAAAGTTCTTCCCAGCAAGAGAGACTGGCCACTGGGATGTGCTGCCCAGGGAGGTGGTGGAGTCCCCATCCCTGGAGGTGTTCCAGAGGGGATTGGATGTGGCACTTGGAGCCATGGTTTAGAATCATACAATCAATAAGATTGGAAGAGACCTCAGAGCTCATCAAGTCCAACCTCTCACCCAACACCTCCTGACAACTAAACCATGGCTCCATGTGGGCAGCACCTTCCAATGGCTAACAACTCTCTCTGTGAGAGAGCAGTCAGGAGGTGTTGGGTGCCAGGTTGGACCTGATGATCTCTGAGGTCTCTTCCAACCTTATTGGTTCTGTGATTCTAAAACTACCACAAGTTTCCACCTGAACAGGAGCAGAAAGTTCTTTGGTGTGAGGCTGCTGGGGCCCTGGAGCAGGCTGCACAGAGAGGTTGTGGAGTCTCCTGCTCTGGAGATGTGCTGCTGTGTGACCTGCCCTGGGTGCCCCTGCTCTGGCAGGGGGGTTGGACTGGATGATCTCCAGAGGTCCCTTCCAACCCCTAACACTCTGTGATTCTGGGGCTGTTCACTGCAGGTCACCCAACCCCACACAGCAGGATGGAGAGAAACCCAACTCTCCCCTCCAGCTGCTTCATATCC